>OZ018323.1:42951003-43551003 GCA_963969495.1 Ceratothoa steindachneri | reverse complement strand
GAGATTTCAGGTTAGCCCACCCCCCAAAGTTTTGTCCTGGATCCAGCACTAGAACGAGGGGGATAGGGAGATTACAGGGTGGTGGAATTTCTTGGAGTATCTCAATGTACTGTAGCCTTAGAATTTTGCGCATGCTACTTAGAGGATGGCTCTGATCTTGGATCTAACATCTTCGCTAGAATATAAATCCATTTTGGCTTTAAATTTTGTTTCTATTTTCCCACCTTTTGTTCCTATTTCTCTAAACTTTTCATCTACCTTCTTGACCTGAAAATCGTACTAGTATAGTAAGAAATCTGGGCAGCAACAGGCCACCATGTCTACCAAAACTAATTTGCAAGAAATTTAATCCTCTAAAATGGTGCCACAATGTTATTAAAAAAAAGAGTTGGAGACTTGCTTTAAGAACTATTTAGAGAACACCTTTCCCTGTATCAATAACCAACAATTTAGCGAAGACCATTACCTGTATCAATAAAACAACTATTTAGGGAAGACCTTTACCTGTATCAATAACTAACTATTTAGGGAAGACCATTTCCTGTATCAATAAACAGCTATTTAGGGAAGACCATTCCCTGTATCAATAAACAACTATTTAGCAATAAATATGAAGAAATATAGAATTTTATACAAAGAATATTCGTTGCATTAGAAATCCTATGTGTGTCTGTGTGTCGGAAAATTCCACACCATACATGTGCTCATTTATCGGAAAATACTTTGTAAAAGTCCTTTATTCCATATATGCAGCTTAAAATATACGGTACCATAACACGATTGCAAACATGGCTTTTATACATTGCAGTATTATGCAGCAGGAAATAATAAAGAAAAACGTATGGAATATAAAATAATAAGAAAAAATCTTGATGTATGAAATAATGGGAAAGATTTTTTGAAATAATTGTGAACTATTGTAAGCTAAAATAACAAAAATTATTATGAAATAATAGGAAATACAGCAAGAGCTTGCGGTTCTAAGGAAGGACCTTTCGGGTCTGTTTGTGTACGTCCGATCTGGCTCTGGAAACCGGGTTTTGAGGCCCAAATTAAAATAAAATCAAAGGTTTCTAGTACATCTCTCCTAATACTTTACTCTTGGTCTAGTTTTTTTTCAGATCCATGATTATTTTCTCTGCTTACGAGCAAGGAAAAGAAATTGTATCTGAATTCTTTAATATGCGGAAAAAACAATCCTCAGAGCTCTTTATTTCCTCATCGAAATTTGATTCTATATACGACCCGCCCCCTTCCCCCCCAAAAAAAAACCAGCTCTGCCTTAATTTTAATATATTTTCTGAAAATAACGATTTGTAATCATTTTGCTTTTAAATTCCAAAATATGACTCATAAAAATAACTTTGATAAATGCTTCAGATATAGAGAAAAACAGGCCTGCGAGCTGTTTTTCAAACTGTAAAGAAAGTTTTAGGAAGAAATTGGATAAAAGTTTCAAATATAAATATCAAAGTGATTCACAAACTAAAATTCAAACTGTTAAAAAAAAAATGCCTTTTTAAAATAAAGGATTTATGAGGGATTATAAAGTATGAAATGAAAAGAAAATATATGAATTATGAAATAATATGTATAACTATTTTGAAATATGAAATAATAAGAAAAATATTACGAATTACGAATAAATGATAAAACACATTATTGAATATAAAATAAGAATAATTAATATAAATTATTGAATAATATAAATAAATATTATAAATTTTATAAAATATGAGGAAAATACTCCGAAATAATAAAATCACTATAAAATAAGAAGAAAAATTATCATTAATAATAGGATAATATGCAAAACTAATTGATTGTCAATAAATTAATGTCGTTTATAGAATGGGTTTAAATTGGTTCATATCTGCTGCAAGCTATTTAAAAATAACTGTAGAAATGTTTGTTCAGTGTTTTAGCTGCAATAAGCAAAAAATGTTGTTTAGATAACGAATGAACTGTCTCTATGACAACTTTTACGACATGTGAATTTCGCTTCATTTCTTTTCGCTCTAAAGACCCGTGAGACATCTTCTGAGAGCTATGTTACAGAAAAATAAAAAATAGCTTCTTTACTGTAATATTAATCGAATAAAAACAAAGGTTTAATTGGAAACAAAACCCTATTTTTACTCCTTGAGGCGATCTCCAACATCTTAAGTTTATGCTTTGCATTTGATGAGCTGTGAAAGAAGTTATACTTTATGACCTTTTCAATAATAAAGCAACATTTACTGTAGATTGATTTATATTTTTGACAATTCCAAGTTTAAAATAAACTCATAAACAAAAATGTACTTCACTGTTCAAGCGTAAGTGTGACCTCGTCCTTAATTAATAACCATGTACCATTCATTACTTATGGTCGGTTTGAAGAAAGAAAAGTACTGACTCAAGTTGGGGAGTTCTTCCTCTTCTTCCATATTCATCAAACCTTGCATTATCTGATTACTTTTTATTTAAGTATTTACAACGTAATCTAATATGATGAGACGGAAGAAGATATCGTATAAATTTCATTAAAACCGAACGAATTCTACAAGTGAGTTGTCCACTGCCTAATTAAACGATGAAAGAGCAGTCAATAATGTAAACAATTAGCGGACACTTCTTCGAAAGCAGTTTTTCGAAATCAAAAAATTCGAAGGGCAGATAGTTTCAACAACACTACCGACGTATCACTTCATTATAGGCAACTTTAAAAAAAAATATGCTAGAGATAAAAATATTGATGGATAAATTTCCTCAAAATACAAATCAGAAAGTGTGAAATATACATTTATTATAAGATAAAATACAGTTTAGCATTATTTAGTACCAAATTTATTGAAAAGGACTTAACTAACCTAACCTTAATTAAAATTCTCGTATAATTTATTCATTCAGATTGTTTTTGTAGTTTTTAAGAATGTTTGTATTTTGAATTTTTTTAATTTGCAGAAAGATTTAGAAAATTTGTTTTGGAAGAAGTATCTGAAGCAGATGGAAACTGCTTTGCTGAATATTTAAATGTGTTTTTGTAGGAGCGTGGGTGACATATTTAAAATGATTTGAAGTTTATTTTATAAACAACAACATTAAATATTACGGAGTAAAAGACAATCTTAAATAATATGAGAACAATAGTGAATCATACAAAGATAAAAAAATATGAAAGATGAAAAAAAAAACGACCGTGGTTCAAAGGCAGCTCACTGAAATTTTAGTTCTTGATATAAGTTTCGAGCCTGAAATCCTTTCAATCAGTTCTCGGAATTCCTAGTTTACAATATGAGTATTCAGGATTATATATCTAATTTTGTCTGATAAATAGCGTTATGTATTAACTAACCGAATTTTCTTTGCCATGGAAACCACAATTATAAGAATGTCTGCATTTTTTGAGCGGACGCAACTTAGTCTACAATCGAATCTACTACATTTACACCTCCTCCCACTCCTCGATCTAGTTGAGAGTGGCTGCAAACCATAATAAAGAACAGGAGTGATCTACCTGGAGAAGAGAGTGATCTACATGAGTAACAGTGGCGATATACCTGGGGAATGTGCTTATCTACTTGGTGAACAGGAGTGACCTACCTTGGGAAGAGGGGTGATAATCCTTGGGAACAGTGGTCATCTACCTGGTAAACAGAGGTAACTTACCTGAGCAAGATGGATGATGTAACTTGGGCACAGGGGTGATCTACTCTTGGGCAGAGATGATCTACCTGGAGAGGTGGGGGGATATACTGGATGAACATGGAAGATCTACTTGAGTAACGGGGCTGATCTACTTGGGGATCAGGGGTGATCTACCTGGGAAACAGGGATCATTCACTTTGGGATCAGGGATGATCGACTTGGAGCACAGGAAATATCTACCTTGGGCACAGGGGTGATCTACCTGGGGCACAGTGGTGATCTACCTGGGGCGCAGGGGTGATCTTATCAAAATTTAAGCCGAACCGAAGATGAAATTCTGTAAAGAATAAAATTGTTGAAATTCGATGAAGTATAAGTGTGTAGAAGAAATATAGCCCAAGATCCCCCTGCACCCTCCGGGGCACAAGACAGAGACCATCAGTTGGCCTGAGGCTATGAAGGGCACACAATTCTCCTGATGTCAGTTACAGGATTGTTTCCATGGTACACCTGTCACTACTGGTGGGGTGAACGTGATTGGTGTCCTAGGGAAAAGTTTCGCTCTGTTATCTTCCCTAGTCTCCTATTTACTTGGACAATTTAAATGTCGACAATTTCCACGCATTTAACCATTATCACTTCATTACACAATTCATTTAAACAAATTTAGGGCTGAAGTTACCTTTGTTAGTTTGGGGTATATTTCCATTAAAGAACATCTCTTTGTAGTACATAATTAAAAAATCTCTACACTCTGTTTAATAAATACAAAGTCCTTACACGAGTCTTTTTTAATACGAACAAATTATGGTCATGAGTCTAATTTATAAACTACAAAATCTCGAAACGAGGAGATTTGAATAAATGCAAAATCTCTTAACGTTCTTTTGGGTAAATACAAAATATTGAAACTACACCGTTTTACCCTCAAATAAAAATAAATGACCATCAAATTTAAAAAGTTAACTTTCATATTTAAAAAAATGAACTTCAAATTTAAAAAGTTGACTTTCATATTTTAAAAAGTGGACTTCAAATTCAAAAATTTGACCTTCAAATTTAAAAGTTGACATTCAAATTTTAAAAGTTGACTTTCAAATTTTAAAAGTTGACTTTCAAATTTAAATAATTGTATTTCATAGTAAACATGTTAACCTTCAACCTAAAAAGGCTGATGTTCAACATAGAAAAGTTTCTTTTAATTAAAGACAAATAAAATTCAATTAAAGAATGTAATATCATCCAAATTTGTGTAACGTCAACAGCAATAATTTCGCCACCAACCTACGCAAAAATTTCCTAGTGTTTTCGCTTCTCAGGCAACTATTTCTTTATGAAATACCATATTTTATTCATCCACACATTTGTAATGATAAACTGCTTAAAATTAGAAAAATCAAATTCTCCATCAGTAATCTTCCGAACGTTTCCAACATTTCGGCCAACTTTCTACCATGATGTTAGAGAGACTATTTTCATTACTTGTGCGTTTTTTTCTCCTCATCAGCTCTTTCGCGCCCCGAGCAACAGTTCCCATACATAACTCAGCCCTTTCAGTAACCAAGTGAGTATTTTTTCAAATACTGCACTGGAAAAATATTTAATAATGCAAATTTGCAATAGTGGTATTTTATACCTGTATAAAATTAAGAAATTTCTGAAAAAACGAAATAATATCCTGTAAAAAGATAAAATAACAAATAAAAGATGGACTCATCACCACCTCCAGTTTGCAAGGAACGACCTTACAGCAGATGGCCAACCTAAATGGGACCATTGGTCGCTGAAATGGCTTAATGATTAGCAAAAGCCTCGGCTCGACTTCATACCCGTCAGGTGAGGAAAATTCACAAATTTTAATTTGAAAATCAACTTTTTAAATTTGAAGGCCATTTTTTTATTTAAAATCCAGCTTTTTAAATATGAAAGTCAACTTTTTAAAATTTGAAGTTCAATTTTTTAATAGCAAAGTCAGTTTATTTAATTTGAAGTTCAAATATTTTAACATGAAAGTCAACCTTTAAATTTGAATTTGAATTTTTTTTCATTTGAGGCTAAAAAAAGGGGTAGTACTTTTCATACTGAATACGAAATCTTTGCGATTCCTTTTGAACAAATACAAAATATCTACACGAGGATTCAAGAATAAATAGAAGATCTGTACATGATTCTTTAAAAAAAACTCTAAGCCAATCGTTTTTAATAAATAGAAATCTTTAAACCAACCTTTTGAATAAATATAAAATCTCAACATGATTTTTAAAAAATAAAATGTCTCGAAAGGAATCTTTATTAATATAAAAACTATAACCTTTTTTTAAACAAATACGCAATTTCTTCAGGGCTGTCGTTTCATAAATACAAAACCGCAACACGAAGCTTTATTAATAAATACAAAATCGCAATACGAAACTTTCTTAATAAATACAAAATCGAAACACGAAACTTTCTTAATAAATACAAAATCGGAACACGAAACTTTATTAATAAATACAAAATCGCAATACGAAACTTTCTTAATAAATACAAAATCGCAATACGAAACTTTCTTAATAAATACAAAATCGGAACACGAAACTTTCTTAATAAATACAAAATCGGAATACGAAACTTTATTAATAAATACAAAATCGGAACACGAAACTTTATTAATAAATACAAAATTGCAACACGAAACTTTCTTAATAAATACAAAATCGGAACACGAAACTTTCTTAATAAATACAAAATCGCAATACGAAACTTTCTTAATAAATACAAAATCTCAACACGAAACTTTATTAATAAATACAAAATTGCAACACGAAACTTTATTAATAAATACAAAATCGTAACACAAAACTTTATTAATAAATACAAAATCGGAACACGAAACTTTATTAATAAATACAAAACCTCAACGCGAAACTTTATTAATAAATACAAAATTGCAACC
This sequence comes from Ceratothoa steindachneri, assembly GCA_963969495.1. Lineage (NCBI taxonomy): Eukaryota > Metazoa > Arthropoda > Malacostraca > Isopoda > Cymothoidae > Ceratothoa > Ceratothoa steindachneri. Next base: position 43,544,438 of record OZ018323.1, on the reverse strand, counting down.
CTACTCTCTTCTAAAGAATACAAACTCTCTTTATTATATACAAAATGTAGCCATCACTTTTTAATATATACAAAATCACTAGACGAGTTTTTTTAATATAAAATTTCTACACGTCATTTTTATAAATAGAAAACACCACTATACGAGTCTTTTTTAATAAATAAAAACCTCTTGGCGATTCTTTTTTAATGAGTAAAAAATCTTTAAACTTCTTTTTAGTCGCGTGATAGCGACTCTGTAAGTTATTATGTTTGTCCATAGGTCGGACGATTAGATGGTAATCATTTTACTTTTCAATTATTTTTTTTTTGGGGGGGAAATAACATTGTAACTATTCTGTAAATTTTGACTAAATTAAAAACCCTTATGTTGTTTTATATTCTTCTTAGAAAGGTATAATGGCCAAGGTCTTCCCAAGGCTAGTCTTGGAATTATTAAAAGAAAACTAACTATGAGTCAGATTGCCCCACTCGTTGAGGATTTTGAAGGTCGTAAGTCAGAATAATTGAGAGCACGCGACTTAGGTGTGTCAACCCTGTTTTTTTAATAATGATCTTAAAGTATTTTTTCCTTGAGCTATTTTGCAATATTACAATCTTTTTGCCACATCACACTATTTTTCACATTACAATATCTTTCAATACAGGAACAGTTTGCTTACATTCCAACAATTCTCTCATGTAGCCCCTGGGATAATTTCTACATATTAGAGCATTGTTACATTCGCGCATTTCCCCATATTGCAAAATGTTTTGTTTTGCAACATAGCAACCGGTCAAGCTCATCATGCAAGGTAGCAAAAATCTTCTAAATTTCACCCACTCGAGAGATAAATAGGTTTTACAACATTGGGACCTTAGGCATCGTATTTTTGCAACGTTGCCACAATTGTAAAGTTGTTTCTCCGACATTTTGCCGTTTATGCAACTCTACAACATTTATAATATTACATCATCTCTTCAAATTGCTCGATTTTGCAAAATTACAGCATTTTATGATACAGAACATTTTCAGTATTGTACATTAGCAGCATTTCGCAACATTGTGACATTTATAATATTGCTGAATCTTCAATATTGCAACATATATGACGATCGAACATCGCTATATTTCGTTTTATGCAATATTATTCCACATTTCTAATGATGACCCAAACATAATGTTATTTAAATCTTATCCTGAAGAGCTTCAAGAATTGTGTCCAAACATTTCTTTTTCCTAGAGTTAACTACTTTGGCTAGCGTTCCTTAACGATGAATCTCGAGATTACTTCAATATCACTTAGCATCTTCCCGTGATCTAATTTTTTCTGTTTCCAAAAGTCACCACCTTTTATACATTAACTGCAATGCGACTCACATATATTACATGATTATATCACTAGTCACAATGTCTCCCTCCCGTTGTTCATCAATAAATCTAATGAATCCCAACCCCACCTTCATTGAGGAACATCGGATATGAAAGATCCTGCCGAGTAAACTATTATTGTACCATATGTGGATCACACTGCAGTGAGCAATAAAGAGATTTTCTTTGAAAAAGAATTGGCTCCTGCTCTTGTTTGCCACCAACAAAGATCATATTAGAGACACCCTCTCCCATCAACGCAATCGTGAAGTTGTAATCTTCATTGTTAAACCGTGTAATCCTACCAATGCTTCTTTTCAAACGATCAATAAACAAAGGGTAGAATCCCGTCAAAGGCCTGTCTAATACTTGTTCTTCTGTAGGATCATTTGGAGGGCCATAAAACCCCTACAAGAGAGAGACAATGAAATATAAGAGAGAGAGAGAGAGGCATATATATAGACGAAATTAAAGACAATAAAAGAGACATAGAGAAAAAGGGTGAAAGAAAAAGATAGACCGAGCATGCCAGAGAGGCAGAGAAAGAGAGAAATATACAGAAAGCTAAAAGCAGAAAGAAATATATCTAGAGAGAGAAAAAAACGAAGGGGAGATTGCAGAGCTGTGTTAGTTCTGCGATGTAGAATGAAAGGAGAGCTCCAGCTAGGAAACATATCCTTTTATCCAGCCTATTTTACTAGTAGATATTTTCATAAGAAGATAAGATTTCAACAGGAAATCACTCTTCTCTAATACATTCAAACATTCCCACTAAACACACCAGCAAGCAGACATGTCCCCCAAAACATATAAACTTGGGAGTATTAAGTGTAAAATGCATCATACAGCACGTGCCACCCATAAAGTGGTGCTCCATCTAAGAAAATGAAAACAAATGCTTCCTATACATTACTACTTTATTCTCCAAATAATCATTTCATTCCCTTCGGCTTTGAATGCCACACTAAACGCCGAATATGAATGCCTTTCATTTTCTGCCGTTGCAGTCAGCCATTTATCATTTGCATTCAAAAGATATTTCTTACATTCAGATGTCTGAGTAAGAGCAAGCAGCCCGCTTATGTCTTCTCTTAAATCCAATATCTTCTTTGGACAAAAGATGGTAGCTCAAAATGGCCATAGACGGATTGAGAAGTAGTTAAGAGAGATAAATAGGTATGTATGGAAAGAAGTTATAGGATGGGAAAGGAAAACTTTAAAAATGTTGCTTTCTTCGTAATCCTATTAAGCATTAATCTATCTTCTACCAAAGAGGAAAGGATATGAATGGAATTGAGATATGGCCTGAAACTAACATTTTATTTAATGTAACCTCAATTATTATTTTCAAGAAGTCCTCGGCGACCTTGGTCCACTCATCCCAGAGGGCAGCTTTGAGAATGTCAATGCTGGTGACAGGGATGCTGTTGGGACTCGTTCTAAAATCACAACCACGGTGTATTCCACTGGGTTCAAAGGGCTGGGGGAGGGCCAGAAGTAAACAGGCAAGAAACTGACAAAGTTTGCTTTGAAGAACGCTTGCTCCTGTTTGCCTTTGTAGATGTAGGCCCCATCCTATGTATACACGTCGATGAATATGGATGTCTTCAAGTCCTTGGCAAAATATTGACCATAAAGTCGTCCATGAATACAGGAGTCTTTTTCCCATTGGCTACGCCACTGCCACACTTCAAGTGAATACAGTTGGTTGCGTCAATAGCATTCTTCGCTTTCAATATGGAGCCCAAAAAGATGCCTAAAATGCTAGGGATTCGTTTAGGATGACGGACCCTCAGACCATGTTTGCCATCCAGCGCGTTTTTTCATACGGACCCTTATATGTATTCAGTTGTATTTCTGAGCAATAGGTGAAATTTAATAGGTACCGGTTTACTTTTTGGAGTGAGGTCAATTTCATGCCTATCATGGCAGTGTTTCGGAGAATTTTTGTTATAAACTTTCATTCATAATTTTACTTCCCCCATCCTGTAGATATATAAATAGGTTAGATTAATTAATAGGTAGATGTAATAGATAGATATGACTCTGAGCAAAAAAACACAATTGAGAAAATAACAGCTTTCAAGTATTTCTAAGACGGGAGAGGTCTCTTGTTTTCCGATAAAGGAAAGGTATGGCCAGTGGAATCAATAATACTAATGTTGTTTAAAATATAATCAAGATCTTTTTTGTTCTCGTCTGATTATGCAAAAGGTTTGTGCCAAAATATTTGTTCAAAATAGTGTTCCCCTACCTTGAAACAAGAAACAACAAATGAGAGGAAAATTTTCCTTTTGTTTCTTCGTTATCAATTACATTTATATGAACTTTTAGTAAATTTAGTTCTACGACAAGAAAATAGAGGTAAAATATTACCGTAAAATTGGCGGTACCGCGCTATAATATTTTACAGTAAAATACTGTGGCACCATTTACTGTACGTTACTGTAAAATGCATTGTGTCTCGCGATTTTATTGTTGCAAAGATTACATAACGAGAATTTTATGTCCGCAGGGAAACACAAAAGTTCAATGTTTACATTTTAACATATTTTCGTAAGTTTTTATAAAATACTAACATTTTATATTCAACTGAAAACTTTTCTTTAATCTTTTCTGTTTTTGCTTCTTTGTCTCGCCAATAGAAGTCTGAGCTAAGCTCACTATCCGACCTTAACTAAATGTTTTAATGTTCAATCAGAGTTTATTGATACTTAATTATTAAGGAAGATCAACCTACAATTTTTGCTAATGACGAATGCTTTATGTACGATTTGTTTTTTTTAACGAAGAGAAGGGACATATTAATATAGACGGTCCGGGAACATGTCTGCAGAAGCTTGGTGTGCGAGTCGTGATGAGTCCTCTCTTATGCTGTACGACTGACTTTAAAGACATCTTGGTGACCCAGCACCTAAAGACAGGCTGGCAAAGCAAATTGGGAGTCAAATCTTTTTGGGTGTTTTTGTACGTTTCTCTTTTGTGCAAATCTTATTTGGTATCTTATATACATTAAAAGAACTATTTATACGTAGATTCTTAAACAACTATATTAGATTCTAGATGCTGTCTAAGCTTAGAGCTTGTTAGTGGTTATTGCTAGACTAACGATATTAAATGATTTTTAGTCGCGTGCAAGTCTAGTCGCAGGTGACTATACATCGCATTATGTCGGTCGGTCCCCTTTTGTCTTTGTTTTATTTTGTAATAACATTGTAACTATTCCGCCAATTCTAATGAAGTTTGAAACCCTTATGTCTTTTTGCATTCTCCCTTGAATAATATAATTGCCAAAGTCCCCCCAAAGTTAGCCCTGGAATTATATTGTTTTGGTCATAACATCATAACTATTTCGCCAATTCTAACGAAATTTGGAAGACTTATGTTGTTATATATTCTCTTTCGAATGATATAATTGCCAAGGTCCTCCCAAGGTCTTCTACCTGTTTTCTTCATGGCACTACTTTAGGGTAACCCTTCATTTCAAATTTGCTGTATACTCAGCGTGTATACGCGTATGCATTCTCTCGGCACTCATAAGTTTAGCATTAATTAAAAATGCGCCCACATTCAATGCTCATTTTGTTTCAACTCTTCACTCGACCAATCAACCAATCAAGCCTCCAATGAAATATCTGATTAAATATGTCTCTTCAACCACATAGTTATGATGTTATTGATAAAACAAGATAATTTCCGGGATAACCTTGGGAGGATTGTAAAACAACACAAGATTTTTAAACTCTGTTGGAATCGGCTGAATAGTTATAATGTTATTACAAAACCCCCCAAAAAGCAAAACAGGGAACGACCGATCGACATAGTGAGATGTATAGTCGCCTGCGACTAGACTCGCATGCGACTAAAAATAAAGATTGGCTTAACAGATAATTGATGGATGAAAGTAAAATAATTTTAGATTCTACCCCAAATCGATGCCAAATACTCTTCCTTGAAGCTATATATATTCAAGAAAAGACACCAAGGTTAAACATACAATTCATTTCCTACGACATACTTCCAAGTGGCTGAGAACGAAGTCGAGCAACAGCGCGCGATTAACCTATTCGCCCAAGTTGCTAATCACCAGGGAAAGGAACTTAGACTCTGCCAACTACTCGTCGGCCGGAAGTTCTCCACCTTTGACCAGTCCCCCACGCACTCCCTGTCCTAATAGGATTTAGACCGTTTACATGTTTCTACTTTTTGCTCGTTAGTAAATCTGTAATCACATATTGTAAACTATAAGCCCATTTCTTGTAACATTTGTCCACTTGGCCTCTGAAGATGATATGTGACGTATCAAAACTCGTCAGTATATTAAAATATTTGAAAAAAGTACATTAATATATATATTTTGGAAGGGGACCATTTTTTATGCAGGATTCATTGAGGTCGACAGCAATGGCTGCATTGTTTACTTTTGGCTGCAGCTTTCTTATAGCTTTGACTATAGTCTAACCAGATGGCTCCAGGCGAGGAAAATTGCGAGGAAGAGGCATAACTTTATTTTCCTAGACGTCTTTCGACCTAACAGTAGGTCATCTTCGGGGCAGAATAGTGAACGTGATATTACAGAAAAATATATTGAATATGTTTTAACATTACCGTAAGAAACGGACCAATCAACTAACTCTAAAAATACCTAGATAGATTTATGTTTACAAATATTTTTAACATTATTGTAAGGAAATGGACCAATCAACTAACATGAAAATACGTAGATTTATTTAAAAATATGTTCGAGAACAAAAAAATTGATGTTGGGTATAAGCAAAAGGAGGAAAAGGTTTAGAGAAATTCTGGTTCCATGCGGGGGCGTTGCGGATTCTGGCGGCGAATCGTTAGAAGGATAGTCTCCGAGCGTTTCTCTTGTAATTGACGTATGATGCGTTGCGGCATGTCACTTTATAGCCCCATCCTGGAGGTGCATCGTCAACCTACGCGACAAGGTTGTAGAAGTCATCCCTATGTTCAATTATCAGGGCACATATAAGTCTGCCTTGTGCATTACGTCTCTTACCTTTTTTATACTTGTGTCTTAGACGCTGATAACCTGGAGTCGCTTTTGATTTATATATATATATTCTTTAATGTTTTTTACAGCAACATACTCTATATCAATGTAAAATTATAGTAGTAAACTGTATAAAAACAATAACAACATACATTTTACTGTATTTTAATACACTCTGTTGCTGTGATCTTTAGTGTAACATACCATATAGAAAATAAAATAGATTTTGTTTATATGTTGCTGGAAATGGTGTCTATCAAACAGTAAGGAGATCCATTTTGTCAATGCTAAATGCTATTATTTTTCCCGCCCAGTCAGCAGTTATGTTGGATTCATAATTTTTCAGTAAGAATATTTTATTAAAAATGTTCGGGCTACGTGAAATCCTTTTTTCTAACATTTCACTTCCCAACATTCTGCAGTACGATGTTTCTCTCTCCATAGGAGCTGATTTTTTGCTAATTGCTTTAGTATAATTGTGTGTAAGGGGCAAAAGAGTGTGTGGATAAATAGGGAAAATAGATAAGTGGTGAAAAGAGAAAGTAGTGTGGAAGATTTGCAAAGAGATGCTAGAGCCTGTTGATCAGGTTTATCGCTTTCATTTTATTTATTTTGTTTGTTTCCTCTGTTGTTTTCGTAAGAGTTTATATTATCATGGCGTTCAAACCATTTTTCATATATATAATTAATGTTCTTTGGTATGTAGTGTGCATTTGCTGTTGTTTTTTAAAATTATATTTACTGTTAAGTGTTGTGCTTAGTTTCTTTGTTATTGTGTCTATGTAGTGCGTATATTTGGGGTTTTTGGTTTCTTCTTTTTTCTAAAGTCTCGATCGTGGTTATTATGTCTCTTTCGGTGATTTCAATGTCAGAAATCGGTGGGTTTCCTTATTCTTAGTATCGGATTCTTTGTTGGGTGGATTTTGTCGTAATTTGGGGCAAAAAAACAATCCTTTAAATGCATTGAACGGCACTTCGTTTCCGCCAGCTAATAGGCTAGTGGAGTTCGGAATTCTGGTACGACTTGGAACTCTTCTGTTACGGTTAATCATTTGAATGATTTCGTCATTCAATTGCTGACTAACCAGACCTTGTATATTCCTTGTCCGTTCTTCGATGACAATGTTAATGGGACTCAGCCCCGCCTCTCAGTGAAGTTCTTTAGGCGTCTTCTTTATCGCCTGCGTGTACCCGTGATTAGGTACACACATTTGTTCTGCACCCCTTGTAGTTTCCTCTTTTGTGTCTTCGAGACACAAAAGAGAGCGCAAGCGGGATAAAATAATTTAGATATAACACGTGCATTGTAGATCTTTCTTTTTTTTGCTTTCAAGGAGATTTATGAACATATAGAGTTCTGACTGCACCTGAGGCCTTGGAGATTCTATCTACGACGTGTATCCTGTATCCGGTTGAGGTAATCCTCATTCCGAGTACATTTCACTCCGTGGTGTATGGATAGCGTGTATCCCCCACCTTGACATCTACTAGTAACTTCCTACCAATGGGGACTACTTTGAACTTTTCGCGATTCGTTCGAATCTTCCATTGGGCATCATAGATGTATAGTCTTTCATTTTTTGCTGCTGTAATACGAGCTTGCATAGGCGCGTTCATCTACAGCCAAGTGATTATCTGGCTGAAATCATCGGCGAATTGAACGTTGAGGCAATAGGGGTTCACAGGGGCCGGGACATCCGCGGTGTAAATTGAGTAGAGAGTGGGGGACAGACCCCTTCTCCATGCGGGAGGCCTGCAGTGAGCGCAAACTTCGGTCTGTCCCCAGACCCTATACTGACGTTGCCGCTCTCTCCACGACATAGTCACAGAAAGTTCTTTCTAAGTTTTCACTTAGGCCCAGCCGTAAGATCTTATACTGCGTTCCCCTCTGCCACACATTATCAAACGCCTTTGATACCTCCCGACAAACAATGTCCACGTAACTTCTTTCCCGTTTGGCTTAGGCTAGCTTTTACATGATGGCATTTATTGCCATATCTGTACTTTGCTTTTTTCTAAAACCGAATTGATATGGGTTGTAAAGGGAGTTCTCTTCCAGGTGGGACACCAGCCTTCGGTGAGGATCTTCTCTAAGAGCTTCCCGCCAAATTCCAAAAGTGAAATCGGGCGGTAGTTCTCTTTCGACCTCGGGTCTTTCCCATGCTTCGGCAAGATCATTTTTGCCGTTTTGTAAGCATCTTGGAAGTATCCGGTGTTCATACTGGCTTTGAATATTCTTCTTATTCCTTCGATGGTATTAGCTAGTGCCCTTTCGAAGTTCAATTTTGTAATCCCCGATTGTCCTGTGGCTTTCAGTCAGAATGAGTGGAGTGCTCCGAGTAGCTCTTCTTCGGTGATCTCGGCGTCTCCGTCGCGCTGACGGTCCTCCTGGTGGTGAGGTGCGTCCTATGTATTTGTTCGTTTAGCTCGTCTATGATGTTGCTTTCGAACTCTATATCGTAGTCTTCGTTTTATTCTTCAGATATACTGAAGACTCTTTCCCAATAACTTAGGAATATATCTTCTATGTTTTCCTCTTCTGTCTATTTTTTCGTCTTCTTTTAGTAGCTCAATCTTCTCCTTCTAACAATCAATCCTTTGAAGCATCCGATTTTTATTCCAGAATTCTTTGGGCGCTGCTTTGTGATTGGGGCCATCGATCGCATCGTCTCATCACCTCCATTGTTGTTTAAAGATCAACTGGCTTAGTTCTTCCTTGATTTTCTTGCTTCTTTGGATTGAGTAGTATGATGCATTATTGATACTAATTTCATATAGTATTCTTAGTTCATGTATTCAATCCATCTGTATGATGAGATGGACTTATACCTGGTTTTAGTGATACAAGCATTATCCGCGTTGATAAGATGGTTATTGAGGTCTTCGAGTGCCTCGTCGATCTCCTCGAGGATTGCCTCCATCAAGTTGGGCGGATAGTATCACTCGAGGAGGCGGGCCTACCGTTCCCACTCTGTTCTCCTGTACTTCTTTCTGAATTCACCTGGGACTTGTATAAGTTTCCTGTTGATACTAAGCAGGATCCCTATAGGGTCACTACATGGAATCTGGATTGGTTCTATATAGTTGTTAAACGGCAGCTGTCGATTAGCCAAACATATTTCCGGCTTTGTGGCATACCCTTTTCTGATGAAGGTGGGAAGTCGGGGCCTATCCACTCAACAAAGTTTCTGTTCAGCAAGAGCTCCAAGCTTCTTCCTATTCCATTATGTCTCCTGTAGCCGGACGCCTGGCAAGTGGCGTTTAGGTCCCCCATTAGTATAGTGGGGGCTTTCCTGCCAAATAAGCCAGTGAGAGAGTGTATAGGTAAATCATCTCTCCTTGGCGGCTGGTACTCGGCTGCAAGAAGTAGCTTTACTAAGTCGAGCTCGACCTCAATCGCGAAATAAGATTCTTCTAGGTTTCTTATTTGCTGGTATTTTATCCCTTTTTGATGGCAATAGTGGCACCGTCGTACCGTTCTTGCGTTTGGTTTGTGACCAACTCTTCGTAATTCCAGATCTTCATTTCTCAATTACGAGTGTCAATCCCATGTTCTGAAATCAGAATGATGTCTGCATCAATCTCTCTAAACAAATTTACATCGAGTATCTTTTAGTCATCCATCGGTTGGTGTTGATTTCCATTATCCTTAATGCGTTCCGATGCATAGTGGGATGTTTTTCCTGGTGCTTCTTCTTGTTCTTCTCCCTTTTAGCCTGCGGGGCAGCTTTACTGTGCCCAAGCCTTTCGCTCTTGGCGGAGGAATCGGAGTTTTGGACTTGCTTTTCGTCACTCGTGTACGAGTAAATGGGCCCTCGTCACTATCCGAAGAGGTAGGTCCTTCCTCATCTTCTTGTTTTTATTTTTCTACCTGCTCGTCATCTTCGTCTTCCTCAGATTCTTACGATGAGGGAGCTTCGACTATTGTCTCCAATCCAGATTAATGTTGGAAATAGTCCTGATGACGGCCTCCTCGAATGCCTTTGAGCACTCGGGGTCCGCGGGCACGATAATAGAAGGTAGTTTATTCGCCTTTAGCGAATCATCTAGTACCTGGTTGTAACAGCCAGGTTTAACTGCGTTAGCCACATTTGCGTGAGTAATGCAGATAAGAATCTTTGCGCTAAGATCTCATGAGATGTCTAGTTGCGTCGACGTCGTTCGCGTCACTTCGTTTTTCTTCGCTGCGCTCGCGTATGTTTGTTCTTTCGCTTTCTTCTCTTCCTCTTCTTCCCTTGTGATAATTTCCCTGCGCTTCTGGCATTTAGGGCCATGGCTCCATGATCTCCCTTGTGGTTTAGGTACTTTTTCTTTGTGCTCTCACACTTGTCATGTCTATGGCCTTCTGTGGCGCATTCGCTGCACCACCGCTTATTTTTGTCCGAGGAGGTTGTAGTGATATGCGATTCCAGCTTATAGCATTCAAAGCACATTTGTATACTAGTGAATTTCTCATGTTGGTTATTCTCTCCTGGTATCCTCATGTTGAAAACCAGGAGCTCATCCGTCGTTGATTTCCGTGCCATCTCGTTGGTCGAGAGGGTAATCTTGAACACGTGTTTGTGTTCGCGGAATTTAATGATTTCGTGAAATTTAGCTCATTGATTCCTCCTCATGATCTCTTCCTTAAGGTCTTCCGTCGAATTTTCGCCAACCCAACTCTCCACTTGCGGCAGATCACGCTTCGGTTTGCTTCCACTTTAGCGGGGAGGGGAAGGGCTTCGAGTCCAATGGTCTTGATTATTTTAGCTCCTTATTCCGATAGGAGCCGGTCTACATCCTTTGTTTTGGCGCAGAGTAATATCTTCTTGTGTTTATTTAGGTCATTCATGTTTTTGTCTTTGTTTCCTGCTTGGTTTTTCTTGTTTTAGTCTTTCCTTGTATTTATATTTATACATGTATTGGTTGTTCCGCTTGTCGTAGGTGGAGCCTAATGCTCGGGAAGCTCTTTTGAGCTTCTTAGATCTATTTTCCTTGGCTGTTTTCTAGGGTTAGGTTTATAGGGACGATCTCCGCTATTGTAATTAGGTTGCTGATGCGTTTTCTTGCTCTTATTTTTTGCATTTATTTTGCATCTTCTGTGGTTTCTTTTTATTGTTTTTTGTTATAGTGTGCAAATAGATAGGGGGTATACTAACACTGATTCTATAAAGGCCTTGTATAAAGTGCTTTTTCTTCTTATGATCATATTTCTTAACGAGTATAGCAATCTCAGGCTACTTCTGGCCTTGTTAGCCTCGCCTTTGTATGAGCGTGGTAGCCCCTTGATCCAATGTGTAGCCTCAGCACACTTCCCTCCATTGCGTAGTTGTACTTTGTGCCATTGACGGTGATTTGTTCCTTTTTGAGTCTCGATATTGGAATGACCTTAAACTTGTGAATGTTCGTTTTTATCTTCCATTTATTTTCATAATCATTTATATATTTAATTTCTATTTCCGTCGTTCTGGGCTGCTATCTTCAGTTCGTGTATCTTGTTGGAATTATTTGACTGATGTCATCCGCATACTGAACATGGGAGATCAGCTGTGAAGATGGCGTAGAGAGTGGGGCTCAGGCACCCTTCGTCTGTAAATTAAAGGATGGTCCTACGTGGTCCTCGATTGAGACGTAGGCTTTCCTATTGGTGACATAGTCAGCCAACATCCTCTCCATCCTGATGCCGAGACCGAGTTGTAGGATCTTATATTTAAGCCCCTCAACCCAGACCTTGTCGAAGGACTTCTCGACATCGCAGAGGACCACGTTCACATATCCCTTTCCTGCTCTGTTCTGTGCGATTTTTTCTCTCAGCATAGCAATTGCCGTAGTCGCGTCTCTTTCCTTTCAGAATCCGAATTGGTTTTCGTTATATTTTCCGTCTTCCTCAAGGAAAGCGACTAGTCTCTGATTCAGTATCTTTTCGATGACCTTGCCCAGGATGTTCAATAGAGATATCGGCCTAAAGCTGGAAACCAGGTGAGATCGTTTCTCTTGTTTTAGCAGAAAGACCATCTTTGTTGTTATAAACTTCTCTGGATAAGCTCCTGTGTTAAGATATGCATTGAATAGATCGACTATTGCTTTGATTATGTTCCCTGGAGCTTTTTCATAATTGTACTTTGTGAGCCCAGTGATCCCTGGTGCCTTCTTTTTGAAAGAACTTATGGTATCTTTCAGTTCTTCTTCGGTGATCTCTATTCCTAGTCCTCGGCTGTCTTGTGTGCTACTGTCCACTCTTCTTTCTGGACTAAGTCTCTCTCTGTTCATTCGTATGAATGTATCGACTCTTTCTTCGGTTTCACCGTCGTAAAGTTGGTTTTTCTCTTCATTGATGGAATAAACCTTTTTCTATTGTTCTTTAAATATGTCTGCTGTCTACTCTGTGCTTCTTATGTATTCTCCTTGTTCTTTTCTAATTTTTTTTTCTAGGAGGTCCACCTTTTATTAAATTAATCAATTTCCTGGATTTTTCGAGTTCTTCTGTATTTTCTATTTTGTTTATAAGCTTGTTCCATTGGTCTGTTTGTTGTTCTTCTATAACGAATAACATATCGCTTTTTAGTTGATTTAGTTTTTTAGCCTTTGTTCTATTTGTGCCAGTTTCCCTTATTTCTGAGTACTTTCATTTTATATTTCTTACTTTCCTTTTCATCTACTCCGTCCATTTTGGATGGGGAAGCGTTCTGTATTTAATTTTTGGCACACAACTCTCGTCAGCTTCTGTGATATTCCTAACTAGTGCGTCCTTTATTCCTTCTAGTTCCTCAATGTTCTTACCTTCCAGTTCTAGTTGAGCACCACCCTCCAGCATTGCACTGTACGCTTCTCAGTTTGCCCTTTTGTAGGATTTACTTGGTTGAATTGGGATTTGTGAATTAGGTTCTGGTTGACGGTAACCAGAATCCCAATGTGATCACTACATGGGAAAGGGACTGGTTTCATGTGAATGTTATAGGAGAAGTTTGTACTAGTTAGCACAATGTCCGGTTTGGTTGCTGCTCCTCCGGTAATGTAGTTTGGAAAGTCTGGTCCTGCTCGTTTTAGAATGTCTGTCTAACAGTAGTTCTATATTTTTCCCAGCGTTGTTTTTGGTTCTGTACCTAGACTCCGGCACTCTTGTGTTTAGGTCGCCAAGCAGTATGGTTGGGTTATTCTTGCCGAATATTTCCATCACCGAGTGGATAGATATGTATGAGCGTCGAGGAGGTTGTCTGAGAGCAAGAATGACCCCCGGATTATCTTTCGTCTCCTCCGTCGTCTTTCCTCGCCTAGCCCCACTTCCCACACCTCTCCTTCCATCAACCCCTCTACTCTTTCTTAATTTTTGACTACCCCAGTCGTCTGAACAAGCCCATGCTGTTCTCCCCAACCATACTCCATTGCCGCTTAACGTCCTCACTCGAGCGTCCTCTGAGAAAGTAACTATCCTGATTTCACGCTCTAACAAATCTTGATCCCCTAAGGACGTCTTTCCACCCAAATTCCTCCTCCACCAAATTCTTCCTTTTGTACTCCTACTGATTCTTCATCTCTTTAACACTTCTCTTGCTACAGGGGTGGTTCCCTCTTCTTTCAAACATGCCTCAATTCGTCCTATCCTTAAAAAAACACACCTTAATCCCTCTGAACCATCTAGCTATCGCCGTATCTCACAGCTTCCAATCCGCTTTAAGATCTTCGAGAGAGTGGTTTTCTCTCGCCTTAATGACCATATTTTTAACTGCAATATCGACGAAATGTCCTAATCGGAGTTCAAAGCAAAACACTCTGCTGAAACTGCTCTTCTTAATGTTTTAGAGGCTTTATGTAGAGCAGCCAATAGGGGTTGTACGTCCATTCTAGTCCCCGTAGACCTCTCATTTTCTTTCAAAACCATCGCCCACACTCTCCTCCTTGATCGTATTCAAACTTTCCTTGGTCTCTCGGGCACTGCACTTTATTGGTTCCGCCCATACCTCTCCTCCCGCCTCAGTCGGTCGCGCTCGATAACATCTCCTCCGAGCTCACGCCCATTCATTTTGCGGTGCCTCAGAGCTTAGTCCTTGGTCCCCTCCTCTTTCGCATCTACTTGCTTCCTCTTGGCTCCCTTCTTCGCGATTAGGGCCTGTCCTTTCATCTCGATGCTGATGACACTCAGATATACCTTTCCTCATCCCCTCCTTCCTTTTCTCAATCAATTACCCAGCTCCTTTCAGCCTACACCTCCATAAACGAATGACTGTCTGCCAACTCTCTTAAACTTAACCATGATAAAAATGAAATTCTCCTTGTTGGTACTACTTCGATGGTGGAGAAATCTAAAGCTCTCTTTTCCTCCCTTAACCATGGGGAAACCAATGTCGCCTTCTCTGTTACAGTCAGTAATCTTAGGATTATTTTCGACAAGCAATTCTCGTTTAAACCGCACATCCATCGTAACTGTAAGTCTTCCCTCGGTTTCCTCCACAACTTTTCACGTGTTCGGTCCCATTTTGATCGACGAAGCCTGAGACTGCTATTCATGCCTTTATCACCTCACGCTTAGAATACTGCAATTCTCTTCTAGTGAATCTCCCTTCTCCGTCACTTTGCCCCCTATAACTAGTTCAAAACTATGCTGCCCGGCTCCTCCTTCGCCGCCCCCTGTGTTCTCTTTCGATGCCTCTGTTACAGGAGCTACACTGGTTACCTTTTCGCTTCCGTACCCACTATAAAATTCTTCTCATCACGTACAAGGCCCTAAACCTCAAGGCTCCACCTTATTTCTCGTCTGCCCTCTCCCGTCGTCAAACTCCTCGGGCACTCCGGTCTAACCTCGCTTCCCTCCTGAACACTCCTCGTTTTGTCCTCTGCTCGATGGGTGACCGTTCCTTCTCAATTTGAGCTCCTAGACTCTGGAATGCTCTTCCTGCCGAAATCCGATCCTCTCCCTCCCTTGCTACTTTTAAACGTCTCCTGAAGACTCATCTCTTCAGAATTGCCTTTTTTCCCATGTAAACTTTCTCTACACTCGCTACATAACCTGCGTTCTGTGAGGGCTAACAGCCCTGAAGGGCGCATTATAAATACCTATTATTATTATTATATTTGAGTCCCTGTTCGGACATGGTTATTATGTCTGGATCTATTGTGCGAAAGAAGTTTCTTTATTCTATGAATTTTGTTTTCCATCCATCTGTGTTTAGATGGAGAATTTTTAATTTACTATTAGTGCGCTCCATATTGTTAAACTTATTCCTTTTATTTGTAGCTCCTTGTTTTTTTCTTGCATTTTTCCGGTTTCTGTTTATTGCCTTCTCGAAGGTCTCTTCTTTAATTAGTCTTATGCTGTTGTGGTAAAATCTAATTCAGTTCTCTTCTATTGGTATTCTAATGAAGTACTATTTGTGTTCTGTGACGTAGGTCCATTTGCATGTTCCTCTATCGATGCCTTTTTGATATCTGTTGGCTTGGCTCCTTTTGGTACGGGATATGCCTCATGAACAAAGATTTTAAGTTTGAATTCTCTCGCTTCGTACTGTCGGCCTTCGGTATCATTTTCCATTTCTGAATATGTTGTGTTCTCAGATTCTGTGGTTTCTCTTTTGTTTTGTTTCCTTGTTTTATTATGAGATTTCTTTCTCTTGGTAGTTTTGGTTTCCTTTTCTTGATCGTCGGTGGCCTTTCCTTCCTCTTCATTTGATTCTGATGAATCCTCTGGTTCTTCTACTTACGCCAATCTGGCCCTTACTTCCAACATATCCTTGACCTGCAGTGTCTTTCCGGCAGTAACTCCGTAAATAAGTGCAGGAGGGGGCTTGTGGGCAACCACATTTTTCTTATGCCGTTCTTCTCCAGTAATAAGTTTAGCGTTTCGACGAATGTCCCTAGTTGTGCTATTGTTGCGCATGACCGAACATAATGCAGGCCAAAATATCTATACCAGTTGCAAGAAATGTGAATGAAGGAACTGAGTTTCTTCATTCACATTTATATTTATATTTTGTTCTTGCAACTCCTTTATTTCCTTTACTGTAGCTTTTGCTACGCTGGGGTATGTTTGATTTTTGTTTTTTTGAATGTCTTCTTTCTATTTCTATATTTTCCGGGGGTATCCACATTTTTAAAGCTAATATTTCGTGGTTCCTGGCTTTATTGGCCATGTCTGATGAGGTAAACACTACCTTAAAACGTGAGCGTGTTGTTCGAATTTGTTTAATTCCGTGATCGTGAGAAATTGGTTTGCTTTTTCTAATTCTTCTTTAATTCCCTCTGGCGTATCTGAGTCGACATATAGATCTACCTTTCGGCACACAAAGGAGCGTTTGGCCATTAGTTATGGTGGCAGTTATGGGTAAAGGCCTATTTTGCTCAGGGCTCTGAGTTCATCTGATGCTACTAGTCGTTCCACATATTCTTGTTTGTGGCAAAGGGCGATATATCCATTTAGCACCTTAATTACTTCGTTATTGCGATTTTTAGATCGGTGTACAAGGTCCTGATTAGCAGTCCTCTTCCCAATTCGTTTCTTCCTGGTTCTGTCCGTAAAGGTAGTCTACGATCCTTCATGTTTGCCTCTGCGAGTTTGGGTTCCTTCCCCTACTCTTCCTTAGGCCAGCCTATGCTAATTTGGGTGACATGATGAATGGATGAATGATCAAATGGGTGGACCTGGGTGGGCTCCTCTCGAGGGGTGAACAGTGACGGACTTTTTGTTGGCTAGCGTGGAATCAACCATCGCTATCCGGGGGTGTCCCGGCCTCGAGGGAATTAAAAACTGCGGTTGCTTTTTACCATACCCTGAGACAGTTACGTGTCTCTTAGTGGTTTTGGGGGCTCCTCACAGGCGGAGTGGTTATACTGCCCTGCAAAGGTTGAAACCCGGCCCATTGTCCGGGGTCTCCTCAAGTACTGGTATCTTGCAGTGGGATAGTCCTCAAACCTCCCTCCTCCTGTACCCCCAATCATACATTTGCTACTTCAATGTATAGTTGGGACAAGGTTGAAACATCAGCGTTCATTAGCTAAGGCATTGAGGCCAGGGTTGGAGGTGGGGGTGAGAAATTAGGCAGTCATGATTGTGATGCTGACTAACCTAAAAAAGTATATTCTCTCTTTAGAGAACCTCCCTTTACGGAAGGATTTTTGGTGTGGGAGAGGGAAGGGTGAGGGAGTGTATAGATGAAAATGAAAGATGAATGAAAATGATGAAAACTTTAGATAGGTGGATCTTCTTGATTCAGTTCTTCCTTTCGAGATCTAAGATGAAAAGTTTCCTTCCTTCCACGATCAAGGTCGTAAAACATTTTTTGTTTGAGTAATCGTTGAGAAAAAATTGCGGTCGTCTGCTTTACTAAGCTTAACACGAGAGGTGTATCGGCTGTCCAAGCGGTGAATTTGAACGTGGTAGCCAGCCCGTGATGCAGCTTATAAAAAAACAACAGATTGTGGGAAAGACGAAGTAAATACACAATTGAATAGTGATAGTATTGCTGCTAGTATTTTAAGGGTCTTTCAAATTGCACATCAATACCCAATGATATTCCTCGTAAAACAGCGGGGAAACTCGTAATAAGATAACAGCCTATAAACCCACGTTTTCAACCGCAACCAAATCCAAACTTTTGAAACTGAAAATAGCTACGAAGTGATTCCCCAATTTTAAGGCTCTTCCCTCAAACATTACGAGCCATCTTTGGCATACAGAATAGGTGGAGGCCGCCACTACTGTCATTTCTTATTGAGTTTATGATTACATTACACCACAAATGCGCCATCTTTTGAATAATAGTCGCAATTTTAAGATAAACGAAATCAAAATGATTCGATCTATCATGTCCTTCGTAATTTCATAGTTTCGAAATAGATAGTATTCTTAAGTGATACACGCATGTATATATATTTTGAAAATGGTATGAAGTAAGTTTTATATAGCGTTCTTTTGAGTCCCTAGTAATGATATATGAAAAGTGAGAGGACTAAAAATTTACATTTATATATGACTGTTTATGCATATACCGAGGCACTTATTAGTATAACCTTTGCTATTATTTCCTTCAGATCGAGGGACATATTTAACTGTCATGAAAAATCCGTCCTATTTGGTCACGAACCCCGTCTTCCGCTCGTGTAGATTTTGTTTGAACAAGTCGCTAAACCTATGCATACAGAAATGATAGAAATTCAGGCTCTGATAAATAGAATAGCCTGAGCTAAAAACAATTCTTTAAAAAGACAAGCTCTCATGAAATACATAATAGAATTATAAAAAAACCTGTCTCAAGCTAAGCTTAGCTAAAAGCAATAACTAGACCTAGAAACAATCACCAGAATGAAGAGATTAGATAAAATTAAACTTTATTCCTTAAAATATTCTGCAGAAAGGCAAACTCTGATAAAAACAGGGTGAATGTAAGAATATCTTTATAAAAACTTTATAATATTCTGCCAAAGATTATATATTCTTCAATAGAAAAACTTCATTAAGGTGATATCGGTTATCACCTCCTTTAAAATAGGTAAACAAGTTTATTTATCTTTATGATAAAATGACTCTTGATCGGATAAAGTAAAAGAAAATAAATAAAAGGATATAATTAGAAGTCAGAGTAGATGGAAAGCTCCGCCACATCTTCAGAAGCCTCAAATCTCTGTTTAATATATGAAATATTTTAGCAATTTATCTTACTACTTACGAGTATTACTATGGAAGGGAAACTTGCACACTGTCGTGGTACAACCACTCTATATCATACACTACTCCTATATTATGTGGAGGGGGGTGACTTATTTACCTACTGCAACACGAACCGTTGAAGGACTGTTCCCAAGGGGTTAACGACCGTCTAGGAGGTCACACTTGAGGCGTTGCGTTTCAAATCCTTAATAATCAAACAGAGTGTATAAATGGTTGGCGAGATTTACTTGAATAGCACGATATTATCGTTTAAGGTTAGTTAAAGATGAAACAACAAAAATATAATTTTATTTACACATATCAAAATAAGAATAATAATAGGCAAAGGGGAATTATTTAAATTGAAAGAGTCCCTTGATAATACTTATAATAAGGGATTCTCAAATGGAATTAATTGATTAATGTAACTAGGCTCAGATAAAAAGGAAAAACTTGAAACTTGACAATACTAATAATGGAGGGGGTTTCACTCTTACGGGTCGATGACTTCGAGGAATGTCCTTCTTGCAATGATGCGAGTGGGGAACGATCTGATAAGGCAAGTGGGGCACGATCCGAATCAGGCATGTGGGGCACGATCCGAATGAGGCATGTGGGGCATGATCAGAATGAGGCAGGTGGGGCACGATTCGATCCAACCTTCCGATGAAGATAGCCAAACATCAAAAATGACGTTCGCCGGGAAATGTGGGATTATTTGTAATTCCACTTGAAGAGGAAACTTCTATTTCCTCAAAAGTAATCAAAAAGAGATTTTCTTCGGCTCGATTAAACGAAGAGAGACTGTTGCGTAAATTCAAAGGCTTGCCGTTTACAAAAGCTACCAATTGACTTGGGTAGAATCACGGCTGAAGAAGGCTGCTGTCTGACGAACGCTCACGGGACGAGACGATAAGGACGGCCTTGAGGTGCGAGCTGAACTCGTCGAACTACAGAATAGCCCGAGTATTTGTATGCCCAATCTGAAGGGGAAGAGTTAGTTTGGAGCTCCAGTCACCTTAATCCGGAGGCGGAGTCGATTCATCATTTAGCAGCAAGGGTCGAGAAAGATCGGTTCTTTCACACCTTGTCATCAGGACGGGGGGAGGCTTGGGACGAGTTCACAGGATTGGAAAATATTTTCCCAACGTGCTCAGGAGTCGAAAATTCGAGAATGTTCGAACATGCAATGACGTCGTCTATGGCTAAATACCATAGCACGTGGTCTCCGATAAATTGGAGTTGGGGTAGGGGGTCAGAGGTTGTTCTTTTACACACACTTAACTCTAAAAGTACATAGAAATTGGGGACAACTCAGACAACTATGGAACGATACATGTTAGGAATAACCCGCAGGGATCATAAAATAAATAAACGAGTAAGAATAAAAATAAGGGTTTGATAAATAGTAAAAAACTAAAAGTTATGCAGTATGTAAAGAAGGGTAGGACATATCACTAGAATAAACGACAAGAGATGGACAAAGGAGATCATCAACTGGAGCTCGTCATACATACAGAGACCCAGAGGATAGTTTCCCAAAAGGTAGGGGAATAAAATTTGTTCAATGGACAGACAAACGTGGCAAACTAGAACGTTAGACCTTGATCGGCGGATGCTTCTTGGGGAGGTCTCTGCTCATTAGTGGGAGGAAATGGACTGAAAATGATGATAGCGCTCTTTACTGTGCGGGCGTTCTCTTATATGTACGCATGTGTTTGTAAGAAGAAGAGTATGAGAGGGAGGGGGAAAGATGCATAGGGAAGTAGAAGAGTATTCAGAAACCTCTAAAACACTAAAGGAGGTTTTCGCAAGGTTAGAGTCTTTTTTCTTTGAATCAATAACGAGAAAGAGAAGAACCACAAAGGCATTGCTATAAATGACTGATGAGGTACTATTCAGAGAAATCTCTCTCTTTCAGACTGAGAAAAAGCATAGTAGGGACGAACGTTCTCCCTCTCCCCCACCTCTCCCAACAGAGTCCGCGGCTATGATAAAGTGGAAATGATACTTAAATTCGCTGACGAAAGGGATACAACGAAGAATTTTAAGTGTAAAGATATATTTGAAGACATAATATTTACCTTTCTGCAATTATTGCACACAAAGCACCATTCTGCCCTCGAGTTGCTCAACACTGGAAGATTAACAAACCACTCTACGGCGTCACGTTCCATGTCTCGCATATGGTAGATTCGAAGTAGTTGCCCACAAAAGTGGTCCTAGTCTTATTTTGATTATGGGCAAATTTCTTCTGATGATCAAACTTTAAATACTATCAATTGATCGCTCAGTCTGTCACTAGCGAAAAGAGGCAAAAACTCTTTCAGTGGCGTCTGATAGTCTCTATGCCAAATCGACGTGTTCATTTCGCAGCGATGGTTTGTACACTTTACAGCGTTTGAAGTCTTTTGGAAGGGGAACAAAAATATACTGCGAGGTCGCTACAACGAATTATACCAAGGCTGCACAATTTCCTTATGTCGAAAACTGAACTGCCTCTTAATTTGATCCTTTTCTCTTTAGGAATGCATTTTCTGGAGAACCTTAAGTTGCTGCAAAACAGCATTTCTAAGTATTTTTTCCATCCCGGCGCTATATAGACCCTTCCTTTATTGAGACTTTCTCAGCCGAGGATTAACATATCCGATGTGGTGAGTTACCATTTGCCACATCTCAAACGACATATCTATTCGGCCTAGGTCAGCACTAGACCCCCTCGAATTATAACCAAGGAAAAATATATTAAAACTTCCCATCGTCGCCCGTCACATCTTCCTTCAATATTGTGGCTTTATTATTCTCTTTCTCAATTACGTAATCTTACAAAGTTATATTTCCCTCCCACATTCTTCCGTTTCAATCATATCACCTGAGAACAATTGGTAGAATCATCCAAGTTCTTCTTATTAATGTGATTCAATTTCTATATTGTTCTCACGGGTTACCATGACAACCTCCCAACAACCCCTCACTGCATTTAATTCCTTATTTTGTTTTGACTTCCCACACATCGCTCTCAACAAAGACTAGATCAAAATATGTTCATGGAAAGAGAAAACATCTCCGTTTTTCCCCCTCTTACGTCTTTATACTCTCTTACACGGAAATGAGGAATAAAAATAAATAAATCTAATACATCTTCGTTCGAAATATTTTCTTTTGTTTCCATAGCAACGGTTTGGCCTACCACAAAAACATTGAAATTGCATTTAGTCTGAAATGAATTATTGATTTCCTACAATCCATTTGTCATATCAAAGAAGTTGCCTCAAATTTAATTAAAGTCTCTCTACATAAAGCTTTAGTTCTCATATATAAAATGAATTAGACGTGAAACTGCCTCTGTAATATTATTTCCAGTCATAAAAATCCTACGAATCAATTTGTACTCGCTGATTATGAGAAATAAATAATTATAATATCAATAATTAAGTCAAATTATCACAATTAGTGATGGATCAATTGTGGATATGATTATTGTGTTCTTGCATTATTTATCCCATTTTCATTATCTACATGCATAGCTGTTGTCTATAGTTTCATTAGTAATAATAAATAATGCGTTTTGGTATATGGCCGTCTTCATGGAACGAACATACCCCACAGGGTCAGTTTAAGAATCTGAAAGGGAAGAACTACAGAACTACAGAACTACAGAATCTAGGACCAACAAAGACCCTAAGGTCCGCTCGAGGCTAGTCCGCTACACTACATCCGAAACTACGATACACACTTATCTACGAGTGTATCTCTAACATGCTATATTTTTTTTTTTTTAAATATACAATCTACTGTACTCACTTATCTACATGTGTACAATGTCAGGCATATTAACTTCTTCAACCTAGGGGGGGGGTGATAGAAAGTTTTTCTTCTCAACTTCCGCAGCCCTCGACTGCTAGTGGTGAAAATCTAGTTATAGGATAGGCGGAAAAGAAAATGGATATCTAAACTACACATGCAAGAGAAATCGCTGGCATCATTTTTAGTCATCATTTTTACTCGTTGTTCCTCCGCTCCAAACTCCTTTTGCAAAGACGTTATTATTTACTGTGCTCAGACTACGTTATATTTATACTATTTAAGTGCGCGTCGAGACGGTTTTTAAACATATTTACCGACCTACTATCCACTACGTGGGTGGGTAGCCTATTCCAAATTTGAGTAATTTTAAACGTAAAATAGTTTTGGGCTATACTAGTGTTAAATCGCTTGTTCACTAATTTTAATCCGTGTTGCCGAGTATTTCCCCTATGATCCAATTCGAACAAATTCCTATAATCAACGTTTGAAAATCCTTTCAATATTTTAAATACTTCAATTAGCTGGCCACGTAATCTTCTGCCTTCGAGAGATGGCAAATCTAATGCCCTGAGTCTTTCCTCATAGGGCCTGTTTCTCAGCTCGGGAATTAATTTTGTAGCCCTACGCTGCACTCTTTCTAATTGCGCGATATCTTTGTTTAAGTATGGAGCCCAAAATTGAACCGCATATTCGAGCAGTGGACGCACAAGTGATTTATACAATGGTAAAATTATCTCTTTGGATTTGAACGTGAAATTACGCGCGATATAACCCAGCACACGATTTGCTTTTTTACATGCATCCGCGCATTGTTTCGTGACTTTGAAGTCATCCGAGACTAAAACTCCCAGGTCTTTTTCCAATTTAACTACGTCGAGGACCTGGCCTTTCATGGTATACTCTACCCTCAAATTATGGCAACCCAAATGCATCACCTTACATTTACTTAAATTAAACTGCATTTGCCACTTATCCGCCCATCTGACAATCAAGTTTAGGTCCTTTTGTAATTTTTCTACATCCGATCTTACATAGGCACGGTTGCCCAGCTTCGTGTCGTCAGCAAATTTAGAAATCGTACTAAATACGCCATTATCCAAATCGTTTATATATATTAGAAACAATAATGGGCCAAGAACGGAGCCTTGTGGCACTCCACTACTGACGTTGACCCAATCTGAACATTCACCATTTATAACTACTCGCTGCGAACGATCCTTCAGCCAATTTCTAATCCAATTTAATATCTTACCCTTCACACCGACTGCTTTAACTTTCATTAATAATCTCTCGTGCGGAACGGTGTCAAACGCCTTTTTAAAGTCTAGATAGATTACATCTACAGCTTTGCTTTCGTCGTAAACGCAAATCATTTTATGGAAGAATTCGAGCAAATTTGTCAAGCACGATCTCGCCCGCCTAAACCCATGTTGGGAATCTTTAATCAGATTATTTACCTCGAGGTGGCACACTATTCTATCTCTAATTACCGATTCTAAAAGCTTTCCAACTACCGAAGTTAGACTAATAGGACGAAAATTCGTTGCTTCGTATCTATTCCCATTCTTAAATATTGGTGTAACGTTTGCACGCTTGAAGTCTACAGGGACTACGCCATCTTCTAATGAGCGATTGAAAATTGCACGCAACGGCTTCGCAAGCTCATTCTTAAGTTCCTTTAAATGAGTGGGGTAAACGCCATCGGGCCCGGGTGATTTCGACTTTTTCATCAGGTTAATATATTTAAGAATTTCCACTTCATTAACCGTTATATCGGATATGCAAATATCAAGAAGTAAGAAAAGAGGTGAGAAAGAAGAGGTAGGGAAAGTATCAATGGAGAGAACCTTTTTCAGATTTTCATTTGAAACAGCTATTCCAGAGTTTCGTGATATAAACTAAAAAAATGCTGTTGCCCAGGTAATAAAGATGGTATTTGAAGAACGTGGAGCGGAGGAAGAACGTGGGTTATGTCCGGTAATATAGGGAAAAAACTGAGAGAAGTATTCTTGATAGCTAGATATGAGGAGTTAGAAAGTAATGAAAGAGCTATTTAACAGGTATAATATTAAACTCGTTTGGCAAGGGTCATAAATATGATTAACGAGGAAGACACTATCTGCAAGAGTTATGGCATATTTAAAGATGACGGAGGTTAGATGCAGAAAGATCATGAAAAGCGAATGGCAGTAGTTAAGGCGAGATAAGCCAATGACAAGGAATGATATCTCAAAACTCATGGTTCTATAGTAAAGACAAAACCGACAAAAATTAGGATAAAGAGAATTCAGATTCCCAAAACATCCACGATGTTAGACTTGAATGAAGGAAATCACTCTGTCGAAGAAGATACCAAAATTTCGAATCAAATACGAAAAAGAGGATTAAAAATATTTAGAAAGGCATAATACAATGACATTATTTAATTGAGATGACAGTACGAGTGACTAAAAGTTTCCTATTTCCCTAGTTTACTTTAAAAAGTGCACCAAAAGCCTGTTGTTATCTTTGCACGGGGATATGAAGTTCGCAAAGGTAAGGGAAAAATAGGCCAGGACTGAAGGAAATATTTGTAAGAAGGATGTATGTAACATACATTTTGGTAAACTTTCATGCAGGAGATTAAACAGAAAAAAATACTTCTGAGCCACCATAATAGAAGATATCGGAGTAAGAGAAAAAGAAATCAATGAAGAAAATTCTTTTATATAGGCGTATTAGAGAGAAATAAGACGAGAGTTGTGGCAGGAGGAATAAAATGCTCATGGACCCAATGCAAAATGATAGTTAAGATGTATTTAAATGCAGACGAGAGATAGCATAATAACATAAGAAAGGAATGAGTCAGCAAACAGCTAATCATGCCTAAATGAGGCAGCTCCCCTAAATCACGAAGCATCAACGCAGAGACACATCAGTTAAAGGCCTTGGTAAATTAATCAGAATTAACTACAAATTGTAGCGATTCCTCAAAGTAAGTATGCCCCTCGAATCGAGAACTGGATCCGCTAACAGGATAAGTAACTGCATATATAGATTAGTTGACCATTTCTAGCAAGCCAAAGGCGCCTGGGCTAGTCCTCGTTCCGGGAAGAGGGGGAAGTGGTATCAGGGTGATATTTTGTGTTTTAGATTCCGCCAAGTTTGTGTGGACAGAAGTGTGGTCCCACAAATAAGAGTGCACAAGCTTCAAAAGGATTTTAGAGAGAATATATGATGGGAAATAGGAAGATAGTTTAACTCTTGGAGTCGAGGTCTGAATTTTTTCATGCTTAAAAAAGAGAGAGAGACCATGCTGTCTAACTATAAGGGTCTGAATATATGAAGGAGGTGGTGGATGAGAACAGAACAAAAGGGTTGTTAGAGCCTCGCAGGAAAATAATTTTAGGTTGAGTAAGACCTAAGAGAAGAGGTATTGACATCATAAAACTCATCTACAAAAGGCTGGAAATGATACTAAGCGCAAGTATTGAATTTTAGAGAGAAATAACCAAGTCGGCAAAGATTGCCTAAAAGATGCGATTCACTTTCGGATAAAAAGGTCTTTACAGATCGAGTGAGGAAAGTTAAGGAAAATAGATCCTGAGGAGAGACAACAATTTTTTATAAAGCTTAAAGAGAGACTAAAACCTTCAGGAATTGAGAACGATATTACTGGAATCGGCCCCACGAGAGAATCTCATTAGAGTTGTATAAAAACTGATAGCAAGAGGGTTAAGCGAGTAACAATAGGTCTCTCTAAGAAGTCCTTCTCTAAACTAAGTCTTCTTCACTTTATGGCAAATTTTATACACGATTTTTCCTCTTTATTAGGAATTTTCTTCCTCTTTCTCTCCTCTCAATCCATATTTAATGAGTAAAATACGCCCTCCTTGGTTATAGGAGTTTCCACTCTATATGGAGTAAACTCTCTCTTTCTCTCCGATGAAACTCAAAGTGTCTCAAAACATCATTCACACACCAATTTCCACCGCTTAACAAAGGATATGCTTCGTGAAAGTAGACGTTAACCGATTTTCTTTCTAGCGATTCCATTATAACAATGGTTCACTGTGGATACGTTCCATAACTGGTCGCATACAGCTCCTGATGAAACTTTCACCGATTAAAAACGTAAAACACATTAGAAATGTAATAAAAAGTTTAAATAGCCTGAAATGTTAAGGAATTTTAGTGTCAGTACGGGAGTCGATGAGAAAGCAGAAGCAAGTTGATGAGTGTTAACTAGTGCATGGTGACGTATGCATTTTGACAAGCGAGGTCTGATATGCGTGAGTTGGGATCGCGTCTGCCGCCGTTGAATCGTACCTTTAGAGCGAACTTTCATTTCCCTAAACGATAGAACAGTATCAATAAATAGCTTTCCTTACAGCGAAATTTCGATAAACTGCCTCTCGTATCCAGCGGAATCTATAGAAAATCCATTTTTCCCCCCATTGTCATCCTCATAACATAGTTTCAATCCACTTTTACTCTCTCTCTCTCTCTCTCTCTCTCTCTCTCTTCCTTTCTTCTATTTTGGGGGATGGGAGGTCAATTCCAAACTCATCTTTTAAACGCACTATTCCGATTTATGCCGTGCAAACGACCGGTAGCCACACTTTCACTCACGGAGGATGAAATGGTGTGTGAGATGTGGTGAAACGTGGGGAGCGGTGAGAGGGTAAATGAAAAGAGAGAGGAGAATCGTCACAAAAGATAGCTATCATCTTTAAGAGGGTGAAATTATTAATAAATTCAGAGTCAGCTAAACTGCCCCTCCATTTCGGATCTTTAGGGAAAAATATGGCTTGTTTTTACGACCTTAATTGTAATATTGCAGATTAGGAATTGGTGATTGAAAAAAGTGTCGAACATTCAGTTCTTAACAACTTATTAAGAATCACTAGAATAAAGAAAGTGAGTGATGATACTGAATGTATAGAAGTGGGAGGTGATATATTAACAGAATTATGGGAAAGCAAAACCGTAAGAACTACGCGCAGTCAGACCACGAAGGAAAAGAAAAGGAGAGGAGATATGAGTGGAGGAAGAAGGAAAACATAGATGGATCGAGTATCATCTGTACTCATCATAGCTTTTTAATATTAAGTTTATTGGAAATACTTATCAATGTTGTTGTTAAACATATTGACTGAGGTCCTATTTATAGTTTTAATCGTTTTAACACTATGATGAGTAGAGTGCAAAGGAGACTGGCAATGTAAATTAAGATACTTGGGTCAGTCTTCGTAGAATTTATTTATTATTTGCCGAATAAAGTTCGTCGCTCTGCGTTGAACGCGGAGCACGAAACTCAGTTTCGAAGATGAAGGGACCAAAATTGAAGTGTATATGATGATGATGCTGGAAAGGTGGGAAATGAATGTGAGATTTGATAGATATGAAAAGATACAGAAAGGTTTTGCCCAGATAAAGAGAGTATGTGTCCCTTGCTTTCTTCTTTATTTTTAATTTATTTTTCTTCTCTTTTACCTTCAGCGCCACCAGTGAGTGGAGTTAAATGATGGCTTGGTAGATCGTTTTCACGATCATATTTTGCCCTTTCTTTTACTTTATCCTCCGTCGTGGCATTCAAGCCTTTCAATTTGTTTTTTGCTAAATTGTTAGGTACTTGTTTCCTTTCCTTTTACTTGCTTTCTTCATTCTTTTATGTATTATCTTTTTCTTAAAGTTTTTGGCCCTTTCCTCGTTTTACTTTACTTTTTATTTCTTTTAGTGATCTTTAGTTGGGCTTTTGACTCTTTATATTTTAACTACTTCGGTTTTTCTAATTGTTGATTTCTTTTTCGCCAATTTTAGTAGCCATTCTATCTGAAAATTATTTATCTTTATTATTTTATTTATCTTTTTCTTAAGTTTTCGGCACTTTGTCTCTTTTGTTTAAACTTTTTCTTTCTTTTAAAGAATTTTAGTTGGGCGAACTATTCTTTGTCTCACATTTCTCTTTCCATTTCATTTCATTGTTGTCATCGAAGCACTCACTAAGGTTTCTTTCTCGTGCACCTAAACTCTGGTAAAGTTACTCACTTGTAAAGGACGAAAGGCCAATAACAAGAGAAGAAGAAATATATTTTTCAAGGGAAGCCATTTTATTAAAAAAAAAAAAACTGCACCCAAGTTACATGCGAACCTTGTCTGATTGTAGAGACTTCCTGCTACTA
This sequence comes from Ceratothoa steindachneri, assembly GCA_963969495.1. Lineage (NCBI taxonomy): Eukaryota > Metazoa > Arthropoda > Malacostraca > Isopoda > Cymothoidae > Ceratothoa > Ceratothoa steindachneri. Next base: position 43,515,484 of record OZ018323.1, on the reverse strand, counting down.
AGTACGGTAATCCCAAAGAGAGATCATGCACACTGCGTTTTTTAAATTCTACTTTTTAATATCTTCCCAACATAAAGCCGCTCTCACTTCGCCAAGATCTCATTGGTATTAGGGTGTAGGTAACCCCAAAAGAAAGCTTGCTCTTTGAGTAAGCGCGAAGAGGGGGTCATTAAGGACACGAGTCGCAGACTTTGGAGAGTAGTGTATTAGAGTAGGCCTATTAAGATAGAAGGGTTGAGGAGTTCACTAATAGGAAGGTAATTAAGAACAGAATAGGTACCCACAAAATCGAGATTAGATTGTATCTTTTTCAGAGTAGGAAAGCGGAGCTCCCTTTCCCTTTCACGAACCCTATAGCAGATGAATTCACCAAGCGACGGGAATTATCGTAATATTCCCCAAAAATAACGAAGTGGAGCAATTTTTATCCTCGGCATGAAGCAACACCCTCAAGAAACTGGACTTGGACCTTGAAGCGAAAATTCTATTCTAGATCAACGGCATCCGGCGGCATTTCGAAGATTCTTTCAACAATCACGAACTGACATTTTCCGGAGATACGATCACCCAAGCGCTGCAATGAGGGCACACCAGCCACGTCTACTCAGCCCCACTCACAAGAAATCCTTCCATTGAAGGATGTACTTAAAAGAGATTTTTTCCAGGCTTCATTTTAACATGACATTCTAACCCTCACCCCAACTCCAAACGTAGATTCCACACTTACTCCCCGTTGCAACTATGCCTATCTCTTTAAATAGCATAATTTGAGGGTTCGGAGAAAGGAGGTTTGTGATCTAACCCAGTGCGGAACTGGAAGTCAAGAGACATTCAGGAATGGGACGGAGTTATAACCTGTGGGGAAGATAAGTTACCCTACCTTGTGTGTCCAGCCAAGACCACATAGGGCCATAAACCGTCTATGCGCATGCCGGAAGTAGTTTTAAATAACCAAAACCACCAAAACTAGTTGAGGGGGCAGCACCCACCGATTGAAGGTCATTGATTCGGCCTTCATCTGTCATTAGGTCCGCCATGTTTTTAAACCCTAAAAAAGAGCCTATCCATGTCCATACTAACTTTCACCTATTCAACACATTCGGAGTATTGCCATAGGGGCAGTCAGCGACGAGGTGGGGACTTTTATAACGTAATTATTTATAAATATCACACATACTTGAATACGCAGATATTGAACGTCATTGGGGGCGAAACGACCCTACGTTTACTCCATATGGACGGAGACATGTACACAACCACGACACACCGTACTGAAACTCTGAAATATACCATACACACAGGACACAAATATCCCAAATGCACACATTGGCCTAACACTGATTTCCAGGTCCATATCAGACGCATAGAAACTCCACACGCTCACTAAAAACCAGCTGACTGATCAACATTACCAAACCAAACCGCCAAAAGCTAACATACAAAAACGCTCAATAGGAATACAAGGAAGGAGCCCTTTTTGATTGGAATTCTCGTCAAAGGAATTCCTCTCTCTTCTCAGGCATGAGGAAGCAAGGTGGCCATCCAAAGCCCATATTTCAACTGCACCAAGCAATGGGCGGTTATCATATTCTCCGAGGAGCACCACAAAATCACTTTGCAGGACTGGGGTATCAAAGGCTGCAACATAGTTTCCTACGCGTAGCACATGGAAAAACAACGCAACAGCAGACTAAACGAGTTTCTCCGTTGCTAGAATACGAAGCGCCAAACTACTACATGCTAAGCAGATCGTGTCTGCTCAAAATTCAATGTAAAAAGGCAGTTTTACACTCACTGTAGGAGTACTAACCACCTTCCTTTGCATTAAATGCGGCGGCGTCCATGTTGCAGTAAGTTTAAGGAGCCCATACCGTGTGCAAGTCACTAGGATGCTTTTGTGGAGCTAAAGAGGCATCAATACTACCAACCCAGCACACTTCTACTGCACCCACATCGTACTCTCCCCACACCAGAACATTAGCCGTGGCAGCTGGTGCCATAGGAGCCATCCAAATACCCCAAACCCCCATTCCAACACACACGCACACACTTGACACCAACAAGATCCAAACCAACCTCAAAACCCAACTGGCCGACGTGCTCTCCACGGTGGTAAAATACATGTCGGGAGGAGACTTGCGTTTATAACCCAATATACTAAACACGCTCTATGAAGCAAACAAAGTAGGGCAAATCGTCTTTCCCGAGACATTGTTGGCCCTAATACAGGAACCCCCCCCCCAAAAAAAATAGCACTCCTCCCCACACCGAGGTGCCCAAACCCACTCCTACATCTCCTACCTACTCAATCCTTCTCTACAACTTCCCCTATACGCCATTCACCCTGCCTACTACCCCGCTACCCCAGCTTCTTTGAGGTGCTCGATACTTCTACCACACTAACAACCCCTATCACCATCGAGGAAACAAAGCATTACATTAAAACAATACCAAAACTCACTTCCACTCCTTCCGGCCTCCTAGCTTCAATAATACATTACCTTTCCAAAAATATTTTTCGACACTTATACATCAACTCAACGCCTCACTAGCCTCAGGACATTCCACACAAATATGTAAATCTTCACACAACCTACAACTAAAAAAATAAAAATACACAAACAATTACAGACCGACTGTACTATTAGAGAACAGGAAAAATCCATCTATTTAATCACTAACAGCAGAAGAAACGAAACAGAACACGGAGAACTTAGATAGAAAAGCTTAGATCGAACCGCTCAACATCACCATCAGAAATAGGGTTGATACTAGGTCTGCTGACAAAAGTCACGTGCTCTCACTTATTCTGATTTATGACCTTACGACCTTCAAAACTATCAATAATTCTAAGACTAACGTTGGGAGGACCTTGGCAATTATACCACTCGAAAGAGAATGTAAAACAATATAAGAGTTTCAAGTTAGGTTAGAATCGGCCGAATAGTTATGATGTTATTGCAAAACGAAATAATTCCCGGGATAACATTAAGAGGACCTTGGCCATTATATCATTTGAAATAGAATGTAACAGAACATAAGGGTTTCGAATTTTGTTAGAATCGGCTAAATAGTTACAATGTTATTACCAAAACAATAAAAAGCAAAACAGGGACCGACCGACCGACATAGTGAGATATAGAGTCGCGCGCGACTAAAAATATGGAGAAAAATTACATAGTTACAGGGAGCTAGCAAGGACTAGGTAGTCCACTCAAAGGCCAGTCCCATTTTATACTAACATGCTAATAGTCCTCTTTTGGACATTGTATTTATGTACAATGTTTACTTATGTGATATTTAATCCACAGCAGGCTCCGTAATGAAAGAATATTATTAATCGTAAAATACTTGTCAATTTTGTTTTTAAAACTATTTATACTACTAGCATTTACTACTTCCGCGAAGATTGTGTTCCATTTATCGATGATTTTAAAAGTGAATATATTTAGCTACAGTATGTTCGTTTTTTTTTATAATCTACGTTTTCAAATTTATTTAGAATTTTGAATACTTCGATACGTTCGCCTCGCAAATGCCTATTTTCGAGAGTTAGTAGTTTTTTCTATTTAATCGTTCGATATGACTAATTTATAATCGAGGGAATTAATTTAGTTGCTGATTGTCGAATTCTTTCCATTTTATCGATTTTTACATATGTATAAGTTGAACACAATTGTATCGCGTATTCCAGGTGTGGTCTTACTAAACTTTTGTACAGAAGTATGATTATATCTTAGAGTTTGTACTGAAAACTTTTCGTAATAAATCCAATTATTCATCTCGCTTTCTTACAAGCTACGTCATACTGTCTATTAGACTTAAAATCCTTTGAAACCCGCAGTCTAAATCTTTTTCTTCCTCCACGGAGATGAAGTTTTTACCACCCGATTTCAGATTTAAAAACCTGGTTATTTCGACCTACAGGCAAAACTCTACACTTGTCTAAATTGAATTGCACAAAACACCATCACCATAGTAAAGATCCCTTTTAACTACAGTTTTCTTAGTAGAGGAATTCAATAGGGACTAGTGGAAACACTATAATAAAGGTTAACAACCATTCAAGAAAAGTTACACGCTCCTTAGAAGATCTTCCGAACTTGAAAACCAAAGATGGCAAATTTCTTTTTAACAAATCATTTAATATGTCTCCCCAAGAAGTGACCCCAAAATGTAATTAACCGAATAAGATACTTAAAGTGACTAAACCCCTAAAAGGGGATATAACCGAAGTGAAACAGAAGAGAAACGAGATCGGGAAATAAGTGTACTATAATGTAAAAAAGTAAAATTCAGTGCAACACAACGCTACTATAGTGAAGTGAATCAAATGCTCAAGTGGAAGCCTTAAAAAACCTTCATAATACATAAGAAATCGTACATGTGAATAGACATTAATACATACTTAACTGAGTAGAAAAAAGTAACAATACACATATGTATATAATGAACTGAATACTACAAAGATTACAGAGATATGTCGCACACCCTACAACTTTACATAAATTGCGATTACATACTAGTAGAGCTACAAGTACCGAATGGAGTGGAAAAGAATACGTACAAGTCAGTATTCAGATTCTACGTTAATCAGTATGTCCCTTTTCTTCTTCTATCCTCAGCTAAACGAAAACGTTCGCCTAAGGTAGAATTCTTCTATACTACTCTACGTTTTATTTCGACGCCTTTCATCTACTTCTCCTCCTCTCCTCCCTCCTTGGCCTCCTCCGTTCTTTCTCCCTCCGGCGCACCAAACATAGTGAGACCTTTGGGAGCAGGGAGACAGGGGACCCGGGGCGTCCACCGGGGGTCTTCTTTCTCCTACTACCCTTGATGGGGCAGGAGGGGGGATGACTGACCTCCTATTCATCTATATCTTACCCACCAATTTGTTCTAACTGTTTTGGGATTGAAATTAGAAAACCTGTTTCCAGTTTTTCCGTTGAACTGTGTCCTTTATTTGCTCATACAAGAAACTCGATACTGAGCGAAATACCAATTTAAAAAAGCTTTTCACCCTCCGAATCCATTAATGTTTACTATGATTAGGAAGCTGAGACTTGAGTAACGTATTTAAGTCCAACTTGTAGCAAACCACTGAGATTTGTACTACACAGTGAATGAAAATAATACAGAACTTGGTTAAAAGGTTAAGAGTCACAACTTGAAACGTGAATGAGAAGTGTCAATATTGATAAACGACTCAATTAGGTTAGATGAGCGAATTACATTGAATTGAAGACTTCCTAGCGCGGACTGAGCGAATAAATTGGTGGAAATAAGATTAGATTGGATAGATTTATGGATGATGATGCTAGATTGGACTGAACTGGGTATTAGGAACAGGAGCTACCTCGTACAGGCTATTGATTAGAATTTTGTAGACTCTTTCTTTTCTTATGTTCTCCTAGCGAGAGATCTTCCAGACACTTCAAACAAGCGGGGCTTCATCAGAGAATATCACTTCGCCTTCTTTATAATTACACAAGATTCATTTAAGTCCTATTTTTCAGCATTTTTTGTCTATAATCGAATGTCAAAGCTCTAAGGATTGAAACTCACTTCTTACAGGAAGAAGACCAGAACTCAATTTTGAATTCGGGGAATGAATGCCCTGTTTTTTCTTATTATTTTTGATAAACCCTTTTCATAAACCTGCAATAATTTAAATATTAGAATAATTATTCCTATCCTATAAAATTTAAAAACGAATGAAAAAATAAAAATATACAGTACATTGTTCTCAAAACTTTTGGTCATCTCTGTATATGTACTTACCTATAGGTTAAAATGTATGAACTTACGCACACGTGAAATACATGAACTTAATTGGACTCTAAAATGAATCGCACCGGTATATTTATTTGTGTATGGAGATTCAAAAATATACACCTGTGTTGTTGTGTATAAATTTTGAAAAAATTTCGTATATGTATGAATTCGTGTAAATACACTTTTTATGTTTAGCATTGGATGGATACGCAAAGAAACACCTGTGTTTTGTACATTTGTTTAAATTTACACTGAAGGGTTGTTTATGGATTCGTATAAATATACCCTGGTGTATTTGTAGTAGCATGGATACTTGTAGATACATTCCTGTGTGTCGTGTGTGGATTTGTGTAAATTATAATCATCGAAAAAGCAAATAAATCTTCTTTGTCACGCAAATAATTTGGCGCCCACTCTCCTTATGGATAGTCTGGCAAATTGGAATTCCCTAGTTCATAATTTTCGGCTCTCATTAAGTGTCCATTCACAGGCAGGGTAATTTGCTGATTTCAAACGAACCCAACGTGCTTACAAACAAACTCATTCCACTATCCTTATTTACGACATTTCGAAGCATTATAATATTCTGAATTTCTCGTCATTTCCTTCCAAACGAATATATCGGCTGACGCTTTACCAAAGACGCCTTTCCTCTTTTTCTGGTTCTGTTTCTTGTGCCGCCTCACTCTCTGTCTGTCTTTATGTCTGGCTCCCCGCTTTTCTTGTTGTGTTTGTGTGTCTGGTTGCTCCTATTGTTTTCTGTGGAGTAGAATGGCTGGTTTCTCCTCAAGTGTTTGCCTGGTTATTTGTCTGTTTCTTTGGATGGTTGTCTAGCTAATTCCTTGTCTATTTTACAGCTATCTGTAGGTCAGTTTCCAAGGTGGCTGTTTGTTTGTCTACATGTATGTCAGTATACCGGGTTGTATAGCTAGAAGGGTCCCAAGGTATCTGTCTGTTTGTCTTTTTCTCTCTCTGGTTATGTCTGTCGGCCTGTTTGACAGGATGGATGCCTTTCAGGATTCCTGTCTGCATGTATGTGTGTGTCTGTGTATGGCTCCTGTTTTACTCATTTCCCGTTTTCCATAAAGTGTGCCCCCTCCTTTACTCTTGTTTGAAGTGCGTGTATACTCAAATTAAGGCTTAAAACAGAACCCTACAACTACCATATAGAAAAAGGAGGGGTGTAGAGGGGTGGGAGCTATTTAGCGGGGTTTCTGGTCGGAGATGTAGGTGAGCCACCGCGTGTCTTGGCATTGCTCCAACGCTTCAATTAAGAAAGTCATTCAGGAGAGAATAAAAGCCATTTCACTCGGACCCGTGTCCGGGGGCTCAGGGGACCAGCTTTCAAGACCGTCGAATCCCACGGCGAATGGTGGGTCCATGGGTTCAGAGGATTTTACTTCGGCCATGGAAGAGAGATGATAGTAGCTAAGGGGAAATGTAACCACAACTACCCACATGGTGGCGTTGTGATTATCGTGCGTAGATTCTGGTCGGGGAAGAGCTAGTTTCACTCACAAAGAGGGACCGCAGGAGGATCTATCATCAGTAATAGACGTGGAGAAGGTTGAGAAGAGTTGCGCACCGCAAGGATACTGATGGTACAAACAATTATCTTTTATCCTTCCTCGGAATATGTTCTTTCTAAACATTTTGACTTCAGGTTCACTGCAAACTTTTTCTCACCTCTCACGAATTTGGTTGCGGAGATGCAGACGTGGGTTTTCACTTTTTAATTGTTCGTAAGTACTAATAATCTAAATGAGTGTTTATTATTTACTTAACCACAACCAAAATTGCTCTTTTACTAGATTATATTACTTATTGGAGTATTTTGTGCGTCTTGTCGAAATCTATACTTCTCTTTTGGCGGTGGGAAAGCGAAATGCAGGAAAACAGTTTGAAACAGAACCATCGAAATTGGATTCAACCTTGATTTTGCCGCATTTTGGCTTCCAACCTCTAAATAATAAAAGATTTGGCTAAATAACTAATAGTGAACTGTGGCTGAAGCTAGAATATTACTTAAAAAGGTTATGATTTCGTTAAGCTCGTCATCTCTTACAAAAAAAATTAATTACTCAGAGCTGTATATTTAGGTTCAGAGGATTTCACTTCCGCCATGGAAGAAAGATGATAGTAGCTAAGGGGAATCGTAACCACAACTACCCACATGGTGCCGTTGTGATTATCGTGCGTAGATTCTGGTCGGGGAGGAGCCAATATCACTCGTAAAGAGGGACCGCAGGAGGATCTATCATCATTAACAGATGTGAAGAAGGTTGAGAAGGGTTTCGCACCGTAAAAATACTGATGACACAAACTATTATCTTTTATAGTTTTTCGGAATATGTTATTTCTAAACATATATATATATATATATATATATATATATATATATATATATATATATATATATATATATATATATATATATATATATATATACATATATATATATATATATATATATATATATATATATATATATATATATATATATATATATATATATATATATATATATATATATATATATATATATTGTAAAGGAACAACCTCTGATCCATCCTTCCAATTTATCGGAGACCACATGCTATTGGTATCCCGCCATGGACGACGACATTTCATGTTCGAACATTCTCGAATTTTCGACTCCTGAGCACGTTGGGAAAATATTTCCCAATCCGCGAACTCGTCCCAAGCCCCCATCCCCCTCAGGTGACGAGGTGCGAAAGAGCTGCTCTGTCTCGCCCGTTGCTGCTAAATGATGAATCGACTCCGCCTCCGGATTAAGATGTATGGAGCGTGTGACTACTTTCTCTAAACTACTCCTTCCTCTCCAGAATCGGGCATACAAATACTTGTGCTATTATGTAGTTCGAAGAGTCCAGCCCGCACCTCAAGGCCGTCCTTATCGTCTCGTCCCGTGAGCGTTCGTCAGACAGCAGCCTTCTTCAGCCGTGATTCTACCCATGTCAATTGGTAGCTTCTGTGATCGGCAAGCCTTTGAATTAGCGCAGCAGTCTCCATTCGTTTAATCGAACCGAAGAAAATCACTATCGATTACCTTTGAGGAAAAAAGATTCCTCCTCTTTCAGTGGAATTACGAGAATTCCCCCATTCCCTCTTGAACGTCATCTTTGAAGTTTGGCTATCTTAATCGAAAGGTTGGTTCGGATCGTGCCCTACCTCCCTTTTTCGGATCGTTCCACACCTGCCTCATTCGTACCGTGCCCACTGGCCTCATCGGATCATTCCCCACTCGCCTCATCGCAAGAAGGACCTTCCTTGAAGTCATCGACCCGTAATACTGAAACCCACTCCATTATAAGTATTGTCAAGTTTCCCCTTTTATCTGAGCTTAGTTAAATTAATCAATTAATTTTATTTGAGAATCCCTCCTCCTAATAATTATCAAGAAACTCTTTCAATTTAAATAATTTCCCTTTGCCCATTATTATTCTTATTTTGATCTGCGTAAATAAAATTATATTTTGTTGTTTCTTCTTTAACTAACCTTGAACGATACTCTCGGCCTATTCAATTGAATCATTTATGCAATCTTTTTGATTATTAGGGATTTGAAACCCAACGCCTCAAATGTGACCTCCTAGTCCGTCGTTAATCCCAGCGAACAATCCTTCAACGGTTCACGTTGCAGTAGGTGATTAAGTCACCCCTTATCATAATATAGGAGTAGTGTATGGCATAGAGTGGTTGTACCACGACATATATTATATATATATATATATATATATATATATATATATATATATATATATATATATATATATATATATATATATATATATATATACATATATATATATATATATATATATATATATATATATATATATATATATATATATATATATATATATTACTTATATATTATAAAAACTGATGTCAAGTGTGTGAGGTATATTGCATAGTAAATCAGTTTAGTTGATTTACATCCCCTTTGCGTTTCAGTAATTCCCTCTCATTGTTGAAGTTTTTTTATTTTTTAATTTTAGTCGAAGTACGTTCAAGTTAGTTCTAGATCAGTAGAACTTTAGTCTATTAACTATTTAAAATTTAGATTATTAGTTTGGACCCCCTTTCGTGTGTTTGTGTATTCCATTTACCGGAATGTTTGACACCTAAGGTCATCTACATCTCTAAGAAGGATCTTGCTGAGGACGGTTCGTCAGGCCTAGGGGTTCCTTCAGGCAGTGAACAGAAGTGACTTCATTCCCTACCCTCCCCTTCGTACAAAAATAAAAAGAATATATCAAAGAGAACTAAAGGCGCCTCTCCCTCCACGGCGCATCGGTAAGCAACCAGGCCAAGATCGGCACATTCGTCCCCGAGGCCTTCTCGGTTGGGAAGCCCAAACTAAGACCAGATTCGTAAGTGTACTGAGCAAAGCCTCGAATACGCCGGGGCCCCTCCTCGAGGATTTATCTGCCGTTTTCGAACCAGCTGGCTTCAAATGCTTTCTGATGATAGCATGTTGGACAAGGCCTATATGATTGGTTAGATGAGAGCACTCGCTAGCTTAATTGTTAGAGAGCCGAAGGTAGCCCGTTTCTCGGACGGGAGCCTTCTGGGGCGAATGCATCGGACCTCTCCAAGGCAGCCATGATTAGTGTCTTTCTGGCACTCTTTAGCTCAGCAGTGTGTGGGACACCGCACTCTACCATGAACTACGTGAAAGGAATGTCTTATGCGCGGAATCTCGTAGACTATCCCATAGAAGCCATCATTTTAAAGCTGGCCGACCATAGGGCGGTCAAGGTCGAACGTACGATGATAAAACAGGGCACATCCTTGAGTCCCACCCCAACACTCTTCATCACGTTCAACTTTGACAGACTTCCTGAGTCGGTGCATGCCATGTTGGTATCGCTAACAAATGAAGGCATTCGTGCAAATGCTGCGGAGGTGATACTACTCCCACCTGTTTTGGCATGCAAATTGCTGAAGTAGACATACAAAGTATGGTTTATCTGAGGTCTGTGTAAGTTGCTCCAGGCCGGATACGTTAGGTTTCTATCGTGTATGAGCAAGTCTGTTAATTGCAGAGGACCTCACCCCGTTTCTTAAAAATAACGTGGTGCGTATCTCTTGTAGAAAGAAAAACTGGCTGCTTAGGCTACAAATCGTCACTCATTTTGCGAAGCTAAGGATTTGGTCGTGTCGAGCCCGGCACGGCCGGGGACGTCTTATGCCTCAATTTTAAACAGAGGAATCATCTGCTTCTTTCCCTTCCAGAACTGCGAGAACGGTCGTTTCCGCACCCATTCGGAACCCTTCTACGGGTTCTAATTCTAGCCGGGCCTTCTCCAGGCAGAGAAGCCACGAATAAAATAAAAAAGGGCGCCCTCCCCCAGCCGGATCGTTTCCCGTAAGGTGGAAGGACCGGGTGCCTAAACCAATTTGTTAATCTTAAATGAGGCAACACTCCTGAAGCTAGTCATGAAGCCATTTTACGCGGTTCATAAAGCTGCTCCCAAAAGGAAGGCAGCACCAAAAGAGCTTCAGCTCTAACGGCCATACCCAAGGCTGGACTGGGGGGCTCAGAGAAGATGGATCACCAAATGGGGGACCCCACCTCCGAAGCCCACCAAATGTTTCGAGATGGAGGGAGGAAAAGACTTGGAAACCTGTCCCGATCTCTTCTTGAAGGCGCCAGTGCGTTGTTAGGCCAACAGCGGCTAGACTTCTGCCTCCTGAAAGCTTAGGGCCAACTCCGGGAGCGTCTTTTCTTTAAATAGGATCCCCGCATCTCCTACGAGCTAGGCCTGGAGTGTATATTCCTAAAATTGAATTGCCGCGGACTCGTGGCCAACTAGGAGGAGCTACGAATGCTCGTTTCCTCCCATTTTCCTTCAGTTATATTTCTGTATGAGACAATGCTGGGTGCGTGCCCCCTGCTCCACTTCCAGAGGTACAGCGGTTTTGCGACCTCACCAACATGGGATTGGGCTCTGGCAGGATTTGATTGATTGATTTGTTTTAAGTAGGGCCTGGTAGGAGGATGAGCAATTTAAATCCGGCATGATGTCTCCGTTTTTTTTTTTAGTACCTTCTTTCAGGGAATGTCAATAGGAGTTATACTTTTATTTTTGTGTACATTCCCACCGTCAACCTACTTCGACGCAGCGGATTTCTGCCGTATCGTGGCACAATTGCAAAGTCCCTTCCTAATACTCTGAGATTTGAACAGTAGAAACCCTCTCATGGAAGACTACTCACTCAATCCTAGGGATTATGTTGTTGCCGACCTGATTGACCAGCTGGAGATATGTATCCTAAATGTAGAGAGTCTACGCGTCATGGCCCGAGAACCGCTTCATTTTCCTTCCTTGATCTATCCCTGTGCTCTGATTTTGGCTAGTAAGTGTTCGATGACCTTCGGGGTAGTGATCATTTTTCCATTCAAATACGAGTATCATATTTTGGGCCACTGTTGATGATAAATCAGCCGGTTGTGATTTCTGTTGCCGCAGTGGTCCGAATTTTAGGAAATTACTGATTTCTCTGTCCCAGTCGAGGAGTTTAGGTCAATGGATGAGGCCGGTAAGTTTTTCTCCCGAAGCCTGAACTAGTATATGCTCCCTCCGTGCTTTTGCATAAGCATGGCCACTCAACATTTTTCTACAGATGCAATTACACTAAAAGGTTCTTTAATTCCACTTCCATTCATGATAACATCAATAAATGAAAACCACAAACACGTACAACATTGCATTGTGATGGTTCTTGACCACATTTTGTAACAAAGTCTCGAACTTAGATATAAAATGTTGGTCAAATGTTACAAAAGCAAATTAGTTGTTTCAGCTGTTTGCATTTCTCCATAGCTTGGTATAATATTTTATATATTTTTTATTGATCAATAAATGGAGCATTTGTAGAAGGAAGGTGTAATATATGGAACAGATCATATTGCAGGTTTGTAATGCATTTCTCCATCTAGCCACTCCAACCTGGACAGTTAGTCTCTTTACGTTTTTCATGCAGCAACTGGTGTTCCACTGTTGATACTGATAAAGTAGAGGATATTGGATTGATATTTTGTAAATTGCTGATTGGTCAACCCAACAAACTGCTTGTACTTTTACTCTCAATGGCTCTAATAGTAGCATGACCAAACTGTCTAGCATGGATGCAGAAGGGATATTTTCTAATCTTTTGATAGGCTGATGTAAAGTAGGATCATTATGAAAAAGAGTGACCGACTAAATCCCTCCTATACTATAGAAAGTGTTGAATCTATCAATAATACAGATGTTTGCATTAGCATTGTTAAAAATAAACTGTGAAAACGAGTCATTTTAAGGCTGCATATCTGGATTTTGGAAAGCTAAAACTTGAAAGAGTGCTTGCTGCCTGATCATAAGAAGCACATAATCCTAAGGTAGAGAGAGCATTCAGTAGATGTTAGAAGCATATTTCTGACTATGATGCAATGCAATTTCTATTTTAAAGGGTAACCTGAAAGAATTTGACCTTGCTGCTCTTAGAATAGCTTGTGAAATTGCTTTGCACTTCTTTTCTCTACATAATTTACTTTTATCTCCTTTTTTGTTCTTCATGACAAAGATTTTAACGAGAAATTCAAGGTTATCTGGCATAAGAGATTTCCCAAATTAGTCATGAATTGATCTGGCGGTAGATAATGATCTGTCTCATATATCTTTGACCTCATATCTTCAACAATTCTTTTTGAGGGCGGCAGTTCTTACTATCCGAAGCTGCTCTTCTTTCTAATCCTTATTTCTGTTTTTCATCCAAAGAATCAGTTAGAATGTTGCTCCCTTTGTTACACAAACATATTACAGGCTCCCTGTTTTTTGTGTGTTTTTGTTTACAGATTCATTTCATATTTTATGGGTTTCTTTTTTTTATTTGCTGGATCACCCTCATATCAATCAAAAATTTTATTGAAACACAACTGGCATTCTTGTCGCTTTTGCTCAAGGTAGGTAAAGGCATGAGTCATTCCTCGGAAACTGTAGCTCCTTTGGTACCACTAGGTTTTATTCCAAATAATGTTTGGTAGAACTATTTCATACAGTCTGAATGCAGAAACTAAATCGAATACATTGCAAATGCGGATAATAACAGTTTTAATGCAGTCATCATTGCTCATATCTTTCAAAATAGTGTAATTAAGACGGTATTTACACAGTGCAAAGTTACACACAAACTTGGAAGGTTTTTTGTTTTTTTACAAATGTTCCTATGTCACATCTATTCCCTAAAAGGCAGAATGAAGAAAATCAAAAGCCTGTAATGGACATGTGAAAGACGTTGTAGTTCCTTAAGAGGTTCGCCGTCTTGAGTGAAAAGATTTAGAACCTCTTTGTTTGGTATAAACTTTCCTACATTTTTGATAAACTGGCACTTCTTTAGTCCTTTTCTCTGAGAATCTTTTGCATCTTTCCATTTAATGATGTATTTTATCAGTGTTTTATACCTTTCTCTTTTACTTCACGATTCACCCTCATAAAGTTCTCCTTCACAAATCAAGCATTTCTCTGATGACATTTTTACCACATATAAAAATTATTGGCAGGTTAACTTTCCTTATTCATACTCTGTAAAACAAAGGTAAAAAATAAAATAATCCTAAGAGCTTAAAACATCCTTCAATATCGCAGACAAGATAATTTTGCCTGTAATATTACGTAACTTAGGGTATGAAACAAAAAGATGCGAACATTCTCGCACCTATAGCGTCAAAAACAAGCAACGTACTAGAAAACTGTATAAAACATATATTGTAGCAAGTGTTATGTAGAGTATTTTATATACCGGCACATTTTCCTTGAACCTGATTTTTAAGCGAGGTTTTTTACGAAAACTGTTTGGGGCCACCATGTTTTCAAGATGGCAGCCAAATACGGGCTGGTAGAAGGGTGCAAGTTTAATATTTTATTAAAGAACCTATTACGAAAGGAATAAAACTTATTGCAGCTTTTCCTTATTTTCCCTTATTCGGCTTTTTTCCGTTTCTACTGGCCTATGCGTCTTCTGCCGTCTTTTTTTAGTTTTAGGTAGCACTAAAGAATTAGGAAAACAATGATGTAAAAAACTTGTAACACTGATGTGCAGGAACGAAGAGAGAAAGATAAGCAAACCCTGAAGAGAAACTAAGTGAGATAACCCTAAAACTAGGTATAGCACATTGACAAAGCAGAAGAAAACACTAATGACGCTGAAGTCCTGCAACACACGCACACACTTAGCCACTAACGATTGAATAAAACCCTTATAAACAATAGAGCTCTTGTTGAAATTTAGGTCAATTTAAGACGATGTGGAAGGAGAAGTCCTGAAAAGGCACATTACTAAGCAGAAGGTAGTCTTAGTTAACAAATGTGCTCAATATTAGTCATAATAATGCCTAGTATGATGAATATTAGTCATATCAAAGAGATAGTAGAAGAACTTTTCATTTTAATGTAAAAAACAAAACAAATATTAGTATAAAATACGACAAAAGGGACGGATATTGATCTTAGTAATGACAGGAGAATTTTATACATATTTGTCCTCGTACGAGTAAAATCATGAATGTCTATTTACTTCGTGAATGTGACCAAAGGAATTTATCGCTCTCTGCTGGCCCTAGCTTCATTTCACTATATATTATTTAATCTATTAATATCTAATTTTATCACACTTAATCCTATTAATCTATTGAGTATTTCATGATTCTTTCCTAAAAATCTCTAAATCACTACTCCTATCTAGCGGGCCAAATCTTTCCATCGCAGGAGGATTTTAACTATCCTTCCAATAGCTGTGGCTTTTTTCCTCCTCTATGAATGGTTCTCCCAGAAGTCATCCAATCCAAGCGCAATGAGTTCTTAACAAAGTTTGAACGCAACTTTTAACTAGAGCAATTAAGGAAATTGCATTTTGAGAAAACTTGCCAATAGAAAATTTTCGTCGAATATCATTTTCCATCTCAAGTGTTCTCTATGGATTCTCCACACTTCTGAAAGCTGGTACCCATTAATCTAGGCAAAAAGGCACTGAAAAAAGAGGTGATAGTGAGAAGAAAGGGAAATGAATGCCAAGAAAGAAAAGAAATGGAGATTTATTCTTGATAATAAGGAGACTCTTTTTAAACGATTATAGATCAATATTTCCTGTGTCGTATTTCAGGGCCGCTGCCTCAACAAATTCGAAGAAAGCAGAACGAAAAATATGCACTGAAAACGATTAGCCATGTTCCCTTTACGAAAAAATGTCCCACGTACGCTTTTTCGGCCCCCGAAGACCCCCTCAAGAAAGTGATTTTCCAACATCACTGATTTTGCCCAATGACGCATCATTTTAGGGGTTTTTGAAGGCCCTGAGTCCAAAAAATGACTTACTTTTATGATTACACTGTAAGATTAATATTATCAAATTAGAATCTCGAAATATCTAATTATGATTAAATTAGAATCTGAAGATATATCTGCTTGCATTCATTGGATTTCTTGATGGAATGAAGTGTATGTATTTAGGTCTAAATATTTTATTATCATATACTTACAGTGTAGGTGCCAATTTCACCATTTAATTGTGATTTCTTTCAATTTCAGATAAAGGGGAACGAATGAGGCAACCCATCATGCCAAAAAGAAAATATAGTGACAGCGCTCATCCTGAAGTCCCTGAAAACCGTTCCCTAAAATGCATTCTTCACACCAGTTCTATTTCAGACTATGGTAATTTTACACCACTAAGCTCAGTAAAATGTGATGCAAGTGACAGACTATAAGAATTAAACAAGATTCGTGACCTTCGCCTCCAGCACTCACATGACTCTCCTCATCGCATGCAATATGTGTGTGACCAGATTCCCACTACTCTTCCCACTGACCTGCAATATGTTCGGTATCACCGTGGATGCTACCAGCATTTTACTAGACATCTAAAGCGCCTTCAAGAGGATAAACATGCAGCAACGACATCAGAACGACATCACTCCCCTCGTAAATGATTTCAGCAGCTTCCCATGGACTCATATTTCCACCAGAGTGTATTTTTTGTGAGAAGCTATAAATCAAAGTTTGTCGGAAAACTGAGAGAACTGAAACTTTCTCCTCCTACAGAAAGATAGGAAATGCATGGGAAGAAATCGAACAGCAAGCGCAGAAAATGGGTCTTACTCGGACTTATTGCAAAGTAACAGACAAAGATCTATTTGCCGTTGAGGCCAAGCATCATCCATTATGTTTAAAATCGTTTCGCACATCATTCTACAACTAGAAGCGCGGGATTCACAGTGCTGAAGAACCCCAAGATTCTGAGCAGATACGTTTTGCAACTGCCCATGAGAAGGCCTTTGGCACCATAGTGGATCATGTTAAGGCTCAGGTTGTCGAGAAAAATTATGTGCTACAATTGTCTTCACTGCGGTTGATATATGTTGACGAACTGAGACTAAGTGGTTATGAGGACTCAAACTACAGGTCGGAGAAATTGCTGAATCGTCTTCGGAAATATCTAATAAATAACCACTTCAGCTTCACAAAAGTTGACAGAGATAAAGGTGATTCTGTTTCACTTTGGTTGGTCTACAGCTCAAACATCACTTTTGCACACGCTCTTGCCCAGGCCTATGCTCTCAGAAGCACAGATAGATATCAAGATGTTGCATTTCCTCTTCGAGACCTCATTCTATGACCATATAGAGATTCAAATGACACACCCTGGCCACCAACAGCTAATGAAATGGAGTTAAGTTCTGAAGAAATTCTACCTCCAGACCTCGTCCGCTTCCTCAGCATTGTCATGGCTGGCAAAGAGGACACAGAGACAAGTGAGAAGACTAAGCGGCTGGTGGTTTCCATTGGTCAAGATCTCTGCCGTGTGGTGTCAGATGGAGAATGGAAGCTGCCTAAACACATACTCCTCTGTGTCACTGTCTGGCATTTGTCTCGAAGCAAGCAGTTGACCACCATTCTAAACAGACTTGGCCATTCAGAGACCTACAATTTTGGCTTAGAGATGGAAACTGCCCTGACCAAAGCTCTGGATGACGTCTCAACCCATCTTACACCGCAGATCTTGACTGGAGATGGAAACGTTGTGTTTTACTGTGAATGGGACAATTTGAACAAAACTACAACAAATGTGCACGACAGTAACATTGTCAACAGTGCTGGAGGCATAATAGTGCAGGAGGTCAAGCCTGATTTTGAAAGCACACACATGCGAGCGCTGCCTCTTATCGACAAGACCAAGCATAGAAGTATACACGTTGACACACCAGAAACTCTCCCACCCCTCTACTTCACCCGTATTGGCCGAACATTTCCACAGAATGCATCCTTCACACCTCCTGCTGAAAATGATGCAATTTATGCCTTTCAGATGCAACTGTATTACATGTGGCTTTACTGCAGATAAATTGAAAGTGGCGGCACGCAGTCCATGCCAGGACCGGGAGGCTTTGTCTCAGCAATTGGAACTGTTCCTTACAGGAAATCAACAGTGGATTACTTCACTCCCATACATCAACCAATCACTGACAATGCAGTCGTACATGAGCTACTGAAGCGCTCCGAAGCAGCCACAGTTGAAATGGATGAAAAAGTGGGTCCTCAATACATTCGACTTGGGTGTATGTATGAAAGACCTGCCCATCATCTGGAGATGGCCAGACGAGTTTGCCCATTTTGTGGTCACTATTGGGCCCTTTCACACGTCAATGAATTATATAGGGATGATCACAAATCACAAAATGCGTGGCTCTGGGTACACAGAGATCCTGTTAGAGGCTCAACTGGTGACAAGCGGCTCACTGAAAGGTGTTCTGAGTGGGAAAGCTTATGCCAAGTCCCTCTTTTGTCTAAAAACTGTGCGAGGCAATGGAGAGGCTGCCGATGGAACATTTCATTGAAGAAGAGAATGTACTTATAGCTGATCCTGCTGCACTCCTCAACTTGATGCAGTCATGTGATCGAAAAAATCTGGAAGAAGCTACTGACGACCGATCCATAGTGACCTTCATGGCGAGGTACTGCAACTATGAGAAGAAAGTGCGCAAGGGTCACCTGGGGAAAACGGCTACCTTCTGGATTTTCTTTGTGGATCATTGTCATCTCCTCTTTATGTTGCTTCTTTCTATCAAGAAGAACAACCTGCAACTGTTCCACAAATGTAATGGAGACATGACAGTCCTGTTCTTTGCTTTTCATGGGCACAACTACTCAAGGCTTGTACATTTGAATGTCAAATCTGATCATAAATTAAATCATATTCACACTACTGATTACAATTGAGTCTAATAAATATAATAGGTAGTAATATTGATAAACAAGAAGCAGCAACCTTGATCATTATGACAATATCAT
This sequence comes from Ceratothoa steindachneri, assembly GCA_963969495.1. Taxonomy (NCBI): domain Eukaryota; kingdom Metazoa; phylum Arthropoda; class Malacostraca; order Isopoda; family Cymothoidae; genus Ceratothoa; species Ceratothoa steindachneri. Next base: position 43,496,354 of record OZ018323.1, on the reverse strand, counting down.
ATACTTTTTAAATTCATATATGCTTTATGAAATATCATGCCTCTATTTGTAGATACCTGACATGGCTGGAGGTACACCTAACAAACCTGGAAAAGAGTCACCCAGGAGCAAAGGATCTTCTAACCAAAGAAGCAATTGCTGTGGCCTTCTCGATGCTTCCTGGGGCACTCAGTGCTGTGGACAAAATCATGGAAGAGACGTTCATGCGCTTAGGGAAATCGTAAGGTACATATAATCTATTTACACCGGTGTTAGCATGTAACAGTTACAATAAATAAATAAGGTACAATATTATTTAAAAAGCTAGCTAGCATCCCTTCACTAAAATGATGGGAGACAATTTTTGGTTTAACTAATTTCAAGAAATTTTTGCAATGTTTGCAGGTGGGTTCATAGGACTGTACAGCAAGTTTAAGGCATACCAGAAATGGTGTCGTACAACATCCGAACGAGCCCAGTTCTATGAGAAGACTCTGGAGATGGTGGGAATCATCGACGATCCAGACTCTCCCAAAAGGAAAAGACATCGTGAGCTGGAGAAGGCAAAAATCAAGAAAGGAGAGGAGGCAGTTCAGAGAGTAATTGCTGCTTTCAACATCTTCACCAACCTGTTCAAAATATCAGACAAGGACCGGCTCTACTCCTTAGCATTTAGAGCCCAAGTCTCACCAGACTTTGAGGCACAGGTCTTCCAGGGAGAAGCTTTTGGCAAAGTCGCCAAGTCTGACTTCATCTGCCACCTGCAGAGTATGTAGGCAGGAAGATTCTTTGACCCTATCAAGCGGCAAAAGCTGAAGACTATGGGGGCGTGCAACAAGAAGGTCGCCCTCACATCATCACAGGGAAAGGTAAACTGACATTACAATACCTTGTTATTTGATATGTTTCCTGCATTTTACCATAACCAACAAAGTTAATATCAAAACAAGTAGCCAAAGTAATCAAATTCTCTAACTGTAAGAGCGATTGCAAACATAAGATGCTATATTGGGAATGAAAATAGTAAACACAATTTCTTATTTTCATTTAAAATAAGTATGTTATGACATATAACTTGGTTACATCAATATTAACACCATATGATTATGTTCTCACAGGTCATCCAGTATCAGGCGCAAGGCAACCTGGCGTTCACACTTCTCGTCAAGTCACAGAATCAAGATGAACCGTTGGATCTGGACAAGCTGATAACATTTAGCCTAATGCCGGTGCCTCCCAGCCTCGGTACCCCAGATGGCTTTTTCTTAAAGACTAACAAAGCCACAATGCTGCGCTACCTTTTGGAAGTTTTCACCACAAATCTACCATACCCCAAGGAAGCCCTGTTCATCCAGGACGGCATGGCGCTGCTTCATACCCTTACCAACCTTCCCCCGACATTTGGTGAAATATGTTCCAGGTGTTAGATCAAATGGTAGCAAAGAAGCATTTCTTGTTCTCGACGGACAGTTATCATCCACAGTCTATTTAAGCCCCGGAGAGGTTAAGACGAGGCAAATCAGAGATCATTCTGGATGGACTAGCAACTCGGAGACCATGTATTTCAAGCTGTTTCTGGCTAACGATGACAACAAGAAGTGGTTTTGAGACCTTCTCCTGCGAGTGTGGAGTGGTCAGCAGGCTGCTTCAAGGCTGGAGAAAACCGAGATGGTAGTGCTGATTGTTGAAGAGACGGCTCATCAACTTCTCTCTTCAAATGGACAGGTGAGTAAAAGGGAAAAACAGCAACAGACATTCAGATAAAAATATACACACATTTGTATAAATATGTTGTATAATGACACAAACATTACAAAAATCTCAAATAAATGCATAAATGTATTTCAGATATTGTACATACACACACACAAACCTTATCGAACATGATACTTGGTCCATCAAAATGTCACACATATTCGTTAGAAAAGGCTAAATTCTTGCTATTTCTTCTTCTTTTCTCTTTTTTTTATTATAGTGGTGTGTTTCAGGTTGAAGTTCGAGATCTCCCCACCATCTAAAGCAACCAGGAAGAGACGGACACTAGGGTTGTACTGTATCTACATCATGCCGTAGCACTTGGGTACAAGAACGCTGTGGTTAGAACCCCTGATACAGACATATTTATGATTCTTCTCTACTACGCTCATGCAATAAAACTAACTGTATACCTTGATACGGGTTCAGAAAAACATCGACAACTTGTGAACCTCTCTGAGATTGCAGAGTCCCTTAGTGAAGATTACTGTGCTACTCTTCATGGGTTCTACGTCTTCACTGGAAAGGAGTGTACCAGCACTTTCGAGGGGAAGGGAAAGATCGGGCCTCTGAAGAAGTTGGAAAAGAACCCCAGGTTTCATGTGATCTTTAAAAAACTTGGAGACGACTGGAATGTCAAACCTGAGGTGCTAAGGCAGTTGGAACAATTCACCTGTCTCATGTACCAACAAAGCTATGAATCATTAGTTAATGTGGTTCGTGCCAAGCTGCTCCACACTATGGTTGGAGAAGGTAAGCATCTCACCTCCAAGTCAAAGGTGAATTTGGATCGCCTCATTCCATGTCACTCTGCTCTGAAGCCATATATCCAGCGTGTGAATCACCGAGTGGCCTTGTACAAGCGCGCCCATGAAACCATTCTGGAGAGGCCCAAACCATATGACGATGTACAAGGATGGATTATGTCTCCTGACGGTGTGCTGGAACCTATGTTGTCATACAGTCCTGTGTTGCCAATATCACTGATTGATCTTATGACCAATGTATTGGAGGGTGTGGAAGAGGAGGAAGGAGAAGGGGATGTAGACAGTGATGCCTATTTTAAAAGTGATGATGAATTCTGAGAAAGTTCTAGTGCTTGCTTGTTCGAAAACAATTACCTCCTGCTTCTTGATCATAAACATAGGATGTTTCAATCATGTTTTTTAATCATTTTGAATTTATTGTAAATAAAACTTCTGTATTAACCAAATTTCTCAATAAATGATTCGATTTTTGTTAATTTTTTAAGCAGAAATTATTGAAAATAACCTTCAGCTACCATTATCACGTGGAATAAGGATCTAATTATAAAAATAAGCCATTTTTCGGACTCAACACCTTCAAAAAACCCTAAAATGATGCGTCACTGGGCAAAATCAGTGATGTTGGAAAATCACTTTTTTGCGTCTCCGAATGTCCCACCTCGGGGTCTTCGGGGGCCGAAAAAGGGTACGTGGGACACTTTTCGTAATGGGAACATGGCTAATCGTTTTCAGTGCATATTTTTCAGTCTAAAAATGTCCATTACAAGTTTATCTCTGTGGGGTGCAGGCTATCTTTTCATCCCACTAGACTATTGAGCATGGCTCGGATAACACCTGTTTTGATCGGAAAGGGCAAGGGGCAAAGAGCAACTGTCCCGCCTACACCTACTCCACCCTTTCCTTGAGTATTCTTTCTCAATTATTACAACACATTTGTTGTTGTTTTGTATATATACAAATATATATTGTGATAGAACGTGTTGAAGCTGCGTTTAATTTCAACTCCTATCCCGTATTATTTAAAACCACGATGCTGCCCACGTGCATCTTCGATTCGAGGCTTGGAGTCTTATCACAGCTACCGGATGTCAATGTTTAAACAAGGAGGTTATCGTCCCCCCGTTCGCCCCCATACGCCGACCTCGCCAGATTGAGTTGGGCTTATGAGCAGATAAGGCATTGTTCTCCGGCCCGGCTGTGCGTTCCCTCCAAGCTTTCACTCCATTTTCGCCCACGCCAAGGAGATGTCCTGGCTATTTATATGGAAAATTTACCACTAAGATCAGATTGGAGATCCAGATTTTCGTCGCGAAACATCACCACGACCCTCTCTCCCTTTGTGCGCCAAGGGACCTCGACCTCGAGATTCACCATCACTTGTCCAGAAGGAGGACAATATTCCTTGAGTGCCAAAGGTTCGAGCCTTTCCGACGCCAAGTCCCCAAGGCTTCCCCCCCCTGTTGTTCAAAGGAGAACAGCATTAGAACAGCCATTGTTCGTTTTGAGCCCTTCGCCAAGAAACGGTTCTCATCCCCCCCTGTTGTTCAAGGAGAACAGCATTAGAACAGCCATTGTTCGTTTTGAGCCCTTCGCCAAGAAACGGTTCTCACCCCCCCCCCCCTGTTGTTCAGAGGAGAACAACATTAGAACAGCCATTGTTCTTAAGCCCGTAGACAAGAGACGGTTCTCATCCCCCCCCTTTGTTCAGAAGAGAACAACCTAGAACAGCCATTGTTCTTCAAGCCGTTCGTCGAGAAACGGTTCTCCTTCCCAAGACGCCTCGTCAGGATCCTTTTATTCCCCCTCCTTCGGCTGGAACTCGCCAGCGGACCGAAACTCCTTTGCGCCACCTTCCACTACACCACTAGTGCCAAAGTTACGTAAGCCAAACTTCACCTTTGAGTATTGATCCCTTTTGTCAATTCTATCCTGTGCTTTAAATTGTTTATCGAACCATCCCATCTCTTTAACTCTATATTTGTTTTACCTTTTTTTTAATCCCTTAAATCCTTGGATTAGCCCGAGTCTCCACGACCCTTTCCATTCTGTTTATGTCAATATTTTCCGTCTTGTGTTTGTTGATAGTTATTATTAATAAAACTCTATTTTATTAATGATAGCAATATTATTATCCTTGAGCTCAGTTCCACTTCTTAAGCATTTTGAAGATACATAATATCGGCCGCCAGACAGTAACGCACTCTAAAGATAATTAAGGAAGTTCCCTCAACGAATAGTGATATATGGTATATCGTCGGGAGTCATTCTACGACATATATATATATATATATATATATATATATATATATATATATATATATATATATATATATATATATATATATATATATATATATATATATATACCTCTCTATCTCCTTAACTCTCAGGTTGATTCTCTCTATGAACTCATGTTTACATGTACTTGTGGCTGCAAACGAGTGACTATGTGCGTTTATTTCTCTTGTACTCAATATTCATGGGTGTTAAACATGAATACTCGTGCCTCCATTGTACTATTTACAATAACTTTTTTTACCATTATACCCCTCCTCTACCTATCATTCCAATACAGAAAAATATATTTTCAATGAGGATCGTTCAACAATATGTGAATTTCCAGTCGATACACCTCCTACCCTCCCACAATCATTCAACATCTAATACATACTCCCTCATCCTCTTCCCTGCACCTCCCAGATTCACTCTTACTCAATTAGCATTCTATTTCTCCTACGTCAGATCTTACAGCTACACTTTCAAATCCTTTTCACTTCACTTCATAAACACATCATCCATATTTCTCATATCCCTTCCACTCTAAGAGCCTCTCTCTCCTTGCCTCCATAGACCCATTATGCTCTTCTCTCATAGCCTTTCTCACAGCTCATTCGGCCGTGATAGGATCCCTGCTGTAGCATGGGAGCCATCATGCTGTAGATGATATCTGCATGCAAGACCATCATTTTATTTTAATTCACCTATCTTCAGCAGTTTGGGCTTCAAATTTAAAAAAAAATACACGCCCTTCCTAGATTCACTCCTATATGAATCCTCTACAACCACACCAAATATCATTGGTAGCCTCTACCTCGCCATACTGAAACCCCAAATCTTCTAACCATTCCTTTGTTGGCCAACACATGCATGGCAGTGCTAGAAAAGGGCGCCTTTCTGTTTGTAAACAAGTCTCACAACCACACCACACCAAGTTGAGAGCTTTTATCTCACCAGATCGAACTCCATAGATTTTTTTAAAATTTAAATAGATGGCCAGCTTGCTCGAAAATTCTTGCAAAGGGCGCCAGCTGTTTCTGAACATATCTGAGTAATCCCCGTGGCATCTGGAGATGATTTTCTTCAGTCGGGAAGATTAAAACAGGGCTCTACCCACCGCTTGAATTCTTCTGTTGTGACAGGTGGTTGAGGGACCAGCTGGTTTCATTAAAATTACGTGGTGTAGTAAAATTAGAGGATTTTCTCTTGATTGGTTTTCTTATAATAATGAAAATAATAATTCATTGTGCTCTCATTCATAATCAGACAGTAACGCTCCAAAGGATCAAACGCCTGTATTTCTATGAAAACATCTTCGATAATATTTGCCAGAGAAAATCCAAAGTTTCCGAAATTGGAGTACGATACCCTACAGGTATAAACTATGCATGGCTAAAAGGCATGCAAATTTACATGAATAAAACGAAAGTTATCAGCAGATAAGAAAATTACTAGAAAAAATTAAGTGTACAAAATTATTCAACCAACAGCGGTAAAAAATTTCGATTGGAATATAAATTAAATTATAATCAGCGGAAAACATTTTTACAGCGTATTATTAAGTAGAATTTAGTGAAGAGGTCGTATTTCCCACCATGATTCGACATATCCTACGAAAGGAACGAATCAACTGTTGACACACTTTCGCAGTAATCTTGCTCCATTCACCTTAACGAATCAGAATTCTTGATCTACCTGGCTTTCTCACTTGGCTTCCTGGCTTTCTCCGAGGAGGTTGCATTTAAAAAAACTGACAGATTTGATATGTTTTCTTTGTTGAGAACATAAAAGTGTTTTCTGTTGTTTGGTTGTGATACCTAACTTAATTCATAGAGTAAGTTGTGATTTAGTGTGCTGATATTTCCCTTTCGTGAGTTATTCCATTTAGCGAGTCTTGTGATATTTGTGCTGGATGTGGAATGATAGACGTAGGGACTAGTATTGTGTATGGAATGCGAGGATGTGTGCTGTAGTTTTAGAAGGGAAGAAGGCGGGATTTTGAAAGAATAGCTATGCTAGGAGAGTTAGCCAGTGATCTTAGGAGGGATCTCAGCACTAATCTAAAAGGGAATTATGGGAATCGTAAGTATAGCCCATTTACCTTAACGAGGAGTAAGACTTGTGGAAAGAGGAGTGAGTAAAGGGAGGAAAGAATACGAGAGCTAGTGAGGCCTTGCCTGTTTCAGATGCAAAAAGGAATGCCAGTGTTAAGGGAGTAGGGATAGTAGATCTAGGTAGAGAAGTAAGTCTACCTTTATTACTTGTAGTAATATGTTAATTTTTTAAAGTAAGGGGGTATATAGGTACGTGCGAAGCAAATGAAGTGCATGCGGTGGGTGATTCACAGGTTAAGTATTTAGACAGGACTTTTTGGTGAGCGCGAGACTAGGATGAGTATTTGTTTGCCAGGTGCACGTGCAGCGGTGTGTGTGAGAGAATTGAAAGTATAGTGGATGGATCTAAATGGGATGCAGTTGTTGTTTTACATGTGGGAGTGAAGGACATATGGAAAACTATGTCAGACGAGCTAGTGTCTAGATATAGAGTTTTGTTAGGGAATTTTCAAGATAGTAGTAGGAAGTGTGTAGTGCCATTAATTTTACCTAGGCTTAGAATATTTAATGAGTGTATATCGCGCACAGTTGGAATAAATGAGAGAGAGGAAGAATTGTTTGATAGTATTGGACTAGTGTTTTGGGATACCTGGAGTGAGTTTAGGAAGAGAGGATTTGTATGCACTGGATGGGTGGCACTTGAGTCGCAAGGGTTTGAAATGATTGAGTGACTGTCTTGAGTGCTGTATAAGTGTATACTGTCAGGATAAGTATAACTAGGATGAGGCAAGTATGAGTGAGGCAATTTGGATGAATTTAGGGAGCAACAATCGGGGGAATAAGCAAAAGACTAGGAATGTAGAGTATAGTAATGCTGACATACTACATAAATAGTAGAGTAATAAGGAATAAGATGAATTTGTTAAGAGTGCTAGAGAGATTACAGAATTTCGATGTTAGTTCGATAACAGATCAATGGCTTGATTGAGCAGGAAAGAGATTTATAGGTGAGGTACATATTGATGGTTATAACACAGGGTATCCCGAAAGTCACGCACCACTGGAGAATTAGGTAAGTTTCTCCTATGGTGTGTCACTTTTAGGACACACTGTATTTTTAGCTAGATATTAAACTACAAACCAAAGTATATAACAGTACAACCAAAGATTGAGGTAATTTAGAAATTTCTTCCCGAAATATTAAGCTTGTCTACTCTGATGTCACCCAGTCTTCTTGGAAACGCACCATGCGGTCCCGAGATATTACGTTTGTTGACTCATCATCGAATAAAATGGCAGCTTTGTTGATGATAAAACTTTGGTTGTGGTTTAATATCTAGCCGAAAATACAGTGTGTCTAAAAAGTGACGCACTGTGGGAGAAACTTACCTAATTCTCCTATGGTGCGAGACATTTGGCACACCCTGTATGTTTCCTAGAGATAAGAGGAAAGGAAGAAGGGTGATTATTTATATTAAATATGATCTTCAGTGTAGTGAAAACACTCAAATTAAAGTGGAAAGTAACACTGAGTTATTATGGCTAGATGTTAAGGAGGGAAAAGAAAAACATGTCTTAGGATTATTATATACACCACCAAATCTTAGTAAAGAAGCTTCGTGTCCTCTGTGGCAGGAGATAGAACGTGGATGTATAATAAACATGTGTGTATATCAGTTGATTTTAATTATAGAAATATAGACTGGTAAACTCTTATAGGTGATCGGTAAGCTGAGGAAACTTTAACTATGATGAAGGATAATTTACTTAGACAGGTTCTACACCAAACAACTAAGTGTGATCATATATTGAATTTAGTTCTAAAAAATAGGGAAGAAGGCATTTACGATACAGAAATTGAGGAAAATTTAAGAAATACCGACCATTGCGAAATTATATTTAAATTAAAATTGAACGTGTTTATCAGGAGGATAAATAAGGTTAAAATTCCAGACTTTAGCAAAGCAGACTATAGTGGTTTGAAGAGGTACGAGTACTTGGAGACGGTTGTTTGGGGAATAGCGAATGAGGTCAGGTCAGAAAATCTAATGTCAATGAGAGCAGTCTAGAGGGGAAGATAACACTCAGGTAGAGAGGAATGGTGTTGTCAGGAATATGAGACAATGATTAAACAGTTAATTGCTGAGCAGAACATAAACATTTCATATAGGGAGAATACAGCCAAGGTTGTTTAATGTTACAAGGAAAGAAAGTCCCCTAGGAGACCTTAAGGTCCATTATCAGATGAAATTAAAGATTATATTGTCATTAAAAGGGGCATTTTTAAGTAAATAAAAGTCGTGAGGGCCAATTAAAGCAGAGATACAATGAGCTACCTGGGGTACATTAAAATGTTAATTTCAAACCATTGAGTTTGACATTGGTGGTGGGAAAAATGATGGAATCTATAATAGCAAATTATATTTAAGATTACTTATGTAGATAAACATAAGTTGATTAATGAGTCTCCATCGCTTGACTAGGGGTAAATCGCGTTTGAATAATTTACTGTCTTTTATAGAAAGGTGTATAATCCTGCTGTAGAGATGAGAATTACGATTCTGCTTATTTGGATGTTAGTAAGGCTTTCTACAGCGTGCCCCACTTACGACTTTTAAATAAAGTTAATTTGCATGCCACTCCAAATACCTTCCCCCTCTCACTGTTGTATCCCCCTATAGTTAATTACAGGCAAAGGCAAACAAAATGATCCCTAATTTATAATGTAGTGTATTTTTATCTACAGCCGCAGCCAAAAGTTTCGGACAACTCTGAAACTTTTTAGAATTAGATAAATGGAAGGTTTTCAAGTTTTTACTTGTGTATCAATATGAATATAACAGTGAAATAGGTAAGTTATATATACCCCAAACAATCCACCAAAAGGAAGAAAATACAAAATTTGCCAAAACATGCAACATCGTCAACATAAAACATAAAAAATATGAAGCACTGTGAAAATTAAAGCAACCCTAAACTGATATAGGAAGTTCAGTAGCGTGTCAAGAATTCTTTGGAAGGGCTTCATATTCCAGTCTGGTGCGCTACGAGAGTTGCGTGATGCTGGCTCAATACTCGTTGATGTCTGCCATCATTTGCTCATTGGAGACTGAATGGCAACGTCTTACGGCATCTTTCAGGCCCTGTCATAGGTTTTCTAGTGGGTAATTTATGTGTGAACCTAGTGTTTATCGTGAGACCGCCAGCTGAAAAACGAGGGATAAAAGATGCTAACTTCATTCTGTGTTCATAGATCTGAAAAATCTTAGGATTGTGTTGATAAATAATCATTATGGCAAGGGCTAAGAATGTAGGGAGTAGATAGTAAGCTACTCAATGTTGATAAGAGTATTTATGTTAGAAGTAAGGCATACGTTATGGTGAAAGATAGCTTAAGTGATTGGTTTGACATAAGCAGTATGGTTATGTAATATCTTTTGGAGTGGAGTACTGAGAGAAGGACGTATGGAAAGGAGAAAAAGGAGAGTTAGATTTATAATGAATGGTGAAGGATGGGCTTTCTTGTTAATATATGCTGATAATTTGATGTTGGTTGTAGCTTTAGACACGGTGTGTGAGAGAAAAGGTCTTCAAGTGATTGTAGAAAAGAGTAAGGTAATGGTGTATTAGAGTGAGATGGGTGTGAGTCTGTTGGTTCACCCTTAAAACAGTGCGAAATTTTAAGTGTCTAGATTCGGCTTAAGTGAGAGTAATTTAGATGAAACAGATTGCAATCACAAGGTTTTAATTAGTAGGATTGCTCAATCGGCAATTAGAGCATTAGCATGTGATGAAGGTTTTAATGTTGTATGTGCCAGGAAGCTACATGAGAGTATGCTGATGCCAACGGTAGTGTATGGGAATGAAGCTATGGCACGGAACGATAAGACAAGATATCGAGTGAGAGCAATGCAGATGGGTAACTTTAGAAAGATGCTTGATGTGCGAAAGGTGGGTAAAGTGAGGAACGACTTTGTACAGGAAGATTATGGCATGAAAAGGGTGCGACTTAAAATGTTCTGAGGTGTTAGGGACAAGTAAGAAGAATGGATGTAAATAGACTTTCAAAGACAATATACGCGAGTGAGTTTTTTTTAAAAAGAACTGAACAACGAGGACGTGGATGATATTGCGCATATTAGACTTGCATGGAGTAGATTGGTGAAGGAGGAGGGGTGCTTGGGGTCTTCTAGCCATGGATGAACCCAAAATGGACGAGATGCTACAACACATAGAACCCAATCACTCTGAAACAGCATTTTAGGTTGGACAAAATTAATAATTTTAATGCCTATCTGGCAAGCAACTTCAAGGGCATCAGCCACCCTAATTTTAAAAGATGAAGGTCATTTTGTGCAAAATAGGGCATATGAGGTGGGTGGTAGTTTCCAGTGGTATTGAACACATTGGGTACGGCTTGTTGAAGTTGTAGTCCTAAGATTTCTGAAATTGTCGAAGAATTTCGTGTGGTGTTCCTTACCTCTTTTACTAATTTGGAGTAGTGTTCATGAAATTTTCGACGGATACTAAGTCGTTTCAATGAAATTAAAAAGAACCCAAGTCGTTCTTTTAAAATTTTTGTTGATGCTCATCATGTGCTTCTGTGAATTTTGATTAATTCCAAATCGTTTTCCTGAAATTTTCGGCGAATCCTTATCTTTGTTCATCTTAAATCTTTTTCTTTATTGTGTCGGATTTCTGATAATTCCGTTCGATGTTGTAGTCAGCTTTGGCCTTCAAGGGTGAGTGGGGCGGTGGAAGGTGTAAATAGTCGGGTGAAAAGGGTGCCGAAGGGAGGCAAAAATGGTGGGAAAGGGGGGATTAAAGGCACCGTCTCTGGAATCACGTTATTGTTCCGAATTCAAAAGAAGAAATTCGTCCCCCTTATTAAAAACATTCCTCCTTCATCAAAAGGCTGCATCACCCTAATTAAAATATACCATCTGCGCACTGCACCTGTCCCCTCTATTAGAGAAAGACTCTTTGGTGTATATAGTTTGTGTATGATCAATACATCGGACGGAGATGTTACATCAAAGTTCTATTTTAAGAACCAACAATAAATTGAAAAGAAACTATCTAAGAGTTTATATTTTGAGAAGACTTCACCGTGGAACGCCACGCCAGTCTAGATCAGTGATTCCCAACGTGGGCGTTGTTGAGGTACAAGGGGGCGCTGTAAGATGTTGCTTCACTTAGGGGGCGTTCAATGCACACTGGTGGCCTTCGGCATTTGTTTAATGTTAACCATATTAAGTTTAAATATTATTCAATTATTATAGCATACCTATTTGTTGGACCTGTAGAAATCTATAGAAATACTGGAATTCTATGGAAAGCAAAGATTCTGCAGAAATTCAGAAACTTTAAAGAATTCTACAGAAAATTCACTGGATGCCAGTGATGTATGTTAGTGTGCTTGTTTTCTCGCTCAGTTGGTGTTACAATGCAGCGGTGCCAAATTGGTAATCTCGTAGTCATCATTCGTAAAAATTGATTGCTTTTAACTCTGTGGCCATGAAAAAATTAATGTCGAACTTATGTAAGTGCAATTATAAATTTGACTATTATACAAATTTAAAATTATATGCATTATTTGTATAACTTAATATTGTAAACGCGTTGTTTTAACAGTATTGTACGACTAGTTGTTGATATTTCTTCACTCGGTATTTGCTTTGCGGTGACGTGTTTGATGCAAACTGTTACTGAAAAGGTTTGTTTGATGACGTTTCAATAAACCTCTGATAACTGACTTAGAGTTTTGCTATAACTTCTTCACTGACGGCAAACATGCTTGAGGTTTGATCTGTACTTGTATCAAATAAGTAGACAAAGCTTTCACTCGTTATTGTTGCTTTAAACCTGACCCGTTTTGTACTTGTATAAAACATGTACGTAACAGCCACACTCTATTGTCCACGGCTGTTTCCGATTGCTGTTATTTTCCGCGTAAGTTCTGTGTTGTTAATGTTGTTCCTTTTTCGTGATGTTAGTTATTTAGTGCTTTTTGGCAATAGTTTTTACATTACCTTTGATGTTGTAATCTTCTTCATAACATTTACCCATATTGTGACAAATGCAAGTAGTAGTAATGGTGATTTTTGTATAACTTTAAAAACTACATATATCCAAACTAAATCATCGTCTTGCTAACACATAATTTTGCTGTTTTTCCTCTTTTCAGTGTTATATTTGCTGTGCTCGAATATTTCAGTTTTGAGTTAGGCGTATTCCCTGTAATCATTATTGGTGGTAAAATTCTGTGCTTGCCATTTACTGATCTATTCGAATTATAGTGACCAGACCATGTTTAACTACCCATAATCATGTCTGAAACCCTCTCAAAACGAAAGTGCATATAATATAGTGTTGAATATTTGAAGTTTGGATTTATTAGTTTTCCTAATAACAACCAACTGCCAATGTGCCTTCTCTGTGAGGAAGTGTTTTCTAACGAGGCTATGAAGCCATCCCGACTTTCTGATCACTTAAAGAAGATTCATCCTGATAAAGAAAAGGAGAATTTGTCATATTTTTAAACTTTACTAGACAGATTTAACAACAGAAAACGATTGGTTCCTTTATAACAAAACGATTCCAAAAATGCGACGATGGACTTGTTTGTTCATATAATATCTTCAAAAGGATTGTCAGGTCTGGGAAGCCTCATCATCTTTCACCAAGCACAATTTTCAAAGCGATTCCACTTAGTAATAATACTGTTGAAAGAAGAGTTAACGAAATAGCCGAAGACATTGAAGAAATCCTGTGCTACACTTAAGGTTCAGCAATTTGCTTTACAATTGGATGAGTATCTACTACCAGGAAATGAAGCACTACTTTTAGGATTTGTTTGCTTTATTAAAGATCACAAAATTGAACACGGGCTGCTCCTTGCAAAGGAACTTAGACAAACACTAAATATTAATCTAGTTTTGCTGCAGTCGAACAGTTCTTCAAAGAAAAAGGTATCTCAATGAGCAATATTATAGCTTACGCGACTGACGGAGCTCCGGCATTAACAGGAAGATATAAAGTTTTTTTTGCATTTTTGAAGAAAGTTGTGCCCGGTGTTTTTACAATATATTGTGTAATTCATCGATTGGCTTCATAAATCTCTTAGCGTTGTTATTACATCAGTAAATAAAATAAAATACCATCCCCTTAATTCCCGAATATTTCGACAGCTATGTGATAAAAATGATGAAGAATTTTATCGCCTCCCTTTACATACCGAAGTGAGGTGGTTATCGTAAGGAAACTGTGTTTAAAGCGATTTTATTCACTTTTCAACAGCATAGTTAAATTTTTCCGAGAGAATAAATGTGGTCATTTGAGTGATGAACTCTTATCTTGCAAGAAGGACATTGGCTATTTAGCAGATATCTTCAGCATATTCAACGATCTTAATTTGCAATTGCAAGGCTGTGATATAACTCTTGTCAAAGCAAAATCTAAAATTTGCGCATTCTTGTACAAGCTTTCCTTCTTCAACAATAATATTAGTCGTTAGAATTTGTCTCTGTTTCCAAATCTAAATGAACTGGAATATAATCAGACTAATAATTCCATATTGCATAATGACATCTTGATCTTTTGCAAACATTTGAAAACGTTACACCGGGACATGAGCTGTAAATATCAAGATCTCATAGATATAAAAATACCTGACTGGCTGATAAACCCATTTACAGATGTTTATACAAATGAAACTTATCTTGCAATGCAAGAAGAGTTAATCGGTTTAAAAAATGACTTCGAATTGAAGCCTCTATTCAAGCAATCTTACCAGGAATTTTGTTACAAAAAGAAATTCCTGAAAAGTATCCAAAGCTGTGGGTAGCAATTGAATTATAATTCATAGCTTTCCCATCTTCATATATGACTGAACGAGGTTTTAATGCAGTTACTCGACTTTTCACAAAACAAAGAAACCACCTAAAAACCTCAAAAAGAGGAGATTTAAAGTTACTTCTTAGTAGGGCGGAACCTAGGATGCAAGAGTTTGTCAAAAAACACCAAAGCCATCCATCTCATTAAAACATATTAAAGTAAGTTTCCAATGAGATTTTTCGAATTTTTATATTTAAAATAATATGTTTTGTAACTTGTGAACGATGAAATTTCGTTAGCAAAGGAGGCGATATCAAAAGATTTAGTGTCCAAGGGGGTGTTAGACCAAAAAAGGTTGATAAACACTGGTCTAGATGGATGAAAATATCATTTCTCATTACAGCGAGATTAAGCTACATCGGTTTTGGTTAGTTGATAAATGAAGTGCAGGTTTCGCTCGTCTCTACGGCAGCTGTCATACGGTCTAAATATATACTGTTCTGATTTCTTGGTTAAACTGTAAGTCCCTATTGAAAAAGAACAGGCATCATAAGAGGGTGTATATCGGTGGTAACCTCCCTACCAAGTTAATAAATTTTATTTCCTCAGCGAATGAAGATATTTTCGCCTGCTTCTTCCTAACTGACAATGTTCGTATCATAAATTGGTTCTCTCTCGTGAACTCAGAGATCCAATAGTTGCTATTGTGATGGTGGTTTAGGAATATATTTATTCCTCAACTCGAAACTATTTCTTGTACCGTGCCGGCATAAGCGAGTTGGTGTTGATGTGCGTTTACTACGTTTTTGGAAAGATAAGGAAATATGAGGTACTGTGTAAAAGCTGTAGGGTGTGAATTTATTGATGAATGAGCATCACGGCAAGGAGACATTTAAGTCAAGATTTCGTAGAGGAAATGGTGAAGTAAAAGGAAGGATAAATAACAGGAGACTAACCATTTATTAGGAAACATGAAGGAGCACAACGCCCTTGGGTTCTATTAAGTATGGTTAGGCTAGTTTTGTTAGGTTACACTAGGTTGGAAAATGTTGGGTTAGGGTTCCCTAAGTTTGTAACATTTATTCTGGGATTTTTTTTTAGATTTGCTTAGGGTAGGTTTAAGTTAGTTATGAAAGTTTTGGATGAGATATGTCATACTATGTTAGATTAAGTTTGGCGATTTAAGTTAGGGTGTACCCTTCTGTATATTTTTCAGTAAAATACCGTTTCATTTTTATTGAAGTATTGTAAAGCGCTTGGATTCGTGTTAGTTTGAGCTGCGAAGATTGGATGATGGACTTTGTGGTGCTACTCAAAGCTAAAGGTAACTTTGTCTTCAACTAATCCTGGAGCGCTCGCCTGCGCCCTATTGCAACGACTGCGTCGTCCCCCAGACTGTTCGGCACATTCTTGTCGAATGTCCCAGTCTGGGTGATCTTCGCGCACGATACCTGTCCCAGTACCGGGATGGGCGGGGTCGCTACCGCCTGTCCCTTGTGCTCGGGACAGATTCGTGCACATTGACTTGTGGACTTATTGACTTCTTGGGAGAGGCCGGCCTTCTCCCTATTATTTAAGCAAGGTTTGTTTGTTGTTTTTTTTTTTGTTTTGTTTTTTTTGTTTTTTGTTTATTTTTTCCTTTAGTTGCACGCTCCTGCGCCGGGGGGACCTCTCCCCGACGCACCAGCTTGCTTCCTTTCCCCCTTTTGGGGTGTTGTTTTTTTTCTCTTTAATTTTATTTTAAAGTAGCCTAGAACTAGGCCAGTTTTAATACGGCGACTAATGCCCAAGTAGGCAGTCGCCAGATGAGCTAAAAAAAAAAAAAAATCAACTAATCCTGCATTCTCGAAAAGCTGCTGCCTTTCTGCAAAGATATAAAAAAAAAATCCCTCAACAGCGCGCCACGAGACCATGACGAACAAATTATGGAAGGAACTGATACAACGGTAGATCCACTAAATCCGTGAACGGATAACTGAACTAGAAAAAGACACGAAAACTTTACGTAGAATTCAGTAAAAACCCCATCGATGAAAAATGGAAACGACAAATTTTACAAACTTTATCTCACAAAGAAGAAACTGAGTCAAACATAAAAAGTAAAGAAACTCAATAAAACTTTGAGGCGAAAACCTTTTCCTGGCTGATCCTCAAAACAACCATATTCTTATTGATGCCCTAATAAACCTCACAATCTTGTCCTCAACTACTGCCTACACTAAAGATATGAAAAAACAAGAAAATGGAACTCGAACTTTCCCTTTTAAGGCCTCAAAATACTCAAACATCAAAAAAATTTAAAGATCAAAGAAGCACTTACACCATAACCTATTACAAAGGGTATCAAACATCGCGCTAAGAACAAAAGTTTACTACATACCAATGAAATAAAGGAATCCCTCAAGGAAAATGACATTATTATTAGAAGACTACAGGAATCCAACATTTTTCTCTCAATAAATTCAGGAAAATAAAAAAATACCCAAGTGGAAAACATAAGAGAAGAGCAAACAGAAAAATATGCAAGATCTAAAGCAAACACAACCAATTCCAGTTACCCAAAATTAAAGGAAACATTAGTCTTGATTATATCTACGTCAATGTTAAAACTCACAAAAGATACCATCCCCATCGCGATACCCATCATATCACAAGTTACAAGTACCACGTATAATATTTCTCAGTATCTCAACAGCATCATCAATCCGTATATCCCAGTAATATAGTCCATCAAATCCCCTAACTAAATCATCAGTATTCTCCAGAGATTTCCTGCTGCAGGCAATCTAGCCTCCTCAGATGGGAAAAGCCTATTCCCCAACGTTTTATTCTGTCCAACTATCGAAAATATCATAAAACCCTTTCATGAAAGTACCGACCTCACTCCTCCAAGAATAGAACCTGTCTTTTATCGACAAGCACAGCAGTGAATTATGTAGGCATTCGAGGAATTCGTGAGGCTAAGGTTAGACTAAGGTTAGGTATGGTGTGCTAGGGTCGTAGTGTGAGTATAGTATGTATGATAGGTTAGACTATGTTAGCCTAGGGAGCAAAAAACTGGCGAAAACTTCAGGCATAAAGTTTATCCAATCAGTTATGGCTTCTGTTGACATTTTGAGCTCTTTAACACAAATACAGTAATTTTCCACCGTTTGCCCAATGTGTGAATGGAATTAACGATTATCTCTCAAGATAATTTTAATTCTTATAACCAAGTTTCTTTTCGCAGTCTAAAACTGAAATTGCATTCACACTTATTATAGCGCTAACGGCAACGCGAATATGATATTCAAACTTTCATTATATACCCATTTTTGCAAATTCGCCGTCTCAACGTAAACTAACTTAATCTAATTTTAGTCTGACCTTAAATTCGCGATAGCCTCGAACGCCAAGATTTGCTGACAGGCCTGTTGCGTAAGACAATCTAGACTCTAAAACCCTTCATTCTACGATACCCTTGAAAGTTTTGACTAGTGAGTCACCATTCAGGTACATAGATGGAAAGTTATATAGACAGATCGCCGAAGTAGCTATGTGCTCACAATTCGGCCCGATATTTGCAAAATTTCTACATCGGACACTTCAAAGATACTCTTTTTGACAAAATTAAGGAGCTCCACTAAGATCTATACAAGATTTATCTACGACATTTTCTTACAATTAACCACGTGCAATAATTACTTCAAGTTAAACAAATCATGGAAACATGGTCAGTTCTTAAATTCACGTAAGAACTAAGTGAGAACGGACGCATGCATACCTTTCCTTGACGTGGATGCGCAAAAGAACAACGTCAGCAAATACATCACCACCCTCTATCAAGAAAGTAGCAACCTTAACCGATTCATGTACGCCAAACGTTAAAGCGTGCAAACTAATAAAAATATGTTATGATCTCTTACTTACATCAGGTAATCAAAAATGGTTTAACCTGGCCTCCTTCCAACATGAAATAATAGACCCTCAATGTCTATCTAACAACGGTTATTCAAACAGAGATTCCAATAACCTAAAAATAAAAATCACTACTCTTATTTAAGTGTGAAAGAGGATAAAAATGAGAAACTACGACTTCTGTTCCAAAAGAATCCAATGACAGGCGCATATAGAACCGATGAATGGGTACTTGCGAAATCATGCAGAGCAATATAACTCCAAACAACAACAAAGAAATATCACATAAAATAAATAAAAAAGCCACAAAACAGGCAATTTATTGATGAACAAATATACAGCCAAACAATCTAAGTTTAACTAAACCGATTTGCCCTCATCAAGACTTTAGGCCTCATCCTAAAATTTAGACAGTGGTCTGTCAATTGCAACCCTCAGCCGAAGATGATCATCATACCCCGAAAAATGACGCTTCAAATCTCATTACGAGAGAGAACACTGGCGAAAAATAACAAGAAATTTCGCACAAAAATGCTTATATTCACAGAAAAAAACTCATACTGGTCACCTAAAAATTCTGGAATCTATACTGATCAAGGAGATGAAGTCTGTTCTCACAAACAATGTAAAATGAGACGGAATTCTCTGCTTAAAATCTGAACACTACTCGACACCACCGCATACATAAGGACTATAGAAAGAATTAAATTCTTCATCTGTACCATAGAGATCAAACAGAATAATCTGAAATAATAAAATTAAATAAAAGCATGCACAGGAATGGACCAACAGACGCAAACTATTTCAACCTAAAGAGAAAAACAGAGATGAACTACTGATCAAAATTACAGAAAAACAGAAGGAAAACTGAGACTAAGCTGGGACAATGAAAAAACAGCCAAAGTGTTGTGGAAGAAAATAAAACGAATGAGTGCTACCCAAAGCAGGAAGATGAAGATAAATGACAGAAAAAGAAATATCTTTAAAGGTGAATGTGAAAGTGAAAGAATTTTCAAAGATTAGAATGAGGGGGAAAAAATGAAAATTACGATATTGTCTTTGAAATTCAAATAGTTGTACTATTAAGCGAACAAACAGAAGTGGGCACTAAATACATTTAAAGTATTTAAATACTAAATATTAAATGCATGAGAAAAAAACTGAGACATACTTCCCTAGAAGTTCAATTTCGTGACTTGTGAACACTGGAAGTCAAGGGACGTCATGAGTTGATGTAATTTGTCCTTGTGTTTTAAAAGTAATGACAATGCATCAAACAAACTTCCACCTTGTAATGCAAGGCACCTTTAATGAGCAGTTGATAACAGTTTTGATAATCTCTGCTGATTTCGGGCGCTCGCCTTTGTTCCATAATGCTGAGCATTTCCCCATCGCAGCCTGATTGATATTTGCAAAAGAAGATATTTTCAGTGCTTGTTTTGCATCAGTTGTGGTGATGAGACTGAGTGTGTGCGAAGCACAGCGCACATGCTTAGGTAGTCTGAATCTGCATGGGTCAGACGAATGATCTTCTTCCTGATCTAGGGCACTTTTTATTAATAAACTATCATCCAGCTCGTGCTCACCCTGATCTTGTTCACCTACCTGCATTCCATCTTCTGAATCTGTGGACACATTTGCAGCAGTGACTGCAAATTGCTTAAACGCTTTAAAAAAATTAGAGCCGTTATCAGTGACGATGCTCTTGATTTTCTGCAGGGGGATATCGTATTCAATGATGATATTCTCCATATATTCAGCAATCTTGATGTAGTTATATTCTCCTTGGAAGCAACAGCATGTCAATACTCCACTGTGAGGGACAAAAACAGCTTCCTCAAGCTAAAAAAAATTAAATAACAGTCCAATGTTTGTCTCATAAATGTTTCCATAAATTTCACATATTAATATAATCGAGATAAATTCCGCCAACAAATAGGTCTGCTCTCAGCCAAGAGCTGATAACTCCATAACTGTAAATACATTTACAATTTCCTATTTCATAGAGAGCAAAATCTTAACATACCCAATGAACTGTAACGCCCAAAAAACTACGGTGACGAGTTGACCAAATATTTGCAGTAAGACATAAGTAAGAAGTGCTATCTAGCTTACTCTTCAGTACAGCTCTTCTTCTATAAGATTTCGGGTTAACGTCCCCCTTGAAATGACGTCAACTGTAAAATTTAGACCTGCGGTACTGGAATGTGTGATTATTGTGAATGAAATTGATTTTCACAGTGAAAGGAGAATATAATATGGTATGCATATAAAATTTTATATATAAAATGTAGCTATATGAATATCCTATAGCTATATAGGACTGGTACATTAATTCATAAATATATTATTAGCCCTTCATATTCAGAATTACATAATAAAATATTGACTTTCAGCATTGTTAGGAATATATACATTATCAATCTTTATTTCCTACATTTTTTTGACCGGCGGGCATGTTAGTTTTGATATAATGATATACAGGCATTGCTACTATAACGAAATACATCGTTATAGGAATTCATCTAATAACTACATATAATCGATCAATTATTGTACTAATTATTCATGAAAATTTTATATTCAATAATATCATCAAGTAAATGATAGCGCGCTTTAAGAATATATGTATGTTGATTCTCATGGATTTATTGCAATATATTAACCTCCGTTGTTTGTATATGTATTACTTTATTTAACATCGATATATAGCTTACGTAGTGACCAATGTTCCGAACACTTTAGTATTTGGTCGTTATAAATGCTCTTAACCTGTACTACAAATATTATAATTGTAAACAACATTTGTAACTCAGAACTCACCTTTAATTAATCTCACAAAAGCTGGTTGCTCTATGGTTGATAGGGGATGTACACCTTGTATGATAAAATTTGCAATCAGCTTATCAACAACATATTGTTTGACCTAAGTATTTACCGCAAAACACTCCGGTAATGTCTTTATTTTATCACTGCTGCATGAAAGAACATCGTCTATTACTGAACATTTTCTTTTTGAATATTTTCTTTGAGCTGTCACGTAGTTATCCGCTTTTTGCACCAAAGAAGGATGCTTTTTCTGTTGATAAATGTACATGATCAGATAATTGAAGGACATTAGTTTCCCACTGCCAGAATTTACGTTAAATTCAATCAGCATATACTATAAATAAAGGTGTTGCAAAAGGAAGCAGGTAGCTTGGTGCATGGTACACCTACTCTACTTAACATTTTCGTTACCTACTAGCAATTTTGCTATTTTTTTTAAATAAGAAATAGTGAAACTTGTGAATCCAATTAAGTATCATATAATTAGTTTTAATAAATTCTTACCTTCAAATGAATGCGTAGATTGTAAGTAGCATTCCTTGCCGCAGAGATTTCGCCATTGCATGATATACATATAGAATTCATTTTTTTCTGCCGTAAGATTTCACTCTAAAAAAAATTACCATCTAGTAAATGATGACTATAATTACATGATTTTTATCTTTGTCTTTATTATTTTCTAATCTCTCCATTTTAAACTCTTTCAAAGAAGCTGAAGTTGCCATGCAGCAGTTAAAATAACGTTGGGTGCTCTAACTATACATCTGAACACAACTGTGACCATCTGTTAACTAAATTTGAACTGATGCAAGCAATCTTCCTTCACCGTCTTACGCAGTCAACCGTTTGTGCCATACAAGTTGCCACAAACTAAAACATGCATTACACGTTCTTAACAGCTATAAAAACCTATTATCAGTAAAGTATTTTCAAAAAGTATTTAAATACATGATTTTAAATGTATTTACAAATACAATTTTAAATACATAAATTTATTTAAATACTGCCCACCTCTGCGAACAAAGAGGGAGAATTTGCCCCCATCACTACGTCCAATAGGTCAGAAACATCAATGAGGGAATTAATTTTCAACAAAACAGTACCAGGTTAATCCGGCCTTACCATTTAGTGCTAATTTAAAGCATCAAACACACAACTTAAACAAAGCATAGTAATCAAAAGGCCTAATGATAGCAAAAATTATAATCATTCAGAAACCTGGAAAATCTTCAATGTAATTCGAATGGTATCACCGAATTTTTCTTCTCTACTTCATCGAGAAGGTACTTAAAAAATACCGAAACAGAGATATAATGGATACCTAAGCGAGATAAAATTTTCGGAAACACAGTTTTGGTTTCAATAACAACAGGGGCACGTAGACGGCTCGCATCATCATAATGAAAAAAAAGCGAAAGAGGTATCTTGGATGTAGTCTGCCAGGACGTATCTAAGCCATTCAACAAAGGAAAAATGGGTATAATTTCAAAGAGTATGAGCCTAAGAATAAACAATAAAATGAAACAGATCATATGCAGCTACCTCATGGAAATATACGCATACATAGACACGGGATATTACCAGCGAAGAAAGTTTCAAGTTAAGTGGCATCCTGAAAGAGGGATGTCTAACAGCTGCATTAATCTCTTTTTACATAACTGACATCCCTTTACCCAGGAACGAGGTATTTCTGAACACACAGTTCGCCAATGATATAACCTAATTAATTATATGTCGCTATATAAATGCTCAAATGTAAGCCAGATGGAAGGCTGCCGAAATAATAAAACATAAATGATTACTGTAGAGAAATGACTACATTAGGCATCCCGGAGGAGGATATGTACATTAAAGCCCCCTTCCCCTTGTTGAGAAAGCCGGAGAAGCGAGCCCCCATGAAGAGAAGCTTGGGAACGGTAGCCGGCGAATAACAGTAACTGCCTACCCTATTTGATCTCCCCGCCGCTTTGGGCAGTTTGAGCCAACATCTGTTTTAAGGTGATCACATAAGACCCTTAAACGACGCTCTAACGATCAAATTACCTACGAGTTCCATAAAACCGTGGTTAGGTCACAAAAACAAGCGGTGCTAGTCAAAAGGCACGCCAAGTAGTGGGGCGGTTGAGAGTGTCTCTAATTAGCGAGCCGACTTAGGCACCCCAGTGCCAACCTCTGCACTTCTCGCTCTCACCAGATGCGAACTCACCATTCACGTTTCCCTCTCTGTGGCCTGGTCACTTCCCCCTTAGATGGGGCGGTGATTCGCCTATAAATAAGCCCCGAAAAGAAAGAGAAGAGATTAGAAGTCGATACGGAAGAAGAAGGATCAGTTCGTGAAGATCGATCCTTCAACCAGACAAGAAGATTAAAATTCGATAAGAGAGAAGAAGGTTCAGTTCGTGAAGATCGATCCTTCAGTCATACAAGACGATTTCCGTGAGAAACGATAGGATCAGATTGAGAAAATCGATCTCCCCTTCCCGGGCCGAATTAACATAAATAGTCAATCTTGATATCGGTGCCATACCGAAGAATCCTTTACTGACTGAGAAGAAGTCTGACTGGGAAAATTAAACCCGCTCACACTTGAGTGACTCTCACATCTCAAGCTCCGTAAGAGTGAGAGGAGAAGAACCCAGCCCCAACGAGGTCCCGTTCTTTAATTACGGTAAAAATTTGACCGAATATCCCAAAAGCTAGGAGAACACTCTACGTTGAAGAATCAGACACTAAGAGGCGTCTTGGACGAAGAGAACCGTAACTCTCGCCGTCTTCTTAATTTAACCAGAGACAAGTTTGCAATAAGAAGAGACCTCGCCGCATCTCTCTCTCGCCATACCACCTCGACGAAATTCAATCATCAGGCACATCAACACGCCAAAGCGAGAGATAAGCCCTCCAGCGACATCCGGCAATCCCTGATCCATCCTGTCATGTAAGTTAGAAAGAACCTTTATATTCATATTGTGATAGTATGAGTTTAGTACGTCTCAAGTTTTAAGGGGAGTAGAAACCATTGTTCGTGAACCTCGGTCATATTTGCTAGTAGACGAGAATACTTTAATTTAATGTACTAACACAAGGCGCATGGGACTGGAACCGCATACGACAAATGGAAACAAGGCAAAAACATGAAACCTTTGTACGGATCCTACGTTAAGGTTTAAGTCAAATGATTGTATAGGTCAAGTATTTTGCCCTCTACATTCCTTCGAGCTGTATTATCCTTACCCTTTGTTCTTCGTGAAAAAGTTTGTACGATAAAAGGAGAGTGCCTGGATCCTACCCTGGCTGCTTCGAGGAGGGCTGAGTTGGGGTACTGATGAAGCTCAGATATCCATATCCTTTTCTCTCTCTCACTTTGATTTCATCTTAGAACATTATTCTTTCGAAGTTTTTCGGTGCAACTCATCGCATACATTTGATCATTTTCACAAACCTGGTAACGGAGGCAAAGATCGACACAAAATATCCGACCAACTATTAGATTACTGTCTGAAGATACATTGCAAAAGGCGTAAACTCACCAAGGAATGCGTTTACTAAATAAAAATGGATATACCAGAATTCAATTTTAATTTCTGCCGCATGAATTTAAGAATTACACCCGCAAAATTGAAAGAACTAAAATCAGACTACTCCAAGCTAAATGCCACTTGCTCTTCATCAACTCTTGCGATTCCATCTAAAAAGTTGCCGGGCGCTTCGTCAAAATTCCTTTTGATAATTTCAGATCTTCTTAGGGTTTTCTATTTAAAAATCGATATTATTGCCTTACTTCATGTTTGGTGATCTTCGCGTCAATGGCACCGTGGGTATCTCTTCTTGCATCGACAAAGTGATGGAGGTGCGTTTTATTGTTTGCCTCTTTAAGCGCGTCTAAGATTTGATGTTCGAAATCGATGTTAAACTCTTTATTTTCCTACACCATTATGTCAAAAATCCTTTTCCAACTTTCTCTGAACATCAATTCAATCCGCTCCTCGTCTTCTGTGCTGTTTCATTGTGTCTGATATTTTATTTTTCTAGTTTTTGATTTGGTTCACTTTCCCTCAAAATTCCTTCGGTGGTGCGTCATTATAATTTCTTGGGATTGTTTCATTCTAATTTTCACGGTGCTTTTACGTTATTACATGAGTCAATTCTCTTTTTATTCTTTAACCAATTGGGTTTGTTGCTCCCTTTTGTGTTTTTCTTTTATTTGTTAGGATACTTCATTATTTGCCTGTAATTTTGAACCATTTCGGAAGGGCAGGTAAAGAAATGTCTTAACTATTTTGTAGATGGTTTGGGGAATCGCTTGTTCGTTAAGTTTTGAGGCTGTGGTCATTGTTACGTAACTAGTGTAGCCAGGTCCTAGTCGATGGCAGATGCCTCTTATGAGTAGAGTTTCCGGATATTTCTCTGCTCTGTTTATCGGTCTGTATCCTATCGTTGCTCAATGGGTTTTGATATCGCTCATGAATCTGACAGAGTTGCTATTATTGAATATGTGTAAACGTGTTTATAGGCAAACTATTCCTTCTTGGGGATTAATATCCCGTAGCTATTATGTGGTTTGTCAATTCCAATTTCCACAGCGATATACAGGGTGTTCGGAAAGTCACTGTGCACTTACATATTTATTAACATAAATGTTTCAATATAGAATACAGGAGGTAAATATGAATGACAATTATAAATTATGTTGAAAGTGACCCCCTTTGGCATCAATACAGGCTTGGACCCTTCTTATTTTGTTTCTAAACACCGCTATCAGTTGCACTTACATATTTATTAACATAAATGGTTAGGGGAAGAAATCTGAAATATAAAAAAAATTATTAGAAAAGTGCACAGTGACTTTCCGAACACCCTGTATTATCCATCAAACTCTTCACGAGGGCTGTAATCGATGCCCCTCTAAATCGGAATATCGAGTCCTTCGTGAAGCTTCCCTATTAGGTTTACCACTATGAGGTCGTCGTTCCATATATGTTTGACTCCGTGATCAGAGATCAACGCGATGTCCTGATCCATTCTTCTGAACATGTTTTCTCTCTCCATCCGTTGGTATTTAGTTCAGTTCAGTTGATAGTTTGAGGTATTGCCTTCACTTCGGCACCTCTTATGTTATTTTCAAAGAGTGAATAAATATAATTTTATTTATTTAGCTATTTTGTGTTAGATAAGTAACACTTCGCCATCAACTTAGGCATATATCTATTTCTATCTATACAAACATTAACAGCCATAGGCCCCTGTTATATACAAATATTATCAGCTATAGTCACTCCAATACTCAATTGGTAGTCACTATTTAACAAAACTTAGTTTTAATCCTTGTCATTATTACTGTGCATAAGGATAGAAGTCTATTTATATTCAGACTGTCTTTCTCGTCAGCAATAATATATGTATATATATATATATATATATATATATGAGGAATTTGGAAAAGCGGGTATTAATCTAGCCTTTAAATATAATAATTCCTTTAACCAATTGATGCTGGTCAGGAAACCCAAAGAACATCATAACATAGGAGTATATGCAATACCATGCAACGAATGCCATAAAGTTTATATAGGGGAAACGGGGAGAAATCTAGACAAGAGATTGTATGAACACAAAAGAGATATTAGAGTGGGCAGCGAAAGCAGTGGAATATTTTGCCATGTTAGAGACAAGAATCATACGATCGATTTCAATGGAAGTAAAATGGTATTTAAATCGGCTAACTATGTTAAGAGAAGAATCGTAGAATTGAGCTTGATATCGTCAGTTCCTAATTTAAATCTATCTGAGGGTCAATTTTCTTTTAATCCTGTAATAAGAAAGCATATAAACAAAATAGTTAAATGTCAGCCCTTCAATATGTTTAGGCCTAACCCCCCCCCCCCCCGATTAGCCACAAGTAGGGGATTAGGGAAAAAAAGAGGGGATCTTGTGTTATGCTTATATGCATTTCTCTTATATTTTCTACCCAGTGTCAGTTGAAAAAGGGTGTGAGATACACCGAAACTGTTCTGAATTAAATTGTCTTCGGAGAATGTGGTTTAATTCCTCATCTTTTCTTGCGATATTGCTATAATTTTCATCATATATATATATATATATATATATATATATATATATATATATATATATATATATATATATATATATATATATATATACATTTATTTTACAGTATGATGCATGGCTAGCATGCTACTGTCAATATTCTTCTTGCCTTCTACCCTTATACTACAATTTATATACACTAGATTAATTTTAATTTGTTCTCTCTTTCTCTCCAGAGGTTATGATTTTCATATTTGTTTTCTTGTAATCTATTAAGATTTTTATCATATAAAAATTCTCCTATGATTTTATCATTATTATTTATATATTTAGTTTTAAGAGCATTTATTTTAACTCTTTTTTTCGTGCAGTCTTGGGAAAATCAATATATTAATTCCTCAGATGGAGAGTAATCAATATCGTTTCCCCCAACATGAACAATGAATTGATCATTATCATTATTTGAATCTCTCTTATATTATTTTCATTTATGTCCACTGTTGCACCTGGATAGCAATAGAATATATTTTTCTTTGATAAGTGATTTAATAAGTCCTTCACTTATCAGCTTTTACTTTGTTCTTAGTCTTAACTTTATCATCAATGATGAACGAATCAGCAATTGTTTGATCATTATCATCAATCTGAACGTCTCATTTACCTTGATCAGTTCTGTTCAGCTCTTAGCTAGGCTCATCATTTTTGGTTTCATTATTAGTCTTATTGATATCATCTAAGTGGTAACAGTTATTTGTTATATTTTTTAGATTTTTATGATTTACTGTATTTGGCCTATAAGATTTAGAGTTTTTTCTGGGGTTTATCCAATCACTCCCAGGCCTATATTCCAAGACTTCTATTGAGTAAACAGAATCACACTGGACATGGTCCGGTTTAATTTTACTTGCTAATGTATTAAATCTAGGCTCAAGTACAGGCCCATTTGTTTTTGTCTGTGTTACACTCTCCAATTCCTCTGTCAGGTTATCAATTTCATTACACAGAACTTCAAATTGTTTTTTTACATTCACATCCTCATTTCTATTTCAAACTTTCATTGGCTCACTAGCCCTACATCCAGTTTGTTTTATTTTCCATTCAATCTGGGTGTTTTTCAAATCAATCTCTAATTGTTTCATATTTACATATAATTCATTATTTTCTCCTTGCATAGTTTCCACTGCTTCATTAAGATTTGTATTTTATTTTTCTATATTTTCTAACCTTGTTACAAACTTTTTGATAACTGAATCATCCCTCTCAACTATCTCACTCAATTCACATATTTTGCACTTTTCAATCGTTATTCTCCTTTCACATCCATAATCAGTACATCCAATACATACATTATCTACGGAAAGAGCATCTATGTTTCCTTAAGTTGCATCGTATCCATGATATTTGAGGCCATCCTTTATCCGATAATGGACCTTTTTACCTTTTACCTCTCTTATTATTCTTAGGAATATTTTTTATCAATATTTCCGTTTTTTGGTCGGCTTCTTTTCGTGTGTCTCTCTCGGGGATTTCCAATTGGAGTTATGCTTTTTCTGACTTAGATTTCTTCCTTTTCTGCATTTTTAGTTTTACTCTCTTCGGTTCCTTCTTGAGAAATCCGAGTTCGCTTCTGTCTCTCTTTATTCTGGCCCTTGTGGTTCATCCTGTTTGTCATCTTTGGTGTTGGTTTCGGGCATTTGCATGTTTAAAATTACCGAAGAATAGACTCGATGCAACATGTATGTTGTTTCTAATCCCCTGGCTTTTTAGGATAAGTTTACTGTGTTCGCATATCTTCCTAGTTGCTGTGCATATTGTACTTGTCTATGTGTTACGCATGTATATATTTTGACATACATGCATCCTGTCATATTCGTTAGCCTCCTGTTAATTAGCATTTCTTTCTTTGTTGCCTATGCTTAAGAGGTGTTTCTTCTAATTGTTATCTTTCCCTGTTCTTTCCTTTTTTTCCTCTGAAAGACTAATTTTCTCTTTAGGCCCAGGCATGGCCATTGTTCGGTGGCTCCATTTGCAACTAATGCACTTCTTTTTTCGCTTGTGCAGTTTCGGAATTTGTGCCCTTCGGTGGCACATTCAGAACATATGACTACTCCTTTCTTCTTGGCAGTTCTCGTATTATACATTAAAACACCCTCTAGTTTTATAGATTGCAAGAAAAATTTAGGTTTAATTTCCAAGACTAAATTTTATTAAAACACTCGAGAGATATAAATAACCATAAATAAACTGGCTTATTATAATTATCGTTATTCCACACTATATTAGTTTGATAGATTAATTAATCAGATTATGTAAGGAAAGGACGAAACGTTAAAGGTTATTATTATGATTATTATTGACTTGGAACTGCTAAAAAATATAATATATTACATTATATTAATTATTTTAGATATGTCTGACACTCTTTGTTTTTTCTTTTTATTTGCTTATTCAATTTTTGTATATGGCTCTTAAGCCCTATATAAATTCAATTAACATTTCCTTTGCTTAGTGTTTCAGCAAATATTAAGTTTATCCTATAATCTATAAGCAATTGGCAACCATATGCCATGTATATTTTGATGTATTTACCATATGTGGTGAAGCATGCTTAATCTGAGTTTCATTCCTCTGCTTCGTAAGCAACATTGACCTTTCTACTTTTAATTACCCAACAACACCCTTCAAATTGATGGTTATTTTCAAAACACAAAGGATCTCTCTGATGCACTCATTAAGGACAGTCTCTTCTTTCATATCTCGACACTCGACACTCTCTATACACCCCCTATCCCGTTAACCAGACTTATATTTGCCGAAGCTAAAATAGGGTGTGAACCTCTTCAAATTTTTCAAGTGTAAAACAATTTAAGCAAATGAAATCGAAATTACACATCTTTACTACATCGAGAAATTAACGTGGTACAAAAAGGACCTAATTATACGGAGCGTCGGGCGTAGCCGGAATTTAGCTCCGATATGGGAGGAAAGACCATGTCGAAACGCTGTGGACACAAGTGCAGTGCTTTGTGGAACACCGCCTGGAATATGGAAATCAGAGATGGTTCCACGCCTTTCATGCAGACGTCAAAAACAGGCGATAAAGTTTAGGGAAGATTCAAAGTGAGGCTGAAAACACAAGAAAGAGATGTGTAATAAATGTCTTGAGAGAACAAAGCGAATGAGTGGATGGAAATGAGAATATTAATTGAACAATTAAAAGGCGCTTAGCAATGGCTTGAATAATTAAAGGAATAATAAGGAAACTTTGGCTTTTATGTGGGGATAGATGATACCCGATCAGTCTTAGAGGGCGTATCCAAAAAGAGAGTAATAATGTAGGAGAAGGGGATAAAGAATATTCAGACAGTCCGTGTATTGTAAAAGGTGACTAAGCAAGATAAGGGTCACTGCGCTGGAAAGCCGTCTGCGCGCAACCTTTTCTTCTGTTCAGCATCAGCCAGGCGGGGAATGAGTGCGGATATGGTAAAACAGGTCCAAATACTCCGATCTTTGATGCGCGCCGACCACATATGTTTATGGAATAGTGATGTGCCTGATAATGGTGATAATCATGATACATACTCATGATGTAGAATTACTGTACAGGCAAATTAAAGGATATCGTCTAATATAATAATAAATAGTTTTGCCACGAAATTTTGGCAAAATCGACGACTTCCAGGCCAATTTCATTTTTAGTGGTAAAAAATTGTAAGTCCATTATCCACACCTTTTAGCATCACCATCCTAACAATAAAAGTAATAGTGACAATAAAATAATAATATTAATTATTGTCGGTAATTTTCCAAGAAGAAAGTAACGGACAGACGCGCTAAATCGGTGAGGTTTAGCTGTATCCTCTTTAATGAGACACTCATGAAAGACTCACGTCATACACCTCAATGCTGTCATCCCTCCCATTTTAACTATCTGATTCATCTGACTCGCCATACATGAGGTGGTAACAGCTTCACAGTGCTTTGCGTCTACAGTCTCCTATTCCATTCTAAACTAGACCTCTTTATTATTATATATTTTTCAGATACTCTCTCTGAGAAAGTTTACATATACATATATAATATGGTCATGCTGTAGCATTGTGAGATTTAATCTCACGCCTTCATTGCATCATTTAGGAATGTTTGATATGTCGCAAACATGAGTTCATTAACGTTATTTTCGGAGTAACAATCGATGTTAAATATTTGTTAGGGAGATTATTTTTTGTACGCCTGATCTCTCCCCGAGGGGAATTATAATTATGAAATTGGTGTAAGATAATTACGATTAGGTTTGGTCAAAGTATGTTTAATGTATAAATTTTAAGGCAGGAATTATCAAAACCTATAACAAAAGAGAGAAGATAAAATAAGAAAGAAAGAACGAGGAAAACAAGTTCTGCTGACCAAAAGTCGCGTGCTCTCACCTATACTGATTTAAGACCTTGCGAGCTTCAAAACTTTCAATATTTCAAGGACTAACCTTGAGAGGACCTTGAAAATTATATCATTCGAAAGAGAATGTAAAACAAAATAAGGATTTCAAATTTCGTTAGTATCTGCTAGGTAGATTTGATGTTAAAGCCAAAACAAAATAATTCCCTAGATAACCTTGGGTGGTGGTGGTGTAAGTGGTGTAGGTGGTAATGGTGTAGGTGGTGGTGGTCGAGGTGGTGGTGGTGGTGGTGGTGGTGTAGGAAGTGGTAATGGTGTAGTTGTTGTTGTTGGTGGTGTAGGTGTGTTGGTGGTGTAGGTGGTGGTGGCGTAGGTAGTGCTGGTGTAGGCGGTGCTGGTGTAGGCGGTGCTGGTGTTTTAGGTGGTGGTGGCGTAGGTAGTGCTGGTGTAGGCGGTGCTGGTGTAGGTGGTGCTGTTGTAAGTGGTGATGTTTTAGGTGATGATGGTGTAAGTGATAGTGGTGTAGAGGTGTTGGTGTTTGTGGTGTAGATGGCGGCGGTGTAGGTGGCGAAGGTGCGGGTTGTGTAAGTGGTGTTGGTGGTGTAGGTTGTGTAACTTTTAGGTGTAAGTGGTGTATGTGGTGGTGGTGTAGGTTGTGTAACTTGTAGGTGTAAGTAATATATGTGGTGGTGATGTAGGTCGTGGTGAAGGTGTTGGTGGTGTAGGTGGTAGTGGTGTAGTTAGTTTTTGTGTAAGTGGCGGTGGTGTAGTTGGCGTTGTTGTAGGTGGTAGTGTAGGTGATAGTAGTTTAGGTGGTGGTTTAGATAGTGTTAGTGGTTTACGGGGTGCAGTTGGTGGTGGTGGTGGTGTAGCTGGTGGGGGTGTAGGTGATGTGGGGGGAAGTGATGTTGTAGGTGGTTTGTGTAGGTGATGTATGTCGTGAAGTTGGTGTTAGTGTAGGTTGTAGTGATGTAGGTGGTGGTGGTGTAGGTGGTAGTGTTGTAGAGGAGGTTGTGTAGTTGTTGGCTGTGTAGCTGGTGGTGGAGTAGGTGGTGTAGGCGCAGGTGGTGTAGGTGGTGCAGGCAGTGGTGTTTTAGGTGGTGTAGGTTTTCTAGGTGATGATTCGAAATATAATGTAACAACAAGGAGTAACAACAAGCAAAGAAGGTAACCTAGAAGACTTTACGGTCCATTCAATGAGGGTACCTTTGGACTAGCAGTCGAGCGGGCACATCTCTGCTCAAATGCTTTACGTCCTTTCTCGGTTATTTTTTAAGACCCTGTCTAGTCTTGACTTAAACTGGTCAACAAATTCACTGTTGACAACTTCCAATGGAAGTGCATTTTAACTACCGCAGATACTGTACGGGAAAAACTTTCCACACAGATCGCGGTTGTAACGCTTCAGTTCAAGTTTAAAGCTGCGATTTCTTGTTCTGCTCTCAACAAGTGTGAAAATATCCCCTTAGTCAACATTGTCGAACCCTCGAAGTATTTTGAAAACTTCGATGAGCTGACCACGCAGTCTACGGGTTTCCAACGAGAACAGATCTAATTCCCTTAATCTATCCTCTTAACTTTTATGTCTGATAGAGGGAATCAGTTTGGTTTCCGTGGCTTGTACGCTTTCCAATCTCGCGATGTCCTTTCGAAATGAAGGACTCTGAAATTGTACGGCATACTCCAGGTGCGGTCGGAAAAGTGAGTTATACAAACACAGTACAATCTCCTTGTTCCGAAATCCGAACTGGCGCTTTATATAGCCTAGCATCCTTTGGGCCTTTTTCTCCACCTTAATGCACTGTTTTGAGAACTTGAGGTCACTAGTGATTGTTACACCCAAGACCTTCTCAGTGTCAGTGGATTCAATAGCAGTGCCCTTAAGGATATACTGAGATTGGGGGTTTATGTGGCCGATATGCATCATTTTGCATTTGTTCACGTTAGAAGGCATTTGCCACGTGTCCGACCACTCCCCTAATCTTCCCAAGATCTTGCTGCAGGCGGACAGTATTTCCATCCTTTGCAACGTTCATACCAATCTTGGTATCGTCGGCAAATTTGGAAATCTTAGCAATCATGTCACCATCCATGTCGTTGACGTATATGAGGAATAGTAGTGGTCCCAGGACAGAACCTTGAGGCACTCCGCTAGTAACGGGTACATACTCAGAAGCCTGTCCATTCACAACCACCCGTTGCCGTCTGCCACTTAGCCAGTTCTTGATCCAGCCGGCTACTTTTCCGTCTATGCCCAGCGCTCGCACTTTTTGGAGAAGCGGTGGTGTGGTACCTTATTCAACGCTTGCTAAAAGTCTAAGTAGACCACATCCATCGCCTTGTCCCGATCGTGCTCACTGAAGACGAAGTGGAAGAATTCTACGAAGTTCGTCAGGCATGACCGTTGCCTTTGGAAGCCATGCTGGGAACTTCTCAGTAGCAGCTTTGACTCTAAATCGTACGTCATTTTGTCCACCCTCATGCTTTTCATGAGTTTACCGACTATCGAAGTCAGACTAATAGGTCGGTAGTTGGACGGTTAGCTACGGTCTCCTTTCTTGAAGATAGGAGTCACCTCCGCTTCACTCCAGTCTCTAGGAACGCATTTGGTCCGGATTGACATGTTGAAGATTGAGCTCAGGTGTCGTGACAATTGATCGCGCACTTCTTTTAACACTTTAGGTAGAAACCCATCCGGGCCAGGTGACTTATTCGTCATTAGGTCAGTGATCTTCTTTTTTTATTTCCCCTTCGGTGAAGTCCATATCCTCCAGCTTTTCCCCCGAGTAGGAATCCATTAGCTGGGGGATCGGTCCACACTCTTCAGTAAGCAACATATGGGTTTAAAATTTTGTTAGAATCGGCCGAATAGTTACAATGTTATTACCCCCTCCCCCCTTCTAAAGCAAAACGGAGTGTCACCCGCTTCTAGACTAGCACTCGACTAAAAAACAAATATTGATAAAGAAAGAAAGAATGAGAAAAACAAACAAACCGAAAACCGCACAAACATATAAATTGACAAACAAAAAGAAAGGAAGAGAGAGAGAGAGAGAGAGAGAGAGACCACGACTGTGACCGAGACCGAGTTCGAGAGTGAGTGAGGCAGATAGCGATGAGAGAGGAACGTGAAACTGAAAGAGATATACAACTAAAGGGTGTGAGTCAGAGAGCGAGCGAAAGATCGACAGATAGCGAGATAAAGTGTGGTTTAGACAGAGTTAAGCAGAGGATGATAATGACAATGTGACAAAAGTAGAAAGAAAGACAAGGTTAGATAATGATAGGGGAAGATCGATGGTGAGGGATAGATAATGTGAGAGAGAGACTGAGGGTGAGAAAGACATGGTGAGAGACAGATGGTGAGACATAGATGATGAGATGGTGAGAAAGAGAGCCCGAAGTTGAGAGAGCCACAACACATGGTGATAGATAGGAGGACAGTGGTTGTAAGATGCAGAGGACGACTCCATGAGGCCTTTATCAAAGAGTTGTGGATACTCAAGTTAAGCAACCCTCCAGAGATGCTTACAGCTACGGACACGAAAGAACTACATATTTGTATTGCTGCCACAACATTGAAAGAAGAACAGTGACACACAGACCGAAGGAATGAGAAAAAGAGCGATAGCCTAACCTTAAATGCTAAATGACTCCCCACCCTATTTGACCAACAGATGTGTTAGGCAATTTTTAATATTTGTTAACAAGTAAAAACTACCGATGGTAACACTGTCCGAGGTTTTGAGGAATGTATACGGAAAGGGTATGGTGAAATGACAATGTGCGGAAGAACAACTACAAATGCAACAATGACACAAACAATTAGATAGTCAAGTAAGTCGAATGGTATAGACAATGGTGTTCCTCTTGGCCAATAGATTGCATTATATTGACATTCCAATGTTAGAAATAATGTAATATTATTTAAATTAGTAATTGAAGTATCATCCACATAAATGCATATTCACTAAAAAAGCTTCTATTACAAACAGACGCTGCTGGCATATGCCAGTGATACACACTCCTGCCTCTTTACAGGAGACCTGAGGGTTAAGCTACTATATCCTATGGAAACATGTCTTACACATTTTAGGAATTTTCAGATCTACCATCATTTATTGAAGTTCAACGCAGATCAAACTGACAAAATAGGAACGTGTCTATGTACAGTTGCACCAATAAGTCATGTCACACAATTTATGCGAATTTATATTATTATTTGATGAAATTAGGAATGTTTGTGGTAAAATTATTTCTAAATAAACTAGATCAAATTTTAACAATAAAATATCTTTGAGTGGGAATTTTAAAGTCATTGTGCTATTCAAAAACTATGTCGAAACATTTTGAAAGCGTTTTGTTTCAGAAGTGTTGCCAAATTTTACTCATTTTCCCCCATCTCTCTTAATCAAGTTCTTTTATATATTTTTTCATCATTAAGCGGCGATATCACAAATTTTTGTATTCCTATAATAAATTTTCGTACCTAACGTCTTATGAAAAGTAATATAATCTCGCAGCACAGCACAGCAAAGCCTGGCGCGAATTACCTAAAACAAATCGACCATTTATAAACCATGACTAATTTGGCCAATGCTATATTCACAAAGGCAAACCATAATGCTCAGATGTATGAATATACCTATGTAGCGGCGAAAATACTTTGGCAGAGGTGTTATATACGCATAATCTCTGTCCCTCATACTGAAATAAAAAAAGCAAAACAGAAAGACGCAAATGATGTTTGAGGAAAATACACATAAATGTCCGAATATTTCCATGTATCAATGGGATATACATACAATAATGGACAAAAGTTTGTAACAGCTATATTTTTTTACTTAAAAGCATTAATAGAGCTAAACAAACGTTGTGCCTCTTTTTAATCGCTAATTACCGAGTCATTATTACAGATTTTCAAATGAAATGAGAAGCATTAGAAAGAAAACGTTTTAAAGTTTTATTATATTTTACATTATGTTCTAAACTGACTTCCCTGGAGATTTTTACATTTCACACAAAGGGAAAAGAAGTTATTACATTTTACAAAAGGCTGCATTAAATCAACTGTACACTTGTAGCGTCCAATTGCAAGGTGGAGTAGAGCCAACAAGGAACATCGTTGGCCTAATTGAAATCTTGAAATTGGGCACACAAATCGAACACTGAATTAATATGCAATGTTGTAACAGTGAACTAATGTAGAACAAAGACAATACTTGTAAATAATGTTAAATCGAAATAATATGTTGTAATTGGGCAAGCGAATTAGTGGGGATTTCCACGCGAATGTAAGAACATAGACACATTAGGAAACATATGTGAGCCAAAAGTCTGAACACAGATAAGGGTAGCAGTGGAAAACAGCTGTCCCCCCAATAGCGGAGTCAGATCTGACCAGCCAAAGGTTACATGAACATGTGAAACGACGAACTCAATCTTGTTATGGATGTCGGCTTGATAAGCCCAGTCAGGGGAAAAATGCAAATACTCTTCTGGTGCACACGTACCAACACTGAACATGCACACACCCTTTGACTCCACCCATCAGCCTTAGTAGAGAACACACGCATATACATATATACTTATGGCCATATAAGCTCCTCCTCACGTACAGATTAAGAGAAGAGATGTCATGACCCCTTAATTAGACTTGCTATGAATAGATGGGCTGAAACATTTTTATTATTATTATTATTATTAATTCATCATTATTCTTTTTCTAATTTTTCTATTAGTAAAGTCCTCAATCTATCCGTGCATAGCCCCAATATTCTGACATATAAGGAAAATTACAATAAACACGGAACATTAACACTGATAGTCAACCAATAGGCGTCAACGCATAAACGAACTACTGAAAACTAATCTATTTCGCTTGGCCGAACTGAAGTAGCCCTAAGCCGAGATTTAAGCGTACAAAAGCGCCATTTTTCTTCCGAGTCTTCTCTGCCAAGCAATAACCAGGTTACCGTTCGAACCCAGCCTACAAACAGATTACCCTAAATAACCAATCAGGACAAGGTTAAACGGAAATCGTGTATGCCATCACCATCAAGACACCCACCTTTAACCAGAGACCATTAAAAGGCTGGTTTATGATTGCAGATGCCTAGTTTCATATATTCAGGATAGATAAGGAGGAAACGAATTTTTTCCACCTCCTGGCTGTATTATCTCCCGAGATTGTTAACCGATTTCAATCTACGGGCTTCTCTGCCCAGAATTACTAGCCCCTAAGAATTGAAGTAATCGGGCTCTTCAGGAGAACCAAACTGGAGCTCTTAAGAAGCTTATTACCTCCCCCAGACTTACTGGTCGACTTTCAATTAATCTGGAACAGCTCTGCAGGTAGGAGTTAAAGAAGTACTCATGAGGCACAAATTTATTCAATCCCTGCCATCAAACCTCACACCCATAATCGCCACCCAGAAAGACCTAAACCTGGCCCTGCCAGGAAAGCTTGCAGACGAACTAATGCCATCTTATAGGGCAAAGTGTTTAGCGTTAATAATAACAGTGATACAATTGAAATTAGTGTCACATATTTACCCAATATAAGTGTTGTCGATTTAAATAATAGGTGTAATAATCATATAAATAATGTGAAAAATACAGGAAACCATTCGAACTTTGCAAAAATTAGTAAAGAATATAGTGCCAATATGTAGTATACCGATAGGACTGCGACCACTTCGCAGTAACCAAAGGCCTGTAGTATGTCGATCCCATTTTGTATTTTGGGGAACGTGCGAAATTCTGTAAGACTTGTAAGTGCGACTGCTAGCGGGCCGTTAGTATTCATCGTCACCGCGAAAGTCGATAAAATAAAGTGCCTATTTTAATTCATACGGGGCAAGTGTGTCAATATTTCCGATTAATTTGGTGCGAACGGGCGAAGTACATAAATCTAGTGTAAACAAAATGACGGCTAATGGTGGAAAAATAAAAGTGCACGGCGAAGCACACGCGGATATAATTATTCCTAGCCTTTGCCGGTCATTTAAGTAGTCATTTGTAGTCGTGGATATCACTTCGCCATTATTAGGGATTGACTATTTCGGGCACTTTCATCTTTTGGTGGATTGTGCGTATGGCACTATTATCGATTGTCGTGGTATCATAAGTCCATACCTTAGCAGCTGTGAAGGCAATTACACTCACGTGGCAGGCGGCCGAAAGATGACCTGCTGTGCGGAATTAATGAAGTGGGAAAGTAAGTCTTCCCTGGGTTCAGGGGAGTTTAATACGATTAAATTTAGGCGAGTGCGAAATTGTTTGCTCGGGAGTTTTTTAAATGCCAGGTTTCATTCAAGGTTATTGAAAGATTAAAACCCCAAATAAAGGTTTAATTACAACAAAAACAAGATAGATATGGAAATATACACATAGGAATAAACTGAGAAATAATGTCGGGCTCAAAGGAAATAATAACTCAATGACTAATTACCTGGTCTAAAAGGAAAATAATGACAAAAGGAGATAATCTTCGGGAAGGAGTATAAAATGTGAAAATGCTGTTAGATTTTAGACTTGACTCTTGGTGAGGTGAAGGAGGGGGCAAAACTCGGATTCTTATGCGGTTAGATAATCTTGCGGCACGGGCGAAGTAATCTCAACAGCAGGATTGGA
The DNA here is from genome assembly GCA_963969495.1 of Ceratothoa steindachneri. NCBI lineage: Eukaryota > Metazoa > Arthropoda > Malacostraca > Isopoda > Cymothoidae > Ceratothoa > Ceratothoa steindachneri. The sequence continues at coordinate 43,456,885 of OZ018323.1, read as the reverse complement.
TTACCTCGGACACAAGTGAGGTAATCTTGAATAATGTGCAAATTAGTCTTGAAAGGTGAGGCGAGGTATTCTTGAACTCGGGGCGAGATGCTCTTAGATGCAGGAATAATTAATCTCGAACGAGGGGGCAAAGTAATCTTGAAAACGTAATGAGATGAGTGGGTGGCACAATTGTCCGAAGAAATGCCGCTTCGCGAATTTGCCTATTGACTGTGGCAAAAATTCACGGCAATTAATCTAGCCGACGAAATTTTCTAACTCTGAGGTTTGACTAGAGACGCGGGATGTGTATCTTTGCGAAAAGCGGGCGGTACTCTCTGACGAGTAACAAGGGAGCTCAGATCAAATACTCCGTTGGCTTGCTCGCTAGAAGGCTTCCAGGGCATAGCAGTTCCGAGGAAACATAGTGGCGCCGTTCTTCGGCTACCAAGACGAGATAAGGCGTTGGGAAGACGCTTGTTCTGGCAGCGATCATGGCCTCAAGGCATGGGGGTTAGCTGGAAACTCGTGTCTGCGGGAGATTAGTATGTCCGCGGGGCATGGGGTTCTCGGCAAAGGTTTCTCAGTGGGAGATCGGCCGTCTTAAGCAAACACAACTGTAAACAGTTGCGTTGGCTGTTCCTAAGGGAGGATTTCTTTGCTTCCTCGCTTTTTGGAATCCTGCTTAAGGCCACGTGGCCTCTGTTCGAAGGAGGACGGGTCAAGTTGGTCATCGGAGGTCGTCCTCTCACATCGATAATCAAACTAAACTCAAGTCCGAAGTAAAATAATCCAGGGAGCTTGCAGTAGCACTAATTATAATAAATGACCTCCAAAATCTACTATCCAATTGCAAGGCCGTATTAGAGAAGTATGAAACCTTGTACAGCTCCGCGCCCACTAATCACGCCCAGACATCGCCTAACTCCGTGACACATACAATTGAGACACGCAGGGTACCACCAACATTCACGCAACCAAGACCTTTTCCAATAGAGAAGCTAGAAGTTACCAAAGCAACGATCGAAACAATATTAAAGGAGGGGGTTGTGAGTCCTTCAAAAGCGCCGTGGGCTTTGCCAATTCTCATCGTTTCAAAGAAATCACCGGGCGAGTACAAGGTGATTGGCGATTCTCGCTCACTTAATACAATTGCGAAGCCCGATAGATATCCATTACCGAGAATACAAAGTGTAGCAAACTACCTTTATTGTAAAACAGTTTTCTCTTGGGGGATCTGATTTGTGCTTACCATTAGATGCCGATGAACCCAGTGGACATAGAGAAGACTAGTGATTTATTTGACTATATGAAGTTACCCTTTGGCCTCAGGAATGCAAGCTTGCACATTCCACGTCATATGGATAACTTGTTTTAGGGAGTAAAGTTCGTTTTTATATATATATATATATATATATATATATATATATATATATATATATATATATATATATATATATATATATATATATATATATATAGACGAAATTCTGATATTTTCAGATAATCTGGACGACCATTTGGATCATTTAGATCAAGTATTCAAATGTTGATCAAGAACAGATATACCTGAAGAAATGTTAATTTGCGAAAGAAGAGATTGACTTTCTAGGGCATCATATTTCGGCTACGGGAATTTTCCCACTGGCTAAGAAAATCAAGAAAATTGGTGGCATGCCCTTACCAAATGACTATAAGGAACTATGACGATACTTAGGCATATTGGGCTACTATCGTAGGTTGATTCCAAATTTCGCCCCAATTGCATTCCCACTCACCGAACTCGCACATCTGCAACCCAAGGCTCGTGAGCTCGAATTGAACGATGCTGCGTGAGAAGTATTAAATAATACAAAAGTAGCTTTGATTAACTGAGCCAAGCCCTGCTACCCGCTGTCCAATGACTCACCATATCAACTGGTGACGGATTTCTTCTAATACCAGGCAGCTGCTGCCCTTCACCAGATGGTGAATGGATCATCGCAACCAGGGGAATTTTTTCGAGCGAACTAAGCAGGACACAGCAAACATACTCCACATACGACAGAAAACCCCTAGCTACGTATATTTTTGTGATTCACTTCAGGAAGATGATTTGAGGTTGCCATGTTACATTATGCACGGCCTACAAATTGTTTGTATCGGCTTTCTCGGCACCAGTGTTTCCAAAACGGACAGGGAGCAACGCCATTGAACATCAGCGAGATCACTAACGTGCGTAGTCAGAATAACGTCCTTGATAAATGCCTATCAAGGAACGTCAATTTGCTCTAAATTGACTCATTTGATTTCCGAGCTTTGGCGGCAGCGCAGGATAACGATGAAGAAACAGAAGAACGACAGTCGCGACTAAAACCTTTCTCTTTTCCTCAAAAAGCTCAACTATGGTGTAGGTAACATCAAGATACCCACGACCGTTTGTCTCTACATCATGCAGGAGGATTATCTTTAATCCATTGTGCAATTTGTCCCACCCTAGAATTAAAGCATCCCTCCGTCTATTTTTGTCTTGATATTTTTTACCTAATATGAATAGGGAAATTCGCTCTTGGGCACGGGAGTGCCCAGGATCTTGGTTTCATCCTCATCGTCAAAAACTGATTCAAAATTCATTGAGGAGTTAGCCACAACCATGGCACGAGACGACTTCACACAGACATTCGAAGGACACCTGCAACCGGTGCTCAAACCTTTCGTGCCCGAATATGTTCGCAAGTCGCAAGGCAACGCATGTGTAGGTCTGAATCAATCGTGTTCGTAAACTGTTAGAAGTGCTATATTCTGGCCCTTTTTTTGTTGTCGAGCGCGTCGATAAGGTCTACAAGATGGAATTCGCTAATTACAAACAGGATACTGTCTGAGTAGATAGGTGGAAACCGGGGAAGCGCCCTCCTTCGTAAAATGGCAATGTACTGAATGATCAGCGACACCTGAAGACTCATGCAAGAGATAAAAAAACGATCTTTTGCACTTCACGTCAGGAAGAAAATAAGATGAAACGCAGAACAATTGCGTTAAGGACAATCGAAGGAAAACATCTCTAGGCACCGGAGGGAACAATGATAAGCAGGATATTTTACACGATTAGGGAGACGAGTTGCCTTTGCTAAGGATCCGTCATTCTTTTATTTTTAAAACGGGTTGCATGGTAAAATAGGGTGATCTCAAAATATAAAATATGCGCGTTTATTCCATTGCCACTGCCTATTATAATAAAAAAGAGGCAAAGTGTTCTCACGCCTCAAAATTTTGTACATATTACTACTATATGGGACTAATGAATTTACTTCTGTGAACCAAAGTATATACCATATATTATAACCATAGAGATTAATTAAAAGATAAAAATATCACAGAATTATAAGTATATATATATATATATATATATATAAATCAAAGCCATATAAATAATGTAGCAATTATTGATGAAACAAATTCTTTATCCCCGAAACAGTGTATCTTAGAAATCAAAGATCCCCATTTATAATACTCCGTATTTTCGAAGGGGAGTCCTGTAGCGCCCAATTGGAAGGTGGAGTAGAGCCAAAAAGGAATCTCACAAATGAGCACCCCGTTGACACTATTGAAATCTTAAATTTTGGCACACAAATTGAACACTGAATTAATATGCCATGTTGTAAAAAAAAGCTAATGTAGAACAAAACAAATACTTGTAAATAATGTTAAATCTAAATAATATAGATCAACGCAAAATAGAATATGTGGTAATGAGGCACGCAAAATCTTTTGGAGTTCCCACGCGAATGTAAAAACATACACACTTTAGGAAACAAATGTGAGCCGAAGTTCTGAGCAGAGATAACGGAAGCATTAAAAAACAGCTGGATACACATAGAGTGGAGTTTGATCTGACCAGCCAAAAGTTACATGAACCTATTACACGACGAACTCAATCTTACTTCGGATGTCAGCTTGATAAGCTAGGTCAGGCGGCCAAAATGCATATACTTTTTTGTGAACACGTACCTACACCAAACACGCACACACCCTTTGGCTTCACTCAGCAGTCTTAGTACAAAACACGCGCACATACTTCTGACCTTATAAGCTCGGCCTCACGTCCAGATTAAGAGAAGAAGTCACGCCCACTTAATTGGAGCTGGTAAAATTAGATGGGCTGAAAAATTCTCATTATTATTATTATTATGGATTCGTCATTATTCTCATTCTGATTTGTATATTAATAGCGTCATGAGTCCGTTCCTCGTCTTCAATCCATCCATCCATAGTCCCAACACTCTGACACAAAGAGGGACTTCAAAGTAACATGGAACATTTACACTGATAGTCAACCAATAGGTATGAACTCACAAACGAAACACTAAAAACTCATCTATTTTGCTTGTCTGAACTGAAGTAGTCTTAAGCCGAGATTTAAGCTTTCGAAGCTGCCATTTTTCTTTCAAGCCCTTCCTCCGGCCAACCAATAACCAGGTTATCATTCAAACCCAGCCTACAAGCGGATTATCAGAAAGAACCCTTTGGAGTCAAATTCTGCCTTAACCTCCTTAGCCCGACATCCATATACTGGTAACCCATCGTCACTCCGAAACTGGTCACCACATATAAACAGCAAAAATATGCACTTTTCCTGCTGGCTTTAATTCTTCAATAGATGGTGGCTCTTTCCTCAATGCTTTCAACTTGACAAATTCGCAGAGGAGATTTGATAAGATAAATTGGGCGAGCTTGCGGGCCAGGGAAACTGTAACAGATGAAAAATGAATCTTTTCACAAAAAACCTTGTCAAACATTGCGTGAGCTGTTGCTCACTCTTGCTGAAACCATTTGTTAATGTAGTATTCTTGTTGAAAAGGTGTTCAGCATTTATAAATATAGTTCTGAAGTTACTAAAGGTGGTCTCCTTTTCTCTGGTTCCTCATAAAAAGGACCATAAACTTTGATGCTACCAAAGCACACCAGACAATAACATTTGGTTAATACAAAGGTTTCTCCAAGTGTACATTCGTCTTGTTTTGTAACCAACGCCGACAATTCTGTCTGTTGTTGACCCGATTGAAATAGATGTGGCATTCATAAGTGAATATTATGTCACTTAATCTTATCTGGTTTTGTTCAATTATTGTTTCAATGCATTCACAAAACATTAAACAACGCCGGTAATCTTGTTTGTTGAGCTGTTGCAAACATAATTTTGAATGACTTCATTCTCAAATCCAAAGTTATTATTTCTAAATACTCTCCCGTTTCATTCTCGTCAGAGCTAATTGTCATCTCCCAGATTTTTTGTTGTCAGTTTTAAACTGATTTTGGTCGTAATCAATATTTTTAGCGGTTGGCACTCCTTTGTTGCGTCCAGATTTGCCTTTATGCATGTTCATGCTTGAGCCGTGATGTTTCACATTTACAAATATCCTAAATACCGTTGGGTGACAACTACCGAGCTATGTTTAATAATTTGTTGTGCGATGAAAACACGTTGCATGCCCGACAAATAACCGAAGATTGTTGTGGTAGATATATCTTTCATTTTTTAAGTATCCAAAATATTGAAATAATTAATTAAAACGTTTTTTTTCGAATTCTTTTTATTTCATTTATGAAGTTGTAGTAAGGACTGAGTAATAAACGATTAAAAATGGACAATTTACAAATATTTGGGGTCCAAACCCATTTTATTAATAAATATACATAGTCAATTGATGTGCGCAGTCAATATTTTCAATGATGTTCCTTATTCCTCAGAACTGCTTCAATTAGTTTTGGCATCCTAGAGACCAAAATGTGATGATAGCTTTACTAATATTTTTCCATTCTTGTTCAATATACACCCGCAACTGCTCACAATTAGATGATTTCTGTTAAATTCTCGAGCCAACCTCCCAAATGTTCTAAGAAATTTTCAGCCCCCAATTTTTTTAGCGCTTTTGCTTTGTAACAAGTTGCGCCACCATGCCACAAATACAGTTGCGATCCCTAAATTGGTCTTTAACTTTGTAAAAGTGTTGAGAAAGCAGGTTTTAGTGCCATTTTGATTTCATGGCAGTGTTTTGGGGCAAATATTTACTGCTTCAGTTCCCTTAGAGGAGAAACGGCCGCAGACTTGGAGAGTGTCCGGATGCTTCACCGTGGATAGGACATAAGACTCGTGAAGGCACTCCCGTTTTGACCTCCTAGCGAGGGATCTACCCGCAGCTCCAAACAAACGGAAGAGGGCTTCATCAGAGTATATCTCTCTGGTTTAGTCTTTAACAGTCGATTTGTTTATAATTCCTACAATAGTGGAACATATCCTAAAAGTTCTTCTCCGTAAGATAAGGCTTCTACGCAGCTTGTCTCAACTTGAGACTTTTGTGGAAAAGTCTCCGCCTCACTGCGCGCGCTGAAACGTTCAAGCCTGCTACTTTCCAATCATGAGCAAGCTTAGTCTTGGAGGTAACCCATTCCTTCAGCTGTGACCTTTCCATGAGATGATATTTGCGTTCATTTTAAGCCCTTGGGCCACTAGAAAACTTCTCCATAGGAGTGTAGCTAATTTTTTAAAGTCATTAAAGATCCTAAAGATTTTTGTCCTTGATATAATACCCTTAGCAACTATCTCCCTGCATTTCTGGCCACTTTGGTCTGCAAAATATGAGTGTTAGTCCAAAATCTATTAATTAGCCGGTGATGGCAAGTCTTTTAATTCTCCTTCCTTTTGAGGGTATTTACATCACCCATTACTTAACAGGATTTGAAAGCAAAGTCTTTCGCAAGCAAATCGTTCCAGGTACTCGTATATGCCTCAACCTCTAGGGTTGTTGCTATTTTTCGCTTGCTGGTGGAGAGAAACACAGCTAAATTTTAAAACAAGATTTACCAACCGAAATTTAAATTTTTACCTGCCTGTAAAGATTTATGTCAAGTAGTTTTTCAGGATATGTTTTTTTTTAACCCCAAATTAAAATGAATATTGTGAAATTATTTAAATAGTTGTTTCCATACCAATTTTAAGATAATTTTTATAAATTAACACCAAATATGACATTATTTTCATTTTAGGGACAAAATCTATCAAAAGGAGAGGTGGTCCGTCATATATGAATTTAATTGCTTCAGATATACGAGTAATCTCGGGAAATATATTGGCAGTACGGTGTGCTCGTTGAAGGCAAGGTTCTGTTCCCATATGGGAATTAACCACAGGTGCAAAAAGTTTCTAAAAAGGAGTATATATAAGTGTATATATAATGTTTCGTCCCAAATTCTATAGCAATTTTACTATTTGAATATTTCAAAATAAATTCTAACGAAATAATCTGTAAGTTTTGCTCCCTATAATAATGGGCAAAATTCTCTTTCTCCCTACCATTTCTGTAATTTGAATGTTCTTAATTTTAAAACTATAAATGTTTACCTATTTTGAAATTTGCATTTCCAGTAGCAAAAGATGGGTAAAATGAACACCTGAAAAGTTCTACATATTAAAGAAATGAATTTCTCCCTCTAATATGTCCTTTCGTTTATCCTCCAAATTAAATTGAAACTCTACAAAAGCATCCCCAAACACGCACAGATATATATATATATATATATATATATATATGAAATGAATAACTCACAAGGTAGCTTGTGAGGTTCACAATGAATGCAATGTCCCGCAGGAAAAATGAAGAAAAGGTGCTCCCAAGTACTTTCGAACTTTATTCAGTTTATTCTTAAGGATAACTACAAGATAAAATAATATAATAAGGTTATATATATGCAAGTAAAAGATAAAAGACCGCCTCTAAGACAAGAAATCACCAAAGAGGAAGTAGGAGAGGGATGGGTGAATTCACATTAAGATTTAGCTAAAACAGGTAGCAAGGTAAAATCGAGAGGGAAGAAAGAGTCAAGAACAGAGGCAAAAGGGTTAAAACGATTAACGGATAAAGTGATAGTCTAAAGAGGGAGATTAGGAGAGACACTAGAAGTAAATTGAAACGAAAGGGAGAGGGACAAGGAAAGAGGAAGAGAAAGAAAATAATGTTAATACAAAATCAATGCAATAATTAAATTGACACATCGGGTTCCCATAAAAATGAAAATTACAAAAAAAAAGGAATATAAGTCAAAGCTAATTTCTTTAAGAATGAGTTTTTTCATAACAACATCAATTTTAAAAAGGCCAGGGAAAATTTTAAAGTTATTAAATTGGCTTATACATGAACATTCAACAAGGTTTCTTTTAATTGAGTCATTTGAGCAAAAAATAATTTTTGGAATTAAGTGGTTATTTTCGGACATATGCACAAAAAAACGCACTATTATTTACAGCTCTACTAACATTGTATTTATGCTGATTAATACGGACAAATAATTGCTTTCCTGTCTGTCCAAAATATTTACTTGGACAAACAGAACATTCAACCGAATAGACTCCCCCAATATTATTACAATTATTTGTGAACTAAAATGTTTTTTATTGTTACTCGTATTTGAAAGCAACTGAAATGTAAAAGTTTTTTAAAAGAAGGAGAAGGTCAATGAAACAAACAGAGAATGGTAAAACCAAAATGTTTTTCACATTAAACAGGATAGCAAGAGCTGTATTATAGAACGTCATTTTTGCAGAAGAAAGAGAGTTGAGAAGAAAGTGATATATATATATGTATATATATATATATATATATATATATATATATATATATATATATATATATATATATATATATATATATAGATATAAATATATATATATATATATATATATATATATATATATATATATATATATATATATATATATAATATATATATATATATATATATATATATATATATATATATATCATGACTTCAGGCATTTGCCTCCCACTGATGAGGATATCCATTTCTTAAAAAAATTATGTCCCTCTTGTGTTTGGTCTTTTTCATTGATCGTCTTTTATCAGATGGAGTCTAGGTATTTGGTAATTTTTCTGGTCCTTCTATCGTCTTGTAATCTTGCCACATGGCATTATTAGATCCATTTCATGCTTTTTATAGTTACCCCAATATCATGAAGTTTAGGTTGTTCGCGTGTCCAAATAGCTGATTTTCTGCCATTCCAAGTTATCCAGATTATAATGCGAAAATATACATTGTTTCTTAAACGCTGTAAGACCGCTGTTGTATCTATTGAATAAAAGGATTTCTGGTAGTCTACCTATAGCAATTGTAGATGTATATTGTACTCTGAAGTTTTTATAATGATCTGGTTGAGAAATGTATATGGGCAATCGATGTGAAGCCTTTATGGAATTCATCTTGTTTTTTTGGTTTTTAGTCATCTAGCTGGTTTTAAGGTCTATTTGTAATAACTCTTGGAAGAGTTTATAGACACACTAGAGAAAGTTGATTTATCTGTAGCTAATAAGATCTGTTTAATCACCATTTTGTGTAGAAGGATAATTATAATATTGGTCCTGTCCTCCGGAATCTTGCCTTGTTTTAGATATTCAGTGAAGAGGCAAGCATGTTTGACGGCAATGACCTCTCCATAATGTTTCAGCAACAAGTCCGAACTGATGTTATTCTGACCTGGTGCGTTTTGGCTCTTAAGTTAATTGATGACAATTTCTGCCGTGGTAAAATCGATAGCAGATATTTCTCTATATTTAGTTTTCGCTTTTTAAAAGAACCTTTGTGAACACAGAAAGAAAGATATCTAGACCTTGTATTGCAGACTATATAGCCACATATTATAAAAGAAAGAGAAATTTGACGAAAATAAGCAATAAGACGAGAAAAAGGAGTTTTTTGAAGAAAATTGAAAGATACATTTGTAATACATAAGTATCAAGGATAGAAAAGGACGGCGGAATGAAGGTAATCCATTCTAAGAGAATAGAAATTAAGCTAAGAATAATTTAATTCACCTGGCCGGGAATCGATCCCGTGTCTCATGATTTCCAGTTAGATTTAGATCAAATTTCATTTTCTCTCTCCTATATATATATATACGAGGGGCGGTCAATAAGTTTTGCAATTCACATATAAGGAAACGAGAAAGGAGGAAAAGTGTTTTATTATTGTTCAATATAACTACCTTCGACTTCAAGGCACTTGCGGCACTTGTCCCTGTGGCTTTGAATTCCGGACAATCAGAAATCTCCCGACTGCTGTTCAATCCCATCTTGAACGGCGAGCTGGACATCTTCATCGTACCCCAAACCGGCGTCCACGCAGTGCAGCCTTGAACTGGCGGAATAAAAAGTAGTCGCTGGGGGCCAGATCTGGACTGTAGGGGCGATGGTTGAGCTCCTCGAATCCGCACTCGCGCAGGGCAACTTGTACAACTCTGGACTTGTGGACTTTGACGACGTTGAAGTCAATCATGGGGCGTGAATTTTCTAGGGACCCAACGGGTAAAGACCTTGGCCATGGCCAAATTGTCATATATATGTTGATAACAATTCCATGTGATATTCCAAGTTCTCACTCGATTCTTTCGACCTTTACCCTTTGATTTTTATGGATCATCCTCTCCACACGGGCCACATTGTCCTCGTTTGTCACGTCTGACGGACGTCCTGGACAAGGGTCATCTTCAAGGGACTCACGACCATGACGGAACTCCCTATTCCAGCGAGCAATGGTTGCATAGGAAGGGGCGGTGTCGGTGTACACTGCAACCATGTGTTCATGGATCTCTTTTGCACTCTTGCCTTCTTTGGTCAAATATTTGATCACTGCGCGGTGCTCAACCTTCTCCATTGATGCAAAATTTGTGACTGACGATGTGCGATCAGCTACTGCTTCTTAAATAGACGAGGGAGGAGCGTGCGGCTGCAGGTTCTGCCTTGTCATAACTTGTCCTAACATCCCCACAAACAGCCATCCCCCTTCCTCTGTTTGCCCTACCAATTCGCAAAACTTATTGACCACCCCTCGTATATTATTTGTAATTATATTCAATTAAAACCCTATATATATATATATATATATATATATATATATATATATATATATATATATATATATATATATATATATATATATATATATATATATATATATATATATATATATATATATATATATATATATATATATATATATATATATATATATATATATATATATATAACCGTCTCTTGATCTGTTTTTATTTCTAATTCTTCAGATTTTTTTATTTTGTAGACGAGCATTGGCCAAAAAAAGTTCCCTTCGAAGTTGAACGCCAAAAAAAAGAAATTCTTACAATTTTTTGTTTTTCTCGTCATGAAAAATTTGGGAGCATCGGAATAGAAAGTTTTTATTAATGTTAATGATTTTCTTACAATATTCACAGGTGGATGTTAAGTTAATGATTTTAGGCGACGATAAAAAAAATTAATAAACGTAAAATTTCCAAATGACACCGTAAATTTACATTGCAATCAGTACAAAGCGCGCTCATAATTTAAACTAACCACTAATGAAGGACACAACGAATTTCAAAACGCTTAAAAGCTAGGCTGTAACTAATTATATCAGATATCAAATAGTCCTTTCTAATCAGCTAATGGATAAAAAAAAAACAAATAAAAAGATAAACTTAAAATTTCCCGAAATAAAATTTACGAATAAAAATAATTAAGAAAATATGAATTAAAACAAAATTATTAAAACTACCGACAAATAAAATATTAAAAAAATGCATTTAAAAACTAAACAAAACGAAAAAGTAATAACATAATGTAACGGATGAAAAAAGCCACAAGGGCTTATCAAAGGGCATCCGAGTCACAACAACTCATATACTGTATCATTTAGATCCTATAAAAAGGAATCATCCTCATGGCTTGTCAAAAGCTATATCACACTGCTACTGCTTAAAAATGCATCAACACGATGACTTGTAAAAAAATATATCATGCAATCACATATCAATAATATAATATATACACAAATTGATATTACAATATGTAATTTGCCCCAATACAACATAAAAACCATGATAACCTACCCTTCCCATATACTTATCCAACCTATGTTTGTAAACATTTAAATTTATACTTCTTATAAATGTTATTTATAAATAGGCAAACGATGCAGCCTAATTGGGGATTCATTAGGAAATAGTTCTGAATTAGAGGCAACGCGCGTGCATGAATTAATGGATATATATATATATATATATATATATATATATATATATATATATATATATATATATATATATATATATTAGTGTAGATGGGTAGCAAACTTTTCTTGGATGCAAATTTTGTTAAAGACCATGGTAAATTTAGCTTTGATCAATTACCTTTGGCAACTTTCTAGTTTTATAACTGTCTTTTTTAGTCTATATATATATATATATATATATATATATATATATATACGAGTTTATTAATGCATGGTCGAGCGTTGCGTCCAATTCCGATCTATTTCCTAATTAATTACAAAATTGGCTGTATGCTTGCATATTTATAAATGCTCCTCAACTCCCATTTTCTTTGGCTCATTTTCTCGGGAGAGACTAATTCTTTTTTAAATAAAAGAAAAGCAAGTCTTGTAATTGAACTGATTTAAGATGGAAAAATAGCCTTGGTTATGCGTTATTTATTCAACGGGTTTTCTCTGAAATTACTTTACTGAAGTTTCTCTTAAGATTTCTTCGGGAATCTAGAGATATTAGAAAACGAGATAAGAAAGTGAAACATACATATATACATTCATTTGTGTGAGGCTGAATTCACTTAATGTGGTCATTTTAAGTAGAGCCCTTCAACTTCAGCTGTTTCAATGATTAGTTTTTCAGTAAGCTATAATATTTTAAAACAATGATTTGAGTATAGCAACGATGAGGTTTAAGCTGGATGGGCAGAGTTGCGTGGCCTGTCATTACTGAACGCCTCCGAACTTCCAAATCGTTTTAGCGGAGATGCTGCCGTTTGTTTTCTCCTTTATTAATACTCTAATAATAAAAGAATACTTTTAATCAAAAAAATGTTAATAAAAAAATAAAATTAGGACTGTCCTGGGAAGTCGCGCACACGTACATGTTCCTGCGAACGACATATGCAATAGCGGTAATGGGCGAGGGTGTCGCCGCTCCCGCCCTGTTAATTTGAGTCAAATTAGTGATCCAGGAGAAATGATCGGATCGCTAAGAAAGGGGGATTCGGTGAGGGAGCCATGATGAGAGGCTCTCTGCTTGATGGGATAAAGGGGGGCGTGGGAGGGGCGGGTAGTTCCTCTAGTACTGATGTGCGCTGACTTCACTTTGTTGGAAAAGTCTAGATGTTTTATAAGAATTATAATCTCGTCTTTCCCATCACAGTCTACACTCGAAGGCTTCATTATTTGTTTCTCAATCTTTAAAGCGAAAACCAACGAGGTCATCGGCCAAAGACAGTTTGCAGGCAATGATCTGTAGAGAAACGTGTGAAGATGGGGGGAGTGAAAGTGTGTGGAAGTTACATATAGCCGCGGATCCTTCTACCGGTATTGGGGTCACGGGGGCACATAATCGGCCAGATGTCAGCTGTAGCATGGTTTCCACGCTGCACCTGACACCGTCTTGCAGCAAAGTAGAATAAAAATAAAGTTGGGGCAATAGGGACCCAACGGGGTGGGAATTAAACAGGCATATTTAACACACACACAGGAGCTAAAAGTCCCCCCCCCTCCTCCAGGTCACAACAGGAAATGAATGTTTGAACGTTGATCGGCGACTAGCCTGCAAAATTAGCTGCCGTTCATGAAAAGGAGGTAAGAAGAAATTCATAAAGTGGCGAACTAAAGGAAATTTCTAGAAGGGAATAAAGTACAGGTAGTCTCAATGTAGTTATCGACTGCCGGGGGCGCTGTAGCCTAGATGGACTGTGTCTGCTCCAGGTGCAAGAGTAACAGCCTACCCCCTCCCCCCTTTGCATCGTGCAACCAGAAACTAGGCCTTTCATTGTACCAGGTTCTCAGCCGTAGACGAATGTGTCATTATGCAGGCATTAGAGTAATAATAAAAATAACAAACATAAAATAAATGAACGCTACAAACTCCATCTTTTTTTCTTTACGAACTTTTTGGTAAACTTCCAGTAAATGCCCTCGTTGGTTTTCACTTAATTAATTTTAAATAAATGAAAGCTCGCTTTGAGTTGGGCTAAGCGAGTGTTATAGTATATTAACGAACAAACTGTGTCGAGTAGTTTGGGTTGAATGAACGAGAAATATTAGAGTCTAGAAATATCACCTTCAGCAAACAGAAAAGACAATAAAAAACACAACTACTCGTTCACGGAAGGTGTTTACTGTAAGGCACTTTCCTAAAAAAAGTTGATTCCAAGCACTTTCTAGGCACTTTCCTAAAAAAAAGTTGATTCTAAGCCATTTGGCCTATTAGTATCGAACCTCTCCGTTGTTACAAGATAATCATTACTGGTATTAAAACTATTTTAGAGTAAGTAATATTCGGATGGATATTTATGGAAAAGGTAAATGTCTTCTCCCCAGAGATGCTTTGCGATGAGTTAAGTCCTATATTATATCTATCGTTGGCTCCTTCTCTTTTGACCACCCGAGCGCGGTCATCCTAACACTGCTTCTTGCTCTTAAATTCTTTCCTCTCTAAAGTCCAAAGGAAAAAGGTGGCGAGTTAATTTACGCTTGGAAAATTGTGGCCTTTGCAAGAATGTTGTTTCTTTGCCGGAAAATTCCTTCGTTAGTTTTTAACACTCTCTTTTAACTATTGAGGTTTCGTAAAATACTTATCCAAAACACTTTTCTTTTCCTTTTCAAATTTAATTTTTATACAAAATATCGTGCGAGAATTTAGTCTCTTTTCATTTGGAATTCGAACATTCTCTTTCAAATTTCGTTAAAAGTCGTCATTTAATTAAAAAAAGGATTACCATAATTCTGAATAAAGCCAGTGCAGAAGTTAACAAATGAGATTCCACTTCCCAACTTGAATTGCGTGATACTTTCGATGCCGGAAAAACTCTTTTTGTTTCTGCGGTAGATTTAAACGAACAAATAGGTCAGATTTACGTTTCATTTAACATGGACGAAGTTAATGACTCTGCTCTAAGAAGAATTTTAGTCTCAAATTTACTACGACTTCGAATTTAAATTGAAATTAAACGATCTTTTGAAGAATCGTATATTTACTTCTCCTAACTGTACCAAATCCGTTGACGCCTCAAAATCAGACCTCAATGAACCTGTTAGTGAAAATGGTCCAAAACTGGATGTCAAATTCGCTCTTAAGCACTGTTCAGATTCTTATTTTAAATTTCCGGAAAGGAGCTCATAAATTTCAAATTTCATATCCCAATTCCACTTCTATGGAATGTTCTAAATACTCACGCTGAAACGGCGACTTCTTCGGAGAATACCTTTCTTCGGCGGACCTTTGTCATGCAGAGCGCTCTCTCTTACTTACGTCACCAGAGCAGCATCAGGGAAACGAATATGCATTCTTGGGCCAACTGCCCATAAACAGTCAAATCTCAATCATCAAGAGAAAATAGGGGAAAAGTGGTGTCGGGGTCGGTGGCGAAATCTGTTGAAGGTTTTAAAACCCCATCTAAAGTGAATATAATGTCTCCACTTCCCACTTTTATTGAAAACCTTGGATTGGTGAGTGAGTTCGGACCTGCTTGTGTTCCTATTTATAACTTTATCCCAAATATCCCATATGTCTGAACCATTGGCGACTTCGTTAACTGCCAACATGGGAAAGCTACCTGCACACAATCGCACAAATAAAACTTTCATCAGCTTTCAGAACAAACACACTTGGAAAAGAGATGTCATTTTCTTCTCTCGGCTTGTGAAAATAGCGGTTAAAATTTTTCGACGAATCAAACCCAGATGCAATGCTTACTATGAGAGTTGTTGGGTTCCCTGTCTCAGATAGTGCATTCTACTATCGATTCGATTTTAAATATCGAATTTGGGGAGTAAACTGTTTGATCTGGTCGGTGTCTATCAGCACCCAATGCTTATTATTAGTATGTGTTAGGCAGGGTCTTATTGAGCGGTCGAGTTTGGTTTGATTCATCAAGGAAACCACAGCCTATTTAGTCACACCAAAAAGGGAGGGTGTGAGAACACTCATCCGCTCGTTGGGCGCTTCAAATCAGAAAACAGCTATGATACCCCAAGCGAGAAAAAATAGCTGGCCTTTTATGAAATTAAAGGTTTACTCAGAGCCTGCTAGCACCGAGACTCAAGATCGCACAAAGAGAAAGAGACACCACAGTATATAACTGGTCCTTCTAATCTCCCCCTTCCTTTCTCATCAAACTTCACACTATTTGCTCACGAAAGTTTTTTTAGAAATTCATCCAGTTTAGTTCACTCTAACGTTCAAAAGGTCAGAGTGAAGTATAATGACGTGCGTAAGGTCAAACTGCCTGAAAAGTTCACAAATACGAGATCTAAGATAGATGAACATTCGAATTTAGCAACAGTTCTGCACTGAGATTGTTACCCGTTCAATTCGGTTTATTCATATTTTTATGATTCGTTCACGACTGAGGTATGAGACTAGAATGTGTGTTCTGCTTAAAGTCGCCTGGTATCAGAACTAAGGAGGATGAGGCCTGTGACAGCGTATCGAACTTTAAGGCAAGAGAATGGCTCCGCTCCGACACGGAAAAGTTGTATGAATTAGATATTCCTCGCTAATCTCTGAAAAATCGCACCCGATTAAATTCTTAGTTGCCTTCAAACTTTGCCCCTTTGCCTCCGATCATTTTCATGTTCTGCCATAATATGAGAAAAATGGCAAGATTTTCAACTCAAGCATTTATCTTTGGTATAAGGGTAATTTAAGTCAATTTTTATTTTTTCGAATACCACCCAAAAGTGTACACTTAAGTTATTTTAAGCTTCAAACGATTTCATGATTTGAACATTATCTTGAGGGAGTTGTAAGTAAATTAATTTCGGCCTATAGATTTCCCCTCGCGCTCCTTTCATGTATCTGCTCCTTTTTTGCCTACCTGCCCTTCCTTCGTCTGTCTGCCATTTTTACCTATCGATTTAGTAGGCCCTTAAATGTTTACCTTGCGTCTTGGATCTGCAGTGGGCATTTAGGACTGTTTTGTAAATGTAATACGAAAGCGGTCCTCGCACTCCGGTTTCCCCACACCAATGGACCGTTGGAAGGGCTGAGTGCAGATATGGCATTCTAGGAACTTGTTTATGACTCCCTCCCCACTAATTGAAAGCGAAGCTTGGGTGTGGTTATTTTAAAGCGTTAGATTATGGTAAGTTACCTTGAACTTGGGTTTGTTCCTCTGGTGGAGGGGTGTGGGATCCCTCTTTCAGGGAAACATTTTCAAATGAAAGAGCGAGGTGATTCAATTGATAACACACAGTCGTTTTTCGCGCGCAGTCTCTATAATACAGACGGAAAAAGAACAGCGTCACCTTTTCTTAGTGACTTGTCACCTCCTAAATATACATTTTCAAGAGTGTCAGTGTTTAGTTATTGTAAGGTAATTTCGGATGATTGAAGGAATCAGGTGTCTTTAATTTTATTGTTTTGTCCTAGTATATCCATTAGTGTCACAGATTTTGCGTTGTGGGAAACTTTGGTTTTGTTAAACGTAAATTCCTTTCAGTCTGCAACGTTCAGTCTCCTGTCGAATCTATTATTTTTATCGTAATTTTAAACTTTTTTTTTCAAATATTCAAAGATTTAACTTTCATCCCTTTCTACTACAACCTGCCGAATAAAGAGAAAATTTGGGACGCAAAACGTCTCAAAGGATCGCTGGAGAGCGTATTTAACTTTTCAAATATTATCAATCCGAATTGTTGCTTACTCTAGAACCCTTTCAAAACCAGTAAAGACTAGCCCTTAACAACTAGGAGGTTTAATATTAACACTTATTTACAAGGAAAAATAACCCCCAAATAAAACCTAAAAATAAAACCAAAATAATACGAAATTCAATGAACCTTATCTCAATGAATAAGCTAATAGTAATAAAAATAAAAAATAACTTACTAGCTAATTCTCAATAAAACACTATTTTCCGGGAGACATTTCCGCTCTCTTGTCATTCTAATCTCATCTTTCTTCTTATGAATGTTCGTCCCCGATCAGAATCGGCTTTTATTAAACTGATGCCCTCTGGAAAGAGTCGGCCTTCGTCACATTATCACTTGTGCTCTTACCAAATCACGCAGTTGATATTAAGAGGATGGCCCGATCACACTCAGGATTTGAGGGGATTTACCCCAAGAAATTTTCCCTTGTGTACATATGCGCTCTGATGTGTGAAGGAATGTGTGTGTGTGTGTGTGTGTGTGTAAAATACGTTAATTATTACTATCAAATTTGTAAACTCCGACATCTACATTTATACAGATTAACGGATAATGATTTAACTTACCGCTCTCAACCGATAACCAACAAAGGGGATTAGCACGCAGCATCGCCACCTTTTGCTTATTTCGCTCGCAGGAACAAGTCCAAATTTATTATTTTCATTATATCATACTATTTCTATTATCTATTTCACAATTTTTGCAATTTCACTCTTTATAAGAAAATATATTCCACTTAGGGACATTCATCCTTCCCTCTTTCGTCTATCTGCCCTTCTTTGGTATGTATATTCATCCCTCTTTGTCTGTCTATTACCACGTTTCTAGGTCTCTTTTAAGTGTTGAATCTTCATAGAGAGATCGGGACTTTGTTCTTGAAAACTGAGAGGTCAATTGGTCGTCACGCACCGTTTTCTTACACATTATTCAGTCCTTGGAGATGTCCGGTGAGGATTCTGCATTCTATCGACGTGTTAATGATTCCCGCCCTTTCTTGGGATCGGTGGGAAAAGAGTGCAGAATTTTGAGGAGGGGTATCGAGTGAAAGTTTCATCGACCTTGGATCTCGTCTATTGGGATTCTGCGAGGTCATAAAAGAAAGCCAGAAAATACCATTGATGGCACACACTCGTTTTTGGCGTTGAGATTCTTTCACGCAGAGAGGAGAGGAGCACTCTCCCTTCCGTTTTCTTACTAATCTCATTATACCTCTTTCAAGTAACTTCTTATCAGTTAAGTATATATATTTAATAGTGCCAGTGTCGATTAAAAGTAAGTTAATTTAAGTAGATTAGGGGAATACCGTAAGTGTTTGTGTTTATTATTTTGTTTTGGTGTATCCAACCAAGTATTGGAAAATATTTTCTGTTGTAGGAAATTACGTTCAATTGTACGTACTATCAAATTTTTTTAATTATTATCAGACTGCAACTTAGTATATTTATAGATTAATTATTTTTAACAAAGTTTATCACCTTTATGTTGAAATATTTCAAAAGTTAACTTTCTCCCCTTGTAGCAACTTCGTACAAAATAACTATTACCCTCTCAATATTATTGTTCTATTTATAAATAATTTATGCTTGGTTGAAATCAATTCTATGGTCGGAATTTTGCATGTGCACAAAGAAACTTAAGATAATTACACCCTTTATTATATCTTTTCGGTGTTTTTTTATCCTCTAACTAAAGTGACCAGACTCTCCGATCTATGACAAATTACAAATTTGGCAGGGGATTAGAATCAATCATCATTAACAAACTCGATAATTTAATTTATCTGAAGGCAATATTAATTCAACAAATATATCTCAAATAATGTTGCCAAATTCATCTATAAACCGCCAGGACCAGTTCTTCACTGCGAATTGTTTCCATAAAGGTGTCTTTCTTGGTATG
This sequence comes from Ceratothoa steindachneri, assembly GCA_963969495.1. Classification (NCBI taxonomy): domain Eukaryota; kingdom Metazoa; phylum Arthropoda; class Malacostraca; order Isopoda; family Cymothoidae; genus Ceratothoa; species Ceratothoa steindachneri. Next base: position 43,437,247 of record OZ018323.1, on the reverse strand, counting down.
CGAGAATGGAATCCCTGGTTCCTAAGAACTGCTCTAATTGTACTTTTGCATACATTTGTCTCAACTGCTTCCAAATCTTTATGAAGCTCAGATCGAGTCACTCGAGGATTCTTCTTTACCTTACGGACTATATGTTTAGCCGCACGGTTTGAAATTTAAGATGAACGCCCCGAACGTGGTAGACTTGCAGTGGACTGATATGACGTGAATCGGCGAATCATGTCACCAATGGTTGAGATTGGTATTTTTAGCATAGATGAAATTGTTCTATAGCCCAAAACACTTTTATGTAACTGAACAATTAGTTAGCTGCTGCTTCTTTTTGGCAATTCTTTAGTCTTCGCCATATTAGAACTAGAGTGTAGGCCATGAATGGTCTTTTGCAGTCTCCTTCTTTTCTTATGTTCTTATGTTCATGCATCTCTAGAACATGAACTGTGGTCCGCTGTTTTACGTGGACTAAGTAGATTATTTTTCTAGAAAGTTCTACAGCATTCCTGTCACGTAAATCACTCTGGAATGTTCGAGAACTATTTATTGTCGCTTTAACACTAATTTTGTGGATGTTGGATACTTTTTGAGGCAATAATCTAACGCCTTTGTCGATATGCTATCAATGCTTTACTATTTGTGAATTCTAATACCGAATTTGTATTAAACGTACAAAATACATAAGATGTTCAATTTTCGATTACTTTGCTGTTGTGTACCTATGCTAAATAAACTTTTGACCATGTCTCAGATATTTATCGCACCCACTATATATATATATATATATATATATATATATATATATATATATATGAAATGAGTAACTCAGAAAGTATCCTTTGAGATTCGCAATAAATGCAATGTCCCGCAGGAAAAATGAAAAGGTGCTTAAGAGTACTTTTGAACTTTATTCAGTTCATTCGAGGAAAACTGCAAGTTTAAATAATATAATAAGGGTATATATTATAAGATAGGAAAAAATAAAGGACCACCACCTCCAAGAGAAGAAATAACCAATGAGGAAGTAGGAGAGGGACAGGTAAATTCACATTAAGATTTAAAGGGCACATACGCCACAAGGCATCAACGCCCTCAAAAACAACATCAAGATTTAAGTAAAACAGGTAGAGAGGTCAAACCAAGAGGAAGAAAGGGACAAGAACAGAGGCAGGGGGGTTAAAACGTTTAACGGAAAAGGAGATAAATAGTCTATATAGCAAGATTAAGAGAGACAAAAAGCAAGCAGATACGTTGGGGAAGGGAGCAAGGGGGCAAGGAGAGAGAGCGAGAGAGAAATAAAATAATGTTAGTACAAGACCAAAATTGACAAATCGATTATTTATATCAATGAATATCGCAATCAAAATTAAGAACGTAAGTCAAAACTAATTTCTTTAAGAATAATTTTTTCCTAACAGCATCAATTTTCAAAAGGCCAAGGGAAATGTTACTGTTATTAAATTGACTTAGACATGAACATTTAACAATGTTTCTTTTAATTGAGTCATTTGAGTGAAAAATAAATTTTGATGAATTGCAATTTATTAAGTAATTATTTTCAGACATTGAACAAAAAAACGCACTATGGTTTATAGCTCTTCTAACATTCTATTTATGCTGATTAATACGGACCGAAAATTGCTTTCCTGTCTGTCCAAAATATTTACTTGCACAAACAGAACATTCGATCGAATAGACTCTCCCAAAATTACTACAATTATTGTGAACAGGTATATTCTTTATAGTCGACTCGTATTTGAAAACAACAGAAATGTTAAGGTTTTAAAAGCGTGGGAAGCTCAATATAACAATCAGAGAAGGTAATAACCAAAATGCTTTTAACATTAAAAAGGATAGCAGGAAGTGTATTATAGAACGGTTTTTTTTTGCAGAGGAAAGACACTTTAGAAGAAAGGAATAAGGCTAATATAATTTATAGCTAATTTCAAAGATATTGGAGAATTCCAAATCCATATTTTCAGGACTAACAACTCGTAAAATTGTTAGAATACTGAATGGCATTGAGTTTAGAAATCAGGTCGTAGCTATTGGTAATATGTGAATGAGAAATGGTCCTAACTAGAGGTGTAAGGAAAGAAGTAAGCCATTTAGACAGAGCATATGAAACACAACCAAGAGAACTTATAATAGGGCGTAAAGGGAAGTTTGGTTTGTGCATTTTGACTAGTCCATACAAATAAACAAGGCTGGCGTTACTCGACTTGAATTTGGAGTAACGGCCGTATGCCTAAACAAATAGGAAATGCACATTTGAGCTAAATACCTATTTTTTCATGTATTTTACATTTTAGCCTTTCGCTTATAATAAATTTATAAATAATTTTGAAGCTAGACTAAATCTGATAAAAGTGCATTTCACATTTTTCTTAGCATACGGCGATAATTCAGGAAAGTTTTTAAGTAACATCCGTACATTTTTAGGGTAATCACTATTAACTTGTAGAGTGGGATCTTTCAATACTGGGAGGTAAGTAGATTGATCACTTAATAAATCGTTAATTTTAGTAATATATGAATCTTTAGCCATAATCACATTGGTTCCAGAATTATCCGCCTTAGTAATCAGTTACATAGTATCAGGCCATACACATAGTCTGTTACAGACTGTGTTTAAAGCTGAGGGTTGTTTTACAGTCAGAAATATGGCCTGAGCATGGGTAATCCCATTTTCCCAACGCTATTTAATCTGTTCGTGAAGGACTTTGAGAAACACCTCCTCCCCCCCATATCTTACCTAATCCCATAACTTGGTTCCACTATGTGGAATAGGTATGTGCCACATAACCTATTAATGATAATGCATTTGATTCCTTCTTCAAATAATTGAATAATATCCATCCCACTATTACATTTAAAGTAGAACGGGAACAAAACAACACATTGCCATTTTTGGATGTAAAAATATCTAAAGTAAACAACAAAGCATATTGTTCTGTCTACCGGAAACCAACCAACTCTATTGCATACATTCACTATTTCTCGTGCCATGATGTATCAATTAAAAGGTCCGTAGTTTCTTCCCTGTTCCTGAGAGCATATCGCATTTGTGATGCTTGTTTATTGCAGGATGAAATCAATACAATCATCCAAACATTTATTGAGCTGAAATATCCCCTTTGGTTCATAGAAAAATGTCATTATAAAGCCAGAACCTATTTTACTCGCCAGCTAATATTAAGGCAAAAAGTATGTGACAATTATTATATTACATTCCCATAATCGCCACAATTAATTAATTTTTAAAAGTTAGCGCATGTAAACAACATCGATGTTGCCTTTCAATACGAAAAAATGATCAGAAATTATCTGTCTACAAATAGATCCATTGATAAAGAACAGGGAGTCTATTATATTCCTTAAAAATTTTGCAGTCAAGTATATATTGGTGAAAGCACCAGATTCTCCAAGAGAATGAAAGAACATAAATGCGATATGCGACGTGGATCTCTTTCTTCTAGTTTGTTTCTTCGCATGTCAAATGAAAACTATTCACTTGACATTGATAATGCAAAAATAATTTATAATTCTCACAATTATATACATAGGCGTCTAATTGAATCGGGTCTTATAAAGGAAATTCTAAACTTTAATACTTCTGATGGCCAATTTAACACTAATCCCTTGCTAAGTAAGAGATTTATATTTCCTTCACTGAAAAATGTCGCTGCTTCCCTATGCGACTTCCCCTAATCAGATTCCGATTTGTAAATTTTGTGTCCGGAAGTTTGCATCTCTTTTGTCTTTCATTAGTTTTTCAGCGATTGGCGTTGACGGAGGTTTCCGTCGAAACATGGTTTTGTCAATAAATTGATGCTATCACTATGGCTTCTTTCCTGTATCCTGTATATATATATATATATATATATATATATATATATATATATATATATATATATATATATATATATATATATATATGTGTGTGTGTATTTGAATATTTGAATTTGGGCAGTATATATTCGTTATAGCAAATTTTGTTGAAACGACTGATAATTTTTTATTAATGTATCTTTTCGAGCCATTCGATTTTTTTTATATTAGTCTTTTCTTCTTGATTGATCCTAAGAATAAGCTGACCAAAGTTTATTGAGGAAAACTAAGGTTTTTTCTCTTGAGAAAACAGAAAATTGATGCGCTTCACACAATATTTTTATTTCACTGACTCTTCAGAGAGAATGTAAAAATATGTCCTTATAGATATGTTTATATATTAGAGTTAGTTGCTACCGGCGTAATAACAAACAGAAAAGTTGGAGGGCTGGGTTTCGCGAAGTAGGTGAGCTCCTTTACCCATGGTGACAGTGAATTGCGCATTGGAGAGAATAGATTAAACGCCCTTTGTTGGTCGGTTTTATCCTATTGCACTCGCAATTATTTAATAAGAATTAAACTGTATTTTTAACTTTGGGTGTGTTCCTTGTATTTGTATAGCTTCGAAAAAGACAAATGGGCGGCGATTCGGGGCAGAAGAATCTAATTTTGTTCGTGCTTTCCTCACCCATTTTTCTATTGAGACAAACTCCGTGCTTTTCTCTTGTGTTTTTTTTTTCGGGGCGCCCTTATTGAGGTGGTATGCAATTGTTCTTAAAGATATGTTTCTGTCATTCGGATATATGATTAGGCTAGGAGCTGACTGTTTCTTAAGTTACATATATGCTCGTAAATCAGATGGGTCCGTTATTTGGGTCTTGGTGTAAGCCATGGGTATTTTTTTTAAGGCTTGAGGTCCCTCTTCTTTGATAATATACAGTTAAAGCGACCTTTTCTTTAGCTTTTGTTTTCTGTATTCTTCGGTTAATAATTTGCTGCATTATTGTTATCTATTCTGTATGTTGTGCTATGAGTCTTCGTGTTATGAGGCTCTGTAGCGCACCATTGGTCCATTTTGGTCCCTATAGGTGACTTTGTATTGTGGTTACTGAAACACATGTTAACAACTTCCAGGGTGCCTCTCTCCAGCTTATTATGCATTTCTTTCCATATGGTGCCTTGGGTGAAGACACAATTGAAACAGGAATTAATTGCGTTTTTATAGCGTTCTGGTCATTTATTTTCGGTATTACTGCAGAGGCCTCGATTGGTGGTTTTAACGTCATTAAGGTTTGTATTCAGGCTATTTAAAAATGGTAGTTGAGGTATAGTTGAGGTAAGAACATTCTTTAAAGGCTTTTTCTAGTTTATGTATTTCTTCTTCGGATTGCACATTAATGTATATATTGTCTATGTACCAGCAGTAGATATGAGACCTGGGTATCTTGGCGAAAACTTTTACTACGACGACTCTCATGTAGAAATGAGCAAAGAGAACTCCAAATGGAGAACCCATAACAACTCTATCCACGTGAATATACATGCATCCATTCGGTCCATAGTAACGGGCTTCAGAAGGGCAGGCTAGTAGGAGCTTTCTCTTGGCTGCCCTTGATATGTAAATAGGGAGGCGATCATTTTGGTCGCAGACTCGTTCTAATAATATTTCTATCTTTCCAGCGACTGGTACATTTATGAAGAGTGGTATTCAACATTCATGTTGGCTATTGTCATTTGTGTGGTGGTAGATCAAATCATATCGATAATGTCAGTCGATGATTTTAGGCTGTATTCTTTAGGTACGTAAGGAGTTAATATTTTGTTGAAAATTTTACCCGGTTCATACATAGGGGTAGGAATTTGAGTAATATGTGTCTGAAATGGTTCCTGACCTTGTGGGTCTTAACAGTACCATAAGCATATCCAGGGCTGACATCACCAATTATTTTATTTTCACATTTCCTGGTTGTTTTTTCATCCCTTCTATGATTTGATTAATTTTCTCCTTTATGTCGTCGGTTGAGTTCTTCATAATTTGTCGAAATTGTGTTTCATCATTCATGATAATGAATGATGAAATGATCCATTTTCTCCAGATATTGTCCTATAGATATGATGACAAGGATGCGCACAGAGCGCTCGGGCCACTAGAGGATTATGCGTTCGATTTACATTCTTCGGTATTGGGTTTGGTTCTTAGGATGAGCGGACACAAAGACGCTGGCGCTCGTAGGGTGCTAGTCGCCTACTGGTTCTGCGTGCTGGCATTTGCAACTACCTAAGCCAAAACGCACATAGACACCCACAATACTAGTTTCTCCTTCCTTTTCACAAGCAGAACATTCACTCTTCCTTCCTGAGACGTGACGTGGAACGGGTGGCTTTCTCTTGGGCCACGGTGTTCCTTAGCAGCTGGCTGTTGGCAAAATATAGGACTATACCCTCCCACGCCTACAAGCTAATCCAACGAGAAATGACAATCTATTAGCGTAGGGTTTGCCAGTGATTTTTTATTCTGATCTTTATGCGATTTTCATCCTCAAATTTTAAAGGGACGTTTGTTCTCCCCTCATTCTTTCCAGCTCCTACATAGACTTCACTAAGGGTGAAAGAGGCTGTTAGACTCGATTAAAGGAGTCTGTTTTAATATTAGATCTTAAATTTATGTTTTCCCTAATTTCCATTGATTTGGGGCTTTTACGTGTTTTTCTATTGACGTATTCCCTGTTTTCACGTTCGTTTTATATTTTTCTGGATTTTCCATTATTTCCATAACTTTTCTTTGATGTGCCCCACTTTTTCATAGATTTCTCCCTTATTTTTATCGATTTTCTTCTGTTTACTCATATCCTCCCCTCGTTTTTTTCTGATTCTCCTAGATTTCCTAGTCTTTCCCAATTTCCCCCTATTTTTCCCCAGATATTTTGAGAACTAAAAATCCTTGGCTGTATTTTTGGCTGCCGAAAGATGGCTTAAGAGGTAAATTGAACGCACGTGCGTGTGTGTATTATTTATCACTGTACACATGAACTCCGTGTCTGCATACACAAGCATAGACACGGAGGGTATCATATCACTCAGCACGATCGATATAAGGAAGTGGCAAAAAAAGTGAAAGTGAGGTTGGATTTGAAAAGCACCTTACCTCGGGGCTTCTTTCCCTCCCTATACAGGATTCGTCACTCCATTTCTTCTAGGGACCTTGGAACTTCCCCCCTCACTGGGGCTCACGCTCCCTTCTGTTGTGGGGAGCTTCGAATAAAGGGACTAATGGGCCGTGTTCCTGAAGGCGACGGAAGGCCCACGCTAATTGCAAGCCGTCACTTCAAGGGGGAGTTTTGAAGCTTCGGCTTTCGAGGACGACATTATTTCTTTCAAAGCACTCACACACATAGATACACACATAAACGCAAACCTGCTAGTTTCATTTGTGTACACATGAAGCACTTATATTCGCCTAAGTTTGAATGCATTTAGATGATTAGAGTCAATAACTCCTGAGTTATTTAGTTACAGTCAATGATAGTCATCTCAGGAGGCAGATAAGTGAAGCTGAGTAAATCTTGTCTTTAATTAATGAAACAACTATCAGAACTGGTACAAGAACAACTAGCACAACAGTGACAAAATAAGAATGATAACAACTACCAGAAATTCAACAGGTAGAACAACCAGTGATACAACCGGAAACAAATAAAAAAACACCTAAAATGACAGGTAAAGGAACTAACAAAACAGCGACAAGAACAAATAATGCACCAGTTACAGATATTACTACCAAAGAAACTACTGAAACATTACAAGAACAACCCCTTAGTTAGTTACAAAAAGAACTGGCCAAACAATAAGAACAAGTAGCAGAAAACTATTATGTAACTAATGGCAAAACAGTTATGAGGACAATAATTACTTTAAGGAATACCAGACCAAGTACCGAAACAAGTGCTGCAAAAGTACAGGAAACTACAATAAATACCAGAAAATATAAAAGAGCAGCTTTCAGTACTTTTATCTGAATAACTACTAGAATTAATAACACCAAAATTAGTAGTCTAACTGCCGAATGATGACTGAAACAATTGCCAGAACAACTGCCAAACGATAAGAACGAATGGTAGAACAATTACAAGAACAAAAATAACCTAGAACAGTTAGACCAACAACACCATCCCAAAGAACAGCTGCAAGAACAAAAGAAGAACAACACATTATGACTTGCCTCAACTGAACGACTTTTATGCTGTCTTTTTTACTTTATTTTATTTTCTCTGCTTCTTCTTCACTTAATCCAGGTCATTAGTAGACCCAAGCAAGGGTTAAAGAGAGTATTAAGCCCTTTTAGTAAATGTACCATGCACTTCGTTTCGAACCTTTTTTATAGACATGCCCTACTTCGTTTTCGATTTTTAAAGAAATTAATCGATAAGTAATCGAGCTATGCACCTTCCACACACCTCTAATTTTCCTAACTTTGACACTTGCCACAAACATGTTGACAAAACTTTCTTTGCTTATATGTTAGAACTGATTTTCGCTAAATTAAATGACTAAATAAATAGATAAATCTTACCTTGTATATATCTGTTCAACAATTCTTTCTCCCTCGCTCCTTAAAGCCCATTTCATCTGCCTGTCTCTTTTTCTCATTCTCTTTGTTATACTGTCTCTTTCAATATCCCTTCACACTGTTGGTTACTACCATTATATGCGCTTCAACATCTGAGAGAAAGTCTAGTGTCTAAAGACAATGCGATTAAAATAGTTGTGTATTGAATGAGAATTCGCAAGTGGTGATTTTCTATACTTTTAAATCCACCAGGAAGAGGCAGGGGGGGGGGAGGCAATGAAATTTCTAGCGCCCTTTAATCTCTTTATTATATGAGGCTGCCTGCACCCGTAGACATAAGAGCTTGAGAGCAAAGTAGTGAAGTAGTCCGTGCGGATTTCTGAGGATTAATGACTAGGCTTAGCGCAATATAAAGAGAAGAGTCATGTTTTGGATTTATTGTGATTCATCATCACGTGATTGAGTTACACACAGAGTCTCACTGACTCTTAACTGACTGAGTCAAAACATCTTGGCCTTTGGAAGACCAAATTAAGAATTCTCGATTTAATTGTAAAAAGGTAGAAAAGCGGAACTACAATATTTAGGGATACAACCTCTGGGTAACAATATTTAAAAGGAGTATATACCAAATTTATTGCATATATTATGTTGAAACAATGTCCTTACACACAATCCCCCAAAGAATTAAAAAATGAAATGAAACAGTAAACAATAAAAAAAAATATGCGAATTGAAAATTCTGGTAAAACGTATGCATGTAAGTTTGACGGACTTGCTTGTCTAATGGTGTGGGTTGTTGCTCTTTGAAACTATTTGTTAGTGCAGTTTTCTTGTTCGAAAAGTGTTTAGCATTTCTTCATACTTTTATGAAGTTACTAAAATCGGTCTCCTTTTCTTTGGGTTCTCAAAAGAATAAGAACCAAAAACATTTCTGCTACTCAAACCACACCAGAATGCAGAGTTTCTCTAAATGGAAATTCAGTTTGTTTTTTGCTCAAAACCCACAATTCTCTCTACTAGAGACCCCATTGAGATACATTTGGCCTTTATCACTGAATATTATGTCACTTAATCTTATTGGAATTTGTTAAATTTTTGTTTCAATGAGTACACAAAACAGCGGGCGCTTGTAGTCTTGTTCGTTAAGCTGTTGTAGATGCATAATTTGGAATTAATTCATTCTCAAATCTAAAGTGATTATTTTCGGAAAGCTATCCTTTTTTTTATCCACGCTACAGCTAATAAATGTCTCAGATTTCTTGTCCGTTTTAATCTGATTTGTGGCTGAATCAAAGTTTTCAGCAGTTTGCAAACCTTCGCTGCGCCCAAACATGTCATTATGCATCTTCCTGATTAAGCCGTTATGTTTCAATTTAGCGAAATTCCTGCGAATCCTTTTTAGATCTATTGCTGTCTGAAAGGCCGTTGTGTCCAAACTACTAAGCCATGTTTGATCATCTCTTCTGCATTGAAAACACGTTGCATGTCAGACTAATAACTCAAGCATATGGTTCATAAATTTGCCATTTTTTTTGTGTTTACAAATTTCGTATACATGAGATATTAAAAACTAAAATAAACTTTAAAGTGTTCTTTTTATATTTTTATTATAATGATCAAGTAATAAGCGATATATATATATATATATATATATATATATATATATATATATGTGAAAGATAACAGTAAACCACAATATTCGAATCAAGATTTTATTTATAACTATCGGACTAGTTTCGGCAAGATGCCATTTTCAACTAATAAACTATTCCGATAGTAATAAATAAAATCCTGATTCAAATATTGCGGTTCACCATTATCTTTCACTGATATACATCACGCCACTGTGATATCTTCTATTATATATATATATATATATATATATATATATATATATATATATATATATATATATATATATATATCGTTTATTAATTGATCATTAGAATAAAAATCGTAAAAGAACAATTTAAAGTTTTTTTGGAGTTTTTAATATCTCATGTATACGCACTCTGTAAATACCCCAAAAAATTAGTAGCAAAAAAGGAGACGCATTATCATTATGTGTTCGGAATGGATGTTCCTTTTGGGGAAGATTTAGACCCCTTCCGACGCATGAAACGAGAGAAAGTGCTTTTTTTGTGGTCGAACGAAAAGATTTTTCGAGACAGTTTTTCACCACCCATAATGGTATTTGAAGAACCGGGCTCCATGGATTTTAGGGGGGATGTGAGGGGGTGTGACGCCACGTGCGATTGGGAAATTAGAGTAGTTTTGACATATTCTAAATTAACTCGGGTGAGTTTGATTAATTTGTAATCCGATGATCTCGAAACGAATGCCTCTTTTGACAAATACTTGAATAAGTTTATCCAAATTTGGTGGGTGGTTTGTGAGGGAAGAGGGTCGGTAAAGATGGTGGTTGTTTTCGATGTAGTAGGAAACTGCATGAGAGTATATTGGTGCCAACATTATTGTTCGTGATTGAAACTATGACGTGAAATGAGAAGAAAATATCTCGAGTGACGCTTGGTATGTGAAAGGGGACATAAAACGAAACAAGACTTTGTAAAGGATGTGTGATGAAGGGTGTGAATGAGGTTGTGACTGAAGGTGTTCTGAAGTGTTATAAAGACGTAAGAAGATTGACTGGCAATAAACATGTGAATAGAAGATGCAAGAAGATGCAAGGGTGAATATCAGGTTGTGAGAAGGGATAGAAGAAAGCGTAAAATGTAAGTTGAATAAGGGTGTGAGAAAGAGATGACCGATGCGTTTGTGGATGATACTCGTAGTGTGTATGTGTGCATGGAGTGAGTTCAAGAGAGTCAATTTGTAGGGTATTCTACCGTGGAATGCAGCCCTACATTGCTGTCCTCTACTTTTATTAGGGCTGATAATTATCTATGTTGATTTCTCGACAGGATGTGAGGCGTTGAGTCTCTCGTGGTCCCACACGCTAAGAGTATTCTTCTTTAGATATCACTATTTTTTTCTCTCCCACTTTTCTATGCAATTTACAAATTTTTTTTAAATATTTATGAGCAAGTGACCTTAGAAACGACATTTCAACCTGATATTGAGGGTCAGAAAGAACATGGAGAGCGTATAATCTCTGGCATACTGAAGGTAGTTCAACTATGTTCAAAGATTGCTTTTTTCTCCCTCAAGACAGATAATTTTCTTCATGATCTTCTAACTCTTTTTCCTCTCTTCCATTAGTGTCCTATCCCTATTTTATCCTTCTTTACTATAGAAGAAAAAAGGCAACAAGCCGAAATGCTGCTGGAATGATTGTCACTCTATACCAAGAGAGAATATTAGCCAGCCCTTTTCTGTCGAAACATTCCAATTCGCAAAGACCGAATTTTACCCAAACACTTACCATACAAGGGAAACCTTCCTTATTTATATTCTGGGGCTGTCAGTCTGTCCAGTCTTTGTGTAATTAGGCGAGTTGGTATCTGCACATACCGACTCCACAGAACTAGCAGTCGGCGCTCTCATAAGAGAGGATCACGCAAACTTCCGATCAGACATCTAAATATCTCGGGATTTTAATAACAAATTGTTGGGTAGTTATCCGATCTTCCACTTTGTATCTCTATCAGAAGTTAACTAGTAGTTATTAATATCTTAAATGATTAATTAATATTCAAAATTTTCTTTTCTAGAAAGAATCTTAAAATAAGACTCAAGTATATTTCAGAATCAAAGAGTAATACGATGCCCTCGTTCGTATCCTCATTCGTACTGTCACCGACCTTACTAAAATTACTTTAACTGCCAAGTTATTTTTTCCTCTGCATATATACTTAGGCAAACTATATACTTATTTAACCTCTACTTTACTAGAAATAGTTTTGTACCATCTTTTACGGCCAGTAATCCTATTTAGGATATCTTCTAACACGTGTTCGCAATAGTTAGTTTGTTAATGGTTATTTAACAGTTTTTGATAACATGTTTTTAATGGTTTGAGTGTTTGTTAATTGCCAAAGGCCGAAATCAAAGCTTTAGTTAATGTCATTGGAGAAATGAGTATGGATGGATGCAGGAAGATTATGAGCGGGGCCAAAGGATCGTTATACCTTCTTGTTTGCACCTGTCTGGTGGAACTCATGAAAAGTCCACAACATGATAGTGCGACTGTGGCTGGTTTTCATAATCTGACGTGCAGTTGCAATCAGGAAAATTGCAACGAGGACATACAATCAAACAAAAACAAACTTCATGGTTTTAGGCGCCTACTCCTGTGTTCTCTGTCATTTTGTAAAAACAAAACATTAAAATACTCCCCCCATATTCAGAAGGTTTTCACTCTCCTCCCCCCCCTCCCAAGCGCAGTGAAACAAACCCTAATTTTGAGAAAGCGCGAGTCCTGGAAAGATGAGTACCTTCCCGACCACCTCAAGGAGTCTACTCTTTACGCAACTCCGGTTAGTTAGCTTCCAAATGATTTCATTTCCACAACCTCACCACTTTATTGGTGAGTCTCGGCTTAAATCTGTTCGAGCGAGATACTTTCTTGCTTTTTCTTCCTTATTATTAGATCTATACTACTACTTAAACTACTACTACTAATAATAATAATGCAAAAGGTCCCCCGTAATCGCTTGCGGAATCTTGCTTTCAGAAAGAACACTGAATCAACGTAGGTGGTTTGCTCTTAAGAGGCTTCAAGTTCGAACTTACGAGTTCCTCTGGTATTTGTGGGAACTTGGTCCTAGGGTCATTGGACGTGTCATTCCACCCCTATTTTTGCATTTGACGTCTTTGTTATTTGGATCCTTGTCATCTTTATCCTGGTCTACTTTCAGTTCCATCGATATAGCGATATTTCTCTCTCCTTCAATGGATGAAAATGCCCTCGTTGATCATCGAAAGAGAAAAGGGAATCACAAATGTGAATGGAAGTCAGGTTAAATGAAAAAATCCAGCTCTCTTGGTTTTTTTATCTATCTGTTTCTCTACCTCTCTATGTATTCTTTTTTTATGTATATCTATTTATATGTCTCTATGTTTATTCCTGTATATGTATAAATAACAATTTGACTGTCTACTAATCTGTCTGTCTGTCTATATATATATATATATACATAATATACCCATATATCCATCTATTTGGTCGATATCCCTGTCATTCCTCCAAGCCGTTCGTTCTGTTTCACTTATATTTGCATGTGATTTTGGATAGTATAATTACTGCCCGTATTACCTCATCCGAAATAATAATTTAATTTACATACTACCTAATTATTGCCTTCACGCATCCTGTTAATTAATTCAACCTTATGAAACTCGTTTCCGAGTGATTAAGCTAAATAATTATATATTTATTAGTAATCCGTAAATATCTTTATCGCTAATGTTGGCTGAGATTGACTAGCATACAGTTAAAATGGTTGTTATGAGAACGCGCTTGAGCAAACAAATGTACAAAGATGTCCTCATCTATCTACCGACCCATTTACTGTAGTTAAAAAAAATTATCAAATTAACATCTATATATTTCTTAGTTTTATTCCACCTACCTTTAACATATTTACTCCTAACATATGATCAAGAACTTTGTGGAAATTTGACGTCAATGGTTTCCGTTTTTTTTATTTAAAAAATCTGAATCTATCAGATGGTATCAGCAGTTCGAAAATGTCCCTGTGGGGGGATGCACTCGAAGGACCACCGTGAGAGTAAACCCCCTCAGAAATACCCCTCTCTTCTTTTAGGACCACGTGCGACTAGCGTGAGAATTTTAGGAGGTTCGAGAAAGAGTCAGTTCCTCACTGAATCAGCCGTCACAGCTGTGTTTGCTTTCGGACGCCACTCCCCTCCCTCCCCTGTGATAACACCGTGCGCAGGCCTCTTCTGTCTCTAACTTATGCTGTCTAGTCATGTCTATTCTCCCACGAGGGCAGCCACATTTACCCTACCTCTATATCACGAGGCAAGAAACGTCAGGAACGACTCGTTATCAATGAAGTGTGTTTGCATATACTGGCAACAAAAATCCTCTAGGTACCGCCAGACCTTGAGGCGTCTGTCGGACCAGCCATCCGTGTATTTAAACCAAACTTACCATTTCTCGAGGAGATTGAAAGCCCGCCATTCACTCCGTTCAGACTGTCGCCTGTTTCCCGTGAACCCCTGTAACCCACCGTCGAGTCGTCGTAATTCGTCGAAGATCTCGCAGGCAGATCTACCTTCATTAAGCTTTGGCCCCTGTTCAGAAGAATGCTTTTGAGCCCTCTTCTTCCTGAAGAGTTGTGTCTACCCTCTCCTCTTCACCACTCCTTCAAGATTCCCGTTTTTTCATGACTGAGACTTCCTGCCGATCTGCAGAATTGACTCGAATTGAAATATTTTCTCTCTGGACCAGAGAAAATCTCATTCTTTATCACGAAGTAATCAAACCCTATCTTCGAGTCCTTCTCGTCAGGACTCCCCTAAGTATCTTCTTAAAGACCTGCGCCATTGTCTTCCATCCCAGTTCCTTCCAATTCGCCCGCGCTTGAAGGTAAAGCGATCTTGTATGGTCATCCCCAGATTACCTCGTTAATCTTCACACAATTCATTTAACTACATTTATTAAGTAACTTGTTCGCCCCTTTTGTATATATATAAATTGCCATTTTATTATAAATATAAATATATATATATATATATATATATATATATATATATATTGAAATTATATTTTGGGGTAATGTTCTTTATATATTCTTTGGAACTGCAACTTGGCAAGTCATTAGTCAAAACCAGGTCAACCTTAAATCACTCTCTATTAATCGCCCCAGAACATATCTCAAGCGGCCTTTGGTCAGGTGTCTGCCCGTGCTTGTGCACGACTCTGTGCGCCGAGCTAGTCTACACAGGCATACCTCGACATTCCCACCCCTCTGAAACATAAAGCGATGAAAGCGTAAGTAATTTCAAGACGAAGAAAATTGCAATTCGCTTTCCCCATCCCCTGGCTCCGTTTCTCGGTAGGTACTCTCGTCTATCACTTTTGAGAATTTGATAATGGTAGGCCAAGAGGAGCAAACGCACAATGCTTGAGCCCCCAACATGTAGGGATGTAATTTCATATGTGTATCATAATGACTATGTGGACGCATGTATTATTGCACTTCTCCAAATGAAAATTCCTCTAGCAGGCAGTGCGTTATGGATTTCAGACAAAGCCTGGTACTACGTATTTCGCGGCATTTTTTGACGCAATAAAAATTTTCTTTTCATTTTCGCGCCAGAATTTAGGCGGGATTGTATCTTTTGTTGAATGGAGATGAGTCGGTCGTTCAAAAGAATATTTATGAAAAGGTATTTCGGTTGAGCATTGAAACGGAGGATTTACGCACGTGATTGACCGTTGTCAGGGAGTTCGTTAGCTACACAATAGAAATTTGTATATGTGACACAATTTAGACTAACAGCCTTGGGAATGATATCTCAGTATGGCAGCAAAATTTACTCTTTCGTGGTGGTAGCCGCACTTCAGGAGGGGTGAATTGAAAATGTATAATAACCCCATGAGAAGGGATTTCCTGTGCTTCCAAAGGAAGGAGGTAAAAAAGACAGCTCTGCTTTATTGAGTTTTATGCTTTGTCCCATTTCTTCTATTCTATTAATTTCACGATGAAGAGAAGGATGGTACTGGTGATGATCAAGTTAATGATAAATATGATGCTGTTAGCTAATTCACCACTTATCTATTTCCAATCCGGAATAATGAATTTCACATAAAGATAAGAAGACCAGCAGACGGTCCACAGTGGGAGATAGCAAGGAAGAGCAGTACTAGGGTGTTTTGCCACCAACCACCGAGAGGGAACATTCTATGACCTTAGAGACAGCCAAATGTACTATGTCAAGGAAGGGTGGATTTGAAATCCCCTTCAACGGCTTCCATAGGCGGAAGAGTGATGTGTTGTATGCGTAAAGGAAGAAGCTGAACGGGAGAACGATGATGAGATTGGATATATGTCTGATGACGTGCCTCACATTTTACGCAGATCTCTATTTGGTGGCTAGCTCCCTGCTAGTGAGATGATGAAAGTGACAATAATGATCGTGATGACAATGGTCGTGAATATGATTCTGATTATCATGATTTAGATGACTAAAGTAAAAATAGATATTCTAAAGAAGATATATAAGATAGGTAGGTGTAATTAACTAAATCGTTATAAACTAAAGTCATTCCGAATTTGTACCTGGCATTCGTTAAGCCTCATCTTGACTATGCCTTGCAATTTTGGTCAACATATGATATGATGGTTTGCTTGAATTTGTGCAAAAAAGGATGAACTAAGGTGATTCATGGCTTACCTTATGGTGAAAAGCTTAGGAGACTAAAACTTCATACATTAAAAAGAGGAAGGTCTGAGAGGAGTTGATTAAAGTCAAGTGTGAAAAAGGTTCCACTAGGGTAGACATATGTAAGTAGGGATCTAATTTTTAATGAACAGTATAGGACGCGTACTAATTGGTTTAAGTTGGAAAAGTTTAGGTTTAGGAAAGAGATTTGCAGAAATTGGTTTACAAATCGAGTGGTAGATGAATGGAATGGGCTCAGTAGTCATGATATAGAAGCGTCCTCCTTGCACAGTTTTAAGAATACATTGGATAAATTTTTGAATAAGTATTAGCGCTAGTGGGAGTGAACTTGAGGATGGGAAGAAAAGCTAGATCATTTAGGCTATTGATTAACCTTTTGCAGACTCATTGTTTCATTAAGGTATAAGGGATGGGGACCACGAGGAACATGACGATAATATTGATAAAGAAAAGGATAATAATTATTATGATAAGGTAAAGGATGATGTTAATAATAGGGAGAATGATGATGTTGAGAGTGATAAAGCTGAGGATTTGGAGTATGATGATTATAATGAAGATGATGAATATTGTGATTTGGAAAACTATACGTCACTCCATTATCGATGTTATTAAGACTCTAATGAAGAGATCCAATTTTTTCGTCGTTTTTATCTTCACTTGATAATTGGCGGGGGTTTGTAAAACACAAATGTAATCCTAGGATTATTTTATTTATTACAGGGTACATATGTATACATATGGTTGTCATCACATTCAAATTTTAATAATAACGACATGGGGAAGAGAGGAAGAAATAAAAGAGATTAGGGAAATTATAATTAAACACCAATAAAAGGGATATATATATATATATATATATATATATATATATATATATATATATATATATATATATATATATATATATATATATATATATATATATATAACTTACATTATTTCTTTGGTAGTTTGGGCTTTTCCATACAAATTTTTATTTGCATTTTATTTAGTACACACCTAAACACGACTAACACATCTATTCATAGTTATTTATCAGAGCATGTTTTGTTGAAAGCGACGGCTAATAACGTTCTTTTCGAGCCTCCCGATTTTTCGTTTATTCGCTTTTGCTTCTTGATTAATCACATAAATAAGCTCGCCGAAGTTCATTGGAAACTAATGTTTTTATCTTGAGAAAGGTAGCAGAAAATTCAGGCCGCAAGAAATAGGTTATATATTAGAATTGGTAGTTACAAAAGTACTAACAGTTAGAACGATGAAAACTAAGGATATATAAGAAAAGGAGTTACAAACATAATAATAATCTTCTGAGTTGGGAAGAACAGGTCAAAAGCGATTAACGTCAGAAGATTTTTGAAGAAGCTTTTTCATAAGGATAAGTTGGCGAAGGAGGTTAAGTTTCTTTTTCCACGGTGATTTGAGCCTTGGTAAGAATAGATTGAACGCCTGTAGTTAATCGGGTCCATCTTCGTGAACTCGAAAGTATTCCATGCTAGATGATGGAACACTGCTCATATGTTTGTTCGTACCATTGTAAGCTTTTTTTTTCATGTATCCTCACTTTTCAGCGTTCTGTTTCTGTTAGTAGGTTCGTAACCAGAATAATTAAGGAAATTATTAACCGCTCAATAAAGCTACAAATGCCAAACAAAATATAGCGTTAATTATATATTATGACATGAAACGAACCGCCAGCCTCCTTCTGAAAAACAACCAGAGGACGATACCCAAACCCAAACAAAGGACCCATCTGATATATAAGTATAAATGCAAGCTAAGAGACTATCAGCTCCTATTCCGCTCATATGCTGGAATGGCGGAAGCAAAACTATCAAGAAGAAAACATATCACTAAAACAAGGCAGCCCCTAAAACTCACACAAGTCAAAAATATGGGAACCATTCTCAGCAGAAAAATGATGGAAGACAACATCCAAATTATAGACTCGGCACCAGATCGCTAACCAATCCTGACCCTAGAAGCAATCCGTATACAAGAAAAAGAACTAAATCTTAACATCCAATTCAATTCGCACGGAATACTGCCAAGCGGTAGAATTAGAAGCTAACCTACGGAGGATATTTAATTTCCTTCTATCAAGGTTCTACCCCTTTCCCTCGTTTGACGTGACCTCGCATTTGACCTTCGCTCCTAAGATTACCTCTTTCGACCTTGTCATCCCTCGCTCACAAGTATGTCAGTACGTTCGCAATTAACGATGGCTTTGTTTGTTTGTTTGTATATGTGTTCATTCATTGCTATGTATACACCATTGTTCTACTTTGTCTTTACTTTGTCCCTAGGGATGACACAAGTGTATCAAAAAACGCGTCAGATAAAAAAAGTGTTTTGATAAAAGGCTCTTCTCCGATTACGTTTAGTTAAAATCTGAGTTATTAATGAATTTCGCAGAACTCATCCACTACTTGAATCCAGACATCAAAGTGAATATACGACAAATCGATAGATTTAAAAAAACAAACAATGAAATTAGTTGTCGCTTTAATAAAACTTGGTACAATTAATATATATATATATATATATATATATATATATATATATATATATATATATATATATATATATATATTTATATATATGAGAAATTCAGAAAGTAGCGCGTGAGTAGAGCAATAAATATAAATCCAAAAAATCACAGAGGAAAATGAAAGGCGGATTCCTAGTACTTCCTGTGGGTTTTTTGCATATATATATATATATATATATATATATATATATATATATATATATATATATATATATATATATATATATATACGTGTGTGAGAATAGAGCTAAATATGGTTCATGGCAATTTAATCCTATTACCGCAACGTCAAAATCAATTATCTGGTTTTAGTTAAAATCTGCTCAAAGATGTCATTGACCACTTCTTTTAATATTTAATGATAAACTTTCTTCTAAATAACTTTATACATCTTTTAAACTGGACGGCTACTGGCTAAAATTAAATTACATATATATATATATATATATATATATATATATATATATATATATATATATATATATATATATATATATATGAGCTATACTGTATCTTTGTTCAATGGTGAACATATAGGACTTTATGATACGACCTAGAAGGAAGTGAGAATTATTTTATGTATTAGGGTGAATCTTGGCACCTGGATTGCTAGCCATCATGTATGCTTATGTGGTAGTTACATAACCTGAGACATCAATTTATGGAACCAATGCATTTATAGTCCTTATTAGGGGTTCAACCTCATGAGTTCTTTTATTTTATAAATATTAGTTATTCTGACTTCTCCTAGTGTGTATGTGACGCTTATAGAACTTGAAACTTCGGCAACCCTTAGTGATACTGTGAAATCTGAACCCTTTAGCGGCCTGTAAACCTGGCTTCAAGCTTAATTGCATTGATCGTCAGGTGGATTACCTTTAAAACCCCCGAATCCAATTTCCCTTTAAATTATGTGAACATTCAATGAATTTCAAGAGCATAAGAAATCCAGGTGACTTAATGCTTACGTTAAGTTTTATTTAGCTATGAATTTTATGACTTACAAAGACCTTATGAGCCTTAGTCGCTATGGTCATGTGAAAGTTTTGACTTCTACAAGCCTGTAACTTCTATTGGTCTATGGATTTTGAAACTAATATAGACCTGTATACGTTGTCCTTGAACAACAGGTAGCTTTATGAACGTAGGGCGTCGTATGAATTTCATGAGCCTATAATATTTGACTTACGCTTCTGTGAGCTTTTCGAGTAATATGACAATTTCAACCTGGGGCGACTTCTAATATTTACGGGCCTTCTTTGAACAATGTGACCTCCAGAAGTTTTAAAATAATTATTTGGGGGCTCTGTCGCCTTTATGTGAATGCTATGTTACTTTCAGTTTACAGGTTAAAAGAAAGGCCATTAAATTTCACCTCACCCACAAATATACATACATGGGTCTTATATTCTCTGAATATGTACGTTTAACTCTTCCTTTCATTGATCGCTCTAGTAGTCAGAATAACAAACACTGAGAGTACCAATATATATGTATGAGCAGCCTTGACGACGCAGTGTCAGAACTATTTAACAATGACCTAAAAGAATACTTAGATTTAGGGTGAGGTAATATGTCAGTTGTGGCCTCATCTCAGGGGTAATTTTTTAACTGCATTTATCTTTACAAGGTTATTACCCCTCTTATAAGCACACGTTTCTCCAGAGACACTTCTGTGATTCAGCCATTTTGGGCATACGTTCCCACAGCACTGTGTCAATAACATATTTCATACATAGAACAAATATAAATATTTCCGAAATTAAAATTCACTTTATTCTAACACATATGGGGTGTGTGAATGCACACTGCATACACAATAACACTTGGATACACTCATGTATACACCTATATACCATCCACACCAGTGGACACACGTACAAACATATAACTACCAGTAAACATATGTCTGAAATGATCACCTACTTTCCTTCTAGAATAAAAAATAGTAATAACAATAATAAAGGGATACGGTTATGACCTCCGATCTGCACTCTCATGAGGCCTCAGTTTCTCAGTAGGAATCTAATCTTTAAGCTGGGATCTGAACCATAGGTATATAGAGGACATGTCTGTTTACATGAAGTCTCCCCGAATAGGGACTCCTGAGTGGTCTTTCCAATCGGCTAAGCTAAAAGCGAATCCTGCTAGGATAGGTCATGATTGCGATGTTAGGCCAACGACCACTGCTTCTGATAAGTCCTGGACCCCTAAATCCAGGACCCCGAGTAATTGTCGAGGACGTGAGCGGCATCGGGCCTCCCCATTACACGGAGGACGTTCATGAGGTCGGTGAGGGCAGTGCTCTCCCTGTGCCGGGCCTCCCACAGGTCTAGGATGTGCTCCGTAGGACTCGCCTTGCTGGCGAAGTAGTTCAGGTACCTGAAGAAAAAGGGGGTAGTGTTGTTAGTTTCAAGACTTAACGCCACCCTTCACGATTGATTAGGTGTAGTGAATGAGGAGAAGAGGGGGGGGAGTTTCATCCTGTTCCTTTATATGGTATAATACCCCTCTTTCCCTTCCGTTTGGAGACTAAGCAAGGATGAGACCTGTCTTATTTAAGGGGATCAATGGCCTCTCTCCCTGATGGTAGGGGCAAGACAGGTGGAAGGAAAAGCAGTGAAATGGTACCAATTCGCCCCAAAACAAAGATCAACAAACAAGACAATGACGAGACGGGCAACTCGTAACCAAGAAAACAAAGGACAAACAAAAAGATGATAAAAACGAGGGAAAACAAGGAAGGTAGAAAAAAAGAAGCAAGTCGATCTTTTCTTTAGGAAAATATTAAAAAAAGGGAATAAAGCAAGAAAAAGAGAAAAAAAGGCAAGATAATGAGCAAGAAAAGGAGAAAAAACAATAAAAAGCAAGGGAAAGAAAAAAAAGGGAAAAAAGCAATATAATAAGCAAGAAAAGGAGAAAGAACAATAAGAAGTAAGAGCAAGAAAAACAGGGAAGAAAAGAAAGAGAGAAAGAGCAAAGGTAAGAGAAAGAGAAAGCCAAACAGAAAGTAACGGAGAGAGAGGTGGAGATGGAGATAGATAATGAGGAGAAAGAAGGAAAAAGTGAGAAAAATGGAAATGGGAGAAAGAGGGGAATGAGAAAAAGAGGAAATGAGCATATCAGGAAAGCGCGAATGAATGCATGCAAAAAGACGACAAGAAGAGTGAAACGCGCCTTTAAATGGAGTAAAAAAAAAAACACCATCCAAAGCATTTGAACAGGAAGAAAAATAAGGAATTGCATATAAACGGTAAATTATTCATAAAAAAAAGTGAGAATTGCAAGAAAAAGATAAGGAGAGCGACTGTGACGATGATTGGCTTCCTAGGCGTAAATGTCAATACTGTATCAGCATATAGAAGTGATAGGTATGCAGAAGGGTCGTTATTGCTGTGAGAGGTCTAAAAAATGGTAGGTATGAGTAGTAGTAAGTGATAATGAAGCTGAGATGCAATAAAGTGGTGCTAATTGTCTTATGGTCAGGTAGTTGAGTTCTACTGCCTTTGAGTTAATAGCTTTACAGATGACGTGCTGAAAGAAAAGGGGTCACATACGGATGAGGGAATGTGGTGAGGGTATGATGATAAATGGTGAGCGATGGGTTCTACCTGGTATTTGCTGATGACTTTGTGTCAGTGTAGTAGGGTTCGAAGGATTTGTAAATGTTGATCAGAGAGATGGAAGGGTGTGTGTGTGAGGAGATGGGCGAACTGAAATGTGAAAGGAGTAAGCAATGGTGTTTGGGGTGAGGATGGGTTTTGATATTATATTATAGAATGATGTGTTCTGATGAACAAGGGCGAACCTCTTAGTTTCTACGATGTATCGTGAATGATTGAGGTAGAGACCAAGAAAAATGCGACCGCGAGGTTGGTGTGGCAAGAAAGTGTCTGATGTCATCGGAGTGTTAATGAATGGCAGACCGAGCTAAAAAGGTAGATTAAATCTGTGAATGAGAGTTTGAGAGAGAAAAGACTGAGTGAGGAAGGAGTGGATGGTATTACGTCTGATAATTATGCTTGGAGAAACACGCCATCCTAATTTTCTTGTAGGCAGTTAGTTATTATTATTACTATTAATGGTATTATTATTAATACAAAATGCTACAGTAGTAGAGAACAAATTTAGAAGACAAAGTTAAAAATCCATTTAAAAGAATAAAGAGATTAAATCCCATAATAAGAAAACTAAAAATAAAGAACAACAAATGAAGATCTATTTGATAAAAATATATAGACAGGTAAATGGACGAAGTATAAAATTAAGAAAAAAAACAAAAACAAGAGTGTATGAGGGATTATAAGGCCTTAAGGGCGCCAAGGAATGCAAAAGTGAAGGTAGTGCCAAGGGAGCGAGAGTGAATGAGTGTTCAGTGAACAAGGTTAAGAAAATTGCCATTTAAAAGTGAAGGGAGTGCCAGGTTTAACAAGAATGGAGGCACTTCCATATTAACAAAAATGATGTTAGTGTCGAATTAAAGAAAGAGGGTAGAAGGAATTTTTAACGCGGAATCAGGTAGGGCAATTTTAATCAGAATGAATAGTCTCAACCTTAACACGAATGGGGGTAGTGCCAAAGTTAAAAAATAAGGAAAGTAATGTCCATGAACGAGGGTAGTAACAAATTTAACGAGAAAGAAAGTAGTATCAAGTTTTAAAAAATGATATTAGTGCCACGCTGAACAAGAATGCGGGTAGTGACATGTTTCATAAAAAAATAACCTAGTGCCAAGAATTCGGGCAGTGCCAGGTCAGAAACTGCGAGTAAATGCCACGGCGAATAACGGTCTCATTACTGCCAAGATAAACGAGAGTCAGGTTATGGCAATGAGAGGTCCTTTGCTATTAAGGGATGCCATTAAAAAGAATGAGGGTAGTCACAATACCTATCGACGTTGAGTCTCGCTGCCAACATCCGCCAATCGTTGCCTTTGGCACTCCGTTTGTCCAGGCACCGGCAGAGTTCCTTTCTGGCTCTCGGAGTAATCCGGAAGGAGCCCACCTCTGGAGTCACGCTGACCAGGGACCACCGACGTCGGGACCAAGTAACTGCGAGGGAAAAATTGGGGCTATTATTAACAAGATGGGCTGGACTTATTATTATTATTATTTAGCTGTAGGAGTTGGGAGGAGGCGCGTAACTCTCTCTCTCTCTCCCTCTCTCTCTCTCTCTTTCTCTCTTTCTCTCAAACAACTCCACTATCTAAATCTTAATAAAATTCTCTTGGACTTTTGTACAGTCGTAGAGTGCCTAGATCTCCATTCATCTCCAACAGAGCCACCTTCAAATTCCATTTCCGTAGGAGTGCCAATTTTCGTTCGAATTCCATTTCCTGGGGAATGACAAGGATGTGAATGAAATTCAATTCAGCCAATCTCAGAAAAGGCTCTGTCTACCTAACTTTTTACTAGTTTTAACCAATCTGTCTAAACGTTAGTTCTACCTGTCACTACCTACTCGATAAAAACCTTCTTGCTTATTAACCTAAATAGCTAGTATAAGGGATCGGCATAAGTATTATCCACCTGTTATCTATTTACATTTTAGTTATTTTCCAACCCACTGTTTTACATACGTACCTGATATACGGATTCGTTCTACCACACATCTACATATAAAAAATAAAGCATAAGTTATATATACAAAATTCGCATCTTTATCTACCTAACTGATATAGGGGTTTTTCTATCTTCATGTCTATAGCAGCAGTATCTACCTGGTAATAAGGATTAGTCTATCAAAGAGGTTACCTAATGTAACTACCTGGTATAATGTTTCAATTTATACTAGTAACAACGTGATATAAAAGCTCTGTCTACCTGTCTATCTAACTCGCGCGAAGTGTTGCGTCTATTTTCCTTCTGTATTTAAGTTGTCCCTGGTTACGGTCCTTCCCTTAATCCCCTATAGCTTGGATGCGATATGTTAAATATATTCTATGTTTTTGGCCTAATAATTTAAATACCAATACATTTCAACTAAAATTAAAAATTTAGTGCAATCGATTAAATTTACACTAAAACTTGAAAAAGATCGCACATTCCCAATCTTAGATATTTTAATTCATCGGACAAATCATTGCTCCCAATATGGAACGTATAGAAAACCCTCCTCAACACTTTCTTATATACATTTTTATTCAAATCTCCAAAATATTTATTAAAAAAGTGCTTTCTTCTCCACATTTTTACGCCCACTTAAAATTGTCTCACCGGATTATTTAGATAAAGAAATTAATAGAATAAATAACATGGGTTCAAAATTATGCTATTCTTTGTACTTCCTTGATAGGTGGAATAAGTACGCCAAGCGATACATTTATCGTATTAATGTTAATAACTCAAAATTTCTAACCGAAAACCTATTAATTTTATCTTACAACTAAACTTTCAATAAAATACTTAGTCTACTCAGGTCTCCGAATATAAATGTAATATTCAAATATGAGACTACAATTTAACTCATCCTGGTTAAAAATTCACCCCTGTGACCGGGCATTATTTATTCCATAGATTGTAACAATTGTAATAAAGGATCCTATAGGCAAACCGGGAAATAATTACAAGCTCGTGTAAAACAACATCAAATTTATGTACGTAACCACAGAGAACAATCTGCTTTATTCGTGCACATGTATAACTATAACCTCACTATTAACTGGAACAGTCCCAAATCTGCCATTAGATGCAGCACTTACATTTTTAGAAATATTTTAGAGTCTATATTTATTATATTTAATAACACTTTCCCGAATTTAAATATAAGTTCTAGTGTGATCACGCTAGACCCGATCACAAATTAAGATGTTTCATGATTTTGTACTCCTAGTTATGGTTTGGAGTAAGGCAGTCTTCCCCTCCTGCCCTCTCTCTACTATGTAAACTAATGTATGACTTGTCTTTTGTTATTCCTTGAAAAGGTTTTGAGAATAAAGACGAAATCGCTCTGAATCGTTTTTTTTTCAGAGGTGACTCCAAGTCATCAGCATAACTCGGGCTCAACAGATTTTGCATAAGACATGTATGAAAGAAGGCCAGAGACGTATTGCACACCGCAGACTTATATGTACACTGATAATTTAACAATAAAACAAAAATATAGTTTGAATATATATATATATATATATATATATATATATATATATATATATATATATATATATATATATATACATATATATATATATATATATATATATATATATATATATATATATATATATATATAACCCTATATTTTAAGAACGAGATTTTTTGAAGTTTTGATAAGATTTTTTCTTTTAGTTTGGTTGTCACCTAAGTATATTTAATTTTTTTATCAAAGTTATTTCTAATAATTCCTTTATAATATAAAAAAAAATAAAATGGTAAAGTTCAGAAATGAATATAAGTATCGAATTTTTGTGACTTTTTTAAAACTAAAAGAATTACAAATGGTGACGTTCAAAAAATTTATTAAAATTTTGGCATGGAAATTATTATAGCAAATTTAGATGGAGAAAAGAAAGAAGAATCATGATAGACCGTAGGACACAGACCGAAGAAGAAGAAGAAGAAGAAGAAGAAGAAGAAGAAGAAGAAGAACAACAACAACAACAACAACAACAACAACAACAAGAAGAAAATCAAGAACAAGAAGAAGAACAAAAAGAAGAACAAGAACAAGAACAAGAAAAAGATGAATATGAAGATGAAGATGAAGAAGATAAAGAAGAAGGTGAAGATGAAGATGATGATGAAGAAGAAGAAGAAGATGAAGAAGAAAAAGTTGTTCAGGGTGTTAAAATAAAGGGGATTAAAAAAGGCGATTAAGATTAGCAAATAAGGCCGTAGCCCACCCCCCCGCAGGGGTGCATGTGCAACCAAGCTCTTCCTGTTAAGGAAGAGAACAGCGGTTTGTATATATATATACGACAGCGGCGTGCACAACAAACATTAACCAGAGACCGATCTCACTGTCGCCTGTACTGTACTCTTGACAAGAAATACCAGTTAGTTATTTATACCTACCAGTCTCGTTCGTATTAACCCGAATTAAGGATATTTTTTAATTCATTTAAGAATATTGTAGAACGAAAACCTTTCATAAATTGGAATTTAAATCCTAATCTCTATAGAAACTAATTGTTTCAAGAAAACAATGAATTTTATTTACTTTTAATTTTTACGAATATAGATGTAAATTCTATAACTTTCCAACCCGAGTCAAGAGCGTGTGAACGATGTAGACTAAAAGTCTACTACGAATGATACTTTTTAACACAGGGCACCTCTAAGACGACTCCCAGACGCTGAACGAAAATATATGATCTGCGACCACGCTTGATAAAACGAGCCCGAGTTAATGGCTACAGTTACTTGAAGTCAGTTTTGGCAGAAATTAAATCAGCTTGCAAATACACGTTTACTTTGCTACATTTATACTCGGGCTAAGCCCGAACAGCCCGAGTGCTGGAGTCGCAATGATATATATATATATATATATATATATATATATATATATATATATATATATATATATATATATGAGCACCTGCGCTTAACGACGGGACAGATCATGGATTTCTATGTTGTAAAATTTAACTGGTTTGATGTAAAATTTCTCCAACTGCAGTTTTAAGTTCTTCATGAATTGCGAACATTTTGCTATTGAAGAAGTGCTGCATTGCCCGACATACATGTTACGCTGTTAGCGCCAGGTCTAGCGAGAATTGTGAGTGAGGGAGAATTTCCCACCCCAGGTCCACGAATTTTTTAAGGGGATGATCCCCGTAAGGGGCGCGGCGATTTGCCATCCTAGCCGACGTGCTGTCCAACCCAAGCTTAGCCTCTTCTGTTTCTTTCAGATAGCCTGTATTTCTCTTCTACTTCGTTGCTTTTCATACAACCTCTCCCACAACTTTCTCTGGTCAGCCTCCCTCTAATTTCACAGGGTAGATGCTGACCTTCTTCTCAGCCAACCCTGCCGGATCTAGCTGAGGGAAAGGGGACAATGTTCCCTGACCCCTGAGTTCCAGTTCGGGATGGTGGGTTTTTAACAACCCGCTTCATCCCTACCCATACCTTCCTCACATCCCCTTTCCTTCTCACTTCACCATCTATTTTTTTACGCCGTGTCCAAGGTGGAGCCGCCATGCCAAGGGACTGCCAGGCCACCAGGCGGAGGGATGGTCCTGAATGGCGGCACCTGGCTCTGACAGGCCTGTAAGCACCCCTTGCAGGGTGGTCTACTGCGAGGGGTGATGAGCGTATGCATCCCGTGAAAAATGTAGGGTCACCATGCCCAATGATGAGAAAATAAAAAATATACCCTCAATTTTCCCTTGTTCATCGACGGAGCCGCCCTCGGGCAGCTCCACAGAAAAAAATAGAGGTGCCCCCCCCGTGCTGAGGCAAGGGACCGTCCAAAGTTCTCTAACCGGAGAGGAGGCTTACTCCTTTCCTTCGCCTACGGGTGTAGGGGACTCCCCCTCACTCCATTGTCTGGAGATGCCTTCGGAACCTCCCTCTAACCAGCGGTAGCCTCCCTTTTTTCTTTCCAAGGGGACAGCCAAGAAAGCCAGCAGGCATCCCATAGCCAGCCGCTCCCCATTGAAGCGGCTCGGTAGGGCAAACCCCCTTAGGAGGGAATAAGAAGCCAGGCCCCTTCGGTCGTTTCCCTCAAAAGACCTGCCTTGCCGGGGTTAAGGCCTGTGCCTTCCAAGACGAGACTAACGACACAGCTGCCAGTATGATCTGCAATGTCCCAGGAGGGGCGGTGGCCGACTGGAAGCCCACCCTGAGATAGACATTATCCTTGAAGCAACACAGCCTCAGACTGTAGGGCCTTCCATGGGAGCGAATCCAAGCTCGGCGCCAGGCACCGAACTAGAGTCTGCCCCTATGCAAGGTCCTCCTCAAACGGCCAAAGTTTCCCAGTCAGTACAAGGGGCGGAGCAATCTCTTCCGACTGGTGCCCCTGTGACTGCCAGGACCTTCTCCATCTCGGAGAAGGACCTAGCTGAGGCCGGTCCATCTGCTCTAGGGGCTCCTGCCGGCGAGTAAGGAGAAGCGGGTTCATTCCCTGCCCTCCTCTCCTAAAAAGAAAAACAGTAAAAAAGACCAAGTAGACTCGGGGCTTCTCTCCATCTGCGGAGGCTGCGGGGATGGCTGGGTATGCTGCCACTTCGGTAAGCGACTAAGCCAAGATCGGCAGATCTGCCCCCTCTGCCCCCTGGCTGAGGCCGGTCTATCTGCCCTAGGGGCTCATGCTGGCGGATGGGGAGAAGTGGGTTCATTCCCTGCCCTCCTCTCCTAAAAAGAAAAACATAGTAAAAAAGACCAAGAAGACTCACGGCTTCTCTCCATCTGTGGGGGCTGCGGCGACGGATGGATTTCCTGCCACTTTGGTAAGCGACTAAGCCAAGTTCGTCACATCTGCCACCTCCTTCCCCAGCGTGCAAAGCCCCTGACTAAGACCAAAAGTGCTCAGGACGGAGCCTCGATAACATCAGGGCCCCACATTCAGAGGTTACCTGGCGTTTTCGAGCCCACTGGCTTCAAACACTTCCTCGTTATTCGCTCCACTGATTGCAACATGTTGGCCAAGGGCAACAGGATCCATCAGAAGAGAGCATTAGCTATTGTAATTTGTAGAGAGCCAAAGGTGGCCTCTTTCTCGAATAGAAGCCTTCTGGCAAATGCGGCGGATCCCTCCGAGGCAGCCATGATAAGTGCTCTTTAGACACTTGATGGCATCCCGGTGAATGTGACACCGCACAATACCATGAACTTTGTGAAATGACTAGTTTATGTGAGGGAATTCGTTGACTACTCCATAGAGGACATCACGACCATGCGCCTCCACCGAGTCGTTAGACTCAAAGGAGGCAACACCCCTAAAGATGGTCGCTAGGCCATCTTCCGGGGTTCCTAAGGCTGTCCCCAGAAAGGAGGACAGCAACAAAGAAGCTTAGGCTCCTTCGCCCACGCCTAGTGGTGGGTTGAGTTGCTTGGAGACGGTGAATCCTCGAAAAGAGGGCATCCACGCCTCCGAAGCCGCAACGCCCGCCTAAGGTTCGAGGTGGAGGGAGGAAAAGACTCGCACGGCGAGCCCAACCTCCCCCAATAAGTCCTCGAAGGCGACAGTGCCTTCAGCGCATTGTCTGACCAACAGCGCCCTGGGGTTCTGCCTCCGGGAAGCGTAGGGCCATTCCCGTGAGGGTCTTCTGTTCGAAGAGGGTCCCCGCGTCTCCTCCGAGCTAAACCTGAAGGGCATATTCATTCAATGAATTTCCGTGGACTCCGGGCCAACTAGAAGGAGTTGCGGAGGCTCGTCTCGCCCTGTTCCGCGTTAGCTATTTTTTCTTCAGGAGACCATGCTAGGCGCGTGCCCCCTGGCCGCTCTCCGGGGTATAAGGGTTTTGCGATCCCACCAGCACGCGATGGGGGCCGCACTTGGGGATGCGCGGTTTACACCCGGCATGATGTCTGCGTTCTTCTTTTCACTTTAGGTACTTCCTTTCAGGCAATGGCTGTGCAGCTTCATCTGGATAGCAGGTATACTGTTATTTCTGCGTACATTCCACCGTCAGCTGACTTCCACGCTTGTCGAGGCCCTTTCTCTTACTTGGAGATCTTAACGGTAGACATCCTCTCTGGGGAGATTACTCAATAAATCCCAGGGGACAAGTCCTTGCCCATCTGATCGAAGAGCGTGAAATAGGTGTCCTAAATGTGGATGAGTTTACGCATCACTGCCCGAGAACCCCTTCATTTTCTTGACTTGAACAATCTTTGTGCTCTTCGGATGCACAGCCTGATTTTCATTGGGGCGTGGTCGATGACCTCCAAGGTAGTGATCACTTTCCCATTCAAATAACATTTTCAGGGCAACTGCCTCCTAAGAGATTGGCGGTGGCGCGGTGGCCTGCATTTCAGGAAATGACTGAATTCTCGATCTCAGTCGAGGAGTTTAGGTAAGTAGATGAGGCCGTTGAGTTCTTCTCCGGCAACCTCATCGCCGCGAGCCTGACTACTCTTCACAGAACGTCTGACCGTTTTGCACGCCGACCACTCCCCTGGCGCTCTGCCGAGTGTAAAATGGCCCTCAATCAGAAGCGTTATGCCTACATGCGCTATAAGCGCCGCTCGAACGATTTCACTGTCGGTGAATTTCGTCGGTTTAGGGCTAGGTTCCGGTATATTTCGAAACACGACGCCGTTCTTCTTGCCGGACATTCGTGTCTTCACTTAACGGGAAGACCCCTCTAGAAGAGGTGTGGAAGCGAGTCAGAAGTATTCGTAGCAAGTTCTCGCCGGCTCCCCCTTCCGTTCTGCAGGAGAATGGGACCGCAATCCCGGACCCCGCGTCCGAGGTGAAATACTTTGCGACCGCTTTCTCCGCATTCTCTAGCTGGGATGCTGCTCCATCAGAATGCAATGCACGTCGTGATGTAACGGAAGGCCGCCGGCTGTTCTTTAACACCAGAGACGGAGAACCCTTCAACGACAGGTTTACTCTGAGTGAGTTACTTTCCGCTCTTGCTTCGTGCGCGGACAGCACCCATGATCCGGACGATGTTCCTTACGCCATGCTTCTTCACCTGGGGGAGCGAGGCATGGCCTTTCTCTTATATTTGTTCAACAGGATCTGGGTGGAGGGTCTTTTCACAAGATGTGGGCAAGGGGGATACCTCCCAATATTCATATCTGAATTTTTGCGAGATCTTCGATTCCACGTACGGGTGGGGGAAGCCCTCTTCTGCCCAATTGAGCAAAAAGAGGGTGTCCCGAAGGGAAGTGCCCTTAGTGTCACACTCTTTGCCCAGAGCATCAACAGCATCACATGGGTGCTGCCGGAAGATTTTCTCGCTACGCTCTACGTGGACGACCTTTCGATCTCTTTTGGCGCGGCCCAGATAGCAACTCTGGAGCGTCGACCCCAACTTTCATTGAACCCCGTCTCTCGCTATGCCAAAGGGCACAGGTTTCAGTTTTCATTGGGCTAGACTAAGGAGGTGCACTTCTGCCGCCATCCATGGCTCGATCAAGACCTAGACTTACAATGAGTTACAAGGAAAGAAAGTACCCTAGGAGACCTTATGGTCCATTCAAAGAGGATACCTTTGGACTAGCAATTGAGTTGGCACATGGCTGCTCAATTGTTTTGAGTCCCTAAACGGCCACTTTTCAAGACTTTGTCCAGTCTTGACTTGACCTGGTAAACAGATTCACTGTTGACAACTTCCACTGTGCGTTCCACTTACCGCAAATACTATAGGTGAAAAAAATTCCACACAGATGGCGGTTGTAACGTTTCAGTTAAAGTTTGAAGCCGTGATTGCGCGTTCTGTTCTCACTCAGTGTGAAAATATCCCGGTAGTCAACATTGTCGAACCCTAGAAGTACTTTGAAAACTTCGATAAGCTGACCACGCAGTCTACGGGTTTCTAGCGAGAACAGATCTAATTCCCTTAGTCTATCCTCATAACTTTTATGTCGGATAGAAGGAATCAGTTTGGTTGCCCTAGCTTGTACGCGTTCCAACCTTGCGATGTCCTTTCGAAACGAAGGACTCCGAAATTGTACGGCATACTCCAGGTGCGGCCCAACGACGGAGTTGTACAGACAAAGTACTATCTCCTTGGTACGGTATCCAAACTGGCGCTTTATGTAGCCTAACATCCTTTGGGCTTTCTTCTCTGCCTCGATGTACTGTTTCGAGAACTTGAGGTCGCTAGTGATAGTAATATCCAAGTCCGTCTCAGTGTCACTCAATTAAAGGGCAGTTCCCATTTTTTCACTTCGAAGGGCATTTGCCACGTGTCCGACCACTCCCCAATCCTTTGAAGGTCCTCTTGGAGGCTGGCAGTGTTCCCATCCTTTGCCACATTGATACCAAGCTTGGTGTCGTCGGCAAATTTGGAGATTTCCAACCTGCTACCTTGCCGCCTATGCCCTGCGCATGCACTTTCCGGAGAAGGCGGCGGTGTGGTACCTTGTCAAAAGCCTTTTGGAAGTCAAGGTACACAGCATCCACCGCCTTGTCTCGATCATGCTCACTGAACACGAAGTGGAAGAATTTCACAAGGTTCGTCAGGCATGACCGTTGCCTTCGGAAGCCGTGCTGGAAACTCTTCAGTAGAAGGTTTGACTCTAAATAAGACCTTATCTTGTCCACTATCATGCTTTCCATGAGTTTACCGACTATCAAAGTCAGACTGATGGGTCAGTAGTTTGACGGATGGCTGGGGTCTCCTTTCTTGAAGATCGGAGTCACCTCCGCCTCACGCCAGTCTCTAGGAACGCATCCGGTCCGGAATGACATGTTGAAGATAGCGTACAGATGTCGTGATACTTCATCGCACACTTCCTTCAACACCTTGGATAGAAACCCGTCCGGTCCGGGGTACTTATTCGTCTTTAGGTCAGCGATCTTTTTCTAATTTCACCTTCGGTGAAGTCCATTACCTCCAGCTTTTCCCCCGAGTAGGAATCCGTGGGCTGTGGGATGGGACCACACTTTTTAGTAAACAATGAAGAAGAGGTAGTCAGTGAGCAGGTTTGCATTTTCTGCATCTGACTGAGTTAATGCCCCCTCCTCTTTCCCTAAGGGCTCAATCCTACGATGGATTGGTTTACGGCTATTTACATAGCCGAAAAACTCCTTGGGATTCTCCTTGCTGAGTCTCGCCACTCGGAGTTCCTCAGACCGCTTAGCTGCCCTTATGCTGGACTTCACTCTTCTGGCAAGCCTCCGATACTCGTCAAAGGCACCCGAGATCTTTGATCGCCGGTCCGCATTTCTCTTCTCCCTAAGCAGTTGGCCGATTTCTCGATTAAACCACTTTGGTTGAACAGGAGACCGACGGAGGCATTTCAGAGGAATGCAACTTGATTGAAGACTCATGAACTTATTTTTGAAATTGTTCCACGAATCCTCAACATCTTCGCATAACGCTAGCCTTACATCAGTCAGTTCAGCACGAAGGCTTGCAAAGTCTGCTCTTCTCAAGTCATGTTTCCTTGATTGACTGGCAACAGATCTTAACTTTGGGATCTTGACGGTAAATCTAATTAGCTGGTGATCACTGCCACCGAGCTCTTCGCCTACAGAGAGATCCTCAACGATATCATCCTCAGAGGTGAAGACTAAGTCGAGGATATTGTCTCCTCTCGTCGGTTCTCTGACCCATTTGGTGAGGAACTCGTTGTTGGCGAACTCCAAGAGTAGCGCGCTCTCGCCACAGGCTGCTCTGGTTTCCCAGTCAACTTGTCTGTTGAAGCCGCCCATAACGATGCACACTCTGCCTTGAACAAGCTCACCCAGCAGCTGGTACAGTTCCCTTTCCTTTTCAACGGGTTGGGAAGGGGGTCTGTAATGCAGCAGAGTCCTGTATCTGACAAGAGCTATCTCTAGTTCAACGCCTAGAAGCTTGTGATCGGATATAATGGTGGAGTTCGTAGATTTGATTGTATCCTTGACATACAACATTACACCGCCACCCTCTCTGTCTGGCCTATCTTTGTGGAAGAGTTGGTAGCCAGGAACCGTGAATTCCCCTTCAAAGTTTCAGTTTGATTTTTTTACCACGATTCTGTTATGGCTACCATTTCGGGTTCTTCCATCGCTACGGGGCCACAGAGCTCAGGAAAATTGTTCCTGATGGACCTCGCATTGAACAGAAGAACTTTTAGGGAGTCCCCTAATGTAGGACCCCCTATACTCTTCCATTTCCCGGCTTCTTGGTTGTCGCAGTGGCACCATTTTTGACAACCTCCGAGAAGGTTGTTTGGGGAGTGACTCGGGCGTACTGGCGTACGTCTGCCTTCCCAATAAGCCGGGCATTCCTTTGGGTGCGCTCCACGACATTCTGGATGAGGTTGACTAGGAAAGCCTTGCCCTTAAAGGAGAGGTGCACCTCATCCCTTTGGTAGATGTCTTTTATACCATAAAATACGGCGTACGGGTTGACAAAAAAGACACCCTCCGCCGTTACAGAGGTCTGCAAGGCGCTGGTTTAGCGACATGTTCCTCACGTGGGCAGTCCGGCTTGGACCCTCCCTTGGGAGCATCCCCACCACGATGTGTCTGCGGGTTTTCAATCCACAGTCGTCGACAGCGCCCATAACCGTCTTCATAATCTAGCCTGTAGGGCCTACCCTACCTCCTCTGAGGTAGAGGTCGTTGCCACTTACCATAAGGGCAACGACTGAAGTCTCTGAAATCTGAGACTTCTCGGCCTCAGCTCTTATCTGCTTATTCCCACAGCATGGAAGGCAGCTCACCTTAACGCTTGTGCGGAGGCGGGCCGCTAGCAAGGGTTTCAGGCCCCATGCCAGGGAATCACCCACAAGGCTGAACCTGGCACATTTGCCTGCTGAGCTCAGGTTCTTTATTTTCGGAGGCAAGCCTCCGATTCCTCTCTCTTCTCCATCATGGTCTTTTCAGTCTTTTTTATCCTTCTTCTTCTTCTTCTTCTTCTTCTTCTTCTTCTTCTTCTTCTTTTCTATCATCTTTTCCCCCTTGTCCTCCTTTTCAATAACTTCTACCTTTTGTTCTTCTATTTATCTCTCTTCCTATCTCTTTCTCTTTCTTCTTTCCCTTTTTCGTCTTTCTTTTCTGTTTATTTTTTCTTTTTGGTGTTTCTGCCACATTCGCGCCCGGCCTTTCTGTAGAGGTGGTGTTTGCCACAAGACTCGAGAGCTCGTTTAACTTCTCTTCGAGCCTGCGGATCTGGTGGGAGTGCTCCTCCTTCAGCCTCTTGATTTTCTTTTCGAGGTCTGTCGTCCTTTTCCTGTAGTAGGCCACTACTTCTTCCACTTCCTTTTTTAATATGCAGGTGGTGCATACAATGCCTGGGTGGCATTTCGCATAGTAGCCCTCCGGGAAGTCAACGCACCACTTGTCCTTCTTACATGTGGCAAACGTAAATTTTAGCGCTGCTGGACCTTTCTTGCATGCCATTTTCAACACACTATATTTCTTATGCTTGTGACCAATCAATATGTAAAAAGGGGGGTTTAATGAGTTCTCTCCGCGTGAGTCACTCCCGCCTATTGATCGGAGTTATTTCGGAGTCTTCCAGAAGGCACGCTCCATGTGCTGCTGTTCGTCCGACCGAGTCGTCAAGCCTCGGCCTGCCCTGGCTCCCAACCAAGCAGCACAGACGGTCCCCAAAGGGGACATCGATTTGTCACCAGGTGGACAACAACGAAGCACACCCCTTACTAAACTCCTACTAGTTCCCTTCACAACGGCCAGGATCTCGGAGTAGCGTTCAATGGATATCCCGCCACACCAAGGAACTCGATCCAAGGCTTTTTATTGGCCTGGCAACCAACATGGGAACAAAGGGGCCGTCACCTCGGACCAATGCTACCAAAAACAACCGTCAACGGGCACTATGAACGGTCAATAGTTACGCGCCAGGGAAAGGGTTAACGATGCACTACCCTCATCCCATTCATCGTACCCCAACGCCTAGGACACCTCTAGTCGTAAGTCTCTCTCAACCAGTGAGCGTCGATTTGCGTTGTTTATAGAGGTTCCAAAGCCTCTTTTCTGACGCGTGAGGTAGCTGCCAGGTCCTTATATGTAGATAAAGTGAAAAAAGGGAAAGAGTGACATGATAAGAGTAGGCCTTTTTTACTTTTTGTATAAGTGGGAGATAGGATAAAAGTAAAAAAAAAGAAGGATAGAGTAGAAAAAGGAAAGAGTGTCGCACTTAGTCTAGAACCTCGTTTCCGACCAAATCGACAAGAAGAGCCCTACCAGGGGTACCCAGAAGAGGTACCCCTACCGACATAGCTCGAAAAGTCAAAGGGACACACAAGCTCTCTTCCCACGACAAGGGGGCGAATGGTTGACTCGCACCGTTTCCTTGGTCTTGTATTTGACCGACGCCTCACCTGAGAGGCTCATATTTGCAGCCTTAGGGTCTCTTGTACGCGCGCTATGAATATTCTCCGTTCCGTAACGTTCAGCACTTAAGGCGCTGATAGGGCTACTGCCTTACTTTTTTATCGATCTTTTGTTCGTTCAAAGCTCGGCTACGGATGCGAGTTTTATGCATCCGCAGCCGAGCGTGTATTGCAGAAGGTGGACTCGATCCACCACATCGGCCTTCGCCTGGCGCCCGGTGCCTTCCGCACTTTCCCCATTGAGAGCCTACTATTCGATACTGGGGAGATGCTACTCGCTCTACGCCAAGTACAGTGCATAACTCGCCTGTAAGCTCGAGCCCAGGGCCTCCTTCAGTCACCAACAGCTTTTACTGCATCCGCAGCTGATTTCAACGGTGTCTATGCCGCCGAGAGACGCCAGCCTTACACTAAGCCCTTTGGGTTTAGGGGCCATGAAACTCCTTCGAGAGCTAGGTATAGCTATCGCGTCAGTGGTGCCCCTAGTTCTACCGAGGACGCCACTCTGGAGGGTACCACATTTAGCTATTTGTCTTCACGCCTCTGCTCCCAAAGCATGTACAGCGCCGGGAGTATTGCGTTAGACCCTTTTGGAGCATACCTCGTGTCACGCTGTAACCGTGACAGTGTATACGGATGGCTCCAAGTCCGAAGAGGGGGGATCGGCTTCCACGCCGTATCCCCTCTGTTTGAAATCAGCGGGGCTCTGCCAGGCGCTGCGTCTGTCTTTACGGCCGAGGTGGTGGCAATACACCACTCGGTACAGGAGATTACGCGACGTGCCCGGTTCGGAGACCGGATTGTGATCTATAGCGCCTCACAAAGTGCCCTGAGTGCTCTTGGGGCATTGGAATCTCCGCATCCCATGGTTCGTAATATCCGTGACCCCATTGTTTTGGCGAGCCTGGCGGATGTCGAGATAATCTTTTGCCTGGTTCCTAGACATGAAGGGATTGCGGGGAATGAGCGCACCGATGAGCGCGTCAAAGAGTACGCCGAGACTCTGCCACCGGACCAGCCTTTCGCTCTTCCTCACACCGACTACATGGCAAGAATACAGGTAGCTCTTCAGATTGTTTAGGCAAAGAAGGTGGGAGACTGTCGTAGGGAACCTAAAGTTGCGTGCCATTGCGCCACGACTGTCCACATAGAACTATTGCCGAATGCCGCGTTAGCTTCAGGTTGCTTTCTCTCGTCTCCAAATCGGGCACACTCGTGTGATCCATCGACATTTGATGGAGCACTCGCCTGCGTCCTAATATGACGACCTCGTCGTCCCTAAGACTGTTCGGCACATTCTTGTCGAATGTGCCAGTCTGGGCGATTTTCGCGCACGTTACCTGTCCCGGTACCGGGATTTGCGGGATTGCTACCGCGTGTCCCTTCTACTCAGGAAGAGTGCGTGCACATTGACTTGTCGACATGTAGACTTTTGGGGGGAGGCCGGCCTTCTCCCTTTTATTTAACCAGTTTTTTTGTTTTGTTTGTTTTTTATTTGTTTTGTTTTTTTTTCCTTATATGTTGTACGTTCCTGCGCCAGGGGGACCACCTCCCGACCCAGGTGCTTGCTTCATGCTCTTTGCCTTTTCCCTTTTTTTAATTTTTAGTGTTGGGTTTGTTTTTTATGTGTTTTTTAATCTTATTTTAAAGTAGCCTAGTACTAGGCAGGTTTTTAATACGGCGACTAATGCCCAAGTAGGTAGTCGCCAGATGAGCTCTTAAAAAAGCCCCCCAAAAAACAAGATAACGCCAACGAGATAGCATCTTCCTTCGGTTCCAACACTAAAAGGACACAGAATCAGCTCCTGATATTCAACGGTACCTTACAAGACTTCATCGCTGCCTGTATTAAAATTAGTGTCCTTCTACTGATCAAAATATTCCTTTCTCTCTTAAAAATAAAGACCAGCATAGTAACGTTACAGACCTAGGGTAGATATGCGATCAAACATAACCGAAATAAGGAGCAAAATTAACATAAAATTTAACTATCTTGGAGATTTCACAGGAACAACATTAAACAAATCAAAGGGATTAATCATCCCCAATTACAAACAATACAGCATTCTCTTACTTGCCTCTCCCTGCATGGCTTTGGCACCAAATTTTTAAAACTACTCGCTACATAACATCAGTGACACAAGAGTCCTCCTCCCAACGACACGTTAGAGACGCAGTGTCTCAATTATACTGAGAAACAAATTCGTTCCCTAAAACACCGTCTCGATCTCCCTCAAACGCAACTTCTCCTTATTATAATAAACTCGAGCCACTCATGG
Source organism: Ceratothoa steindachneri (assembly GCA_963969495.1). Taxonomy (NCBI): domain Eukaryota; kingdom Metazoa; phylum Arthropoda; class Malacostraca; order Isopoda; family Cymothoidae; genus Ceratothoa; species Ceratothoa steindachneri. The sequence continues at coordinate 43,397,779 of OZ018323.1, read as the reverse complement.
CATTACCTAAAAGACCTAAACTATCTAAGCAAACTCTCCAGAAAAAAAAGGCTCTATTATTGACTACTTAATACATACAAACCACCTCTTTTACGCGATTCTAATAGATATCAACCAAAAAAGAAACCCGGCCCACGTCACAAACGCATCGCCATGGCAAGACTATGCTGGTCATCGCCCCCAACTAACCACACAGAAATGCAATATTGGTGTGACCGATACATACATTTGTTTCCGCACTACCCAGGAACCCAAGACAGTTTAAAACATTAACAACATGCCAGAAACAAAAATACCTTAGAATCTGTAAATAAACCTAGGATTGTATTTCTGGGAGAACCCCGTCTGCAGAGCGGAGTTAGTCGAAACTGCACCCTGTGGGATGCATCCTAACCTAGGGATATTAAATAATGGTTGTCTCTACCAGATGTACTGTTTAATCTAATTACCTGTTGAGTCCTTTATGATGGGCAGATGACCTCCATAGGCGGTGACGGGCGCGTATGGAAAGTCGGTGTTGACGCGAATGATCTGGCGGTGAGTCGCGGAACCCTTCTGCTGGACGAGCACCCGACAGGAGAGTGGGGTCAGAGCGATGGGGTCCTCGCGTTCAAGGGTGAACGTACCTGACACTGCGTTCTCTAGGCAACCCCACACCCCGCTGAACGAGATCTCCTGACAGTGAGAAAAGAGTTTTGATTTATCAATGAATTCCCAAACTGTGTTGGCGGAAAATTATTTGGGTGGGGCTTTGTGTCATTTCACTCATTATTTAGTAATTATTTTAGGAACAACCTTTATTTAATATATAGTTTTATTTTTAAAAACTTGAGAGTTTGTTTTTTATCCCTGTAAATAGTTCGTTAATTTTAAAGGTTTGAGAATACTGATTTACAAGGAGTTTACTACCTTCTGTCACTACAGAAGGGCCTTAGAAGAGGCTAAGGAGAGGTGCGCACAAAACGAGTCTGCTCTATTTTCTCCTCTGGTTATGTGGCTTCAATAAACCTTTCCTCTCTCTAACTCCACCGTTTTCAGGATGTCAGGAAACAGATTTGTTTCTAAAATAGTGAAGTTTGGGTATGCGAATAACTATAAGACAACTTAGAGACTGTGGCACCGTAGGAAAAGGCGCAAGAGTGTACAAAATTAAATAATAAAGAAAGGAAAAGACGAATTTAAGGCATACTCTAAAGCATTAAATTGAAAACCTAGACAAAGATCATGTACCTAAGGAGTAACGATAGAAAGCAAGAATTAGATGTAATACCCGATTTACGGCAACCTCCTAGATTTGACCGCAATGTTTTCACGTCTCTTTCGAGGTATGTCTATGTAGCCTAACTAGGCACACAGAATCGTTCACAAGCATAGTCAGACAGCTGACCAAATGCCGCTTGAGATATGTTCTGGGGCTATTAATAAAAAGTGCGATTTACTGTTGATCGAGTTTTGACTAATGGCTTGTCAAGTTGCAATTCAAAGGATGTATAGAGAACATTAGCGAAAAATATAATTTTAATATATATAATAAAAGAGGTCAATTTATATATATTAAAGGAGTGAACAAATTACTTAATAAAGGTAGTTAAATGAATTATGTGGAGATTAACGAGGTAATCTGGGGATGACCATACAAGATCGCTTTACCTTCAAGCGCGGGCGAATTGGAAGTGGGTGGGATGAAAGACAACGGCGCAGGTCTTCAAGAAGATACTTCGGGAAATCCTGACGAGGATGACTCGAAGATGGGGTTTAGTTACTTCGTGATGTGATTAAGAATGGGATTGTGATTTATCTACTTATTTGGTGGATTTGATGACTAGGAGCAGAACAAATTGGGAGTTTTGAGGACAGTTTGTTCTCATATGACTGGAAACACCGCAGGGAAAACAAATTATGGGCCTTCGAGGGTAATCCTAGGGCGGGGGATTATTTATGAGGGGCTTAATTTCCATCAATTCTGGCGGTCGATGGTACTTTGGTTTAAAGAGAACAGGTACCTTCACAAACTTGGGCGAATTCTTCCGGAAAAATTTGGAGAGGTTACTTTTACTTTGGGGGGATGGAGGATGAGACTTCTTGGGATCTTTCGGGTATAGATGGTGGCTTGATGCATGGAAATCGGCTTCTTCTATACATCCCTTGAAAGAAGACATGCGTCTGTCCTTCACAAATGCGCGTATTTCAGAGGGTAGTGCAGCCATTAGCTGATCCCGTAAAAAGAAATCAAATAATGACTCTTAGTCGTGGTTGACTTGGGCTGAGTTGAACCAGAACTGGAAAGTTCTCTGGAGGGTGAATCCAAATTGACGGTGTGTCTGGCCGGGAAGTATTCTTGCCTGGCGGAACTTTGACCTATAGTAATCAGGATTCATATTAACAGCCGATAATAATCCCGACTTGAGGGAGAAGTAGTCGAGAAGAGCCTCGGCCTGGAGCGAAATGAAAATTTCTCGAAGGTGAGTATTAAGGAGAAGAAGTAGTTGAGCCACTCCATTGGCTTCAAGATCCCAAAGTTCACTTCAAAATTCTCCCCATAAATGAGTTAAGTAGGCATTGAAATCCCTTACGTCCTTAAACACTGGCAACTTTACCAATGGGGTTTGAGGGAATTCATTTCTCGAGCTAACAGAAAGTGTTTCCAAATGATTCCGGTTAAGCTCACGATCATGTAACGAATTCTTTCTCTTTTCTTTCTTCAGCTTCTCTTTGTTCTTTTTCTCTTCTCTCTTCAGCTGCTCTTTGTTCTCGTTTTACTGCACTTTCATTTTTTTCTTCCTCTGAATATATGCAACTAGATCCTTGCCTGACAACCCAAGGATATCTCCTTGTTGACAGAAACGCTCAAATGACGACATCTTGATTGTGTAAACGCGCGTCCAAGGAGATTTTGTTAACAAAAGATTGTACGCAATAAAGAAAAAAATAAATAATTCAAAACTTTATCTCTATGTGACCAATGATTATATGCCTTTAATCCTGCATGGGGATTAGTAGAGGGATTATGGGAAAATCTTCCCACCCTCAAAAAATAAAACACAACGAAAATAACATTGGGAAGAAACGGTCACTACAAAAAAGATGATCAATTCCCCCCAAAAAGAAAGAAAAAGGAATTAAAAAGAATTTGCTCCACTTTATTTGGATATCTTTGAACGAACTTGGCAAACTGGTTACTTAACAACTTAACTTTGGTAACTTAAAAAACGGGTTTTTTCAACCCCAAATAACCCAACTTTACCTGCCATTAGATAAAGATAAGGGTAATGATTAAAAATCTGGAAGTTTTTTTCACTACAAAAAGCACCCAACTATACCTTACACCAGATAAAGATAATGGTATATATATATATATATATATATATATATATATATATATATATATATATATATCGAGGTATGCCTGTGTAGACTAGATTTGCGCACAAAGTTGTACACAAGCACGGGCAGAGACAGCTGACCCAAAGGTCAATTGAAATACTCGTATGTTCTGGGGCGATTAATAAAGAGTGTGATTTACAGTTGACCGAGTTTTGACTAATAGTTTGCCAAGTTGCAGTTCAAAGGATATATAAAGAACATTACCCCAAAATATAATTTTAATATATATAATAAAAGGGGCCAATTTATATATATACAAAAGGGGGGAAAAATTACTTAATAAAGGTAATTAAATGAATTATGTGGATATTAACGAGGTAATCTGGGGATGACCATACAATATCGCTTTACCTTCAAACACGGACGAATTGGAGGGGGAGGGAGGGGAAACAACGGCGCAGGTCTTCAAGAAGATACTTCGGGGAGTCCTGACGAGGAGGACTCGAAGATGGGGTTTGATTAGTTCGTGATGAAGAATGAGATTTTCCCTGCTTCAGACAAAGGTAATCTCAACTCGAGACGATTCTGCAGATCAGCAGGGAGTCTCAGTGTCGAAAGAACGGGAATCTTGAAGCAGTGGTGAAGATGCGGAAGCCGCACAACTCTCAGGGAAGAATGGGGCTCGATAGCTTTCTTCTGAACAGGGGCGAAGCTTAAGGAAGGTAGATCTGCTGGCGCGCTCTTCGACGAAGTACGACAACTTGACGACGGGTTACAGGGGTTCACGGGAAACAGACGGCAGTCTGAACGGACTGAAGTTCGGTCTTTCAATCTCTTGTAAAATGGTAAGCTTCGTGTTATATAGCCGGGTGACTGATCCGCTAGACGACTCAGGACCTGGCGGTACCTAGAGGATTCTTGGCGCAAGTCTATGCAAACACATTTATTGATAACGATTCGGTCCAGGCGGTGAAACTTGCCTCGTGATATGGTCATAGGGTTAATGTGGCTGCCCCTGCGGGGGAATAGACATGCCTGGAAAGCATGGGGTAGAGACAGGAGGACTGCGAAAAGGACTGCGAAAGCAAACAGCTGTAACGGGTGATTCAGCGAAGGATTAATTCTTTCTTGAACTTCCTAAAATTCTCACTTAGGAGCACGTGGTTTTGAAAGAAGAGAAGGGCTATTTCCGAGGGGAGCTTACTCTCACAGTCCCATACAACCTCATATCTCGCTTTTCTTATAAATATAACATTTCTAATAAGGTGTTCGTCCTCAATTTGCTGCTACCCTTTCTTGTTTCCTCATAGAACTACAAAAAGTTTTTAATGTAGTTCTCATTCACCTTAACTCCATGAAATTAAGAACTTCCTCTAATAAATTATAATTAGTCTTCCTTCAGATACCATTTCATTGTACCTAAGAACGTCCACTAATAGAGTTCTATTCTTTTTCACAAGTTACTGCTCTCTTTTATCTCCTTGGAGCTTGAACAAATGTTCAGATCGAATTGTACCCTCTTCCTCAATTTCTTGCTTGTTAGCTCAAGGGACATTTATTGATAATTAATCATTGAAAAACGATTCAATTTTGTTAAGAGTCCTTCTTAAGGACCAGTGAGTGATAAATATTATTGTACGTGACGATCTAAATGGTAAGATAGATGATGAGAAAATGGTTGGGACAAAAAAAAACAGATTTAAGCCTTTGATTGGAATTTGGAGGGGGATAAAAATTCATAACCAACGAGGGCATTCTCACTGTATTTAAATGGAAGGAAATAAAGGATGAGGGTAAAATGAGGGAAAGGTATAGAGAAAAGGATATTGAAATAGGTGAGCTGGGAGGTAGTGGGTTAGAGTAATGTAAGACTCCAGTAATGAATGGTTACCATGGGTAAAGGTAGTCAGAAATATCATACCATTATCTCTTCGATGAAGGGAAAAGAAAAATACAGATTAGTGACATTTCGTTCTAATTTCTGTGACCCTTCAGTATTCCTGAAAGCTGATCAAACATCGTTTCACTTAAAGCCTTGAAAAGTTTGAGATATTCAAACAAAACGTTGCTTTGTATTGTTCCTTGACAATGCCTGACGAGTTCCATAAATTAGAACCGAACCTCCCTTTCAGTTATTGTTTCTATTCTTTACCAAAATCAATTTTGCCATTCATTTGTTGCTTGTAAATGCACAAAAAGGTGTGACTCACCTGTGGACACAGAGAAACACCTTAATATTAAAGAAGGAAGAGTAGCCAGAATAAGAAATTGGAGTCAATTTACCTTGTAATGTATAGCTGGGCGCAGCTTCCATCCCGGGTTTACTTCATCCAGCATCAGGGACAACCCGCGGTCGTGGTCGTAGAGGAGAAAAGTCCTAGGTTTGTCCAGCAGCGATGCCCCGCGGCGCCTCTCATCCTGAGACACACCTGTTAGGGAAAGAAATGAGGCTACATCACTGAACGGAAAATAAAGCAGTGGATTCCAGGACATCTTGAGGATTAAAAAAGGATTGTGGATGACCAGTCTTCATTGCTATATGGAAGCAATGGTAGTAGAGTGGCGTACCCCCACACATTACCCTCAATCGTCTACTTTGCATAAGTTATTACAAGTCTTTTCGCGTCTTCTAACTTCACTACTTTCTTTATGAGCCTCTATGTGGAACATGTAGGGTAGCTCTCTCCTGGACCTCGCCAACTCAAAAAAGGATCTCAGGTGTAAGTATGGAAAACCATGCTGCAACTGACATCTGTAAGATTGCCCCCCCCCCAACGCCCCCATGTGGATCCCCGGTTGTGTATCTACGAAACGATTTTAATTTCCTCAATTTTTGTCACTTTCTTTACAATGTCTGGCGATGCCCTCGTTGGTTTTCACTTCCTACTTTTAAGTAACTACAACATAGTACTACAGTTTTTACTTCCCCTTACCTTCAAAATAGGATCAGCCCCTGGTTAGCTAGGGGCTAAAATCAACATTAAGATCAGAAGAGCAGTCATTGGACTGCTCTTCTGATCTTTATGTTGATTTTATCTCCAAACCCTTCTCACTTTCATTACTAAGAGCACGTAATTATCATACATCATAAATGCACATCACTCTTTCCCATCAATTTCACACTCGTTTTTCGCTCTTTTTCGTATTACTCCCTATGCTCAGTCCATAACGATACCAAACACCTATGATGAAAAAAAACACCCTTGCTTCACCTCTCTCCCAACACATCCACCCCCTAGCTTTATCAAACCAATCACATTGTGCATCTTCCATCACAATGCACACATTATTTCCATCATAAAAACTGTTCACACAATCCACACCTACTTAATACATTCTTATAATTTGCCAGATCGCTTCTCCGTTGAGACTACACGATCTTTTATACAGATCCACACCCCAACATACACCTTTCATCTTTGATCCAGGTCTTTAACAGTCACCTTTTTGAACACGCTTGCTTAATCCAAAAGGCCTAGAGTCGATTCAAGTCTTCCGTGTTCATCTCCTATCATTTCTACAGTTATCTTTTTACACGCACAATCCGAATTTCTCCATTAATTTTGCCTTCAACCCTACACCGTATAACTCCACTTTAGACTACACATTAAAGAATAGAATCGATATCATCTTAAAACATAACTTAAAACAAATCAAGAGTTGTGAAAGTAATTCTTTATTTATATCCTCTTTTGCTTTTATCTGTTTTTAACCCCAGACTCCCACACTTTTCCATCTAAAGTGTGTCTGGAATATTATATGGAAATATTGAAAATAACTAAAGCTGTCTTAAAAGAGCGGCATTTTGGCCTTACTCTTCTTCATGGAGTTTTCCCGAAAAGGATCTGAAAAAGTAATGTGCAAATATGGAATCCATCATTGATGCCAGGTGAGAGAAAACTCTGACAAATTATTGTTGGGTTGATGAATTTACACTCGCGAGATCATTTGCAAAATTTTATTTAGTAGAAATAAATTTGTTTTTCAACTTGAATTTATAAAAAAATTGCATAATATAGAGTATAGCATGTTTAGACAGCTTATATTAAGTAATTGTAATAAATACAATGAAGGAAAATTAGATGAATGTAAATCAGAAGTGTGTAGGAGCTACTGAAAAAAAGGAACCGATCTTTGAATAACTTTGAACAGTCTATTATTTACTGATGAAATCAAAGCTTTGATGCGATCAGCAGGAGCATTCATTGCCTATCATATGCATAAGCGTCTCTCTTCAGGATGCTCCACAAGTTTTCTATTGGGTTTAGATCGCAACTGTGAACAGACCGGTGCATAATTGAGTCTCTTATAAATCCTTTCGACTCTAACCAATTCTTCGAAAAATTGGAGCATGACTAGGAGCATTATCCTGCATGAAGACTCGTGACTTATTTTTCCACACTTGCTGTCTCTTGAACCAAGGTAGCAAGTTTTTATCTATGAACTGGCAGTACGCCTTCGAGTCCATTTTTACTATATGATCTACTTTGAAAGGTCCTACTAGCTTGTCTCCATCATGGCTCCTATAGGTTATTGATTAGCTTTTCGCAGACTCCCTTTTTTTACGTTCTTATGTTATATTGTCCCTTGATGAGCGGCTTCACATGAGTTTCATAAACAAACCAACCTCTGGCCACACGTCTGGCCCATCAAGAGTAAGTATGGATTCGTTTGTGAAGATGACTTCGCTAAAGTGCATTTTCATGTATGACTGAACATACAACTTTTCTTTGTTGCTGTTTTTTGGTTAGGAACAGATTTTGGACTTATTCCTAACGGTAAAAAAAATCTGAGAAAGTTGTACCTTGTTTCTCTCGAGTTGAAAAATGTTTTACTGCAAGGCATGGGAGTTTTTAGAACATAAGAACATAAGAAAAGAAGGAGACTGCAAAAGACCATTCATGGCCTACACTTGAGAAAGATCTCTTGGGATAAGATTCTCAAGTTCTGGTTGAACCCTTTTCTTGCTTGGTTAATGCTTTTTTCTACAATTTTCTTCACAGTGCGATGATCACGCTTCAATTTTTTTTATATTTGCAGAAGACTTTTCTCTGCATAAATCCTTTACGATTACATTCTTCTCTTCTTGAGAAAGTTTCTTTTTCCTGGCCATTTTATTCTTGAAAAAGATTTGTAGACGGTCATTCTAATTGTATTTCATTAAATTCATTATAAAATGTGTAATACTCGAGATAAATAGTGTTGCCTCTACTACATTGTGTTCATTACATTCATAAATATATTTGAACCAAAATATCATATATAATGAACATTTTCTGAAATGAGACGCTAGAGACTATATTCTGAACTACTCTATAGCGGATCTTATGGCCCTTGCTAGTGTGAAGTTCTGTAATAAACACAGTATTTTTCCACTCTTCAAACAATGCTATAATTTTATATTCCTTGTAATACAACAGGTAAGTACAAATTCATAAAATAACCTGCCCATTTTTAGCATTTCAACTATTCTAAAATCCATTCCTACTACCTCCCTATTTTCAGGCATTTCACAGTACCAATGAACTCTTACAGGTTAATTGTTCAATATCTTAATACAAAATTCTGTTTACACAGAAGAAACCCAATCATATTTACATTCGTTTCCTCTTCACTTTAGGCAATACATCGAAGAGTTCCAGCTATCTAATCTAAACCTTTTGTTTTTCCACGAAAAACAACCATACATATTCTCCCCTCTCCTTCTTTTCCATTAGCTTTTCACTCGGCTTCTCCTTCTTTGCCCATTCTCACATCTTCTTATGCATACACTAAGCAATTCAACTTTACACATCACATTCATATGCTCATATTTGCTCCCACGCAATCCACTATCTAATTTTTCCACCCTAAATCCCTGGTTATATTTATTCTCACTTGAAACTTATACTCACCCTATCTTATTCGATTAACTTATGTGTATTTAAAGCGGGATTCATAGCATCTATCATCTTGTTACCTATTTTTCCATTTATATATATATATATATATATATATATATATATATATTTACTTCCACACATTATTCTTCCTATATCTTTCCAGAACTTGTGCTTCTCATCATCACTTCTATACTTAAAGAATCCATACAAAACAACCGAGTAAGTAAGCTTCAACTTTTGAAATCTCAACTACACTTCATAATTCCTGATCTTACACATTCGCACGCAACCAATGCTTTATGCCACTCTTTAGTCACTAGCAAGCCGACCTCAACTTTACTCCCACAGCAGGACTAGCATCAGATCAAGATCCATTCACTCCATTCGACACCAAATCATTTCCTTTCATCTTCGTCTCACATAATATGAGTATCTGTAACCTAACTCTGTTAAACATATTTGCTACCACTCGCTTCTTTTCTTCATTACATATGACACAAATATTCCATTCAACTATAAATATACATGTTGATGCGTATTAGCCGTATTAAGTGACGTGATTGCGCAACAGACACACTCCTTAGCGAAATGGGATAATACATGCGCAGGAAAACGAAAAGAGACGACGGCTTCCCCAAGTCAGAGACCCCAAATCAGGGTTTAGTTGCTTCTGGGTCATGGTATGGAGGTCAAACAAAAGTACGCTTATGTATGTTTCAGCCACAAATACACGCAGTAAAACCGTCAACTGTGTATGAAACGTCTATGTAATCTCCCTACCTCCCTAACCCCCCCCCCTCTCTCTCTCTCTCTTTCCTGTTTCTGTCTAATGCTAAGAGTATGCGAATATTTTCAAATTGAATTCAATTCGTAGTCAAGATAACATTTCCGAGCGATGTAAATTTAAAGGAAGTGAAACTGCGTCTGGAGCTTATGTCGCTGTCGTGTCCGGATGATGGCTATGGCGCTGCGAAACAACGCTGCTGATTGCTTCACTGCGTCTCGCTGCGAATTAATCGGATGACATCAGGAACGATGCCAACTCTATCCAACTCTAGCTAAAATCTAGAAAATGATAAAAAGGAAAAAAAACGGGTAAAACAGAGAATTAAAGATAAATAAAAGGAAAAATAAATTTGAAAACAAGTAAAAAAAACAAGAATAACGAGTAAAAAAAGAAAAGGCAATAGAAAAAATAAAAGTGGAAAAACAAAAAAAAGAGGAAAGAGAAATAAAATAAAATAAATAAGACAAGAGAGAAACAAAAAGTATAAAATGAGAAAAGAAAAGACAAATGAAGAAAATAAAAGAAAAGAAGAAGAAAGAAAGGAAATTATAAACATAGACATGGTTAGAATAAGACATACTCACAGGCGAGGGAAGCGGCGGTATCCTGAACGATGTGGACCGCCACGCTGAGCTCTCCCTTGGAGGTCGGGGGCGGGGCCGTGACCACAAGGCGCAGTTGCTTTACAGCGGGGTTAGGGCCCCCTCTCTCCCCCACGAGGGCGAATTGCTGCAGTGATTCGGTCAGCAAATGGATCTGATCAAGGGAGCGGAGAGACAGGATGGATTTATTCATTTATATGTAAATATAGCGGTAAATTTCCCCCCCTTCCCTCCAACACACACACAAACCTTTTGTAAAAGCTTATTAGGTAAAATTGGTGAAATTAAGTTAAGTGAAAATTAGTGGAAAGTAATATTCCTAACAACCTAATGAGGAGTATACAAAATACGTAAAGACAAAGTAGCACAAAGTTCCTCGAATCTGTCACGAGGAAGAGGTTCCTTGGTGTTATAACAAGAGCTCTCAATAGAACTACAATCGCTGGACCTGCCTGACTTTTGCACATATTGACCTGGTGACTGTACAATAACTTGAACGAGCCTAAACTTGACCCAATTGGGCAATAAATATTGAGCTCTTTGCTATTGAACTCGCTTTTACCCGGATGGTAAGGTAAACTAAAAGAGTGGTTGGTTCAAGTAAGTTTAACTAAATGGACAGGTGAGGTCCACTAGTGTGACTATTAATTCAGAGTGAAATCTAAAAACATTTTTCGTAAAATTAATGTTTATTCTACTTTCCACAGTAATGATACGGTAGACAGTACATTTAATAGAAGATATGAATACAATTTGCCTTTATAAGCAGTTTTACGCCATTTGGCATTGAATCAATCAAGTTTGATATATTGGAAAGCTCGCCATCATGTACCAGGTCCTAGGAATAGCAGTAAATAGCTTAAACGTAGTCAAACAGTCCTCTTTCTCGGTCCTTAGATTCTCAGTTGAGTTATTGTCAGAGGATTTTCTAGCTCTCTTCGAAGAATAGACGTATTTTTCGAGAAGTATGGCACGGAGAAAGATACTGTGGGAAAGTGACTTAAGTGTCTTATCCATTAGTAAAGTCTCTATATACCATTGAATGCAAATAAATCTGTAGAATTTACTTATATTGTAGTTTTTTAAGTCATTTAACAATAATAAATGTGTCAGGGCCTTATGCAGTAAAATTGCCCCAAAGTATCGTCTTTAGGCGATATTTTGGCGTTTGTTGAATGGATAGTGTCCTGTAGTCATGCGCTTCGAAATGTACTTCATCTGAAAATAAAGGGTCTTCCAATAAGGTCGCTCGATTTTAAATGTAAATAAAACAAGTTGTGTGTGATATATGCACTCAATTTATTTTAAATTTGAAAGTAAATTTTATAGCATTAAGTGGGGAATATGACGTCGTTCAAATGTCTGCCGCGGCTTCGCTTGGTGAAACGTATTCGGGAGGCCCAGTTTTCGATGACTTTGTTGCATAAATCTGGCTGAATTTGCTGGATGGTGTTCGTTATGTTGACTTTGAGGACATCAACTGTTTGCGGATTATGCGCATAGACCTTAGATCTAAGGTAGCCCTAAAGAAAGTAGTTTAATGGCGTTAAATCACATGATCTCGGGGACAGGTTGACGTCGTCGCCGCGCTAGATGACCCTGCCCTGAAATCGCTGGTGCAAAATGTCTATCGTGGCGTGCGCAGTGTGGCATGTAGCGCCGTCCTGTTGGAACCACATGTCGTCAGTATCCATATCAGGCATATAATTCAGTTGAGGCCACAAAAAGTTGCTTATCATCGATCTGTAGGTCTCGCCGTTGACGGTTATCGCAATCCCATCTTCGTTCTAAAAAAAATACGGACCAATGATTCCGTTAGACGAAAATCCGCACCAAACAGTCACTTTGTTGGGATGCAATTGGTGCTGGTGTATTTCCTGTAGATTTTTTTTGTCCCAAATCCGACAATTTTGCTTGTTCACAAATCCATTCATCCAAAAATGGGCCTCGTTGCTGTGGCGAGGATAGAAATCACGTAATGTGCGGAACGTTTGTCGAACGGAGCACTAATTTTGATAATACCATTTGATAATTTGCACACGTTGTTCAACGCTATAACCTCCCATCGTGACTTGCCAAGTACTACTGAATAGTTCACATTAAGGTTGCCAGATGTCGCTTTAGCAACATGGTCACTATTGCCTGACAAAGCTCGAGCGTCCTTGTTGAAAGACCCTTTATAACTTCTCTCCAGTGATTTGTTAACCATCCTTCATCATCACGGGCTCTCGCAGTCGTATTTTCTTCAGAGTGGCTGTCAATAATTGTTCATGTAAAGGTTTTCTGGCACCTCTGCCAACTTACCTTAAGGATCACTCGTCGAGCAGTTGAATAGTCAATACTTACGCCAGCTAAATCCATATCTCTCTGACGTTGTTTGCTTGTTTTCCTTGGATTATTCACACTATTCCTTATCATACCATCGTCGTCGTTAGGTAAAGTAAACTCACCTACAAATCCAGGTGAGGTCATACAAACTGACCTAAACGTCCAGCTGAGGTAAGGAAATATAAACTAACTAAGCATGTTAGATCAGATAGATTGTCTGATAGACAGGTGAGGTCAGTTAAGGTCACCTTAACTGAGGTAATGTCACCTAAAATGAGCAGATGATGTCAGGACGGGTAAAATAACATAAAAGAGCAGATTCGGTGAGGTCAGGTCAGAAAAAGTTAACTAAATAGGCTAGCAAGGTCACCTTAACAAAAATACTGACATCACTTATTGCCTTAGGCGAGCATGTGACGTCATTTAAGTTCACTGACTTGAGCAGAGGAGATAAGTTCGCTCACTTAACGGACCAGGTAAGCTCAACTGAGGCCACCTAAAATGTTAGGTTAGGTTAGGTTATGTGAAGTCAGCTAAAATAGTAGGTGATGTGAGGTAAAGTCACCTAAAGGAGCAGGCGAAGTGAAGAAAGGCCACCTAAGAGAGTGGGTACCGGCCAAGGTGACCTTAAGAGCAGGTGATATTAGGTAACATTATTTAAAAAAGCAGGCCAGGGAAGGTGGGGTAAAATAGGATCCTTCTCCAAGATGTGATGTCTGGTGATGTCTCAAATAATGACCCCACCGTTGCCCATCCAAGGGCTTGCAAAAGAAGTTAAGCGCTATTAAGCTCTTAGTGCTTTATTTCAATGCGGGTAATGCACATTCTTACGTAATTTAGATTGGGAGAGACTTTCCCTCTTCCCAATATTAATTCCATTAACAGAATAAAATATTGACATATGTATATTTACGAATAAGAAAAAATCAGAAAATAGCGTATCTGCTAGCCTAAAGTAAACAGTGAAGTTACGGACAGTCAAACTGTGTGAAGGCCACGTAATCCGAGAAATGAAAAGGAAGTCACAGATGCACACATTGTCTATTCATCGCATAATGTTTGCCTGCAGTCTTTTACGACTGACTGCGTATCATTTGGTACGTAGGCATTTCAGTATCGCACAAATGAATCATAATGAAATCGGATTCCCCTTTAAACAGTACTTCACTCTGGGAGGGCTAACAGCCCTGCAGGGCGCATTATAAATACCTATTATTATTATAGATGGTGGGAATCTGTGGTAAATTATGAAAATACATGTCATAATGTTCCTAATGTCTTTATATTATCTTATGTAATTACCAAAGAGGTAATTCTTTACTGAAAGATTAACTCTCCCTTGAAATAAAAACATATTACCACTAAGATGCATATTATAAATTTCTCATCTTTGGTCAGCCTCGATTCTTTTTGTGTGTGTGTGTGGTAAGGGTCACCGATGTTCTCTCGCAGCCCTAACCTTCAATGAGACATATGATGCTATTGATACTTCTAATTTTATGTACGTGTGCATGTATATGTGCATTAATCGCCCTGAGGGCACCAAGTATTCTCCCCTTTTCTTTACTGCGTTTATAATTATAGGCATTCTACACATTCTCACTTCCCTTAACTTCACCACATTTTATCACCCTCCTGGCGGTTGGTTATTCTTCTTTAAAAGAACACATATATTCTTTTCCCCCTCCCTAAAAGCCAAAGCTAACGACTTTTGTTAAGAAATTGATGAAGTTAGGAAAGAGAAAGTGTTTAAAAAGTACATAACCAGATTAGACGAAATAAGAAATTATTTTGGGTAGTTGGTTGTTATAAGTTAAATGTTTTCGACCTACGCATTTGCCCATTCTCTCTTTCGTCTACCTGCCCTTCTTTTGTATGTCTGCCTGTTTATCACTTGTCTAAGAAACTTGTCTAAGAAACTGCGTTGGTGTTTTGAGACTCTTGTTGTTGAAAGTTGATACGAAAGTGGCCATGCCCAGTGTTTCGCGATTTCTTGGACCATTGGATAATTTGGGTGCATAAGTAGCATTTTATGGACGGATTTAGGACTCCCTTCCTTTATTTGAAGTTAGAGGTAGAGTGGCTGCATATTTTAGAATTGTGGGATTAGGAAATAATGTTTCCTCGATCTTGAGCACCCCTCTGGTGGGGGAGTACGGTACCTCCTTCTGTTCTGTTTTCAGTTACACATTTTCCTAAAGTAAAGAGCCAGTATACCATTAGTTGCAAAACTTTTATTTAGCTTGTACCCTCTTTCACGCGGAAAGGAAAGGAACAAGGGTGCTGCATTTTCTTTAGCAATCTCATCTCACCTTTTCCAATTAAATTCTTTTTTTCTTAAGTATAATATTCCTAATGCTTTTTCGGAATTAATAGTAACTAATTTGGACTCCTTTCAAGAATAAGTTAAAGGCTTAACTTCATTATTTTTTATTGGTGTGACCTTTACTCTCAAATAATTAACGTGCCAGGAAACTTTGGTTTCCTTTCACGTAATGTCAAATCAATCAAATGCTTTATACACTGCAACGTGCAACTTCCTTTCAAATTCATTCTTATTATTGAACTTGAATATTTTTGGTTAAATATTCATCCTTCCACCCTTTCTACATACAACTATCTACCAATTAATGAGACAACTTGCGACTCAATTCGTCTCAAAACACCTCTAAAGAAGTCATTTATTATTTCCCAAACTCTCAATCCAATTTGTTGCATACTCTACCTCCTTTGAAAACCAGAAAAGACTAGTTCTTATCAACGGGGATGTTCGATATTAACAGTATAGGTGAATACGCACATCTCTTCAATCTGTCAAGGACGCGGGGAAAATGATGATGTATATTATTTACAATCTCTAATGAGAGTAAGTGAAAAAGTATGGAAGATCCATACCCCGAGTAGTATAAAGATGAATAAGTAGATTACCTTGGAATGGGAGGAAGGAGACTGAGAAAAAGCGGTGAAACAATGATGCCTTGGTGAAAAGAGAATTACGATAAGGCAGGGGATAAAACAAAGGGTAAAGCGAGGGATGATACAATATCTCAAGAAATAGTGTCGTAATGAAAAAAAAATGAAAAAACTTTTGAAAATTATAAAATGCAATGTCTGCAATACCGTTGTCTTGCACAAATTCCAAGAGTTACCAAGAAGCTGAAACCTTGTGTCCTCTCAAGTAGACTCAAATCGGGAGCCCAGCTAACTAGTTTTCATACCAAATGTAGTTTAACTTCGTTCTACGTGTACTTATTATCACTTACTTAAAATAAGAAACTAAACCCAACGAGGGCATCTCCGCTATAAAGTTTTCACTTCGTACAGCAGTCATTGGAACCTCGAGGTCACGCAACTCTGTAGATTTCATCTGCGCTTTGGTATCCCGCGCTATACCTGTAGGGTATAGTATCCTAGTAGGAAGGATATGCTAAATGGTGCAGGAGTTTCGTGTTACAGTATTTACTGGCAAATTAATACCTGTCTTTCATTGATTGGTCACTAGTTTTCAGAGAGAGAGAAAGCGCTCAAAATAACAAGCAAAAAAGGACCCGTTCGTCTAAAATACAACTGTGCAACATGCCAGTTAGAAAAGTGGTGCGTTGACTTTCCCCTGGTGCCGTAGTTCTTACCCAAGCTGAGATTCCGGCATCATCTGAGGCTAAGCTAGCTGAGGCGTAAGAAAAAGAGAAAAAGAAGAAAGAAAAAAGAAGAAAAAAGAAAAATAATAAAGTTGAAACAAAAGAAGAACCAAAAATAGAAGAAAAACAGAAAAACAAGAAGAAAAAGGGGGAACATAAAAAGAAGGATAAGAATGTGGAGAGTACAGAGGAAAAGGGGAGGCCTCTTCCACAAGGGAAGACCCCGTCTTCAGAGACCAAGTGTCTGAAGGTCACCCTCATTAGTGGCTCTCAAACACGGGATCTGCAGCCGCTGCTAGCGACCCGCCTTCGCACTAGCGTGAAGGTAAGCTGCCTGCCAGGACGGGGTAACCACAACATTAGAGTAGAGGCAGAGAAGGCTCATATTTCTGAGAATTCAGTTGTTGCTCTGATGGTGAGTGGCAATGACCTCTATCTCAGAGGGGGTGAGGTTGGCCTCAGTGTTAAGGCCATCCAAACAGTGATGGGAGCCGTGGATGGCCTAGGGCTTAAAACCCGCAAACGTGTGGTGGTTGGGATGCTTCTGAAAAGAGGTCCATCCCAAACCGCTCACGAGAGAAACGTCGCAGTGAACAGAAGGTTGGTGGATCTCTGCACGGCAGAAGGAGTCTTATTCGTGGACCCCTATCGTACCTTTATCGGTAGAAACGACCTCTACCAAATGGACGGGGTACATCTCTCCTTTGAAGGTAAGTCCTTTCTCGCCAACCTAATTCAAGATGTCGTGAAACGCACCCAAAGGATCGTTCGAAACAGAGCGAAAGCGGACGTGCCCCAGCACGCCCGTGTCACTTCTGAAACGACCTTCTCCGAGGTCGTCAAAAAGGGTGCGACCACAAAAACAGAGAAGCCGGGAAACGAAAGAGCGTAGGGAGTCCTACACTAGGGGACTCCCTGAAAGTTCTTCTGTCCAATGCGAGGTCAATCAGGAACAAGTTTCTTGAGCTTCGTGGCCTCGTAGCAACAGAAAAACCTGAGATGGTGGCCATAACGGAGTCGTGGATAAATCTTCAAGCCAAGATTTTGAAGGTGAATTCACGATTCCCGGTTACCAGCTCTTCCTGAAAGATAAGCCAGAGAGAAAGGGTGGTGATGTGATGTTGTATGTCAAGGATACTCTCAACTCGATGGATTGCAACATCGTATCCGACCATGAACTACTAGGTGTTGACCTAGAGATAGGTCCTGCCAGATACAGGACTCTAGTGCATTACAGGCCCCCTGCCCAACTCTTAGAACAGTAGAGGTGTCTGTACCAGCTGTTGAACAAACTTGTAAAAGACAGAGTGTGTATCACCATGGGTGACTTCAATACCCATGTTGACTATGAAACGAGAGAACCCTGTGTCGAGAACGCACTACTTCTGGAGTTCACGAAAACGAGTTCCTGACTCAATGGGTGAAAGAGCCAACGAGAGGAGACAATATCCTCGACTTGATTTTCACCTCTGAGAATGACATCGTTGAGGACCTCTCTGTTGGCGAAGAGCTCGGTGGCAGTGACCACCGACTAATTAAATTTGTAGTCAAAGTCCCCAAGGCAGGGCCTGCAACTAGTAAATCGAGGAGACTTGATTTAAAAATAGCAGAATTTGCAGGTTTTCGTGGTGGACTGACTAACGCGAGGCTAGAAGTCTGCGATGCTGTTCCCGCCTCGTGGAAAAGTTTCAAAACCACATTCATGAGTCTTCAATCGCGTTTCATTTCTCTGAAATGCTCCCGTCGGTCCTCTGTTCAACCAAAGTGGTTTAATCGAGAAATAGGCCAACTGCTTAGGGAGAAGAGAACTGTGTACCGGCAATCAAAGATTTCGGATGACTTTGACGAATACCGGAGTCTAGCCAGAAGAGTGAAGTCCAGCATAAGGGTGGCTAAGCGATCTGAGGAACTCCGAGTGGCGAGACTCTGTAAAGAGAATCCCAAGGAGATTTTTTGATATGTAAGCAGCCGTAAACCAATCCGTCAAACGATTCTCCCTTTGAGGAATGAGAAGGGGAAATTAAAGCACTCAGATGCAGAAAATGCTAACCCCCTCAACGATTACTTCTCTTCAGTGGTTACTGAAGAGTGTGGTCCCATCTACCAGCCAACGGATTCCTACTCGGGGGGAAAAGTTGACGGATATGGACTTCACCGAAGGAGAAATAGAAAAGAAGATCACTGACCTAATGACGAATAAGTCACCTGGCCCGAATGGGTTTCTACCCAAAGTGTTGAAAGAAGTGCGGGATCAAGTGTCACGACACCTGAGCGCAATCTTGAACATGTCCATCCGGACCGAATGCGTTCCTAGAGACTGGCGTGAAGCGAAGGTGACTCCTATCTTCAAGAAAGGAGATCGTAGCCAACCGTCTAACTACCGACCTATCAGTCTGACTTCGATAGTCGGTAAGCTCATAAAAAGCATGATGGTGGACAAAATGACGACGCATTTAGAGTCAAACCTGGTACTGAGGAGTTCCCAGCACGGCTTCCGAAGTAAACGGTCATGCCTGACGAACCTTGTGGCATTCTTCCACTTCGTCTTTAGTGAGCACGATCAAGACAAGGCGGTGGATGTGGTCTACTTAGACTTTCAGAAAGCCATAGAAAAGGTACCACACCGCCGCCTTCTTCGGAAAGTGCGAGCGCTGGGCATAGACAGAAAAGTAGCCGGCTGAATAGAGGACTGGCTAAGTGGCAGAAGGCAACGGGTGGTTGTGAATGGAGAGGCTTCTGAGTGGGTGCCCGTTACTAGTGGGGTGCATCAAGGTTCTGTCCTGGGACAGAACCTTGAGGCACCCCGCTACGTCAATGACATGAACGGTGACATGGTTGCCAAGATTTCCAAATTTGCCGACTATACCAAGCTTGGTATGAACGTTGCAAAGGATGGAAATACGGCCCGCCTGCAGGGTGATCTTTGGAGGATTGGGGAGTGGTCGAACACGTGGAAAATGCCTTTTAACGTGAACAAATGCCAAGTGATGCACATCAGCCACCGAAACCCCTAATCTCAGTATATCCTTAAGGACACTGCTATTGAATCCACCAACACTGAGAAGAAATTGGGTGTAACGATCACTAGTGACCTTAAGTTCTCTAAACAGTGCATTGAGGTGGAAAAAAAGGCCTAAGGGTGGTAGGCCACATAAAGCGCCAGTTTGGATATCGGAACAAAGAGATTGTACTGTGTTTGTACAACTCACTTGTCCGACCCCACCTGTAGTATGCCGTACAATTTTGAAGTCCTTCATTTAGAAAGGACATCGCGAGTTTGGAACGCGTGCAAGCAAGGGCAACCGAACTGATTCCCTCTATCAGACCTAAAAGTTATGAAGATAGGTTAAGGGAATTAGCTCTGTTCTCGTTGGAAACCCGTAGACTGCGTGGTCAGCTCATCGAGCTTTTCAAAATACTTCGACGGTTCGACAATGTTGACTACAGGGCTATTTTCACACTTGTTGATGGCAGAACGTGCAATCGCAGCTTTAAACTTGAACTGAAGCGTTACAACCGCGATCTGTGTGGAAAGTTTTTCACGTACAGTATCTTTGGTAGTTGGAACGCACTTCCAGTGGAAATTGTCAACAGTAAATTTGTTGACTAGTTCAAGTCAAGACTAGACAGAGTCTTGAAAAGTGGCCGTTTAAGGACGTAAAACATTTGACCAGAGATGTGCCCGCTCGACTGTTAGTCTAAAGGTACCCTCTTTGAATGGACCGTAAGGTCTTCTAGAAAACTTTCTTTCCTTGTTACTTCTTGTTACTCTTGCACTATGGATTCACCCTCGTGCGTGGTCGTTTGTGTTTTTATAGGTGCATATGTGAGTTTCAAAAACAAGATCTCGTTAAATTGTATAGAAATGTCCTACCGATTACTATCTGTGTGAACGTTCTTGTGGGCCTACATGCGATATGTGTGTAACAAAATTAAGGTAGTATCGTGTAAACGTGGTGGAAAGTAGAGGCAATAATTTCTACCTTATCTTCAGCTATGACGTTCCTTTTAATTTTGTTATCAGGTCAAAACTTGACGCTATTGGGAATTTCTGACATCAGAATATTTAAAAAAATAGAGATAAAAAAATAGAAATATTTAAATTTTATATTATTAAATTTAAAAAATATATATGTCATGGCAACAGTGGTGAAATAATGAGGATGTGTAAGAGTTCCATTTCTCGAAGCAAAGAGCCAAGCCAGTTATGTAGCTTCCACACATATAATTTCTTATGTAGTTACCAATATTTAGAAAACAATAGTATGAAAAATGAGATGACCAAATGATCCGAATCCACATTCTCTTCAAAAGTAGTCTAATTTCCATTAAAATTGTGCAGAATATTCTTTTAAACTTAGCTCTGCTAATGTACAAGTTTCATTTCATAGAATAGCGGAAAAAGAAGTTGAGGAAAATAATGCGTGCTCACAAAAGATGTGTTAAAACTAGAGAAGAATAACTTATAACTCAGTTTACAGGTAAATAAATATTAGTAACGTATGTATAAGTACAAAGTTCCCTGTGATTATGTAGTGGAAAATTAAAGAAATGACACTGTCTGACATTTCTAGGCATTGTAATCTGACACAAGTGTGATTTCACACATGATAAAGCTCTAGAAGGATAATAGTTCGTGTGTGTTGGCGAAAAGAACGTTTCACCTTCGAAAAACCTCTCCCATGGAAGAAACACACGATACAACGGATAACGATGAAGGGTCAATTTGAGAGAGCAGCCGATAGTCGGGTCAATTTGCCGAATTTGCTTTGCCTGGCTGTCTCACCTCGCTCGAGAGCGGTAGGAAGCGCTGCACAATCCCGTTAAGAAACCCTGAAGTAAAATTATAAAGCGGCTAGGTTAACTTTCACTACTGAGCATTTAGTGTTAAGTGGTGCAAAGTAAGAAAGTGTTTTTCAAATTTAGTTTGCTTAGATCCGATGGGAAGCAGTATGTAAGGTGTCGTAGAGGTAAAATATTAAATCATGTGGTATACAAGAATCTGATTATGCACATGTGAGCCTATATTTACGAACATCGGGAATACATAAGCCTCTTTCCATGGAGAATAATACTCCGTGCTTGGCAACAAAAACTGAGAAGCAATTGAAAATTTGGCCATGATGAACCTGCCTGGGCAGATAAACGATGAGAAGCTTATAGCTCGAAACCGATGAATGTTGTAGATCTTTGGCAAAGAGTAAAAAAGAATAGAAGAACAAGAGGGAAAGTCCTTTGAATGACCTGCAGGGTTTTGTGATAAGATGAGGAATGGTTATCGCATTGATGGTTTCCCATGGTTCAAATCAAATACAAGTGCCTTTGAATGACTAAATAAGGCTTGTGTCACTAGATGGCGTGACCGAGTGAAAAATCCAATGGAATATTTGAAATCTCGAGGGTGAATAACCCTATGCCCCATGGTCATATGGGTCATTTCATGGCTTTAAATGGGTACAATTGAACTTTACTCATTTTGAAAAAAAAAAGCCACGCCTTGACCTGGCGCTTCGCCGCAGGTAAAAACACACTTAAACAATGGGAAAAAATTGTGACGTCCTGCGGCCGAAGATGTGCTCACGTTTTTTATGAGTATTTCTTCAACTTTTTATGTTACAATTATGTTTTAATCTGTTTTTTTCTCTCTTTATAACTGACCTTCTCTAGTTTTGGCAAGATTTTTTCCTCATAACTTATTTATTCCGCTGTTCTATTAAATGAAACTAGGATTCTATCAGAAGCAAATTTCAATGAATATTCTGTCCAAATTGTAATGAAAATTAAACAAGTATTTTCAAGTAAATGTTGATTTTTGGTATTTTATTCTCCGGCTATGTTGCTAAGGCCATAGCACAAAGCATATTCTCTTCACCAAATTCATAAATATAGATTCCTTTACTAAATTTGTGGTGAATTTACGAATGAAAATATGATTTTCTATCTTCACATCATTTCACAGTGGTATTTTTATACATGGTTTCGGTTTAACAGAGATAATAAAGTCCTGCGTGTAAATTTTCATTCTTCCCCATCATGAGTTTACCACAAGATTGATAATGAATCAATATACTGTTAAAAAATGATCTAAGAGATTATTATTGTTTAAATGGAAACCAGAAGTAGCAGCTTTCTAAATATCTTGAATATAGATGTACAAATAGTAAAGTTAGCCGAGGTGAAAATGTGTGACAAGAACAGACGGAAAATCTTTGTGCATGTCCTTAGGGAGGTCATATTTAATCTCACAACCTCAAAAAGTAGATGCAATTTACAGTAAATCAACTCTAGTTTTCAATCAGGCGTCTGCTTTTCTGGGTTCTTGAATCTCTTTCTTACACCCATTTTCACTCCTTATTCCACCCCACACGCTATGCGAGGGGAAGCAAATCACCACACATTACACCCAAGCGGGCGATACACAGGCGTTCATGAAGTGTTCCTTACTCTTACCTGAGACCCATCCAGCTGCAAATACACGGGAGTGTCAACCCTCTCTTCCCCCATGGTGATTAACGTATCCCAATGGCTTCCCCTTTCCGAGAATCCCACGCTGGCTCCCAGGAGGTGCAAGCGCCAAGGGGCATGCTGGAGTGAGCCGCAGTGCTCGAAAGAAACCACTGCCGGTTTTTTTAAGGAAACGCCCGCGGGGCCGCAGCATATGACCGCGCTCAGTAGTGTCTGATGGGGGAGATAAATTTATTGGGTGATTTCTCTCTCTACTCACCCAGGAATGAAATAATACTTGACCAGTATCAAAGCGACTGCGAGACCAGAATGATGCCTCAACTACAAATTAAATGTCCTCAACGACCAAAACAACATTTCATCAATCAGGAATTGAGTGATGCTAAATCGATAAAAAATAATGACAATCAGACTTTGAATGATCCTTTTTAATAAATGGAATGAGTCATACAGGCAATTGAATATCTCTTCAAAGAGAAGTTAAAAGTGTCTTACCAATTGTAACAATGAATCAACCCTGAATTAAATGTACTCACACCGAAATTGAAGGATTTCTCAATCAGGAATTAGATAATCCTAAAACAACAACGGAATATTTTAAATGCTACTTCTACCACAAATCGAAATGCGTCGTCTAAAGGAAAAGAATGATTCTCCACCCGGATTTAAGGATCAGAAACTGATGATTTCTGAAGAAGAAATTTAATGACTTTTCACTCAGTTGAGTGATTGATTATTTATCTTAATATTGAATGATTCTTTAATTGCAAATTAAGAGTTACCATAAATCGAATAGTTTGTCACCAGTAAATAAATGATTTTACGCCCAGATATTAAATGATTCCTTAAAAAGAAATTAACAATTTTAGCTTACAGTTCCTTTCAAGAACTTAAGGTCGTAGTAGTAGAGTGATTTAAAATTGATTAAATAAAAAAAGTCAATCAACTTGCCTGCTGATTTTGGAGGTAAGGTTTGGATGTGTGGCTTGATATCACAGCGATGAAGAATGTGTGGTTGTAGTTGTGGGTGGTAATGGCACCCTCGGGGATTGTGAGAGAGACGTTGCAGTTGGGGATGACGAGGCGCCCACCAGAACACCCAATGACCCCCCAGGCGGCCGCCTCGAACGGGATTCCCTTGAGGGTGGGGGGGATCGAACAACCACTTCCCTTCTCGTAGAAATCTGCCCACAACAGATAAAAAAAAGGGTTAAAATAAACTGAGGCCAAATCAAGAGAGAAGACACATGCAAAAACTAATATTGAAAAGAAAAGATAAAACTCACATTCAAATCAAGAAATAAAACTTGACGGAGAAATAGAGATAAAATCTAAGTTGAAATCAAAAGATAAAATAGGCATGGAAAATGCTGGTAAATTTTACATTTAAAGAACAAGAAATAAGGATTAAAACAGGAAAATTAAAATAAATGACCTATTACGAATAAAACCAACGTAAAAATGAATTGATAGAACTGGCATATGGAATTCAAAGGCATACAATAAATAAATAAATAAAAGAAAGAAAATAAAATACAGAAAGGAATAGAATCAATATGGATTAAATTGACAGTATTAAAATGATGCAGCATTCTCATATATCGAACTTACATGAAAAATGGAAATTAAATTTACATTAAAAAACAAAAAGTTCTAAACACATGGAAAATTTAAAATATAAATCTATGAGGATTAAACCCTGTTGAAATCTTATGAAATAAATCCTAAATGAATTAAATGCAGGTAGAAAATAAAGTAGTAAATTTGATTTCAGTTAAAAGAGCTGCAAGAACAAATCAAATCCACATTGATGAAAAAAGAGTAAACCCCAAATGATCAAAGGGATAAGAAAATGAAAACGTAAAATATATATGATTAAAACCACTTGTAAGGTGAAGATGTAAAACCAACTTTGATCAAAAACCTCATAGAAAATGAAAAGAAATCTCCGATTAAAGAATAAAATATAGAACTGCTTAGGATTAAATATACAAGTTCGATTCTCTGACAAATCAAGCAAAAATTTGAAATATGGAACCACACCCTCTCTGATTTTGAGGAATATTCGTGTATTGGTATATTTTTGGCTGAAACTACTGAGTTTGAAATCCGTTTATCAATATCTTAATTAAAATCAAATGTAAGGACACCCCAATTTGAGCAGTTTTGGCAGCCCCCCACTCCCAAATTATAAACACTTGTATCTCAGCCTCTAAAGAAACAATAAGGTTAAACAAAATACCATTCAAAAGCAAATATTTAGCGTTTCAAAATTAATTAGGTGAATATTTTACATAGACCTAGATTAAAATGGGTACGGCCATCTAAATTTTATTGGGGGGGGGGGGTACCACCAACGTTCATGGAAATGATTTTTTTTTCCCCAAAAAACATTATCACTTTTGTTTTATATATTTCACTTGGTCTATTCAATATATAGGGTTAAATATATTGAGTGTCGTGGTATAGTCGACTATCCAATACAATATATATTATTAGTATTAAGGGGGAGAACTCAGGCTATTAAAGCGAACCATCCAAAGACTGAACCCTACGTTGATGCGCAGATTATAAAGGTCTGGTTGAGACGTGGAGTCAATTCACTTAACTAATCAGGTTGAGTTCGAAGTTGGCGAGATTTGAATAACGAGGACAAGAGTGACATTCAGGTTAATTGAAGATGAACATAAGAAAATATAACATTTATTTTCAAATTAAAAAATCTAAATTCAATTAATTAGTTTAGAGCTACCTGCTCAGATCTAAATGGGCTCAAGAGGTAAAAGGGGAAAAGGGGCTTACGGGTCGGAGTGCAACGGTGACTTCACATGAGACTTGAGGGAAAAGTAAGGGATCGGCGAGACGATCTTGTCAGCGTCTTCAAAGGTGGGATCCTCGTCAGGAGAAGAGTGCGAAAGGTATGATCGGTACTTTACTTGCGGGGTTGTGAAGGCGTAAGTTATAACCTTAGCTAGTGCTCGGAGTCTCCTCAAGGGGGAGATGGGTAATAACCCCTACTTTGAGAAATTCCCAGATGGCAGCTCGAGGTGCCAACTATCGGCGACAAACAGTTCTTTTGTACCCTCTCTCTATCTCCGCGGGGAAAACTGCTGGAATTTCCGACCGCATGGGAGATATTCTTCACACTCGATTGGATGGTACGATGGTGGAGGAGGGGGCGCAACTGAGCTTGCTTCGTCATGTGACTCTCGGACTCGTGGAGTCTGTCTACCCACGTGGCTTCCTGCAACGTGATAAGCGTTGCGAAGCAGGGGGGGGGTATCCATTTACATTGACCTATTTAGCTGTCTTTAGCACAAAAAAAGGCAACATACTATAGATAGTCTATGCTGTACTATACCTGTAGAATCATTTTATGTTAAAAGGGAATTTTTCTGCCTTTGGGTTAAATGAACATAGGGGGTTGCGAATCCTGTTTTGCATTTGAAAGCACTCAACACACTCAAAATATTCCTCATCCATACCCAACATATATCTTCAGTGGAGAAAAAAAGATAATTTCTTTTGCGCAACCTGGCGCATTAAGTTAATTATACTTTCTTGATATTCATCTGAGATTTCTTCAATAAACCCTATGTAAGGCATATTCTCGTGTAAAAAGAACATATTGGCCAGTATTTTAGTCAATGAAGGTAATGGAAGGAATTGATATATCAACTGAAGTTTCCTGAACAATTTATAATGTTGACTGTGACGTTTTGAACGTTTTGATAATTATCATTAAAACTGTTGGGAAAAATTTTATGGAATCCTTGTTTACCCTATAAGGTTTGGGCAGTCTCAAACCTGGATCGCAATCGCTCTTCAATTGTTGATATGTCATCAGATGGAATGTAAGAGAATTGAATTTCAGTAAAATAATCTTCAGGAAATTTTAAAAATTCTAAATGTTATTATAATTGGTAATTTCTAAACCCTCTGAAGACGCTCCTTAGTTGCAGTCCTTTTAATCATGCCACTAATGTCATCACAGGCATTCATGCCATGACTGGTAGCGAAAACTTTCCATTCACAATTCATTCCAAAGTGTAAAATGTGATAGCCCATATTTATGAAGTTGTACTTATATTTTTACTGAGCAACACAACCATTTGAGAAATAATGAACGTTGGTGCATTTTGGAAGAATATAATTTATGGCAGGCAAAAGGTTTCTTTTTTTGACATACAAAGCAAAGGTTTTATGGGTATAACAGTGTGTTTTCCTTTTATAATAACCAACAAAAAAGTGTGCAGTAGCTAGAATGTTTGACCAGTAAAAGCTTTGGCTTGTGCCTTGTACAATAAAAGAGTAATTTTCAGAAAAGTCACCAAGAACTTGGACTTCTTGTTTGTCTAAGTTTCCTATAAGATATTTTTAATATGCCGAATGTGACTTAGAAATGAAATGGTGGCTTATTAGGGAAATAAATTTAGATGATAGACTAGCTATAAATTCATCTGTTGAAGAAACAACGGTGCTGAGTTTTAACCATTCATTGTTTATTAACTGGAAATAATTAATGTTAGGACTAAGTTAGAAACAATAACCAAGACGGTTTATGATAAACAAAAATGTTGAGTGCAATTAAACCTCTATACCCTATAGACAATATAAAATATACCAAATGAATGATGTATAATCAAAAACTAGATAAGATTTTATTGAAGAAATCTCAGATGAACAGCAAGACTGTAAAAATAATTTCATGCACCAGACCTGGTGCATGAAGTTGCGCAAAACAAATTCTCTTTTTTTGTGCACGGAGGATACATGTTAGGTATTGTACTGAACAAACCAAGTATAATATACAAAGAAATTACGCATTTTAAGAAACAAAATGTATAGTGCTTTTTTGTGATTTTTTTTTTATTTCTAGGTACATTAGGGGTCCCCCCATGTTAATATTTAGATGACCGTAAGCTTTTTAAAACTCTTTTTATTTAAAATATTGATTTAATCAAGTTTAAAAAAGGTAAATATTCTTTTTTGAATGGCATTTTGTTTAACCTTCTTAGTTAATTAGGGGCTTAGAAAAGAGTCTATAATTTGGGGGACTGTCAACCCCCCAAATTGCAATATCCATAATTTTGCTTCTAATTAAGATGTGGAAAAACGGATTCCGGACTCGGTGATTTCAGCCAAATATCTACCTATCCACGAATTTCCATCAAAATCCAAGAGGGTGTGGTTCCACCCCTTTGCTTGATTATTCGGAGCATCGGTCACAATGTAAATTATAAGAGAGAACCATCA
This sequence comes from Ceratothoa steindachneri, assembly GCA_963969495.1. Lineage (NCBI taxonomy): Eukaryota > Metazoa > Arthropoda > Malacostraca > Isopoda > Cymothoidae > Ceratothoa > Ceratothoa steindachneri. The sequence continues at coordinate 43,369,497 of OZ018323.1, read as the reverse complement.
TGAATTAACTAAAAGGAATTAATGGTTGGCGATTTCATGACAGGGCTAATTTTATTAATTTATTATTTGGTGGGCATATATATATTTATATATATATATATATATATATATATATATATATATATATATATATATATATATATATATATACATATATATATATATATATATATATATATATATATATATACAATCGGCGAAAAAATTCAACACATGCTTTGAAAACAATTTATTACACTTCTTATATATTTTTTAGTGCAAATATATACTCTAAATAAAGGCCAAAAAGTGTTCGCTACCTTGCACAATGCACAATCTTACCTATATCCACTTCTCTCCCCCCCCCTTCCCACTTCTCTCTGGAGTCAGACCAACAATAGTGAGTGTTTTGATGTTTCTCCCTTGCATTCATCTAGGATTTTTAATATTCTAACTCATTAAAAATTATGTATTTTCTTAGGTTTGTATTATGGAAAAAAGTCTCTTTTTTGTAGATATTAATCAACACTTTTACTGTTCTAATTTCTAGACAATTTTCCTTATATTATAATTCATTATACATTACATATGTATTACTTAATACTTTTATATCATAGAACCCGAAGATGAGCGGACAGCACGAAACGTTGTTAAAACCTTATAAAAGAAGATGAATTTCTCCGCATTCTATATACTCTCATTCCTGGTGAAATTTTATATATATATATATATATATATATATATATATATATATATATATAATTAGGTAAAAGGCCATGTTGTTTGCAGGTACTATTGAAGTCCACAGCTGTTGCAGTGTTACTAATTTTAACTTGTATTTTCTTAATATTTCTTAAAGTTAATGACGCTACCACAACTATGGACTTCAATAAGACCTGCATATATATATATATATATATATATATATATATATATTATATGATAAAAAGGTGTTCGTGTTGTTTCTGACCTGATGTGGAGTCGTTGAGTGTCGACTGCGAGGCACTTTGGTGCTGTTTCTGAAGCGAGGAATTGGAGGATTCGAAACGCCACTCGTTGCCACCGACCCCACTATCAAGTGTGGGAGTGGCACAGGCTCCCGGGAGCAGCGCCTGAGCTCCGAGCTGAGGGGGGCAAGGGTGGTAAAAATTATTCAACGAAGGCAGAGGTGATGCCCTTGGGGAGACCCTGGGGGAGTCACGGCTGGGGCTCTTGAGGAGGGGCACATCGTAGTGGTGTTCCGAGGGGGTCTTGTAGATGCTCTCTCGCGAGTACTTCCTGGCCTTATTTCGGACGGTCGGGGAGGAGTAGTGATTCTCGTCCTTGATGGATCCCTCAAGTGTGAGCGCTCCGCTGCCCGGCCTCCAGCTGCTGCGCAGCGAAGGAGTGAGGCTGCGGGGGTGCTCGAAGCAGAGGGGCGAAGGCCCCAGTTCTCGCGAGATCTCCGACTTGGACTTCTCTTTAGCGGCTTCACAGAACGGCTTTGGATACTCTGGACGCGGCCGAGGTTTACAAACGGGGTACCACCAGCGAGCCACAGGTGTGCCACGAAGTACCCAGCGGTGTATGTGTGGGCAGGGCCACAGGTTGGCAGCCACAAGTGTGGCGTGAATCAGCCAAAAGTGTTCCGTACAATAGCCACAGGTGTGCCGCAAATGATCCGTGGGAGGGTCGCGATGTTGTGAGAGAACAGGGTAAAATTAAGTGAAATAAAATGGGATTAAGTAAAAAAATAAATCGCTAAAATGTTATAAAAGTTTTTGCAATTAATAACTTAAAACCTTAAATAACATAGCTTATACTTATTCTATTTAAATTAACCTTTTTATTGCTACTAAATATAAAGTATATACATTATTTATACTCATCAAGTTTTAATAATTTTAATATGAGCAATCGGAATTATTATACTTTCTAACGGGATCTTCTATTTAACTTTTAATGAGATCTTCTATTAAATTTTTAAGAGGATTCTCTTTTTAAATTTTTAACAGGATCTTTTATTGCTGTTTTTAATGGGATCTTCTATTAAGTTTTTTAACAAGATCTTCTATTCAACTTATAACTGGCTCTTCTATTAAAAGTTTTAACGTAATCCTCTATTAAAGTTTTTTACGAGATCCTCTATTAAACTTTTTTGACAGGATCCTCCTTTTTGTAAATGATGGAGTTTCTCTTAAAAATGATGGACTTCAGCCACAAAACAAAGAAGTGAATTCAATACATGAAACCAAATAGAAAAAATACACGGTAAAAGCGGATCCAACATTATCTAACAGAACGAATCCAAAAGAGGGCCAACAACCGAAACAACCCAATACCCAATAATCCGACAATAAAAGGAGGGAAATAAAAGTTTATTAACCACCTCATAAACATAAAAATAACTGTTTGAGATTGTGAATTACTGAAATAAAGTTCCCGGTAAACGCCGGTCGTTTACCATGCCCAAGTGCCAATACGGTGCACACTCTCACATCACCAAGGACTCACCAAAGTTAGCGACCTCGTAAAGACCCCCTTCGCTCCGGTTCTTACGGCTGTACTTTCGGAAGACGAAGATGAGCAGCAGAAGGATGATGGGCACGAAAATGGAGAGAATTACGATGAGAGTGATGTCCTGCCGCAGAGCGCGTTCCACAGCTGTGCGAAAGAACAATTTAGGAGAAGTCTAAGACACGAGGTATGGTGAATGTTATAAAAGAGAACTTGGAAGGATGAAAGGTTCAAGATGAGGAAGTGATTCTTCATGTTACTGTAGTTGATGGATATGGAAGAATATATTCGATGAATAATTAGGTCGAAAAATTAGGCGGTGAATGTTCTAAAAGAATGGTAAGGAAAAAGGACAAAATATATATTTTCTTTAATTTAATGGGTAGTAATAGTAGTATTGGTTCGCCAATCCGCCTTTATCCAGGCGGATCCCACCCGTTAATAAATAAAGTGAGTCCGAGGGCACCAGGGGCAGGTGCCAAGAAGTATTATGGCTTAGCACAACACAGCGTTTAGGTGGAACCTTGGTCGTCCCGGGACAGAAGGGCCTGTTTCGCGTCAAAGGTACGTGGATATAGATACCTATTGGCAGGTTTCATTGGGACAGATAGTGTGTGTGTGTGTGTGTGTGTTGTGCTGCGAAAACGTGAGAGGAAAGAAACCAGTGTTTTAATTGACTGTGTGTGTGATGAGAAGTGTAAGATCTACCCCCCCGTATACATGGGTGAGCACATCGCATCGACCAATCGGTAGCCAGATCTCTCCGTGCGCTGACGTTTGTGTCCGCTCATGCCGGGATCGAACCCGGTACCTCGACCTCAGCAGAACATCGCCCTATCCACTTGGCTAGCAAGAGCTATAATTTAAAGTCTAGTAAGGAATATATCCGTTGTATTAATGATCATTAGAAGCCTTTTCATCATTATTAACAATTTTAACTCAGGCGACGTTACATAGCTGGAAAGTTTGAGCTTCATTGAAGGCATTGATATATTAATATATGTTCGAGGTGGGTTGTAAGTGTAGCGTAACTTTCTGACACATCAACTGACTACTATGGCGATGCACCTTCTCTACATTTTTACATCTTTATACCACTCTGTGCGATCCTCCTTTTGGAAAAAGATTCTTGGTGAGAAGCCTTCGATGGTTTAAATAAAATCCACTCCTTTACTATCGTGCCTCATCTATAGCTACCGACACAATAAAAATCCAAATTAAGACTCAAAACGTATGCACTCAGGGACAAAAGAAGTGATAGAAATAATTATACATGTAGATCTATAATTATTTATTCATTTTCTTCTCATATAACCTTTCAAAACTGTGAGGTGCATCTCACGGTGTGTATTGCCGCCAAACATTCTTTGTTCCATAGCTAACCCCGAGAAATCAAGCTGGCACTTCATACATTCACGATCAAGAATTTAATTCATACGCATTGTCATAAAAACTGCTGACGTCATTCAGTCCCGAATACATAATTGCTGCCTTCAAATTGATCCAATTTTCATAAAAAAACCGAAATTAATTGAAAAATCTTTATTTTACATGATTTTTATATAGTAGAATGACGATGTGCGACTCTTCCTGATTATAGGCGTAATTACAAAGCAAATTTTCCTCAAATTATATTGGTACTTTGGAAAACGAGTTTCTAATACAAAATATATTAATTACAAAACGATTAAATTACCAAATTATCAAAGGAGATAAGCGAGTTCATGGTTTAGTTAGGGTTTAATGAGGAAAAAATAAAATTTCCAAAGCCAAAATACATATGTAAGTGATCCGAGCTCTGAAATCTAGACAGGATTAAGCTGGTTTCAAAGTTTGGCTAAAAGAGGCATTTTGTTCAGGCCGAATCACCCCCTTCGCCTCATTTGCGCACCAGTATTAAGCTAACCTTGGATTAAACCCCCAATGCATACTTTGAACTTTGTGGAAATTTCGTTTGTATGAATTCACCACATATGGTAGCTGCGGTGTTCTGGGTGAATTCACAGAGCTACGAAATAGAGTATTTGGAACAATTTCTTTGCAACTTTTTTGGTTTGTCTTTTTCATATCAACGGAATGTGTGAAGTTGGAGGGATTTTAAATCCCGGTTAGACTTTTCGTAAAAGACCTGGATTTGTTTGTTTTGGCAGGATTTGTTGGGATGTTTCAGTATACACCGCGTGGCAAGGTAGAAGGCACGACCTGAAAGTTTGTTTTTAATTAATTCCTGGTATTACTATACTATTATTTTACAATTCTTTATGAGATAGAAGTATCTTTATTGACAATAGATACTTTCAAGCAGGTTTCTAGGACGAAAGATCATAGAGGGCGAAAATCTCTTTTATTTAAAAACGAAAACAAACCTTGGCATGGAGATGAGAATCTTGAAAGAAGATTTGCAAACTGTTGAAATAAAAGAGACTAAACATGTGGGTTGATCACATAGTCTGAGTGGGTTGCTTAGGGCGTGGGTGCTAAAGAGCTTTGAGGGATCGGTGGGTGAAAATTCCTACTGTTGTATGGTACCATCAAGACCTGGTAGAGAGGACATTGGATGAATGGTAAAATGCATTCTCCCTTCGGAGATTCAGAAACCCCATTGTAGAATGAAATGCAGATAACGAACAGTATGATAATCGCTGACAAGCCCAAGGGCACCAGGGGTCAGTCCGCGTTGTTGGGTAGTATTGTGCTTTGACCCTAACCAGGGACCATTGGTAGAACCCTTCCTGGGGCCGCGTCAGGAGTAAGCGGATAGGATTACTCCTATAGGTGATCCTACCCCTCTATCGCCAGGTATCCCGAAGAAAGAATAAATAGTACATGTAGTGTGGTGGTGAAACGGGAAGAGAATGATAGTGGTTTTATGATTGGTTATGTGCCAGCTCGTGGCACCGCTGACAGCGCAAACGGGATAACGAAGTTCACCTAAAGATCTGAATGACACTCGCTTGCTCGTGCGGAGGCACCGGAAACGGTTTTGTTGGGACTTAAGGTCTAGAAAGAGTGTCCGCACTCTGTTTTGCAACCAGGTAACAATTAGGGAACCATTCATAAACAAAGGGACAGCCACACAATTCGCGTCCGGGAAAGTCGAAGCACCTCCGGCTGACTCTGAGGCGAAAGAGTGATGTGTTGTATGAGCGGTGGAAGGGAGATGGAAAAGAAAGGGGGGGGGTTGATTGGTCACGTGACTGGGGACTTATGTGTCCGGACTCGATGCTTCGCAGGAGGGATGGCAGCTGCCAACGGATGGTGAAAGCCTTTTGGTGTCCGCTCTAGCCGGGGATAGAACCCACAACCTAGGCATTGAAAGTCCAACGCCTTATCCGCAAGGCTGGCGGCGAGACCTCCAGCGGTGAGGCGAATATGGCATAAAAGGGAGTCAGAATTTAGTGGCGGCCATGCGCGCCAACTTCACTTTGTGGCACAGGACTGAAGTTGAGGCCATGTAATTAACTTTTTATATTATTATTATAATTATGCAATAGTGTAATAAATTTAATAGATTCAAAGGAAGAAGTATTACAGGTAAAACAATAGGAGATAATTGTGCGACAGATAATATAAAAGTATGGGTGTATAACTCTCGTATTGTATCGACATTATTTTTCTAATTACATTGTTTACATTTCTGGGAAAATATGGAGGAAATAATCGGTTAACAATAGAGACTTTGCCATTTTAAGAGGAAAAATCCTAATATTTTGTTAATATTAAGTTGAAGGGGAGAAATGTATGAGAATTATCTATTTTGCTGGATGTATAGATAAGATAGATAGATAGGTAGACAGACGGAAGGCTGGCTAGCTGGATAGATAGATAGACAGACATATTTTTATTTCGTAAAATAAATTACATAATGTTGAAATTGGTTATAAAATATTTGATTTATACATAAATACTGGTATACATATAATCTTTAACATATTTATAGTTTAGAAACAAATTTATCATCATAGTTGGCGAATGTTTTCCTCCTTTGCTTAAACGATTTATATACATAGATACATATTATATATATACATACATACACAGTATACACACACATATATATATATACATACACCTACACACATATATATACATACATACACAATAATAAATAACATTACAATAAATATGCTAAAGATTAAATTTAATTTAAATTACAGTGTTTTGGATTTGCGAAATCAGAAGAATACAGCAAAAAAAACTATAATAATAACTCCTAGAGAATTCAAAATTATCGAAGAGTTTTTTTGCCTCGCTTGAACGAAATGGATTCTGGCATAAATTGCATCCTTATCATTTTCGAATAGGTCTTCAATATTATAGTATTTCTCGTAGGTAGCTCCTGATAGGGATTATGCAAGGGCTCGGGGAATTATAAATTCTGAATGCAAAGTTTAATATTATTTTATTTATAAAATGGCGAAATGTTAGGAAATTTGCCTGATAGCATACGCAATGAGTACTTTACCTTGTCGAATAATTGAGAATACGTTTCAGAGCATTATGAAAGTGAGTAGACAAGGCTCTGAAAATCTTAGAGCAACCTTTAAGATCACTCCACAAAAAGGACCCATAAAAGGAGAGACAGGAGGTTCTAAAAAGGTGAATCAATATGTTTTGATTTACCTTCCCAAATTTGCTCATAAGGCAGTGGATTTGAGAGACAAAGACCTTCTCACTCCTCATATCAGCATTGTTTCCGAGGTCGAACGACTGATTTACCCCAAGAGACTTAACTTGCTCTACCGTCACCATTATCCTAGAGTTATTAACAGCAAGGTTAACGTTGTTTATAGATGTTAAATTATACGAGAACACCATGAATGAGGAGTTATTTTCATTCCAACGAGAGCACAGCTATATTTATTTTGAGCTTGAAGAGCCTGAGGAGAAGGAGCAAGAGGGACAATATCATCAGCATAGGCGATGATATTGTAATGGTAGACCCCAAGCAACAGCCAAGACGTGAGGATCTGACTGTTTCTAGCACACTATTGATGTACAGATTGAATGAGAGAGAGATTATCTCCCCCTGTCTCCTCCTTTTCCAACTTCCCAGGGTGATGACTTGCTTTTGCCAAAGGAAACGCACACTAACTGATTCATCAGCATATTCTTAATGATATTAATTAAATAGGGAGGAACTTTGCTTTGTACTCATTTCTCAAACAGCACTCAATAATTAACGTGTTCAAAAGCTTTACTTAGATCTAAAAAACAGCGCATATTTTTTCCACCATTCGAGTTATAGCAATAGATAACCTCTTTTAACGCTATAATGGCTATGAAAGTGACGTATCTTTTCTAAAGACAAGCTGGTTGCTATCGATTTTAAAGTGGTTATTTAATTCGAGTAAAATACAATATTCAAATACTTTCACAACTGGACTAATTTCCTCTTTCGTCATTCCCGTAGGAAGATGGGAATGGAGTAGCATACACGAAAATATTCTGCTAATGAAACAATATATGATATCAGAGCCATATTTCAAATGATAAGAATGGACATTGCCATTATACCCAATCTTAGTTTGAAAGAGGGAACGGCATTTGAGATCTCTGCCTGATTTATTTTCCTAATGTTCCTAAATTTGTCACAGAGCACTCTGAATTTTGAATCAAAGGAACGAAGTTTGTTCTGGCTGTTACTGTTGTCAAATACTAAGTTGAACTTTTTGCTCAAATTTTCGGCAATACAATCATGACTGTCTTCGCCGTCAATTATAATTGATGAAGAGGTATTTTTATTATAATCTTGTTGACACGTATTAATCTCCTGAAGTTCTTTGTATTTTTGCTCGCAAATTCCTGTACAAGTTTACTATTCCTAATTTTTTTTTCACTTGCTCTACATAGATCAAGTTTGGCTTTAAATTTAGTTCTACTGTCTTACATATTTTCATACAAGCCACCTAACCTCGGTTTGCCAGTCTTTCTCCAACGTAGGAAACATACTCTGGCTTTAGAGTGAAGATCTCTGCAGAGATCATTCCATCCAGGAACGATCTTTGGCGATCTCTTCCTACTGACCTTAAATTCCTAATATGATTTAAGCAAGGCTCTAATTAAGATTTCAAAAGCATTATCTAACAGCAATCTGTGATTTTCGAAGTTACAGTATCGTGATCTACATTCAAGTACTTCGTTTTCATAGTTCGGCAAAATTGAGTTAAGTTTATCTTAGTAGCCTTACTTATCATCCTCACAGAAATTGGTCAGTTCACAAACTAATTATGGTCAATGGTGTTTTTCATATCATTAAAAACATGAGTTTTTATAGGCATAGTAAATGATACAGGGAAGTGGTCACACCTTGATTATCCATAACCTACAGAGAGGGTATCAATTAAATTGGGTCGCGACACGATAACGTGATCCGGCCCGCTGGTAGAGTTGTGGGCCGGACTCAGATAAGTAAATGATCCATCGGTAAGATGGCATCATCCAGGTGTGGTTGGAAATTATCGACAAATTCTTGGATTTCCCTCCAAAATCTGCCCTTGCTGGGATCAGCATTAAAATCACCGCTCACTATTAAGTTAATGACTTCTTCATCCGTGATTATTTCACTCAGAGTGGCCAGGGAATCCCTATAAGATGCTAGGGACGTACACGACCCATTATCATGAGGGAAATAAACATTTATTGAAAAAGTAATGGCAACTTTATCATTAACTGTTATACCTAGGACATTTTCTTTCACATATAGGGACCTAATTATCTTTCCCAAGGTTTTCTTGAATAGAATAGCCAGTCCTCCTTTGGGGCGAGACCCGTGTGTGGTTGATATATCTCACGTACTTGAGGTTACAACAAGGTCAAAGTCTGTGTCTATTTGACCCAGAATATAGGCGTCTTCTTGTGGTAATAACAATTCCTACAGCTGAACTATATCACAACTTGATAATAAATCTCTGACTACGTCAATGTACTTCCGTATTGAGTTACAGTTGAAAGTAGCGAACTTAAAATGCTCCATTTATATTTACTTTAAATAAAAATGTCCCTCTTACTCTTATGAGCTCTTAAATTTTCAACTGTTTATGTTTTCAGGACCAGTACGACGTGAGAAGAATTTCCTAATATAAATATTTTCTGGCCAAAGTTCTTCATGCTATAATTTATCCTTATCAGCTTTTGGTAAGGTGAGTTTGAAAGATTTCGTATAATTAAGTTATGATTTTAATTCCGTACTCTCTATAGTCATGACATTGAGAACGTTCGTACAGTATTCTCTTATAGTATCGGTGGATACATCCATCTCACAATTGCCTATATACACATCATAATTTTTACTTTATACCTTTAAAACCAAGTTCGCCTAATTTTCTGGTTCCGATCTTAACACTATTTTTATTCCTATTCTTTGCCCTAACTAGTTGCCATTCACTTTTTTTGTGAGCACCTTGTTCACGATTTGGGGTAATGGCGCTTGTTGCATTTAGAGCTGCAAGGGCCTGTTCATAGACACAATTCTTTGTAACAGTAGTATAGGACATATTGGCTTGGGTCTGTTCGGGAAAAGGGCTGGATTCGGTGGGTGATAACTGGTCGTTGTTGGTGGAGGCGGAAGGTTGAAAGGTGTTTAGCTCCCGAGTCCTTTCGTTATCTTCCTTGTGGGTTGAGTTTTTCTCCCCACTTCTCGCCTCTTACGATCTCCGTGTACGGCCTTTATGGGGGTGGGTAGTTAATACTCCCTCCTGCCCTAGTCTCTTGGGGTATCCGTAGGCCTTATCGAAGAATGCGTGAGATTCGTGGTCACTAACTATTCTTGAATTTCTATTAGGCTTTGCTTTTGATTGCTTTGGGCTTCGTTATGTAGTTCTATTGACTGAATTTCTTGTTTCAGAGATTCAATCTCCTCTTTTAAAGTAACCAGAGGTTCCCCTATAATGGTAGCCCTCCTAAGCCTTGTGTGGCAGTGGCACTCTTGTCACATTACCTTTACTCTGGTAGTCTTATCAACGTCGGTATGGCGATTGCTAGCGTTTTTTATCGTCTCATAGCTATTTCAGGAGAAACCTTCAACCTGGTACCCAATTCAAGGGTTTCTAGGTGGCAGATGCCCAAAGAGTGAATCCCCTTCCAGCCACAACCCAGAGCCAATATAACCCTCTACTTACTTGACGGTAAGATTCCCCAAACTGAGAAGACTTGACTCTCTCCATCCTTGCCTAACCTAACACAAGGGAGCCTCCTCAAATATGAACCCCTACCTATTCCCAATTTAGCCATCATGTACTCGTATGGTGGCACGATTTCCTACTCTGCCAGGCCTCCACAACGTCTTAAATTGTTTTTTGTTTCGAAGATAAAAGAGAAATATGCAAAACGCTAATACGGAATTCAGCAGACAATTTATATGATAATTCAAGTAATTTATTTAGAAAAGATTCACAATCTTCCAGAAATTGATTTTTAGGTTAAAAAAAGACGAAAAGTGTTAGCCTTTACAAGGATCTACGTTTTTTTTTATATTATTTTATTAATAATTATTATAAAATTGATGTTATTTGGAGAGTAACTCTAATGACTAGCTAAAAAAAATATAATTCGGAAATAAGCAAATTTAATAAATATAATTAAACAGAGTAAATGATTGATAATAAACTGCAAATGACATATCTGTTACTGTATGACAAATGTCAGAGCTCAAATTTTCTGAAACCAACTAGAGCAGAAGTTCCAGGTAATGTCATATGTTCTTCTAGAACACTAAATAGTTCATGTCTAACTTATACTCACATATCTATAGTGTGGTCCCCCAAAACGGTAACAATTTTTAATTTCAAATATTTTGAATAACAATTATTGTTATAAACTTCAAACAAATATCAATACAAAGTTTAATAATTTTCTCTTAATATAATAAAAACCTGGGTGAGTTTAGCTAAAGAGTTTGCATAAATGTAGTACTAAAAGTGATTATTTGCTCAGTTTAATTTATTTTCATTTTCTCTTTTCAGATTTAAGCGGAATGGGCTTGGTGGAAGAACTGATAAGTACATTATCAAAACTTTCTAAGAACAGAAGCAAATGGATAAAAATTGCCATTGGGGAGAAAATACCATTGCGGCATATATTTTTTTGAAATCTTGGTGAAACTGGGAGCATCGAACTTAGTCTCGGAAATGGTATGTCTAAGTCAACGAGACTCAGCTTTATTCGAAAAGAGAACTGGACACCTACAAATTCAGATCTCTGTCTCATCGATCTTTCCTGTGGTCACATTGGAAGAAAAAGTCTACCGTGGTAATTAATTAAAAGATTGCCTACATCTTTTACAGTGAATTCTAGCAGTTGGGTGGAAATCTTCCATGAGTCAAATGCAAAGGTTATATACATATATATAAGTGAAGAGCTCGACTCCAAGCTGACGATTGACTGAACGCTCCCGGCCCGTTCAGAGGCACCAAAAGAAATCGCTTGCTCTCTTTTGCATTTTGATGCCTCCTGCCCTTCGGAGAGCAGAAGACGAAGAACATCGTAGTACAAGGGCAATGTTGGCTACTACCAGCCGTATCGACGAACTCGACCTCTCTCCATCATCCTTCTTTGTCCTACGGGGAACTTAAACAAGAGGGAAAGTCCCTCCAATGACACGCGGCGTTTCGTGATAAGATAATAAATGGTTATTGCATTGATGGTTTCCTATGGTTCAAATCACTTACAAGTGCCTTTGAATGATTAAATGAAGCTTTTCCCACGAGATGGCACCACCCAGCGACAAATCTGACGATAGATTTAAAATCTTATGGGTGAATAACCATATGTGCCATAGTTATATAGGTCTTTTTATGGCTCTAAATGGGCACAAGTGAACTTTACTCCCTTTGAAAAAATCAGTGACGTCTTGACCTGGTGCTTCGCCAGAGGTAAAAAGCGATTTTTTCAAGGCTGACATAATTTATATTATGGCGGCCTAAACACATCACCCCCACCGCTTCCGCCTTTTGAGACGTAGCTGTATGTATTAACACGCATGACCTAGTTAGAACTACGCCCGTCGCGTGGCACGGCATAATTCGAGGAGGTGGAGTAAGCAGGTTTGTGGATTAGCCCACCGTGGAATCCTCCGTCATGGACACTATGGATAAGAGGTGAAGCTGCAATCTTTAGGGAAAAGATATCTTTATCCCTTTAGGCTCAGCTAGGATCATAGAGTAACATAAAACCATCTCTATGTAATCCGGAAGCAGTCTCGATAACCAATCCCAGAGGTGGTGGCACCCAGGGTGGAGCTAGGTGATTCAATAGCTACACATCATCAAGTCTGCCATGAGTAATCCTTCTTGAAGGCCTCTCCGGGTTCATCAGCTTATTCATCCATTATTTTAACCTAGGCAGTTACACCGGCTGTGCTAAAGATTGTGGGGGCGGGGGATCATTTTCATTCTCATTCTCAAATCATAAGAAACTAAATTTCTTATACCCAGGAAAAAGAGAACAGTTACAAGGAACGTACCATCAAAAACAGGGCTACCCACGAGGCACCATGGAAGACTACGAGGGTGAAAAGATGGCGCCTCTTCGTATCCTCCACGGGAACAAAAATCCCTGGAGGGAAAAAAACCTGCCGACCATATACGCCGACATCGGAGTAATTTGCTCAGAATAAAGGACCAATACAATGGATACGTTGCGCTCTGTGACACAGAGGAGGACTTAGACCTCTTGTTAAGTGAAGATGCAGCGAAAAAGCTGCCAAATATTGGACTTGCACCCTGACACCCCGCCAACCCCAATGGCCATAACAAAGAGATCTGTAATCTTCCGACGCCTAGACTCATGGATCGGAGCCCACTTAACCGACCAAAGAAACTGAGGAAGAAACATCTGACGAGGAAGTTGCAAAAGCAGCCAGAGAACTTACGAAAAAACTAGAAAAGGAAAAATAAAAACAAAGGGAAAAAATAAATACTCAAGAACTGGACATTAAAATATTTGGTTATCACGTGCCTCCCCCCCCCAAAAAAACCCCTGCAAATAAAAAGAAATCGTTGACGGACTCGTAGCTTGCTTGCTTACTTGCTTAGCGAAGTCCATCGAGGTTGATGATGACGGATGCCATCATAGTAGTCTTGGTTGGTGGGTGCGCCAGTGACTGTGGAGAGCGATGCGGGAGCCGTAGCGGTGTACACACTCAGGGTACTGGAGGTCTGGAGCCGGGGTTGAAGGGGGCTGAGGTGCCCTCTGGTGATGCCTAGGACGACGGTTATTGCGCTGTCGAGTTCGTTCCATTCCGAAGTTAGTTGCTCCCTGAAGACAGGCAGAATGCCATGTGGCTCTCTCAGCAGCTGCAGCTTTGAAATGGTCTGGATTGATGTGAGAGTTCTTCAGTGTCATCTTGGCTTGATCTTTGCAACTTTTTTCGGGCCATCGCTGGTGCGCCTCTCCTCTGTCAGTTGTCCGTAGAAAGTGAGTTTTGGTTGACGATTAGCAGCCATTCTAAGCACGTATCCCAGCCATCTCAGCTGTCTGCTAACGAGGAGGCACTCAATAATTGATGCCCCAGCACGCTCTAGCATATCAGTGTAGGGCACGCGGTGTTCCCAATGAGACAGAGAATTTTTGTGATGCACCGTATGTAGAAAGCTTTCAGCAGCTTGATTTTTTTTACGGTACAGAGTGAAGATCTGACTTCCGTACAGCAGCATGCTGAGACAGACAGCTTTATACACAGCAACTTTCGTTGCGAGTCGGAAGTTTTGGTTCTTGATCACGTGATTGCTGAACCTCATTAAGGATGCCAATGCCTTTTTGAGTCTCCTGGTTACTTCCTCATCAACAGAGCAGTCCGTTGAAAGCACGCTACCAAGGTAGTCGAATTAAGGGGATATTTTGAGTTCAGCTCCTGCGACACTTATAACAGGTACCACCTGTGAGGCAACACTGGATCACTGGTACATCACCTCTGTTTTCTCGGTGTTGATGATGAGCCCAGGAGTACTGTAGATGTCGTAGATAACGTTTAGTGCTTCTTGTAAGTTTTCAGGGGAGTGGGAGACCAGTACGCAGTCATTCGTGTATTGAAGCTCGAACACCTCACCATGTGAGGTTTTTGTTCTTGCTTGGAGACGGCATAAGATGAAAAGACTTCTGTCGAGCCGGTATGTAAGACTAGTAGCACAACTAGGGGGAAATCGTTGCCTTCAAAGAATTGTGGCTGCAGCAAGGTTATGCTAACAGTTCTAATTGGAATAACCAAAGAACATTTGTTTAATGCACCAAACAACGTACAGGAATCACTTCTGAAGATATTCAATGCCTGTTTGAATACTGGGTATTTTCCCTAGGCCTTCAAAACAGCATAGATGATCTTCCTACCAAAGCCCGGCAACCTGAAACACTAAATCAAAGGCTACCGTCCCATCTTGATGCTGGAGTTTCTCAGGAAATTCCTCGAAAAGTTACTAATAACGGGGCGAAAGAAATACCTCAAAAACAACAACCTATGTAACCCACAATAACACTGGTTCAGAAACAAGCGAGAGACAGAAATTGCAGTGGCAATTATTATAGAAAAAATCACCACCTAAACAGCGAGAGACAACACAGTGGATGTCATACAACGTTGTGATCCCGAAGCTTCCGAGAAGGTGTGCATACCCGGACTAAAAGCTAAATTCAGCAGCCTTAGCTTGGAACCTAACCTATGTAAAGTATTATGTCACTATCTGAAAGGAAGGAAAGTTATTCTGCACATAAATAGACAAATGGTTCAGACATTCACATTACAGGCGGGTTTCTCTCAAGGAGGGTGTCTCTTTCCAATTTTATACACAATATATATCCGTGACCTACCTCCACTAACAGACGAAAACGTGATCTACATCCAACTAGCGGATGACATCACACAAATCATAACCAGCGATAGAAAAAAACAAAAGCTTGGAGGACATCGAGTTAAAAACCTAAACGACTTCGAGACAAAAACAAAATCAAAACTAACACAAACAATTTCAATTTGATACCGATAACCCAAAGAAAAACAGTCACTCTTAAGGTCGATGGAGAGACTTACCCATATAGCACGGAAAGAAAAGTCCTTAGCTTAAAATTCACGACAAATGGACATGCCTCCCATCTGACACATAAAGTGTCAGAGGCAAAGGTGACACTAACAAGGCTACAAAGATTTTGCAACCTATCAAGCAAAAATTTGAGAAAATTATACACAGGCCTCGTACGACACAAGATGATTTACCCTATAATCACTACACATACGCTGAGAGAAACGGAAATAAAAATACCCAGAAGATATAAAACTGGACCACAAGATTTATAGAAAACAAGAGATGGTAAGATCTAGTAACATCAGAAGATCTACACCAGAGAACGGCACTCGAACCGATAAATAATGTACCCCACAAACGTGACAAGACCTTTGGGTAGAAATAAGCGAAACGCTACCCCAGGAAGAATAAACAAAATAACCATACCTGACAACGAAATCCGTCAAATCTGATATATACAACGATTTTAAGGAAGCAGAAAAAATACAATGACAAACATAAACCCAATATATAAATAAGGAAGTGATAACAAACAAAATAATACTACCGATATAGATAACTAACCGAAAACGAAACGGACAACCAAAATGGAACAAACCAAAATCAACACACTAATGAGAATATAACCTAAAATCAATGATGTGAAACTCGAAGAAGAAAGAAGGATGAATAAATCAATAATATATATATATATATATATATATATATATATATATATATATATATATATATATATATATATATATATATATATATGAGATAAATTCTTGAGTCCATCAACGAGTCAGATACATATATATTTTAATAGAACCACTGTTTAGGAGCTTAGTATTTTATTCACGAAACCACTTTTGGCATGGGGTTTGTCATGCCATCTTTAGCAGTATACTAAGAATAGATGCATTCACACCATACATGAAATATATAGAGGAACAAGACAGCAGATTAAAATTCCTAATCAAGGGGTGTGAATTTGGGGTCAAAAATTTAATCTTGAAAGATATCCTTAATGACCTAAAATTCCCACCCCCTGATTAGGATTTTAATCTGATCTCTTGTTCTAATATATATTTCATGTATAGTATAAATTCATCTATTCTTAGTATACGATTGAAGATAACATGGCAAACTCCATTCCGAAGGCTTAAAATACAAATATAAAAACTGCAAAAAAAGGCAAAGTTAATTAATAAACGAACGTATTTGCCAGGCAACCTGGTACAATTCATCCTCATCCTCACCGAATCATCTCCATATATATCACCCTCTACTCATAACCAGTTCACCAACACAAACATACCATACACAATATTTCCTAACTATCCTATACTCTTCTTTCACATTCACCACTTTTAATATCCCTATCCCAATCTCAATCCAAGCTGTAGCAGATGGGGCTGGATTTCACATAAAAACTTTAAGTAAAAACTAAACTCTATTCTTGTGTTTATTTTCACTTTCTAGCCGAAATAGTTAGGAAGATATTAGAATATATATATATATATATATATATATATATATATATATATATATATATATATATATATATATTTTTATATATATATATATATATATATATATATATATATTTATATATATGTACATATATATATATATATATATATATATATATATATATATATATATATATATATATTAGTACCATTTTTACCACAGTGTATAAGCTTTATAGCAGTTTGAGTGAAATATATTTATTCATGAATTGCTAAAAAAATAAATAATTTCAATTGATAGAATATTCCCCATATTTGTCAATGGCCACTTGGCATTTCACAGGTAGCTTGTTTATTCTTCCACGGTAGAATTCAGCCCGTTTTGAGTTCATGAAGGTCTCTCTCCACGAACCCTTTTACGTGGTCATCTTCAGAAAACATTTTAGTATTCAGAGTATTTTCTTGTAAACAAAAACCTAGAAATCACTTGGTTCAAAGTCAGGTGAATTTGGTGGATAGGGCAGAACAGACCAACCTTAGTCCAATATTTTTTTCAGTGTGATTCTAGCTGCATTTGGTCTTGAGTTATTATGAATAAGCACAGCGTGTTCCTGTTGATGAGTGCAGGGTGTTTTCCTAAAATGTTTTCCTGCACATATTGCAAGTTGTTGACAATATAAGTTTGTACTTCACCAGTTCTTTTAAAACAGCTTTATTGAAGTCTGATGAACCTCCTGATCTTGGTTCATCTGTCAATAATTGATCTACCGGACGAAACTTTGAAAACCGATTTCAGACTTGGCGATCAGTAATGGCACCTTGGCCATAAGCACTACAATTTTTCTTTGCTGTTTCTCAAGCGAATTTGTTATTCTTAAACTCACGGAAAAACACATGTCAAATATTTACTTTTACTCCCTCCATTTTAGAGCCTAATATTTTAGTTTAAATTATGATGGACACTTGTTTACTGCTGATGTAAGCGCCCTTTCTAAACAGGTAATTTACGGTTAAGGTCAAAACAATGGAAGTTCGAACTGCGCCGTCACATTTTGCTTCTAATAAACGTTAATTACTAATTACTGAACCTGATATAATTCTCCACTTTTCCTTAATAAATATTTCCGATATCATTTCTGTAAATATCTCAATCAGAAAACAATTTCATATTATCTCTTAAGGATTGAGAACTTTTAAAAGGCGCTTTATCCGGCAAAATTGAACGCATTTTCGGCAAGCTTCAACAAATCCCTCGTAATCGTGTGGAAAGCGCTGTAAACGGAATTGGAATCGAGCCGGAAACGCTAACACTATTTTTCAAATTTTAAACAAGAGGAAATCGAACGGCCGGTCAGATGACTGTGATAATGTTGTTCACGATTTTTGAATTCGAGGTTATAGTTTATCGAAAATATGAAATTTTTATTCGACGTGACTCAATTCAGGGGATTTTCCGTATAACTATGAGATTATTATTTTCACTTCTGCTACAAACAGAATAAGGAAAAAGGATTCCCTGCGTTTTGTGCTTATTAACAGAGATTTCTTTAAGCAATAATAATGAAAATAAAAGATCAAGGAATACTTAATTTATTATTTTCGTGTGTCACTCTTTAATGAAGCCTAAAAGATTAAAATGACCACATGATGGCCAGAATTATGATATATTCTGATAAGGTTAGCCAACGGATGTAACTTCTGATTTGGGTTACAATGTAGCGATTGCGTGGTTCAAATCCATCCTGTTTTGTGTATTATACGGAAATCAGTAGAAACAAAGCCGTAACAAATAGTTGGGTAACTACGGTTCATACAAAATATATACACAGTGTACAGTCATGGCCCAAAGTTTTGAAGCTACTATATTTATTCATATATGAAAATTAATAGATCTATTCACAGTTTCATTGTGTTTTAGTACGTTTGTATCATAATTTAAATGTGAAATATAAAGTAATTAGAGCCCAAATCCATTTTTTAAAATAAATACAGTCAAGTGATGCGGGCAATCAATATTTACAATGATATTCGTTGTTCTTCAGGAGTGCTTCAAATCGTTTGGTCATGCTGAAGGCAAAATTGTGATATCTTGATTGATATTACTCCATTTTTGATAATATGCACCTGCAAATGCTTATAATTAGATGGCTTGTGTTTATTAACCAGCAGATTGATTATCGCCTTCAAATTCTGTATTTGGTTCAAATCTGGCGAATTCCCAGGCCAAGGTCAGAAAACTTCGATGTTATTTTTAGCCAAGAATTTTTTTATTCATTTTGTTTTGTACAAGATGAGCTATCATGCTGAATTTATAGTTATTATCCCACATTTGGCCCTGAACCGTTGGGGAAAGATACTAATAAAGCACATTTTGTACCATTTTAATTTCCTGGCAGTTTGGGAGTAAAAATGTTAGTGTACCGTTCCCTTACATGAGAATCAGTCCCATACAAGTAGAGTGTCCGGATGATTCAACGTGAGCTATACATGAATCAAGAAAGCCCCCTTCCCCTTTTCTTCTCCTAACTAGGCATCTTCTAGAAGCTCTAAAAACAAAAGGGAGTTTTAAAGAATATCACATTGCTCCAGTTTTCAACAGTCCATTATTATTATTTCCTACAAAAGTAGAGCCTATCTCTAAGGTTCTTGTACGTGAGATGAGGCTTCTTAGCAGTCCTTCTCGACTCGAGAAAAAGGGATCGCGTTTGCTAGTTCTGTGTCGTGGCAACGGTTATGTATTCGGCGCCTCTCCCTGTTTGCAGCTACTTTTCAACTAAGAGAACTTGAGCGCTAATAATTCTGCCCAAGATCGCTGCCAGGAATTCAAAATGGTTTCATTATTACCTTTTCCCAACAGTTCAGGACTAATCTGGCTATGGTAATTGTATTTTTCTGTATGATGGCGCATTTTGTCACAAAGCAAAAGGAATAACAAAGTTCTTGTTGGAAAATAACATCGAATATTTGCCATCATGATCCGGGAATTCGCAAGATTTAAACCCAATAAAGAATTTGTGGGCGATAATCAAACTGGCGATTGATAAACAGACGCCATCTAATTGCAAGCAGTTGCTTATAGAACAAAAATGGCCCTTTATCATTCAAGATATCATAAATTTAGTTTTCAGCCTCTCAAGCAGAATTGTAAATCTTGACCCCGTGCATCAATTGTCTGCATTGATTAATAAATGGGTTTGGGCTCTAAATTTATGTACATTTCTTCTTCAAATTATGAAGTAAACAAAGGAAAATAAAATGCAATGTTTGATTAGTTCAGTTAGTTTTCTTATATGAAAGAATATAGTAGTCTCAAAACTTTTGGCCATGGCTGAATATAATTGTATATTGATGTCATAATTTTCCAGAGAAAATGAAATCTAATGTTCTGGTGCAAAAATAAAGCAGAACTCCAAAGCAGTGCTCATTTTGCGGTTGTATGAATAATACTGTATTATTGTAAAAGCCCTCATTGGTTAGGGATGGTCGCAGCATTTCTACATAAATCTTTCTACAGATTTCATCTCAACGTGGTTCGAATCGCGACGCAAATAGGTCCCCACTGAAATAGAGATTAGACGATATGGTTCAGTTGTAACAAAACGTGCCAAAACAACCACAAACTCCAAGTGAAGATCACTCACTCGTAGGAAAATATAAGATGTGATTCCAAGCTATTTCATCTCATTTACTCTAAGACCCGAGGGAGTCTAAATCACATTCCTTTACTAACACCTAACATACATACTAATCGTACGCAATTTAAATAATTTTTGCTCATGCACTGAAATTCTCACATATACACCCATAAATATACAATAATATGTAATTATAAATACAGTTTAGAACATAGTTCAAATTTCTGTCGTTAATATATGTTTTATAGTTATTTATGGACTAATATTTGATTAATTTCGATAATAAAGTGCATGTTTCAATCTAAGTTTTCCAGGGGTCAAGTGAATTTATTATTGGGTTAACATCCCCTTAACACAGAATCGTTTGGCATCTTGTCTTCATCCTCAGCATCTTTGGAGTTCAAAATCTTAATTTGTTGTTCATCCATAAAATAAACCCTATTTTAAATAATTACACTTATTCAATTAAATTACTCACCGTATAACCAACCAAGCAATACCCGCCAACAAACCAATCGAACTTTTTACGTTATTAGTTTTCTAGCGTTAGTCAGTTGCTAAAGACACTCCAACGATACAGGTTATTATTTGCAATTTGTTAACATGTGTGTTTTTGTTTTTTTAGTAGCGTATACGCGACTCTACACTGGGATCCCCACAGGGGTGACCCAATTAGTCATCAAACTTGAGAAGAAGGCAGTCATATCCTCTCTACAAGGTGAACTTAATAATGCCTTAATAAAGTTAAACTCCGTGCCAGAGGGTTTCATAGCCCTTTCTCAGGCTCCGGCGGTTTAGAAAATTTAGTTTCGGCATATGAACAAGATTGGCCTGATCGCAAGAAATCCCCTGATGATAAAGGCGAACCACTCAGTCTTTAACCGAAGAGTTTATTTTCTGTGTATGGGAAGGATCCGGAGATGATCTAAAGGGTATACGCGCGTCTTTAGGCTAATCTATTCGAACACTAAAATGGTATGCAAATAAAGAAAATGAAATTCTTGTTTTTAAACTGAGAATAATTTCGGCTAACATCAAGCTGCCTAATCTTAAAAATATCCAGATATGCTTCACATGTTACCAAATAAAACGCCATGTAACAAAGAAATGCCCCACAAAGACGCAAATGATCGCAAGTCGAATGGAAAGGTTTCTGGGCGAGGAATGCAAATTTAATTTAAGAAGTTACTATAGCCAGAATCCCCGCTGCCAAAACCCCTCCGGATTTAAAGACTGCGCAGCAGCCAATCATTGATGGAAAGTGCCAGTGGAAATATGAATGAGAACATGAAGAAAAATCACAAAAATAATCTACTGCTGAACGGATATCCAGTTTTCACGAGGAGACTGCTTCAGTCTAGAGAAAGATACGAAAAATAAAAGGCGGTGGAGTTAGGAAGAAATGTTGGAAATACAAAGAGAAGAAGAGGGGTTAAATTTGAAGGAAGCGCAGCTTAGAAAATAGAAAGAAGAAATACCAAATGAAAAAACTATAAGAAATTCGAGAATCTACAGAACTACTTGAATAAATACGGACCCCCGAATGAGCAAATAAGCAACAAGTTTTACATTCATGGTTTTGGGGTCAGTGATTTTAAATACAGGCAATTTGCTAGTTTTTGCTTTCCACTTTCTCACTCTCACTCGCACACTTTCTTTTGCAATCTCTCTTTCTTTCTCTCTCCCTCTGTCACAATATATCTTTCTGATCTCTCTCAATCTCATATATCTTAAGATCTCTCTTCTTTCTGAATCTCAAAATTTTCTCAATATTTCCCTAAATCTCTCTCTCATTTCCATTTTCTGCCTGTCTCTATCTTTCAATCGCTCTCTCATACTCCATTTCTGCCTATCTCTATCTCTCACTCTTTTTCTCTCATTCTCAACTTCTGACTATCTCTATCTCTCAATCTCTCTCTCATAACACTTAACTTTTTCTACCTCCCCCCTCCCGCTTATAATTTTTCTTCTTCTTTCTTAATTTTCCAACAAACGCTCTATCTATCAAACACTCTCTCGATCTCGCTCTTTCTGTTTCTCTATCACACTCTTCTCTCAATCTATTTCTCCCTGTCTCAACCTATTTCTATTAATATATTTCTCTCTCTAAAGCTCTCTCTCTCTCTCTCTCTCTCTCTCTCTCTCTCTCTCTCTCTCTCTCTTCTCTTTCACTCTCTAATCTCATAATCTATCTCTTCCTCTCTCTCTCTCAATATACGAACACTAATCAAAGATAGTATTGGGTAAATTGAAGACAAGAAAGATGTTTTACAATTCAAGGTTAAATGAGTATCTTGCAACTTCTTTCATTAAGGAAAATCGAAATATAGCCCTGCACTCAATGCCAAATGCCAAGTATTTGGAAAATAATGATTTGGAATCACAAGAATGCTTATTTATTTTCAGAAGAATACTGAATATTTTCAGAGGCTTATCGATTAAATGAACAAATATAAATTGAATGGCCCAGATATGAACACCCCAAGAGTTCTAAAAGTAGTTAAACATTCAATAGTCGAACAACTAACAAAAATCTCTACTTCCTCTCTCGAAACTAGAATTGCCCCTCTAGATTTGAAGCTAGCTAATGTAATGCCAATACATAAAAAAATGTTGCAGAGAAATAGCCAGCAATTACTGGTCCATAAGCTTTACATCTATTTAGGAAAAATGTTGGAACACCTTGTTGCAGTAAAAATAGTGGATCATATAGAACTAAAAGGATTATTGCGTGAATCGCTACATGGCTTCAGGAAACAATATGAATGTTTAACTAATCTCTTCGAATTTTTACATTATATTACTTCTATTTACAAAAACACAAGGCTATTTACGTTTTGTATTTATATTTTTAAAAAGCTTTTGAAAAAATGCCACAGAAGAAGTTTATGTTTAAAATATATGGCTAACGTTAGAATGAGAGTAGTACTCAATGGAATAGCGTACGAGTGGTCATCCGTTACTAGCGGAGTTTCATAGGGTTCGGTTCTGGGCTGTTTACAATTTATCATTCACGTTTACGATATAGATAACTCTAACTGATAACTCTAAATTGCGTAAGGGTATAATTAGTAGATATATAAAAAAAAAATCTCAAAATGATAATGATTATTGGGATTTGCCATTAAATCTAGAAAATTTGAGAGGTAATGCAGATTGACAATCAAATTCCAAAGCCGAATACAAGTTATTTGACAATACAAAGGCAGTCATAGAAACGGAAATAAAGCCCTCCTTCACATATGTGTGTTAGCACTTTTGAATCTTCGCAACAATGTATATAGGTAGAAAAAAACTATTCAGTTTAAAAAACGAGACAATAATTTTAAACACTTATAAAACAAAATGTAATAAAGCCTACGGCTAGTGTACCGTGTACAGGTTTGGTCACTCTATTTGAGAAAAGAAATTGAAAGATGGGAAAATGTTTAAGTAAAGCCACGAATCTAATTGCATCTCTAAGAAAAAACAATTATGAAACGCGACTAGAAAGGTTAAATTGATTCGGATAAAAAACGAGAAGTAGGAGAGGCCGATTTATTGAAGATTTTAAAATTTTGATAGGAATAGATAAAGTGGCCCATTCACTCTGGTTGAAAATTAAGAAAAATCCGAAACGTAACAATCGAGTAAACTTTTTCTTAAGCTATTCAAAACAGGTTTATGTGGCCATTTTTTCTCAAACAAAATAGTTACTGCCCTGAAAATGTGTCGGAAGAAATTGTTTCTAGTAATAACGTAGAAACATTGGTAATGGTAATACTTCAGTTTAGGGGCGCACGGAAGGAGGCGATATTTTGGGGCTACAATTAA
This sequence comes from Ceratothoa steindachneri, assembly GCA_963969495.1. Lineage (NCBI taxonomy): Eukaryota > Metazoa > Arthropoda > Malacostraca > Isopoda > Cymothoidae > Ceratothoa > Ceratothoa steindachneri. The sequence goes on along the minus strand of OZ018323.1, from coordinate 43,345,107 downwards.
TGCGATCGGCTCTGCACGTATATTGATATAATAGAGACGATAGTGCCTCCTACTTTAGGATATTTCCACTAGAAAGTCACATTTTTTAGTTACTTTTGAAATGTAGGGGGCACCCCACACCCCACAACTTTAAAAAAACTAATAATATTTCTAATTATATGGCTAACATCAGATTTGAATGCAAAGGGCGATTGCTAAATGTCGGTGGCGCTATCGTCGTCTTAATTTACCTATTTAATAATCACTTCACGACAAAAGCTAAATCATCTTTACTTTTCACTAAAATTTTCTTCTTTTCTTTTCCACAACTTTTACACGCTTTCTTTCCACACTGTCGCAAATCTTCGCTTTAAATTGAGGCCATGATCTATACAGAAGTCTATTAAATTGACCGAGGAATTAACAAAAGTCATATTAGCGCTCTTTCAACTGTTGGCTCCAGGGTTGCCAATGTTTGAAATAAGTTGAATTAAAGGTTGTCAGTGTGTTAAAATAATGTTTTATTTAACATTAAGAAAAACAAGAGCTCACGTATTTAAATATCAATTTTAACCCCTTCAAAGTATAGTTTCTTAAAAATATGTACTTTCCGCGCCAAACCAAAACCATATATGCCGACTGGAATACTTAAAGTGACCTTTATATTTAAACGAAATAGGTAAACGAAACATAAAACAATTAATACATTACTAAACATAAGAAAACATTTATTTCTATAAAAAGAAATTGAGTAGAAGCACAGGCACTAACTAAATAATAAAGAATAGAGACCTCAAAACAAATAAAACAAAATAAAATGCCGTGATTGGCCACATCCGAAGCTACCGTATGACGTCATAAGACCTAAATTGTAGCCTATAAATAGGGCACTCTAGCGTGTACCCATAAACTCAAGTATTACAGGGACATTTAAAAAAGTTTACATAATTTATCAGAAGTATATAGCAATTAAATCCGAATTCAAAAGACGGCACCACATTATCCCTTTAAAATCAAAATTCCTGCTTGTAGATTTTATTTCAACCCGACAAGCTGACTTTTCAAATGTTAATACCACTGTTGCGTGTGTGAGAGCGAAATGGGGAAAGCCTCTGTCTCTACTGTGCATTTTTTTCCCACTCTTGATAAAAAATAGTATATAGAATAGAATAGCTTAGGTCCGTCTCATGACAGGCAGCTTCTCGTTAAGGATCGTAAGATCTATAAGATGCATTCATTGCTTAAACCTCCTTGTAACTATCTACATCACTCTCTATCTCTCTCACTCTATCTTTCTCTAATAAACTTGCTTTTTTTATCTTATCAGGCTCAATCTCCTTTTAAGTTTCTATCTCTATCTGTTAATATCTCTCAATTTCTCTTTCAAAATCTCTCAAATCAATTTCACTTTTCTCTCTTCCCTCTCTCAAACACACATACTCTCTCTCTCTCTCTCTCTCTATATATATATATATATATATATATATATATATATATATATATATATATATATTATAGAGAGAGATAGATAGATAGATAAATAGATTCTAAGGCTAAATAGATATATAAACCGTTTGGTCTACATGTCTCTTATCTTAAAATCTAAAACACATTTTCCAATCAATTCACAGATCAAAATTATGCAGTCTACTCTTCAAGGTAATTGGACGGCGCCCGCCTACTCTTTGCTATCTTTGCCCTTTTTAAGAACAAAGTTCTTGATATTTAAAAAGTGCCCATCATACCTACGTACTTATTCTTGACGAGGTAACTTATTCTTCTCTTATTTAACTTTTTCACTTATAAAGTTTTACTATTCCTACGGTTCCGACTGGTCCCTGTATATCGTTGTTCCCAATTGGGCATCGACGGTAAAGGCTTACCTTTTACAACAAAACACGTCATTCTCGATCGCGCTCCATTTCCCTACGAGCCCGAAGGCTAGAATTCTACCGAAGGATCTGAGCCTCAGTCTCTCCTCTCACACCCCCTCAATCAATCTATGTTAAATGAGAAAAATGACATCCATAGTTCCTTCTTTTCTTCTTTACCTCATATCAAATTCATAAAGTGGACTAACTCTAATATATTTGGGCAAATTTCTTTACATACACAAAATATAAACCTGAATATATATTTTGTTTATGTTCAAATACTGACCTTGGGCGTGAATATATAATTTTATAAAATCACAATTTCGCCACTTTTAAAATTCGTGCCACTGCCTTAGAGGAATACCGAAAATATATTTCGAACTTTTGAAAATATGTTAAAAACGAAAGAAAATATAATGGATATGAAAAAAATAGTTTATCCCTTAAATTTGAGACCTAAGTGAAAGTGGAAGATTTTAAAAAATTACATCGTAAAGTATAAATCACTACATATACTTTTTCTAGCATATTCTTCTGTTGCTTAAACAATTTTAAAAAATTATCCTTGAGGGTATCATGTTTAAGGCAAATCCTTTATAAAGCAGTCGAAACAAGTATCACGATTAAACCATCATAGTGAAACAGTGATTTTTAAGACAATGCTTTGGTTGATGAAAAATGATTCATACAGCACGGGAAAGATCTCCGCTCTTGCGAGTCCACAAAGACTGAATATTCATAACGTGTTACATGATGAGGACGGCATTTGTTGACAGCAAGAAAATGAAATTTCATGACAAGAATATTAAATTTGTGCCAAGGAAGGAACTGATATTTGTAACAGGAAATATGATATATTGTTGATGACGCGAGATTCGTAACATAATAAAAGAAGATTAGTCACATTTGTAGCCTGTGGTATGAAGAAATTCACATTTGTGACATGAAGTAGATCAAATTTGTGTTATGAAGATGAAATTTCTGCTATGAAACAAATAACATGGGTTACATAAAAAAAATACTGTTGCGGAAAAAATACATAAAATTAATAATATATTAGGCATAAAAAATGGCTTTTGTCACAGGAAAAATAATGTTTGCAACATAAAAATAAATATTATTTGTGTAATGTAGAGAATAAATTTTTGCTATGCTAAACTATTTATGACATCAAAAGAAATGATATATATAACATATGTCGAGAATGGAGGTTCTTTGCAACCATGTGCCCCGTCGAAACCACGAGGTCAGCCACGAGGTCAGTCAACGTGAGCGAAAACCGTGGGAACAGTCAGAATATCAAATTGCTTTCTGTGATAATCCAGAGATTGGAATTTCAAACGCGTGCCTTGGTCGCCTCCCGGGGCGTTATCAAGAAACCCCCGTGGGAGTACTTCTCATCCCTCAAGCATCGTGTTGGTCCAAGGAGATATTCCCTGTTCCCCTGGCGGAAGCATTAACAGTTCAGACTGGTCCCTATATATCGTTGTTCCCAATTGGGCATCGACGGTATTGGCTTGCCTATTACAACAAAACATGCCATTCTCGATCGCGCTCCATTCCCCTACGAGCCCGAAGGTTAGAATTATACAGAAGGATCTGGTTCCCAGTCAATTGGTCCATCCTTGATTTCGGTACATTTCGTTTGGCACGAATAATCCCTCCAGTTAGTGTTACTACTAGAAGTTAAACTACCCGTGGTTGAAGTCCCTCGAATAACCAACTGATCCACGTTTCATCTCTTAATGCCTCGAACCCAAGCTAGGCTGAGACGAATCTTCTGTAGCTTCCTGGCTAGTCATCCCTGTGTGCGTACGTACAGAGGCTCGTATAGCCTCTCGACCACTCCCGTAGAGTTTGCTTCGAGTTCCTCTGTTAGATCTATTATTGTAAACATCGAGTATCCATTGCCATTATTATATTTTAAACTATTTATTGTGTATACTGTGTAAATATTAAAGTTTATTTTTGTTCCTACTTTTTCATAAGCCTCCTAGCCCGCAGCCTTCATTAGTTTAATAACAACCAACTGCACTCTATCGTTTGTATTTAAATCCCCGCACTCCCTCAAGGAAGTTGGTCCCCAACTTATCCCACTTCTATCCCCCATCTCTGTCGTGACCAGAGTTGAGTCAAGGTCACTCGTATGACCTTGAGCGTCCACGCATCTCGGGTTGAAGTGATGTATATGTCGGTGGCTCATTTTACGACAACATATAATGTAAAATCTTTGGAGAAAAAATCATCTAAAATTTTTGAAGAAAAAAAATGACCTCAAACATGACCTCGAAAATGACATTTTTGACATGAAGAAAATACCCTTTATATCATGAAATAAATAATGTTTAAAATATTAAACGATATCAACAAACATTTGTAATATGAAGAAAACGGGATTGGAGAAATGAAAATAACATTCAAGACATGATGTATGTAGGTGATATGTGATATAAAGAAAGCCTCTTTATGAAATATCAAAAATGCGATTTTATTATGAATAAAAAAAAATTCAGAAAGTATGATACGAAGAAAATGGCCAATTAGAGATGAGGAAGAGGAAAATTGGGACATCAAAAAAATGACACTTGTGAAATATAGAAAACATTAATAACTACATAAAATGAAATGATTTTTGTACTATAAAGAAAATGAAGTTTGCTACGAAGAAAACTTCATTCGTGACATGAATAAAACCATAATCGTGCGATGTCAAAGTAAGATTTCGGTCATAAAGAAATGATATTTGTAGCGTGAAGAAAACACAACATTTGAAAGCAGAAAATTACATTTATATGACATTTGTGGTATAAAAAGATTAATTTGGGGCATAAAGAAATCACCAGGTGTGATATGAAGGAAATTACATTTGTTAAATGATAAAATAAAAATTTGTACCCTTAATAAATGACATATGTAGAATGAAAAAAACGTCATTTGTAAGGTGAAGAAAATGATATTTTCAAGACGATAAAACGATGTGACATCTGGGCATAAACAAAGTTCAATTTTGGCCTGAAGAAACGAGTATGTGACAAAAAAAAACAACATTTGGAACTTGATAAAATAATATTTGTCGCGTGAAGAAAGTGATACTAAATGCAGTAGTTATATAAAGTTTCTCGAATAGATAACACTTATTCAATGAAACCAAACAGTATTTGATATGGTAGAAAGATGCTCAGGTTAAATACCTTTACTTCCAAAGCATTCTTATCATCTTAATGGCAATTTCCTACCTCGATATGCAAAAAACATCCATGGCTTGGTTGTATTCGACGCAGCTAAAACAGCATGAATTTTTCCAAGATGGAAACTTCTTACAGAGACTAAAGATTTAATTGGGGAGATAAGGTCCCCGAAAGGTCTACCAAATGAGGATGATGGGGCAATAATACGAAGCTACATAACTTAGACATAACATTATACAATCAACCGAATTTATGTTGCAATAGAACCCACATAGCACAAGCATAGCTTTATATGAATCAACCGAATTTCCGTGGTCATATAAGTCACATAGACTAGGCATAGATTTATACAATCAACATAGTTAGTTTTCATAAAGACCACATAGCCTAGGCATAGTGTTATATAAATCAACCGGATTTCCATAGTTATAGAGAACACATAACCTAGGTATAATACCTCCTGAACTAATCTATAGGCTTGGTAGGGAAGGTTAGGATTTCTCGGTTCCCATTAAATCAATATTGATGAAACTTTTTCCCAATTGGTTTGAACATTATGGCAACATTAAAATTATTCTTTAAATATTTTGTGTTGCATCTTTCAATTTTTATTTCAGATTCGTCGTTTTGGAGGTGAACCACGCTAATACATATATTGTCTTCAAGAGCCTCAACGCAGAAGCCTCAACGATGAAGAAAGGTCTTTCATCATCGAAGAGAGGGCTGAAGGCACCTCTGCTCATGTTATTGCGAAGAAGTAAGTTCGCCATGTGGACAGGGTTAGATGATTTCTGAAGAATCCTTCGCTTAGGAAGAAGCGATCCGATTGTGGGACCTCCACGACTGAGAGAGTTAGGGATTTGAGGAATATTGGCCGCCAGTTACTTGGAAAAGCCGACAAAAAAAGCAAAGTCATTTTTAACGCCGCTGGTTGCCCCCATGTACCGAAAACCACCAGGCTGGACTTGATGGTTAGGCAAATACTTGGGTCTATTTTGGAAATGAGCGTCACCAACGTTTGAGTCGTCAACAACTGGGAGGAGGAATAATTGGTCAGGAATAATTGGACATAGACTTGTTGGCCCAATTAGGATGCCTGATGGGGTTAAAGCGACCGCAGCAGCCTACTCAAATCTCTGGAAAGAGGTCTGGGATCCCTGGCCCGATGATATACCGTTGTCACTTTTAAAGACTCTAGGGTGCATGCATGACAACCCCCGATCCATCATTGAACGACCAAATCGTTCCTAGGCTCTTACAGCATACAATGTGACACGTTGATGGTTTGGCCGCTAGCCTTTTTGGATCTCAACACAATCGATAATTTGTAATCCATCATTAAACAAGATGTTTATGCCGATGGACGTCAGTTTTTGTCTAAAGAGGTCTTATGGGCGACCATTAAAGTGAACTGCAGCAGAGGCAGTCCATCCTGCTACTATTAAGAAATTGACAGATTCGTTGCATGATAGGATTTTTTGGCGCTCATGTGGGCAAATAATTCATTATGTCCATCAATCGTGTATTATAACTATGGATTTCTGTTAAATATATACGCAAGGTATGCAAATATGTGTATAATTATCGTTCGTTTTCTCCAAAATATGTCTAGAAGGGCTAATCGCATTCAAAAGCTATTACCGTGTTTCAACCCTAAAACGACGAATCTGACACGAAAATTGAATAAGGTAACACAGAATAGTGAAAACAGCAATATTGTTGCCATGATTTGATGACCAGCTGGGAAAAGCTTCATCAAATTTGATTTAAAGAGAACCGAGAAGTCCTTACTTTCCCTACCAAGCTATTATCGTAGGTTCTGGATGTAAATTATCCGACTTTCTCTGTTCTCATAGAGACCAAATACGAGGGGCGGTAAATAAGTTTTGAAATTCCGATATAAGGAAACGAGATATGAGGAAAAGTGTTTTATTATTTTTCAATATAACTACCTTCGACTTCAATGCACTTGCGCCACTTGTCCCTAAGTCTTCGAATTCCAGAAAATCAGAAATCTCCCGACTGCTGTTCAATGCACTCCTGGGCGGCGAGCTAAACATCTTCATCGTGCCCAAACCGGCGTGCACGCAGTGCAGCCTTAAGTTGGTGGAATAAAAAGTAGTCGCTAGGGGCCAGGTCCTTACTGTAGGTGGGATGGTTAAGCTACTCGAATCCGCACTCGTGCAGGGCAGCTTATGCAACTCTGGCCTTGTGGACTTGTCGATCATGGGGCGTGAGGTTTCTAGGGACTCAACGGTCATGGCCAAATTATCGTGGAGGATGTTGATAAATTTCCATGTGATATTCCAAGTTCTCGCTCGATTTCTTCGACCTTCAACCGTCGATTTTTGAGGATCCTCCTCTCCACACGGGCCACTGTGTCCTCGTTGGTCACGTCTGACGGTCGTTCTGGATGGGGGTCACCTTCAAGGGACTCACGACCATGGCGGAACTCCTTTTTCCAGCGATCAATGGTTGCATAGGAAGGGGCGGTGTCAGTGTACACTGCAACCATGCGTTCATCGATCTCTCTTGCATTCTCGCCTTCCTTGGTCAAATATTTGATCAGTGTGTGGTGCAAAACCTTCTCCATTGTTGACAAATTTGTGACTGACGATCTGCGATCAGCTACTGCTTCTTAAATAGACGAGGCAGTAGCGTAAGGCTGCAGGTCCTGACTTGTCATAACTTGTCCTAGCACCCCCACAAACAGACATCCCCCTTCCTATGTTTTGCCATACCGATTCGCAAAACTTATTAACCACCCCTCCTAGTTTAGGCATAGCGCTATATAAATCAACCGAATTTATATTGCCATAAAGACCGCATAGTCTATGTAAGCGTTTCGTTATAGAAATCATCGGAATTTGTTTTCATATGCCACATAGCTTAGGTATATCATTATATAAATCAACCAAATTTCTGTTGTCATAGAGAACACATAGAAAAATCATAGATTTATATAAATCAACCGAATTTCTGTTCTTATAGAGAGCACATAGTCAAGGCATAGCTTTATATCAATGAAATGAATTTCTGTCGTAATAAAGACCACAAAGTTTAGGCATATATGCTGAATATTTGTTGTCATAGGGACTATATAATATAGGCATAACTTTATATAAATGAACCGAATTTCTGTTTTCATAGAGATCACATAGCCTAAGCTATATAACTCAACATAATTTATATTTGTCATAGAGACCACATAATCTAGGCATAGCGTTATAATATCAACTTAATTTTTTGTTGGCATAGAAAAAACAAAGCCGAAGCATAGATTTATATAAATCAAGCGAATTTATGTTGCAATTGAGAACACATAGCCTAGCCATAGTGTTATATAAATCAACCGTATTAATGATTTCATAGACCACCTAGCTACGGCATAACATTATATAAATCAATCAAATTTATGTTGTCATAGAGAACACATAGCCTCTTTATAGCGTTATTTTAATCAACCAAATTTCCTTGGACTGCGAGCTACATAGTTATGAGGTTTACTCAACACACCACATAGACGTTTTATTTATAAAAGAGGAAATTCGAAACGAAAAGGCCTCGCTCCGACGTCTTCGAATAGGAGAAGCGAAAAAAAATGGCGAAGGTGGCCTCGCAATTCTCCCGGAATAATCTCTGGTCAGCACCAAAGAGCAATGTAATTTGAGTTCGAGGCTACATCATATATTGATACCAACCGCTCTTTTAACCCTTCGTCCCGATACTGGGTTCGATCCCGGCAGGAGCGGATACATGCGTGAGTGCACGAAGAGAGATCTGGCTACCAATTGGTGGACGTGCTGTGCTCAGCCCTGTGCTGGGGTGGGGTAGATCCTACACTTCTCATCACACAATTAAAACACTGCTTTCTTTCCTCTCCCGTCTTCGCAGCACAACACACAGACACATTATCTGTTCTAAGGAATACTGACGAGGGGTATCTAAATCCACATACCTCTGACGCGGAGCAGGTCCCTCTGCCCCGGGGCGACGAAGGTTCCACCCGGGCGCTATTTGGTGTCAAAATACAATACTTTCGGGCACTTCTCCCCAAAGAGGACCGGCTCCTGGTTCCCTCGGGCTCACCAGCGATTGTCATATTGACCTTTATGTCTATTTCATTATCCAGTCGTGATCCACCTGGATAAAAGCAGGTTGAAGAACCACTACTACTACTTCTACCCTAAAATCCCTAACCTAAACCTCACTTAACTAAAACTAACTCAACCTAATAAAATAAACACATTAACCTAAAACTAACCACATTTAACATAAAGTAAAGAACCTATCCTAAATCGACTATAACCTATCCTAACCTAACCTAACCATAACTATAGAGAGATAGAAAAGCTCCCCCTGTCCTAGGCCAAGTTGCCCTTCCCCCCTCACCCCCACCCTACCCTGTCCTACGGTCAAGTAATGCATCTACACCTTTGGTATACACAGAATGAGCGGATTTACAACCAAAGACCTCGGCTCATTTCACCCGTGGAGCCAGATAATTAAAATCGCATTACGAGACGCGCAGCTGAAACCATAGTTATAGTCCCCTTACTACCGGCAGGAAAAAAAAACGTAATTCTAAGCGATTTCGCTTTTCTCAATGCCACATTCAGGGAAGACGAACGGTCTTGTAATTATACTCCCTTCCCTGTGGGTAATTTATGTCCCTCCTTCCTGATCTTATTTTTCACTACCTCCGCTTAATACGTCGGAGTGGGAAGAAGCGCGGCCCTCTCCATAAAACAACTCCAAGAGCTGCCAAACTACCCGGGGCAATAATTGGCGAGCACTAATTAGAATGTGGAATAAATTGAGTATAATCAAATGCACTTAATACAGAATCGACATTTGCCCTGGACCTGATTTAACTCTAAGCTCCTCATAGGGAGTGAGTGCCAATCGCAGTGGTGGGGCCGAATGTGGTGAATGCGCAAAGCCACGTACATCCATCCGCATAAGTCACCAACCACGTGACCAATCATAAAACCATTCTATTTAACATTTTTTCAATCACACACAACATATCTCTCTACCATCTATGGAACCCACCGAAGGGGTTTTGTGTCCATACTCCTTGGACGAAGAACGGGTAGCTCTCCCTTGGGCCAAAAGGTGCTACAATCACTTGATATTCGGTGGAAAAACAAAGAACTACCGTTATTATTGCCTCTTTTTCCCCAACAATGTCCAGCTTTTGGTGCCCTTTGGCTTGCCAGTGATTGCTAGACTTATCTTTATGCTTATTTCATTATCTGGTCGGAAGTCTCAGAGAATTAAAATGGATGGATGGTTCAAATAATAATAATAATAACAATAATGATATGAATACTAACAAAGTAAGGATGCCTGAGTGAGGTTTAAGAGGGGTATAAATCTAGCAATGGAAATTACTACTCACCCCCAAATGGTTTGGGGGTGACGTTGGGGTCCGGTAAATGGGGAGAGAGTAATTATATTTAAAATTGTCAGGCAATTAAATAATTGATAGGTGAACATGATTAATGTCGCGATGGGAGAGTTACTTTTCCCAATTGACATTTTGGAATGAATTTAACTAATCTTAATTCAGACCGGGATGAAGCAAGCGTTCCTACAAAATAATCCCATGAGTTAAATAATTATGATGGCAACCTAGTCTTCAACTTACGCAGGCTCAGTAATTCCTAGGCAGCTTGAGCAGTTAGTTATAATTACTGGGGCACTTGTATTACAAAAATAATATTATTGGTCATAATATTCCTATGATGGGATAAGATAGAGTTAGAATGTAACGCTTGTGGTGTTAGCAGCCCGTCTCAATAGGTAGTTCAATATGATTTCTGTCATGGATATAAATGGAATTGGAGGGGATGAATTAGCTTTTTTTCATGATAATAGCCATCATAAATGGTGTCCATTTTCCTCCTGATTAAGAAGGTCAGGATGATAATGGTTAAGAATAATGGGGATGATGATCATCGTGAAAATCATGATGAACCTGATAATATTGTTCATTTGGAAAGTAACGATAAATATGGATATTATAAGATATGTAGATAGATAGAGAAGTAGGTAGATAAACAAATAGATATATAGGATAATGTCTTAAGACAGCAGATTAGGGCCAAGAAATCCAACATGACTCAGTACCATTTAAAGCGTTCAAGGGAGTATTATTAAAATTTAGGGTGGAAACACAGAGTGTAGACTGCCTTTACTATATATAATGACATACCATTAATTAATTACTTTCCTACAGGTTCTTTTAGGATTTATTAAATAGGTGAATCAAATTGTTAATACATAACAGATTAAGACCTGTTTACAAATATTACTGAAAAATGTGAAACACTCGTGTATCTGTATAGAAGCGAGAAGACAGAGACGAGGCGATCCTTTAAAAATGATTAACCCCAGTGACGACCGGCTTACCCTGATCATTGTGAATCTCAACCCTCATCAAGAACACGAGACACAAGAACAGGCTAAATCCGAGGAGAAGTGACAGACATCTTGGTTCGGAGGCCAAAGTGAGCCGTGTGTTAAAGCAACAATTGCTGATGGATGATCTGAAACTTCGTCCATTCAAGATAGCTAAAGGTCATCTGCTTTCCAACCTCACCAAAAAGAAATTCATCACATGGTTGATGCCAACATAGGAAATAGCGTTGAAACCATGGAACAAGATAAAGCAACCTCACACACAACTAAATTTGAACCTCATGTTCGAGCAGTAGGCCTCTACAAAGCTCATCAAAGTGTGAATGTCCCGAAGTTTAAAATGTAAAAATGCTGAGATAAATATCAGTTGAAATCCACAGTTCGTGTTTCGACCCGGTCTAGAATTACTACGCTACAATAAATATCTTACGACGGGCAGGTGGGGCCTTTCGGTTAGGAATGTCTTTGGATAAGCCGCTCTCCAGTATTCAGTAAAGATCGGAAATCAAAGGCAGAAACACCAACTAAAGATCAAGATGCAGGGGCAGAGATCCCACTTAAGTTCAGGAATCAGGGGCATAGATCCCACTTAAAATTGATTTGAGAAACAGAAACTTGACTGAAGATCGTGAATCAGGCACTGATTTCCCGCTGAAGTTCAGGAATCAGGGTGAGATACCACATTGAAGATTAAGAATCTGGGGCAGAAACCCCACTGAAGATTAGAGACCAGTGGGGAAAACTTATTGATGATCAGGAATCAAATGCAGAAACACTATGGAGATAGTAATTCAGGGGAAGAAACCCAATTGGGCACATCTTTGTACTTTACCTTTGTCGCTCTTTCCGTTTTTGTAAGCTCGATCCAAATTGACTGAAAAAGGGAATTTTATCGAGTTAATTTTCACAAGCCATAAAACAAAGAATTATTGTACCATTATTTAAACTTTTGAAATATTTATATTTTATTATTTAAAAAAATAATTATCTGCTTTTATTACTTACCTACAGAATTTACATCATTACAGAATATCAAACACCCATAGATCCTCTCTGAGGCTAGGCATGGGCATATGATAAAAAAATTGCCGTACACTGATTGGCAAGTACTAACTAAATTTCCGTCTCTTAGCTCAATAGAAATGACAAAATAAAAATATAATAAATGGTCCTATTAAAATAGAGTCTCGTAATGCGATTTTACTTATCTGACTCCACGGGTGAAATGAGCCGAGGTCTTTGGTTGTAAATCCGCTCATTCTGTGTATACCAAAGGTGTAGAGTCATGTCAATTTACCTTATATAGATATACTTTGTTTCTCTGGATTTGAGACTTTCCAGTCGAAGTCTCAGATTCAATAGAAAGATCTGAATGGTCAAATTACAGTCAGAACTATTATCATTCTTTTCGTTTTTCAACTTATTATTTCTGTTAGGAATTACCTCGATGTTTTGTAGCATGCGAATATAGTATCTAAATTAGAACAAAATGTAAGAAATGTTCTCTATTACATATACATATTAAGAGCTAGCTCCTGGCTTCGTAGACAATAATTTCAGCTTTGAAATGTGTTTCTCTTTGTGTCCTTTAACACTGTTCTATACACTTGAGGTGTTTATCTAATATATATTTTTAAAAATATTTGCAGAAAGACTCGACTATAATTGCTGGCATCGGATTTCATTTTTGTGTTATCTTATACGAGAAGAAATGTTAAAGTGTTGCCTGCAATCTTTTTAGTTTAGGTTTAAACCTTTTGTGTGCTATCACTTTCAAGATCTCGTTCGAAGACTTAATACAAAAACCTCACTAAACTGAAGACGAAGCTGCCGATTATCTAGGAAAATAAATTTAATGCCTTAAGTCTTTCCTCATACGCTAGTTGCTAAGTTCTGTTCTAAGTTTTGTTTATTACTAAGCGATATTGAATGTTTTCTAATATATCGGCAAATGATTGCTTATAATTTTATTTTAACACAGTTAAACACTCTCTGTCACTCCATTTTAGATCTACATACGCGTATAGAATTCCCAAAAGGTCCAAAAGACGATCCTAGAGAGAGCCCAAATTTCTCATGGAGCACTGAAATACGGGCTGGCGTGCTTCCCTTCCCCTCCAGGTTTCAGTTACAGAAGTTCTTACACCATCCACAACATTGCGGGGAATGATTATGAATCTACTCTCATATACACAATTCGGTGCAATTACTTCAAGAGTTCGGTTTGCCTGTTTTGCAACTTGAGCTTGTATTGAAAATTTTAAGCCGCTCGAAAGTAGAACCCTAAGATGCCTTCCTCTGGTAAGTGAGGCCCTAAAGTACACTACCGAGCAAAATAAGAGAACGTATTTTTTTCTAAAAATATTTTTTTAAATGTGATGAATAATTAAATGAAATTTCCATGGTACATAAAGGCCTGCATTTAATATATTTATAAAGTTTTCGTATGATACAATCGTATATTCAAGAAATTATATGAAATATAAAGCAAAATATAATATTGACACGTGCAAAATAAAAGAACGATATTTTCACGAACATTTTAGAAGTTTCTTGAAATCATCTGGCAACATTTGTCTCACTTGGTAAGAACTCCACAACCACCATTGTTGTCGTACTTACTCTGCAAATACAACAACAGAGAAAAGTGACTCTTAAGCTCTGTCAGAAGAGTATTCGCTTAAAGATTTCTGGAAGGACTCTTTCTGCAATTTCAAGAGAGGTAGGAAGGTCCATGAGTGTGAATTCATACGTTCTGAAGTTGTAGAATGAAAACAAAAGCTATAAATATTTTGCAAAAATCGGTCGACCCCGCATAACGACCGTCCGAGAAGACAGAGCTATTAGGCGCTTCTCTAGGAAGTATCCTTTCGATACTGCAGCAGGAATTTCGCGAAACATTAAGACAAATAGGGGCCAAAGAAGTGAGCCGTTTCAAAGTGTCTCGTCACCTAATGCATTTGCTTTAAAAGCTTGTCTTCTGCAACCAAACCAATCATCAATAAGAAGAACCAGAATGCGAAACTCGAATATATTGAAACTCATGTTGTTTGGAGGTAGAAAGATTGGGAGAGAATTCATTTTAGGGAAGAAATAAATTTTATTTTTTTATTTAGCTGGAGCTGATGGCAGAAGCTTTGTTAGATGAGCTGCAGGTAAAAGATTCAAACCTAATTGTGTTAAAAAGTCTGCCAAGCATAGAGGAGGCAGCTACATGGTATGCGGATGTTTTCGTCTGTAGGTGTTGGCCTGCTAGTGCGAATAATTGGAATGGTAAATGCTAATGTGTACCTAAGCCCGGTACAACAAAATGTTGTAATTTCACTCAGAGCATCTCTAAACCATTCAGCAGTATTTTAGCAGGTCAACGCGGCATAGTAAGTGTTTCAAGTTTCATCGTTGTCAAATCTTACTTTGGGTTAGGGAAATTTCTTCTAAAACAATTGTGTGAATGATCGTTCTCTTATTCTGCACGTGTTAATATTGTATTGTGTTAGATTATTTAGTATGATATGAAATCTTCATAAAATATATTAAATGTATGCCTTTATGTACCATGCAAATTTTATTTATTTACTCATCATATTTTAAAAAATATTTTAATAAAGGAAAATCATTCTTATCTTGCTCGGTAGTCTATATTCAAATAAACCTTTGGGCAAGCCAATATGCATCACTTTACATTTGATTACGTTAATCTGTATATTCCATCTGCTAGACAAATTAAATTTTGCATTTAAATTGTGCCAAATTGCTCCCCACTCGATTACGTAGAACGCTTTATGCTCTAGATTGGTATCATTCGTTGTAATACTATCTTACTTAGGAAGTTAAAGTAGAGATCGTTTATGAAAATTTAGCAGATTAGTAGACCCCAAACCGAATTCAGCAACCCCGATACTTAGGGGTATTCATTCTGACGATTTAAAATTTATAACTACTTGCCTGCGTTTTGTATGCCAATTTTGGATCCAGGCTGAATCTTTCTGGCTAACTCCGTGCGCTCTCTATCAACAGAAGTCGGCTTTGAGAAACCGAATAAAAAAGCCTTTTTAAAGTCATACTGTTTAATTACCTATACAACATTAAACAGGTCATAACTCTCTGTAGTATCATGAAAACCTTCGTGGTTATGATGTCACTTGAAAATAGATATATCCTGAATCCCTCCTTAAAAATATTGCCTTCAAGTGTTTATTGTTTGACGTTAATATTTTCTTTTCTCTCTCTCATCCTTAACTCTATAATTTAACTTGGTGAATTTTTGAAATTTTTGAAAACGTATTTTTTGCTTAGTGGACAAGTAACCTTTCATGTTTTTGAGTTTAGGTTTATTTGAAACTTTTATTCGCAGGGCTGTTTTTTGTATGTTTCGAGCTTTTATCAAAGTTCCTTCTAAAAGTTCAGAAAAAATAAATATAATTATCGAATGATTTGGAATGAAAAAAACATAGAAATCGTGAAGTTCAAAAAATGTATTAAAATTAGGGCTTTGGCGCTTTTTTTACTATCATTTCGTATAGAAAACAAATTTAGATGAAAAAAGAGATCTGACGAAGGTTTTTCTATAGATCAAACCGGGTGAAATAACTTAAAAAAAAGGTTTCAGGTTGTCTATGTTGAAAAAAGTGTCTCAAAAATTCTCAACCATATATAAATCTTCAAGGGATAAAGACAATATAATAAAAGGTGAAATAACTTTATAAAAATGTTTCAGTGTATCTATGTTGAAAAAGGTGTTCAGGGTGTTAAAATACAGAGTCTATAAAGGGGATTAAAGAAAGCGGTTTAGAATAGCAAATAGGCCGTAGGCCACACGCCGAAGGAGTGCCTGTGGAACCAAGTTCTTTGTGTAAGAAAGAATACGAAGTAGGGCTTGTTTTGTATATAAGGAATGTGTTAAGGTAATATTTTGTTAGTTTTCTTGCAGCTGAAGGATAGCGCGTGATGCTTTGAAACTCGACCTGTACTTGTGAATAAAAAAAGTCATTCACTCTCTAAGATTTAGTTTTTCATCAAGTGAGTTTGTTAAGCAAGAGCAACGCCTCCTAAATTCGTGTTGTTTACCTTGTCATAAATATAAGATCCAATTCAAGATAGGCACCTATGTAAAGTCGTTCATTTCAGGAATAAGCACCTTGCGCAAAATAAAGGCGGCTATGGCTTATATACGACTCACATCGGGTAAGGGAAAAGGAAAAGGATTTTGAAAAGATGAGGCATCTAAGATTCTTTCGACTCTATTATAACTTTAGATAAAGGAGAGTAGGGAAGGAGGCAAAAAAAAAAATAATATCCTAGGCGAGTTTCAAACAGCTTCCCGCGTCGCTGGCTCACTGTTAGCCAGCGGCGAATCGACTCGGCCATCTTGAGCCTCCAAAAGTACTCATTCAAGGAAAGCTTTTAAGCCCCTTGCTTGCACTTCTCGTATTCTACATAACAAACCTAACTTTAGCTAGCATAACTTAACCCAAGAATAGGTTAGGTTAGGTAAGATGAGGTTAGGTAAAGTTAGGTTAGGTCTTGACAATTTAAGGATAAGCACCTCATTTATGCTAAATTTAAGAATAATCACATCAAACTATAAAACCTAAATTTCTAAATTCAAGAATAGGGACCTGGGCAGCCTCAATTTAAAAATAAGCATCTTATTTATGGACAAACCAGCATGAGGCGCCTTAGGTACCTTATCATGAATTAATAGGTCAACTATTTTATCCCGTATCAGAGATTATAAAAGTTTACCAAGGACTGACAACAAACTAATATCTTTAATAGTACGCTGAGTCTGTTTATACATTTTTTTAAACTAAGGTAACATTTTCAAACTCCAGGGAAACAAAACATTGATTTAACTAATCGTTGAAAATAAGTGAGAGTAGAATATTTTCTTTTTAATTCCCAAAAGTTTCGAGCATTTGTTTTACGAAGAACAGACGATTTATTCATTTAAAACAGTACTTGCGCCTGCGAGATTATAATATCATCTAGCGAATTTGTGCTGGCAAACTATGACTTGGTGGAAAACGACATGATTTGATACATCTTCAATATGAGCTCTGAAATTGTTGTATGTAAAATCTGCGCGCTACTTTTCAAAATTATATTT
Source organism: Ceratothoa steindachneri (assembly GCA_963969495.1). NCBI lineage: Eukaryota > Metazoa > Arthropoda > Malacostraca > Isopoda > Cymothoidae > Ceratothoa > Ceratothoa steindachneri. The sequence continues at coordinate 43,327,531 of OZ018323.1, read as the reverse complement.
TCTCATTTTTAAGTGTGCCTATAGTATCCAGAAATTGGCTTTATATTAAATAAGTTTTACTAGGTATTGAACTTTAAAATTAGAAGGAAGAGGCAGTTTAATGGAAGCTTTTTATAGATAGAGAAGCTGAACCTGCGGTACTCGTCTTTACAAGAAGTGGTTTCGCTTCGCAGGCAGACCTTCGGTGTGGCCTAAGGCTCGTCCAGCTCTCGCAATGTGGTTTTGGTATAAATAATGTAAAAGGTTTCCAGTCCATATCCCTAACACTATATTTTAGGAATGCAATCTTTTGTAACAGTTTAAATTTTAGTTTGTCAGTCAGTTATATATATTTGAAGCTTTTATCCAACTTCTTTCTAAGAGTTCAGAAAAATAACTAAGATTATCGATTTTTTTTATTTTTATACAAAAAAAATAATTACAAGTCGTGAAGTTTAGAAAATGTATTAAAATTAAGGCATTGCTGTTTTTGTTTGCATTTATTCATATACTAGCATAAGTACCTGTCGTTACCCGGGATAAAAAGTCCTGTGGTAAATAAATATTGATGTATATTGTTCGAAATTCTTATATTGGATTACCAAAAAAATTTTACTTGCTGATTATTATTATTTTTGCGGAGTGGAGCCAAATACAGCAGAGTTGCACACACTCCATATAATATAAGTATTAATATACTTACAATGAGCAAACGTTTCACCGCGCGTACCCGACAATTCACGCGCATGCGTGAATGACCGTTAGTTATGAGCGAACAACGTTGTTGGCACAGCAACAGATTGAGCGTCTTAAAGATACAGCGATAAAAACTTTAGATGAAAAAAGAAAGATCTGAAGAGTCTTTTGTAACAAATATCAAATGGATCCAGATAAAAGTTAATTATTGCGTTTATGCCTAGAAAATAAGGATGGATCTGAAACACGGTCTGCTGACCAAAATGTCGCGGACCCTCACTTGTTCTGATTTATGACCACACCTAACATAATATAGTCAAGCGTATCATATTATAGCCTAGCTTAGTATATCCTAGACGAGTAGAGCATACCAGATCCTATACTAGAACAACCTTGCATGGCTAAGCATATTATAACCTTGATTAGCTAGCCTATGGTAGACTAACATAGTATTACCTAGTGTAGAAGTCTAAATACCGCGTACATAAGTGTACGCAGAAATACTCCGACACAAGCTGCATGCTCTCTCGTATCTCTAAATGCACCTCTCGCCTCGAATTCTCTGTCACTCTTTTTCGTGCCACCGTAAACTCCGAGATGGCTCGAAGGCGTGAAAGACATACTGTCTGCCCAAAGATGAAAAAATGTCTTTCGCGCGACGATACGGATTTTACGAGAATTCGATTCTCTCTCTCTCGATTTCTGCTCGCGAGGGAAATAAAAGGAAAACTTCTCCCTGGAATCAGGCAGAAGATCTTGGACTAGCGTTGTGAGGTGGAGCTCGATCCACATAAGAAACAGTTCGACTGTTGCAAGAAAGGAACTTCTCGGGGAATTTATTTTTATATATCTTCTTCTATAACTATATTTTAGCAACGTGATATTTGGAAATGGGGGAAATTTAGTTTAGAGTTTCTTTTTAAAATGATTATAATTGGCGAAGTTCATAAAATTTCAAAAAATTTAACCATGGCTGCTTTTTTTAGATTTTAAATTTTAATCTTAGTAGCGAAGCCATTGCCTGGTATATGTATATATATATATATATATATATATATATATATATATATATATATATACATTACACACATCGTCACATCTATGCAGCTGTAGCCGTCCACCTAGCTTAAAGAGCCCTATCACATGCGGTTGAGCTGAGTTGCCGATTGGATGATGACTATTCAACCTGTAGTGCCTGAAGGCCAGAACAAACGTCCGAAAACTAGGCGTATATGAACTCCAGTATGCCGACGACTGCGCGATCATATCATCGCACATTGTTCGACGAGATGCAAACTGCTGTGAGTGCATTTAACAATTTAAAAATTTGGTCTGAAGATGAAAACGTAGAAGACCAAAAGCGTATTCCCGCCAAGACCATCAAGGCCGTACAACCCTCCTCTAACTACCGTGGAAGGAGAGCAACTTGAATATTTGGAACACTTCCAGTACCTTAGCAGTCAATTCTCAGCGGAGGCAAACATCGACAAGGAAATCGAGCCTCGCCTCCACAACGCTGGAGCAGCCTTCCAGAAACAAAAGTCAAGGGTCTTTCACAATCGTGGCCTGAGTACAAAGACAAAGCTCATGGTATACAATGTTGTGGTCTTCACGGTACTACTATACAGTGGCGAAAAATGGACCACATAGCGACGTCATGTGAAGTCATTCGAGCAGTTCCACTCAAGATGTCCCCGAAGAATCCTACACATTTACTGGGAAGAATGAATAACAAACATCAGCGTTCTAGAAGAGGCAGAGTCCACCAGCATCGAAGACCTCCTAATGAAACATCAACTTAGATGGGCGGTCCGCTGCGCTCAAGTGGCAGAGACAAGACTGCCTCGGGGATTCTTGTTCTCAAAACTTCAAACAGCCGCCCACGCGAGAGAAGGACAGAAAAACCGAGAGAAGGATACATTGAAGTCCTATATGAAGAAAGGCAACATCATAGTCAACTCATGGGAGACCTTCGCCGTGGAGGATTGCCCTGGTTGGTGACGTTCAGCACACCGGGCAGTGGAGAGGTTCGAAACCACCCAACGCCACAACGAACAACAGTGACGGAAGCGTAGGTTTGCGAAAACTGCCAACCCAGCGCTGTCGCAACAACTTCTGGAGATTTTGAAGATTCGCGGCCCCTGATTTCCCGCGCGATTTAGAGGGCTACTTTTATAGCTACTTTCTTTTTGTCTCACTCACCTCATTGTTTTGAGTCGTTATTTTAAGACGAGAATAAAAATTCACATTTTTTAGGCAGACTCGATCTTGTTTTAACTGATGGTTAATTAAAAATTTGTTTATCAACTTGCTCCTGAGGGCGAGCGGAGTGAGTGGGTGGTATGGGGGGTCGAAGCCTCCCCATATAGCAACCCAGGTCCGACTCAAAATCGGCTTCCAGTAACAAACACATATACGAATAACCAAATACATATAGTGGCTTCCAGTAACCAAATACACATACGCATAACCAAATACATAGTTTATGATGAAAAACACCGATATCGTTCAATTTGGAACGAAAAACAACAATCAAAACAGATTAGCAACGCTTTTTATACTTCTTTCAGCAAACACAATTCCTTGTTTAATAAAAAAAACAAAAATACTTCAAACGACAAAATAGTGGCAGGCATATATTACTTAGGCGAGATCGATAATAAAATTCCAAAAAAAAATAGAAAACACATCCCCAAAAAAATACTTTAACCCTTCTTTATAAACATGAAGGGAAGCTGGCAAAAATTATCGGTTAACGCTTTTCATACTTCGATTCAGCGAACACAATTAGTTGGCAACAGGAAAAAAGTAATTTTATTTTATAAAAAAACAACTAAGAAAACTACGTCAAAAGACAAAATAGTGGCAAGCATCTACTATTTAGGCGAGATCGATAATAAACTTAGGAAAAAAAACAGAAAATAGAAAAAAAACATTACATTTTACCCGTCTTGAGAAACACAAAAGAAAGTTGGAAAATAAACTGTTCTAATTGGTTAATGACGGTGTATAATACAGGGCGTTGATTGGCCAATGGGATAGCTGAAAAAAAACTCCTAATAATAAGAAAGTAGCCCAAAAATACGCGGGGAATCAGTGGCCGTGAATCTTCACAATTACCCAACTTTCACCCGGCACGATCTGTGAGATGTGCGAGAAACAGTGCCGGTCGCGACTGGGCCACTTCAGCCACCTGAGGAACCGCAGGTTCGATGGCCAGGCAGACAACATGATCCTCGCTCGCCAATGACTGCTCACTGAATGATTAGGAGCCATTAGCTGCTCCTTAGGCTAAAGATTAAAATGGGAAATCTACTTTAGAAGTAACATCGATAAAACGTTGAATATATGAAAAAAGAAACAGCCAGGCTTTAAATTTAATCATAAAAACCTTCGATAATCATATTTATTTTAAGTCAAATTCATGTTCTTTAAAATAATTGAGTAATTTAGTTACCAAACATTGTCATGCTCATACTTTTAAAAAGTCTTAGGAAATATCCTGAAATATTCACAAGTTATAATATGGTGTCATGGCTAATATTTTACTTAGGCGACAGGTTTCAGAAGTGATTGGTCCATTATCAGTCAAAGAATAATAACAGAAAACCCGGTAAAAATATTTTTTAAAAAAGAAGGCTTTGGATAATCAAAATTAAATGCTAGGTTGTACATATATAAACCTACATACATAGAGAGATACATAAAGGGTGTTCCAATACCTTAGACTGATTTTAAATGAGTTAAGTTTAAGCGTCTAATGATTTTTTTTCTTTTTCTTTCAGGTTTAATAACATCAATCTTTGGCAATTTTGACCATAGAAAGATTAGCAATCGAACAAAGTGTTAAAGTTATCGAAGCCTATTACGAAAATGGACGATCAAACATAAACGCATTTAGGGCACTTTGCAAAAAATCATCTTTAGTGATGAAGCCTATTTTCATCTTGTTGGATTCGTTAATAACAGAATTGTCGCATTCGGGCTGATGAAAATCCCAGGAAGATTGTTGAAAAGCCACTGCATCCCCAAAAGGTCACTGTTTGTTTTGCATTTTTTGCTAGCGGAATCATTGGGCCGTATTTCTTCGAAAATGATGCCGGGAATTCTGTTACGGTGACAGGCGGGCGATACCGTGCCATGATAACCAATTTTTATGGCCTGAATTGAATTCTATGGATGTCAAAAATTTGTGGTTTCAACAGGATGGCGCCATATGCCACACAGCCAATGCAACAATGGCTTTATTGAATGAGAAGTTCCCAGGTCGCATCATCTCTCGAAACAGCGAGGTCAATTGGCCACCACGATCGTGTGACTTGACGCCTTTAGATTTCTTCCTTTGGGGTCACCTCAAAAGTAAGGCTTATGCTAACAAGCCAACAACAATTAAACAGCTGAAGGATGAGATAATAAGGCATATTGGTGAGATCGAGAGGTAACTATGCAGAGACGTCATAAAAAATTTGGACCATCGAGTGGAAGTGTGCAAACGAAGCCTTGGCGGACATTTAGGCAATATTATTTTTCACACCTAATTGTCATGACTCAAATAACATGATCCAATAGTGAACTGAATAAATTTTCACCGATAACACTGTTTTATTTACTGCTAAATTCGATCCGTCTTAATGGAACACCCTTTATATGTGCTTAATCATTCATATGTTGATGCATATATATGGGTAGAACACGTCAGGATTGATTTAGATGGAGACTAATATCCAGGTGGATTAAAGAATTCTAATTTTGGGTTTAACTCCTGAACAAAGAGGTTTGGGGGAATGAACTAAAGCGAGCGTTTCCTTCGGAAGGATTAAATTTGGGGATTTCTCGGATTAATTTTGCTTCAACTAATTAAATTTTGGTTGTTGAATCACATCTGAAGATAATAAATCTTGATTTATGGCGTTCGGAGATGCGTTAGGAGAGTGTGTGGCTCTTTTCACCCACATAAAATAAGGTCAGACATCACATGGGATAATATCTACCCCTGGGTTGGTAAGGGATGGAGGGTGGGGTTATCATGAAGAAATCGTTCAAAGCTAAAAGTGGAAGAAAATTCAATCTGGGATGGATTTACAAATACGGGTTTTATAATTCTGAAGAAAATTGTGGGAAATATAACGAAATAGTACGGATGATGGAGCAAGAGCACCCATCGCCCTTGCTTCAACTGAAACCTGGATTAACAGCACACTTTCCCGAACCAACTGCCCCAAGAGAAACTGTTGCTCAGTCTCGCGTCATATTTTTCAACTTTTAAATGTCCCACCCTCTTTTAGGGTGAAAGAGTGCGTTAAAGGCTCATTATCAATCTCATATACAAAGAAAGAGGAAATACAAGTTCTGCGGGTGGTAACCACCACAAAGCTCTCGCCATATTTAATTTATACCTTTCAAAACCTTTTGAATACAGAAAGTTGCAGAAACCTTGTATTGTAAACTGTATAAAAATACATTGTATACATTATATACTGTACAGTGGGTGAGTCTCGCAATATTTGACTCTATCTGAGAAACAATATCTTAAAAATCATTGCAGCTAGGGACATGACATAAAAACGAATAAAAGATGAATCCTTTATCTATAAATACTGCACTGATTCCTTGTTAAAATCGTCTGAATGTCATTTAAGGAGCCAATTATCCTTTAAATAAATAATGATAAAAACATATTTTTTATTTTCTAAATTGCAACCTTTAAAAAAAAGGTTCAAGCTTTTACACAAGTAAAAATTCAAAAGTCATTTTTAAAATGGAAGTCAAGATTACAGGCTGAGGTCAACAATAAAGGAGGGAATATTGAACTATTCATTATAATTAAAATTTAATTTGAAATATTGAACTTTTGTAAAAGTCGCAATTTAGAAAATAAAAAACCCTGTTTTTTCATTATTTATTTAAAAGCTAATTGACCCTAAACACTCTTGTACCTTCTTGACAATATGGGCCGAGGCACCATCATGCTTACATACCTAGTCCACTTTACTCGTGATCTTTCTCACCCAGATCAGAACTTTAGTGGCAAAGATGTCCCTGTAATCGGCCGCGAACCACCCTGGCCTCATCTTCTCGCCATTCGAAGCCACGACGCCGAGCATCATGATGGAGGTCGGTTGCTCGGTCGTGGACAGGTAGCGAACCTGAAAAGTTCCTGGCTGAAGCTTACCAGGCATTCGTTCTGCATGTTGATGACCGGATCCACCGTGAAGGTTCTTTCATCAGAAAAAAATGAGAATTCGATTGTCATGACTCTTCAAGTCATTGAGAAGGTGACGACAGAGCTTCCGACGTTGTTGTCGCGTATGGTCGCTTTCCGCGCCTTTCCACGCATCTCAAGCTTTGGCCACTCTCCTTCTTAACAGCCCTGGACACTGTGGCTACCGAGTTGTTTTTCTTTCTTTCACGACTGCAGTCATTTTGAGCTTTGGAGCACTTTCGAAGGCCTGTCTCACAGCTAAACGGTTCACAACATGAGTTATATCTGTAAGAGATTGATCTTTAAGGTCTTCACCATTCGTGAGCCTTTCGGTGATTCTGTAGACGGTCATCCGACATGTGTTTAACCGCCGTTTGGCTATATCATACTTGTTGTCGACCGCGCGCGCACACATAAATATATCGAAAGATCAAAACCGAGTGTAACATAACCTTTGCAAAGCCTAGTATTGAAAAATATCTTTCCTTCGCCAATTACAGTTCTCATAGGCTTATTCTGCACAAACTGACCGCAGAGTAGGAGCTTGAGGAAATGATGCGTGCATGCATCATCCGTCCTTCCAAGCACAAATGGCCGCTTACCGCTGTAGAGAATGCAGTTTACTTACGTTGCAGGTGGCCAGATAGATAGACTAGCTGCACAAGGCTAATAAGAGGTAAGTACGTGAGTAGATTAATGGTTAGCCAAAGGAGAAGATTTAAATACTAGGTTTCATTCAAGGTTAATGAAAGTTTAAAAACCAAAATGATGTTTAATTACACCAATAATACTAATGATGGAAATGTCTACAAAGGCAAATGAATGGAAGAATAATGTCGCTCCCAATAAAATAATAAATTAAATACTAATCAGTTTAACGGGGATCAAAATATGGGACTTGGTCAACCAGGAAAAATGTTGGTAAACACTGGGGAGTCCAATTAAAGGGCTGGGAGGAGGATATCAGGGGGCGAGGACAGAAGGGGGGATTATTCTCGAAAAGGTGTAAAAGGGTTTTATCTTGACGGCGGTTTGACTTTTGGTGAGTGGAGTGATTCTTACGAGGCCAGCTAGTATTGCGGCTGAAGGGGCGTAGTACTCTGGACGGAGGAGTCGGAATTAATTGGAGCATGAGTAAGGTAATTTCCAGGTTGGGTGAGACACACTCGAATTTGGATGGGTAATCTCAGGCGAGGGGGTGAGGTTTCCTTGAGGGATGAGAAGAGTGGTTCGCGCAATTCTCCAAAGAAAAATTCGGTTCATGAATTTGCCAATTGACTGTGGCCAAACTCACAACAATTTGTTTAGTCGACGAGTAACGGTTGACATTAGGTTAAATACCCTGCTGGCTTCCTCGCTAGAAAGCCTTCAGGCATGGCAGTCTCTTGGGAGTAACCATTGACGCCGGTCTCTTTAGGCCCAGACGAGATAATACGACCGAGGAAGCTTCTTCTCGGGTCGACCCTGGCTTCCAGGCAGGGGAGGGTCGGAAAAATGCGTCTCGGTGGAGGATCTGCTGACTGATCAAACACAAGTGTTCCCAGCCGCCTTGAAGTTTTCCCACGCGAGAATAGTTCTCTAACCTTGCGTTTAGAGATCTAGCTCAGGTACACGTGGTCTCTGCTTGAGGGGGTGGGGGGCTCAAGGTGGATCTTAGGGTTCGTTCCCTCACATCTATATTGTCGAAGTTTGATCTAGTCAAGGCACGACCATAATTACTCATTGACCAAGAATCAAACGACAAGACTACTATTATATTGCAATTTTAGCTTTTTAAATGATCAGGATTTCATGAGGTCTTGGGAATGCAGGTCAAACTTCTTAAACTTTATCGATTCAATGTTACAGTGTCTCAATTTCGTCTTCGCTCGTCTGGAAGAAATTTGGGTGGCAAGTTCAAGTCTCAAAACGTTTTATTTGAATCTACCTTATACTCCTCGATAGTCTACAAGAAGATTGGCTGCAAACTAACCCTGCAAACTTTTTCTTTTGGACTTCGGAGATTACCTTTCAAGATGATTATGTGACGAAAGATTGTATCTCCCATACCGACGAGGAAAATGAGACAATAAGTAAGCACAGCAACGCACCCTCACACAATTACGCCAGTTCCTTGGTATCGTCGATTTTTTTAGCCCATTTCATTCTCCAATTTGCGCAACATTTAAACCCCTTTAATGCGCTCCTCACCTGAAAAAATCGAAAGAATAATTCCTCGCTCATGTTGACAGAGGAGGCATTCTTCCGCCATTCACTGGGGCCAAAAACAGTTTATCAGAAATACTAATTTTTTCCATATGTAAACCTCATTCGAGCTATTCTTTAGAAAAGCCACATCGCACGACGACGTGACAGGCATTTTATAGCACAGACAAGAGGGAAAATCCCTCCAATGACCTGTGTGATAGAATGATAAATGGTTATTGCGAAATGAAGCTTTTGCCTCTAGATGGCGCCACCCAGCACCAATTCCGATGGCAAATTTAAAATCTTCAGGGTGAAGAACCATATGTTCCATGGTCAGAAGGTCCATTTCTTGGCTCTAAATGGCTAAATGAGGCTTCTGCCACTAGATGGCGCCACCCAGAACCAAATTCGATTGCAGCTTTTAAATCTCCAGGGTGAATAACCCTATGCCCCATGGTCATATGGGTCATTTCATGGATCGAAACGGGTACAATTGAACTTCACCCCTTTCGAAAAAAAAGCGACGCCTTAACCTGGTGCTTCGCCGCAGGTAAAAAGACGAAGACCGGTGTCCCATAACAATCTTCTACAAATGTGAAAGCCATCTGAGAGACGTTAGAGCACCTAGCATCTTTGAACGTGAGCTCCTAGCGGTGAAATATTTCTGCCTCCAAGTTGAAAGGAAAACTTTCATCATATATACATATCAATCGGCATTCGTATTAGAGATTCAGGCCACTTCAGATCGCCATTCACCACGCTACTGTCTCCACCTAATTTTATCTCACAATTTACCTTCTATATTCGTCTGGTTAAAAAGAAAGATAACATAGTAGAAAATTTCTCTCGCCTAGTCATCCCCAAAATCGAGCCACCTTCCACAGACATAATTGTTCAGGTGAATGTGGTTGCAACGAATGAGGATCCTTACCTTGCTGGCATTTTTGTGCGCCCTAGTGCACTCAAATTTGAAAAGTTCCATTTGCCTCGGGGACTTTCCCGATCTACTGCAGCGTCTAAAGGATTAAACAACGGCCGTATATCCGTGTAGCCTTCCGAGGAGGGAATTGTTTTTAGTGCCTCGAACCGTCTTTATAATCTTAGAATTAAAGCCTTCCAAAGGCACTTGCATCGATAATTCATTTGACCAGAGATCAACAAGAACGTTCTTCGGTGGGATAGAGCCTGTGTAATTGCTAACGCACAGAGGTGCAGTGACCCACTATTATCATTAGTCACCAAAAACCAAGAGCTCTACGGGGCAGGGAGCCACACATCACAAGGCCAAGGGTCACATCAAGGCAACATAAGGGAATGCAAGTATCACTTGTACTGGACGCCTGCCCCTCTTTTCACGAGCATGGTGGGGGTATTCACTTGCAGTTGTCGCTGGGGGAAAAAGACAGAGATAAAGGAACTTCATATGTGTCTCACCAGATAAGAGCGTTCACATTTTCGTTCCGGTTCCTCTGGAAGTAAATTTTCCCAATAACATATTCCTCTCTCTAAAAAAAAAGGGCACACCAGGTTTCTATAAGTTGAGCCGTGTTAAGATAATCTCATTCTCCAATACACTTGCTACAAGCAACCTAAAGACTAGAAGTAACGCTTACATCACAAGAGTTCTCCAACTCTCCTCGAACCAAAGGTCACTTTCGACTCTAACCGCTCATTTTCATCTCATCGACGGGAGACACTCATAGATGCTTAATTTTTCAATTTCCCGGAAAGTTTCAAGCAAGTTTCTCTTAAAACTTCACCAAATTAATCAACATTTAATTCAATCCGCGCGTGATCACTAACTTTAACATACGGTGAAAAAGCATAGTCACCATTTCTTATATAATTACAGTGTTTCACAATGTTCAAATTAAGGCGTTATATTCAGGGTAATAAGATTCAATTAATTTTCATTAAGAATTACTGTTAAAGTGAATAATTCGTCTTTCATCTGTTATCACATTGTGGTTTATTCAATTAAGATCGTCTAATTAATCAATTTAGTGTGAACAGTGCCAATAGTTCCAACACCTCGTTCAAACCGATTATGCCGTCGCCTATTTAGGATCTTCCTAGCCATTGTTCACAATGGCCCTCGAGATGTCAGATCATATTTGATACAGATCTGAAAATTCCTATGACGTCACAGTAAGCTAGCGCCTTCCAGCGTTAACTCTACATATTGCTATACCATGATATTTGGCAATATATGTAGTGTATATTTATTCCAATATGAGTAACTCCTATCATATATCTTCGGAGATGATTGATTAATGACTTCCGTTTCGCTTTATTTAGTTCTATATATTTATACTTTAAAAAGTCCATTTCTTTTTTATCTGCAAGTTTATCCAAAATATTTAGTCTAGTTATTGAAGTACTTTCTTTTTATTTAGAGTGAATTAAAACTTTTACTAATTTTGACGACTATACTAATTAAATAGTTAACAAATGAGTTTTGGTGCCTCTTATACGAAGAAACTCCTTTAATAGTTGTTTTTCTATTTCAAAGGTACACTATATCTCTCTTTTTGCTTCCATTATGTTTGTGTTTATGTACATTTTTTGTGCTTTTCGCAGCGTTTATTTGGGCTTTGAGCTTTTCTTGGGAGGCGGTGTATCTATACGATCTAAGCGTTACTTATGTATGACTTGGTCCTTACCTGTTATTTTATTTGTAGTGGCCCGCCCTTGTTACCGGGTGGCCTTTTCAGAACCCTTAATAATGAATACAGAAGAGCGGATTTTTGTTACGATAGCTCGTATCAGAGGAGCAAAATTTGATGAAGTACGAGAAAAGTTCCAAAGAAAGTTTAGAAAATCTGAACATATAGATAACGCGATCCGTTCAGTTGTGAAGAAATTTAAAAGAACCGGATCCGTACATGATGAGAAAGATAGAGAAACGGTAAAAGATTGAACCCAACAAAAATGAACAAGTTCGACAATTGTTTGATTTTCGTTTGTTAATATTCGATCTGGCGACTGCGTTCTAGGGGACAATTGTTTGAAAATGAAACAAAAACTTCAGGGAAAAAGGCCAGTCGGAGACGTGATATGCCCAAGTCAACAGTGCACAGAGTCTTGCGTTCAACACTTATGAAAAAGCCTTATTTTGTGTTCATAATTGAGCCGGAAAAATAAACATAATTTTTTTTTCTTTTTACTATCCATTAAGAATGGAATATGAAAAAGGTTAAAAAAAAATTAGATTTGGGGAGACCTTGTACACGGAACACTACAATTTTGTGCAGAGCACAATTTGAACTTGAAGAACATAATTCAAAAAGAATTTTTCGTAAAAGTTTTCAATCTCAGTAAAATGCTCATTCAATTTTTGGACACCCGGTATTTCTTTTGGAGACTTAAATATTAATTGGTGTTATTTATGTTTACTCATTTAGTTATAATTGCTAGGCTTGTGCGTATATTCTCTCTAATTATTCTCATAAATAACTCCTGTTATACACTTTGTGTTTCTTCGAATGCAGATGAATTGAGAATCTTCCACTTCAAGGTCTCTGTGTCATTCCAGTGGTTTAAAAAATAAAATGTCTATGGTTTCCATATCCTAGAAAAAAATCAATCATCTTTGTAATTTGAAGCCATCCACTATGGTGGTTTTTCTCTTGCTGAGTCTTTGTGTCAACTTATGAGAAAAAGAGATTGAAAATAGTCATAAACACCCATCAATTTTGCCGTAAAATCATTGCATGTCACCCCATCCCCCAAATGGTCACTCACACTCACTGCTGGCTTAGTCAAATGTGAAAAGTAGACGGGAAATGAGAAAGTCTTTTGTTATCTCATACCATTTGAGATGATTGTCACTTTTGTCTTAAAAGAAACATGGTTAGAGAAAGGAAATAGAGTTACTCCTGGTTCTGTTACCCCACTGGGATATTTTTTTTCTCCAAGGTACTGGATGCAAATAATGTATATGGTTGAGTTAATTAATGCTCCATACCTTTTCCCATTCAAATCAAATCTCCAAGCACTTAAGTAACAACAAGTAACAACAAGGAAAGAAGGTACCCTAGGAGACCTTACGGTCCATTCAAAGAGGGTACCTTTGGACTAGCAATTGAGCGGGCACAAGGCTGCTCAATTGTTTTGCGTCCCTAAACGGCCACTTTTCAAGACTTTGTCTAGTCTTGACTTGAACTGGTCAACAGATTCACTGTTGACAACTTTCACTGGAAGTGCGTTCCACATACCGCAGATACTGTAAGTGAAAAAATTTCCACACAGATTGCGGTTGTAACGCTTCAGTTCAAGTTTGAAGCCGTGATTGCGCGTTCTGTTCTCACTCAGTGTGAAAATATCCCGATAGTCAACATTGTCGAACCCTCAAAGTATTTTGAAAACTTCGATGAGCTGACCACGCTGTCTACGGGTTTCCAGCGAGAACAGATCTAATTCCCTTAGTCTATCCTCAACTTTTATGTCGGATAGAGGGAATCAGATTGGTTGCCCTGGCTTGCGGCGAGCGGCTTCCCCCCAAAGTTGGAGCAGGCTTCATTCTTCTTCATGTTTTTTCTTCTTGTTTTGTTTTTGTTTTGTTTTCTTGGGTTTTGTTTGTTTGAGCATCATGCTATGATAAAAGTACAGCAACATGGGCTCTTGAAAAACAAAACAAAACATATTTTCCTCACTCGCTCTCTTTCTCTCTCTATCTCCCTCTCTCTATCTCCCTCTCTCTATCTCCCTCTCTCTTTCTCCCACTGGAACTGCCTCAACACCAAGGTACAGTCATGTAAATAAACGACCTATTTGCTTCTTCTTTCCCAATTCATAGGCTAAGCATAACTCACAACCTCCACAGCTATTTTTGACCACTTTCTCATTCAATTTTCTTTCTCTCTGATAATATAGTTCATAGCCACTGTCGACACTAAGTAACTTCTCTTCCCAAACTTTCTTCTCTTACTCCAGTTTTCCCTGGGTAATTCTCTTTTTTCCTTCTATCATCGGAAAGTCCTGTTCTCACCTAGTTGCATTCTCTCCAAGTTTTTACTCACAAATACTCTCTATGATCTATCTTATCTAACTCGTGTTTTCAATATCAACACTATACCATTTTGCTCGTTGAAAGACTGGCGTCAGCCTGGATTCTGGATCACATTTCCTCCCCTAACTAGAATGAGGTCCTCAAGCTGGTCTCAAGGCAAAACGCAGCACTGAATCAACTACCCTACATATATAGGAGTCCTTTCCTTGTGCTGCAGATGCTGCAGATGCTCATCAGCTTTCCATTTTGTCATTTCTGGAGCATTCCCAGGCACTTGATACGATTGGACACGCTGTTCTTAATAGTCTACGTGAATTATTGCCTATGCAATTGCTCTTAATTGGTTTCAGTTATATCTTTTAAATCATATTCAATCTATTCATATTAGTTATGATATAACACGGCTGGCGGAGTTGCGTTTGGTGTTCCGCAAGGGGATGTTTTAGGTTCACTTCTGTTTTGCATCTATTTTATGCGTTTTCTTGACCTGCCATTTGAACACCGAGGTGATGACATGCGAATTTCTCCCTCATTTTCCACTCTCATTTGCCCAAGCTTTTAGAAACTTACTATCCACCTATAATATCCGTGAATGAATCTCGGACAACTTTCTGAAACGCAACCATGACAAACCAGAACAACTAGCAGGCACTCATACAGACGTGTCTCACTGCAAAACTACTTTTCGCCCATCATGCCCTATTTTCTAATAGTTCAAGTTCTGGTTGTCGCCATTAGAGTCCAAAACTTTTGTAAATTCTCTATCTGCTTTCTTTTACGCACCTGTTCCCACTTTGACAAGTACAGTTTTGAGAATTTCATTCATACATTCGTCATCAACATTTTCCACTGTTTGAAAGCTTTGCAGCCCTTGGGGCTCTTTTTTGTCGGACGCGTCTTTCTCGAGCAACTCCTCCACGTTGTGAGCTTCACTGGCTACACATTTGAAACAGAGTCGCCCTTAAGGTCCGCCTCATAATCACACATAAGAGCTTAAACATACCCATGTCGTGCTACCTGTCCTTCTCACTGAATCTATCCCAGTACCCCCTCCCCCGCAGGATCCTGCGCTCAGGGTCTACTTCCCTTACTGATATCCCTTCCTCGTAGTCAAAACTATGCATGGGTGGGTTTGCCTTGTCTAAATATGTCCCTAGAATGTGGAATGATCTGCCTACTGTGATATCCCCAGTCAACCTGCTTTTGGTCGATAGACTTGCGCTCTTTGAAGGCCTATAGCCTTGAACAACCCAAAATCAAAATCAATATTATTATAGTAAACAGATTTAAACTTCATTAAGATTTTTCTCTACTCAGTTTTGAAGTGAAGTAAAAATTGTGATCCTTATTACAACAAGGGTGTGCCATTTACACAATGCAATGTTTAATACAAATATAAAACGACTTTTTAGAACAAATGAAGAATAGCCTTTTAGAGGATGACTCCAAATAGACGTTTGAGCTGAAGGTGACGAAGGATGATGAGTCTCACCTTTACACAATCCGCCGGTGCAATTGGCGGCGAGAAGGTCTTCTCCCACGCAGTAGGTTCCCCCATTTTGCGGAGCTGGGTTGTCGCAGTAACGTTGCCGGAACATCTTGCACTCAGCCCCGCAGATGGACCACCCAGCCCAGGAGGACCAAACACCATCCACAGCTGCTGGCAACAAAAGGCACAGTTACTTGTTTAACTCTTATATTTGAATTGGGGTTAACACCCTCTTTCCCTCTTAGGTCGAGTCATCAGCATAGACAAGCGAAGTCGCCAGGAACGAACTCATTTATGATCCCTCATTATTGCGATGGATCATTAGAAAAAGTCTCAAGTAAAAGTTATTTTTATTATTATAATTAGTAGTTGTATTTAATTATTAATATGATTATTAAATGTGTTGGGTAAACCAAGTTTTTAGATTTTTGCGTTTAGTTTTTACCAAACCGATTCATTTAAAAGAGAGATGAATACAGGACAAGTCATCTACCATCTACAAGATGGAATAAAAAAGACAGAGGAAGAGAAAGTTGCCAAAGGAAATTAACTAAGGCGAAATGTACATGGTCTTCAACAAAATTTGATTTGCATATATATATATATATATATATATATATATATATAAGACGAACGTGATGGAAGTAATAATATAGGTGACCATGATACGTAAATTATTATTTTTATTATTATTATAAGAGGAACGGCTTCGCTTCGCAGGGAGATATTCGGTCTGCGACCGACTGCCTATTTGGCTCTAGCAACGTGGTTTCGGTCTAAAAAAAAATTAAAAGGTTTCCAATCCATATCTCCTAATACTTTACTCCTGGTCTCGGTTTTTCAGATCTATGCTTATTTTTTATGTTTAATGAAAAGAAAAATAGTTTATGGTAAGTCTTTGATATCCCGAAAAACAACCCTCAGAGCTCTCTTTTTTCCCCTCTAAATTTTCCTCTATATACGACGCCCCCCCCACCCCTCTTAAGAAAACCTGCCATGCTTTTTTCCTAATAAATTTGCTGACCTTCGCGATTTGTAGTTATTTTTGTTTAAAAAAAAACGACAAAACATTCGATAAATGTATTTATTTCTTAGGTTAAGTATCCCTTGTTGGGCCTTGGACGAATGTGCCAATTACTGCCAACAAACCCAAGGGGACTTAGTTAATGCCAAACCTTTCCTCCTCTAGGTGGCATTGGACGAGTGGAACTGGCTTATGTGGTCACTAGTGCTTGCTAGATGGACCTGGCAAATGGTATGTGTAACTGGCGCACGCGAGGTGGCAATGGATTCGGTAGCACTGGAGTATGCTAGAAGACACTGGATTGAAGTCGCACTGGTGCACGCTAGGTGGCACTTGATTGAGGTGGTGCTGACACATTGTAGCTGGCACTTACAAAATTACTTATCCGTAAGAATCAAGTTTATGATGATGATGATTTGCTAATGATGATGGCAATTATGATGTTAATGATGATGAGTATTTTGATAATTATGGTGGGAATTATGATTGACAATGATGAGATTAATGATAATGGGAATGATAATACCTATTATAACGTTGATAATTGTCATGATAATGAGGATAACATTTATAATGATGATGATTTCCATAATTACGCTACTGATGATGGTCAGGGATATTATAATGCAAAACCAGCCCTGGGGGATGTTAAAAAAGTAGTTGTTCTCACCTGGACATGTGTTAGAGCAATGTCGTTTCTCGAGTGCTATGCCCTGGCACGCCGCCCCCCCGAATGCGGGAGCCGGTTGTGTGCAGGTCCGGGTTCTCTTCTCGTAGCCAGTCCCGCAGCGGGCGTTGCACGAAGACCACGTAGACCAACCAGACCAAGCGCCGTTTACTGAGGGAAAAGTTTTAAAATTTTTAATATATGCATTTTAAATACTGATTAGCTTAATATTTGTTTCGTAGTGTTTTTATTTTAGTGTTTTTTTGTTAATTTAGGTTTATAATTTTTATAGTTTATCTATTTTTGTTCTCATGTTTTTTATCTTAAATTTTCTTTTTATCTCCAAATTTTATATTTTGTGTTTTTAAATTTTTATTTCAATATTTAGGTTGTATCTTATTTTTGATACTCTTAAATTAGTTTTATTTATTTTATATGATTTGTATTTAATTATAATATTTTTGGATGTAATCAATTTGGTACCTGGCTCTGGACTGAAGTATATGTTTTGATGTATGGCGATGGGAGGCGGTAGAAACAGATGACAATGACTTAAAACATAATAGTTAATCTGTTCTAACTAGGGAGGTCCTTTTCTCCCAGTGACAATTAATCAAGTAATGCATTGTAGATTTTGTACAAATCTGTAGAATTTTCTCTGTAGAAAGATCAATTTTACAAAGGTTTCATTCAGTCAGCCAATCTTTAGGAGCAGGTTTTCCCCTTAAAACCCTCCAATACCCACGTGGCTCTCACCCATGTGTTAAAAGCTTGTTTGGCAAACGTCAGAGTCGCGATTTTGGGAGAACTCACGAAGTACGTACGGCCTAATGCACAATCACCCACAGGCAAAGTGAAACTCGAATTTCGAGTTCTACACTGCTTGTTTCAGTTTATTTTTGACGAAAATTATAAAACTTAATGGTGCAACCGTGTCTTCAAAACTGACACCAATATTTTAATATTATTTATTAATATTATTATTATTTTATTATCATAAGGGATTATTTAAAAAATAGAGACATTTTAGAGGAAAAAACAACCTATAGAACATAATGGATTATTTGCACAATATGTAGAGGCACCTTAAGACAAGAAACAACTTATGGAAAATGAGGGATTAATTGTACGCTTTATCGCACTTAAAAAAGAGAAAAAATCAACTTATAGAATATGGGGGAATAATTTAAAATAAATAGAACCATTTCAGACATGAAGCAACGCATGGAACCTGAAAGTATTAACAGAATCCTAGAGCGAGCCACCTTAAGACAAGAAATATCCTTTTGAATATGAGGAGTTAAATAAACGATAGAAACAAGGCCATTACTGGTCTGCGTCAGGATGGGAATGGTTGGAAAAATAGAGATAGCAAAATGACATCTCCACAACGCCATCACACGAAATAACGACTAAGGCGCCTACCAGGTGCAGGTCCTTAAAAAGAGAAGCAGAAGGAGAGAGAGAGAGAGATTGGGAGAGAATATGAGAGAGATGAGATTGGGAGAGAGGGGAGCGAGAGTAAAGTTGGAAGAGAGAGGATAAAGTAGAGTGAAGGGAGAGGGACAGATAGGGACATAAATTGAGGTAAATAGGGAAGAGGGAGGGTAGATTTGAGAGAGATAAAAGAGAGAAAAGGAATTGAGAGAGAGGAGAAATTAATGAGATGGATGACAGAGAGAGAGGGAGAGGAAGAGAGAGAGAAAGAAAAAGATTAATATCTTGGAGGATAAGGAATCACGGAGAGATAATAATAGACGAGAAAAGAGGGATATGAGCGAGGAAAGAGAGGTGCGAGGGAGCGGAGAAAGAGGTGAGATAGTTTAGTTCGAGTAGGAGTAGTAAATGGGGCAGATGGCAGCGAAAGGAGGCATGCTAGCTTGCGGAGAGATGAGAGAGAGCGACTAGAGAGAGGAAGAGGGAGTAGATGAGACAAACAGACACACAAACAGACAGAGGCAATTAGAGAGAGGGGGGGGGGGGGAGCGAGAAAGGCAACTATTTGCTTACGATGGCAATATTGCACCAAATCTTCGATAGTCCCCATTAATCCTTCTAAGCTTCCCTGATGGCTGAGAAAGATTTCCCCTTAACATCTCTTCACTCATCAAAGCTCTTTTACACACACTCGTCCATACACCTCTACAACACTCTTATCTCAAGCCATATCCTCGAAGCGTTGTTGAAGTCTTAGGCTCTAGCATTCATATCCAACCTTTAAAAAATGAAAAATCATAACTTCATCGAATGAAAGAGCTAAGCAAGAGTATAAGTCCGCAGAGAAGCAAAAATAGAACTTACATCGTAAAGAATTAAGAGCGTTTTTCGCTCGAAACTTCATCTATTGATGAAACTCTCAAATAAACCTTTAGTGTCATGACGTCACAAAAAAGAAAGGAGGTTGACCGCTCTATAGAAAGTCCATTAGTGAAACAAAAGAGAGGGGTTAGAAAAAGATGGAAAAGTGGGAAAGGAAAAGGGTAGACGTATCGGTAAACCAACCACCGGAAATGAAAATAGGGGGAAAATAGTAAATCTCGAAGAAAAAGTTATCAACCGAAATGATGCTTCTCGCTGTCCTTAAGTGAAACAGGGCTTTTTTAGTTACTATCATGTCTGTAAACAGTTGTGCGTACTTTCGAGTACGTGTTCCACTGTGTGCGCACTGGTATTTATACTTAATATCACCTGTGCCTATTTTGCAGCCCGAATGTTCATACGTTGCGTCTCTTTTGTAAACCGTTCGCTCGTACTTTAGGGTACGTGTGCCCTTTTACAAGGCAATTGTTTGTGGTTTAGAGCAGGGTTTCCCAACCGGGGGCCATATGGCCCCCTAGTGGCCATGGCACATCTGAAGGGGGCCACAGGAAAAGTTTAAGTTTTAGAGGGGCCACAGATCCATGAAGGGGGCATAGGACTCAACCTATTGAAACCTGAATTATAGTTAGGGCAGTACCTAATTTTAATTTATGCAGTTGAATTACATTTTAAAAATATTAATACAAATATTTTCCATTTTTTAAATATTTTATTAGCATAATAGGATTTACATTAATCTGTAAACAAATTTTTGCATCTTACAAGCTTATTCTGCGGCGCACTCCATTGTGCACTTGATCGTTATGCGCCTGGCACCATTGTTGGCTTGATGAAAATACTTCAGATGAAACTTTAAATCGTTACAGTCTGTTTATCAAGTGGTTCGGTGTTATAGTATGTAAGTAGCTTTTATTTGTTTAACCTAATACTGCAAAGTTTTAGTAATTTTACTAGTTTTTAAAATTATAATAGATTGCCACAAGCACAATAATATAAGACTTTTATAAGTAAATAACTGAGCATTTTTGTTTGTTAGTAAAGTGTGCCATTTCTAGGCTTACACCAAATCATTTTTTTGCACTTCGGTTTCACTTAGGGCTTATTTACGAGATTAGCATTTAAGCTTAGATTCTGATGATTGTACTTATCGTTTTGTATATGCATTAATTTGAGTAATATATATGTATATATAATATATTACTAAAATTAATGCAGATCTACCCCCTGAGGGAGTACATTTATGCTGTTCGGCATTTAAGTACAGGTACAGAGTACCTGGATGTACAATCAAGAAATAAAATTTCGGACATGTACAATTAATAGAAACGCTCATAAAAATAGTTGCATTGTTTTGCGGTTCTTTTTTTGGTGTCAAATATTTACCATCAAGGGCAAGTATTTAGCACAAGAAAGGAAAACAAAATTTTCAATGCAGCTATTTTAATGAGCGTTTCTATTTATTGGATATGTCTGAAATTTTCGTGGCCAACTGTAATAGAAGTTGGTGTTGGGCACAGACTCGGTGTTCTGCACAGGGAGTGGAGGTTGTTTCTGGGTCTTTTCTCAGAAATACTCTTCCTTTTTCGCCGCTGAGATAAGCGCCTTTCATTCTGTTGCGGTGAGCTTCGGCTCTAAAATGTAATATATATATCATTAATATGTTAAATTTCTTCTGCACAGATTACCCATGGCTACGGCGACGAAGAAAAAATGTCGACAATACTCCAGTGAGTATTTAGCTTATGGTTTTATACATTCAACAGACAATATAACACAGCCATTGTGTCTTTTATGTATGGCTACACTTTCTTATGATAGTATGCGACCAAGTAAACTTAAAATACATTTGGAGAATAAGCACAAGGACAAAAAAGACAAAACATCAGATTACTTTAAATAGCTGCGGGATGATTTACAAGCAAGGAGCACTATTAAAGATATATTTAGCAAAACAGCGGCAAAACTAGACAAAGGTTTAATTGCATCTTATGAGATTTCCAAGCTAATAGCAAAATGGCGAAAACCTCATACTATTGGCGAAGAATTGATTTTGCCTTCAGTATCTGTGGTTATTTCAACTGTCATGCAACAAAATCCTTCAAAAATCACTGAAGTCTTTCCGCTGAGAAACAATACATTATCAAGACGTTTTGACCAAATGGCAAAGGATGTAGAGGAATAACGTTGATGAAACGTTATTTTCTGATAACGAAACCCTTCTCATGGTGTATGTTAGGTTTTTGGATAAAGATCAACTCAGAGAAGAAATGCTTTTTTTCCCACAGCCTTGTGACAGATACAAAGGGTGAAACAATTTTCAAACAAGAAGTGACCTATTTCAAAGAAAATTATATTCCACTTGGGAATATTATGGCTTGTGCAACTGCTGCGCCGCTGCTATGGTAGGTAGATATAGGAGATTTATTGCACATTTAAAAGAGGCTGTATCTAATATTTTTGCATACACTGTGTTGTCCACCATCAACATCTGATTGCAAAAAAGCCTAGAAGGACGTCTGAAAGATTCACTTGATAGTGTAATCAAGACAGCCAACTTTATCAAGTCAAATCCACTTCAAGAGCGTCTTTTCTGACAACTCTGTGCTACCAATGAAGAAGGGTTTGAGGGCAAACTTTTGCATACAGATGTGCGATGGCTTTCTAAGGGCAATTGTCTGAATTGCTTTATTGCACTTTGGGATAGTGTTGTGTTATTTCTGGATGGTAAGCAGCTCGGAGTAAGAATCGTTACTGCCAAGTGTGACATATTCTACCTTACAGATATATTTGAAAAGCTAAATATCTTGAACAAAGAGCTACATGGTAAAAATGCAAATATTTTAACTTTCAAAGAGTCTATTTGTGCATTTATGGGGAAAATTAAGCTGTTCAAGACAAATATGGGGCGAAAAGAGTTGATACAGTTTTCAGCCCTCCGCACTATTGAGAGTGAGCTGAAAGAAGATGATATTTTAGTATACATTGATCCTTTGGAGAAATGGCATAGTGATATGGAAGTTAGGTTTAGAGATCTTCTACAACTAAACATTCAAAGTTGGGTGGTAGACCCTTTTGGAATTAATGCAGCTGATGTTGATATCAGATTACAAGAAAGCCTCATTGAGTTACAGAAAGATCAAACTTCTCTGGCTAGATTTAAGCATGGTGTCAGGAACTTATGGACAAGTCATGAAATTCCTATAAAATACCCTGTGCCAATTAGTACGAACAAACCCAAGGGGATTTAGCTAATGTCAAACCTTACCTCCTCTTCCATGAAGAGGAAGTTTAGAAGAGTTACGAAAATCCCGAGGTCCTAAGGCTCAAAGTAACCCATTCAAGCGATGTATCTTCTTCCTCTTTTCACTTACTCTAACTTTACTACTTTGTTTTCATCCGCCTCTTCAACAACTTTTCTGGTGGTGAAGCTTTTGTTGTTCTTACCATTTTATTAAATATATTCCCTTTCTCCATTGGATTATACAGTTCCCTTTAATTTAGAGGAAGAAGCCTTATGGTTTCCAATTGCGAGCGATCACCGACCTTGGATCGGATAAGGCGACTCGCGGCCCCACTAACGCTTGAGGTGGAACGGGCCCACGCTAGGTGTCACTGGCATGGTTTGGTACAAGTTTGATCTGGCACTTAATTGGGGTCGGACTAGCGCATTCTAGGTGGCATTGGACGAGTTGGACAGGGTATGTGGTCCTTCTCTTTGACACTCTATTAGGGCGTCACTAGTGCTTGCTAGATGCACCTGACAAATGGTATGTGTAACTGGCGCACGCGAGGTGGCAATGGATTCGGTAGCACTGGCGTATGCTAGAAGGCACTGGTTTGGAGTAGCACTGGTGCACGCTAGGTGGCACTTGATTGAGGGGGTGCTGACACATTGTAGCTGGCACTTACAAAATTATTTATCCGTAAGAATCAAGTTTATGATGATGATGATTTGCTAATGATGATGGCAATTATGATGTTAATGATGATGAGTATATTGATAATTATGGTGGGAATTATGATTGACAATGATGAGATTAATGATAATTGGACGGGAATACCTATTATAACGTTGATAATTGTCATGATAATGAAGATAACATTTATGATGATGATGATTTTCATAATTATCTTACTGATGATGGTCAAGGTGTTTATAACCATGATTATGGTCACGATGATATCTATGAAAATAATAATTACGTTGGTGAGAAACATGATTTTGGTGATGGTGGTAGTGACGGTGATGATAAAGAGATGATGGTAACTACTTGGATAATGACAATAATGGTGATTAGAAAGATAATTATGATGACAAGTTTGACGATAAGGATAGAAATTCTGGCCTTAATGATAATTTTAATAGTTCTGATGATAATGACTTTTATAATTATAATTATGATGACGATGATGAATAAAATAAGCTACCCTCAACATCTTAACCAATTCTTTAGGTAGCTAACTTAGGTATGGTGTGCTGATGATGAAGATATAAGCAGATGATCATATGAACTGGCTACTCAAGGTTGGTAAGTGCGGCATTCTTACATGTCCTGTTCTGTCTATCCACCTCTGTCTTCATCTGTGCATCCTTTGCCTCCATTTCCCAGTAATGGTTCCCTCGATAGTTAGTCTAGGTTCCTTATTTAATAACCATATTTATAGGCAGTGAAAGATAATTGTACCTCCATGTCCTTTAAGTATTTATTTCTCTCATGTGGATGATGTGTGTGTATTATTATCTAGGGCTTATATTAATTAACCTTTGTTCCATGCTCTTCCATCCACTACCATATACCAGCAGCCACACCGCACGTTGAATGATTACACCGTATTTATGCACGAGTATGACTGTAATGCTATTCAGGGAATTAAATCAATACCCTCTCATCCCTACCACTCCACCCTCTGCCATACAGCAGCAGCCCCAACCGCCTGGTGACTGATTACACCTTATTTAGTATGTTAGAAAAGACATTAATTACACCATCATACGATATACGCCATAATTATTTCCATGCATCATAATTACCCGTTTACCCTAAATAAGCCTGAAATTACCCCCTGCCGACCGCATCCTGCTGTGTGAAATTAAAAGCCCATCAGCTTGTCTACCCTCGCTAATACCCGTCCAACATTTGATCAAGTATTTGAATGGACAGTTGCTTATCCTTTGTACGGGTGAGGATCGATAAGCACTCGAGAGTTTGGTCACAATTCACCCAAACATGTCTTCGAGTGTTGACAGATGAGAGTGCCATCTGGATAGGGAGGGTGGTTGGCACTCGTCCACAAGTGCAGCTCAGGGTCATTACAACAGGTTCAAAGCAGGAATCGAAGCCAATGTAATCTTGAGTTCATTTCGGGGCCCTTTGCGGATATCTGTATAGGAGGGGATGGAGTGCTTTGGTAGATCAGTGGGGAGAGGAGTTTATTGTATGATCCTTTTGTTAAGATGGTTTGTTCCCTAGATTCATCATTTTAATGGGAGTTTGGTATCCAGTAAGTGGTTTCTTTAATCAAAACTAGACAGGCAGAACGACATAGACATTTTAATTTGGAAAAAGTAAATAACACGTTTTAATACTATACGAACAATATAGATTATAGACCAAACAAGATAGCTATAGGGGAGTCTTTGAGGCCGACGGCGATTTCATTGAATGAATTGAATAGGAAATTCCTTCAAGTCTCTAAAGTGAAACTTTGGTAAAGATATCGGTATAAAAGAACTCTTTAATTTCTTTTATGTTGTGGTTACGCGAAAAATTATCCAATGATCTATATATATATATATATATATATATATATATATATATATATATATATATATATATATATATATATATATATATATATATATATATATATATATATATATATATATATATATATATATATATATATATATATATATATAAATATATATATATATATATATATATATTTATATATATATATATATATATATATATATATATATATATGCTCGGTTTAAAAGGCAATGTTACAGCTAGCTAAGCTCTTCATCAACACCTCAGAATGAGCTCTTCTCAGGGTCAAGAGAGGATAACGCATAATCTAGTCTTTCTAACGCAAACCAAAAATATTGCGTATCGATTAGCGGTTTTAATTATTATTCCTCATTTCCAAGAGAATGGAAAATTTACTTTATCCATTTTATCTCGGCTTTATAAATCGAAATTATTTGCACATGCATTAAAAAGGTAGGTTTATGCTTTATCCTCTCCTAATTGTAAGAAGAGCAACGTCTAAGTGCTTGATGAAGAGCTTAGTTAGCTACATTATTGCCTTTTTAACTACATAATTATGATTACGCAATTCGAAATAAAGTAGAATTATCTTCAACTTGTCAATCCGGACCGGATGCGTTCTAAGAGACTGGTGTGAAGCGGAGGTGACTCCTATCTTCATGAAAGGAGACCCTAGCCATCCGTCGAACTACCGACCTATTAGCTTAACCTCAATAGTAGGGAAACTCATGGAAAGTATCATGGTGGACAAAAATACGTCATATTTAGAGTCCAACTTGCGATTGAAGAGTTCCCAGCACGGGTTCCGAAGGCAACGGTTATGCCTCACGAATCTTGTGGAATTCTTTCACTTCGTTTTCAGTGAGCACGACCTGGACAAGGTGGTAGATGTTATCTACTTAGACTTTCAAAAAGCCTTCGATAAGGTACCACACCGCCGCCTCCTCTGGAAAGTGCGTGCGCTGGGCATAGACGGAAATGTAGCAAGTTGGATATAGAAATGGCTAAGTAGCAGACGGCAACGGGTGTTGTCGAATGGACAGGCTTCTGAGTGGGTGCCCGTTACTAGCGTTGTTCCTCAAGGTTCTGTCCTGGGACCACTACTATTCATCATTTACGTCAACGACATGGACGGTGACATGGTGGCGAAGCTTTCTAAATTTGCCGATGATACCCAGCTTAGTATGGACGTCGCAAAGGAAGGCGATACTGCCCGCCTTCAGGATGATCTTCGGAAGATTATGGAGTGGTTGGACACGTGGGAAATGTCTTTTAACGTGAACAAATGCAAAGTGATGCATATCGGCCACAGAAACCCCTAATCTCAGTATATCCTTAAGGGCACTGCTCTTGAATCCACCGACAATGAGAAGGACTTGGGTGTAACTATAACTAGTAATATCGGATCGTGGATATCGGAACAAGGAGATAGAACTTTGTTTGTACAATTCACTTGTCCGACCGCATCTGGAGTATGCTGTACAATTTTGGAGTCCTTTGTTTTGAAAGGATATCGCGAGATTGGCACGTCTGCAAGCCAGGGCAACCAAACTGATTCCCTCTACCAGACACAAAAGTTACGACGATAGATTAAGGGAATTACATCTGCTCTCGTTGGAGACCCCAAGACTGCGTGGTCAGCTTATTGAAGTATTTAAAATACTTCGAGGCTTCGAGAATGTAGACTACATAGGGGTTTTCCAACTGAGTGAGGGCAGGACTAGAAATTACGGCTACAAACTTGAACTAAAGCGTTACCACCGCGATCTGTGTGGGAAGCTTTTCACATACAGTATCTGTGGTAGCTGGAACGCACTTCCAGTGGAAGTTGTCAACAGCAATTCTGTTGATTAGTTCAAGTCTTGAAAAGTGGCCGTTTGGGCACTTGAGTCATTGTGCAGAACTGGGTCTGCTCAACTGTTAGCCCAAAGGTACCCTCTCTGAATGGACCGTAAGGTCTTCTAGGGTACTTCTTATCCTTGTAGCAACTTGTAGCTACTGTTTATGCTTACAAAGGGCCCTACAAATTTTTTTTTGTTTTTAAACACTTGAGATACAATTTTTAAGGAGCCCATCTGGCGACTTCCTACTAGGGAGTCGCCCTACTAGGGCATAAGTCGCAGAGGTGAGATACAATAAAAGTTTACTTTCATTTCTATCGGTAGATGCCTGAAGGTACATCTTACGAGCTTGCAACAAAATGGGAGGATTTTTTTAACAACCAGGTGCACAATTATTATTCATATTACCTAAAATTAATAGATGAAAACTAACGAGAGCATAAAATAAAATACAATACCCGGTCATTGCTTATCGCTCACAACGTTTCTTACCCACTCCAGATGACTGCGTCTAATTGGTCAATCTCACTCATTATCCCACCTGCATACAAGACCGTTTGACTGAAAGCGGTAACGCTGTAGCTGCTTCTAAATCATTTTAGGCCTATCTATCCCTGTAGGCTTAATATACTACAAACTCATGTAATGTTGTACTGTTTGGACGGGAAATAAAAGATAGCGGTACTGTGATTGCCTATGCTCATGGTGAAGTGTGTGGAGTTCCCTACCGCCAGCTCAGGGCAGCTGGTTGTGTACAGAACGGTCTTAGTATTGACTGCATATAGTAGATATCGAAAAAATTTACAGAACATTCTAATAGCAACCTTACTAGTCACATATGTGCTCTTTTGGGTATACCTTTCTATACATCTCTTAAAAATCATACATATACATGTATACAAACTATTCCAGATTTCAATTTTAATTCTTAAATACACAAAGGTTGAATTGCGTTTCCGAGATAAGAATTGCCATTAAAAAGGACTGAGTGACTCGACAACTTAATTATCAACTGTTTTCCACGTTAATTTTCATGGTTCACCGGTAGTTTTATGGTAGATGTAACACCATCTTTCTCATTAATGATTCTAGTATCTCTCTCCGTGAAATCTATTTCCGTGAATTATGTTTTATATGTCTATGTAACACCATCTATCCCCCTTGTTATTCAAGATTTCCGTTAATTTTTCTTCCCGTGTGGTTTTTGACTTGGTTGATGTTGTTACCAAGAACGAACAAGCAAAAAACCCACAAGGGCATCTACAACGGAAGGTTGAGTTGAAGTAATACCATATTTTCCCTAACGATTGAAGTTTTCTTTTCCAGGAAATCCATAACCCACCTTTTTCCATCTTTTTATAACTTTCTCTTGGTTGAAATTTTAGGGGTTTAATAGCCTCTTCCTCTTTTGATATTTCGAGTAATTTCGTTAATTCCTCTGAATTTTGGAAGGGTCTAACATCCCCATCTCGTCTGGGAAAAAAAAACACTTTAAACTTTGAAAATATTATATGAAATCATGGCAAAACATTTTTTTAGGCCTGAATCCTAAGGCTGATTGGACCGATCTCTTAGAATAACTAAAAATACGAACAGGATCAAACTCGTACAAAGACCAAAGGTGACCACAAGTACGATATTCATGTTTGTAACAAAAAAACACCTGTATTAATGAGCGAACATGAAAAAGTTCGTACACAGAAACGCGCAAATGTAAGTAATTGTTCCTAACGGGAGAATTTTACCGATTTGATAAAGCTGAGATACTCTTCCTCCATATCTGACATAGAGTCTTGTATGTATTTTCGTATTCTTGGATCACTGAGTATTAAAATTATATTTTCAACGTGTAGGTTTTGTCTGTGCAAAATCGTTCCTTTGTAAGCAGTGGATCTTATTTCTGCGCCTTTCGACGCCTGGTCATTTATATTGGCTTGTTTTAAACCTTGTTTGGCGAACGCGCTTGGATCTTGTGGATCTAAATCCACGTTGAAACCATTTATGTTGTAGTGTGGTTGAGCCGGGGTCCTAATTGGCGAAGGTGGTTTCTCATACGCGTCTTAGCTTTGAAACTGCAGCGATTGGTTTTAAAGGTTGTGGTAATTAGTGCAAACTTTCAGGCACTTTTAAAATCCATTATCTCTATATCAAATATTATTATAAAACTCATTCTTGACCCATAATTCAATTATTTCTATTGAAGAATTTGTCACCTGAAGCAAAGCATTCTTTCAAACGCTAGAATTTGCAGTCCGAGACAAATTGTCTTTATTAAACTTTTAGACCTTTATTTTCAACCTTGTTCAAACTTTCCTTTAAATGTTCGTGTCTTTTAGTTCAAACGGTCAAAGAAACAAATTCTTTCTTGCTATAACTACGTACTATCTTACGGGAGAATTTGGGATTCAACTCGCCTCAAAACATCTCTGGAGAAGACATTTAAACTTGTTTCAAAATCATTTGATCTTTTCTTCTTTCTACTCCAAAGTAAAAATTTTACACCCAATTGCGATTAACCCTTTAATTCAAGGAAATCGGCGCTAAAAAGATGTTCGCAGGTGCGCCTATTTATATGGAGATTAAGAATTCAACTTAACTCTTACTATTGGATATGGATTCACTGCCATCTTTTTATATAGATGCATCCTATTTTTAATTTCGGATTACTTTGCATTCCAATTTGCGCACTTTTGCATTTCATTGTAGAATGAACTTGTAAGGTAATTAAATTGTGTAAATTAACATTCGAAATTAATCATTCAGCCAAAAATAAAACAGTAGTGTCAAAGTGTTTACTTAATGGAATTTGATTAGTCAAACGTGGTTGTAATTTAGTGTCCCTGGCTGACGTTTCCTTTATTCTGAAAGATTCAAGGCTTCAGATTATCCCCGCAGGAGATTTTCATGTTTAGCATGGACAACCTGCTGCTTCTGCTTACTGGAGGATTGCGTTCCTTTCAGGCCCTAACGGCCGCAGTTGTATCTTCGTTTATACACCTTAAATACAGTTTCACTTATTCTCTTCTTACCACTCTCTTTTGCTTACCTCTCTTTGCAAACATTCTGGCGATAGTTTCACCATCACTATCATTTTAACTTGCTGAAATTAAGACATTGACTCTTGCAGTCATTTAGAAATCGAGTCATCGCTTAGCTCTATAAAATAATTTTGTTTTGGAGTCAATATTTTTTCTACCATCTTCTGAGATTTTATAATTCTTTTTATACGTACGAGGAATCTCATAGAAAATAATTTGGTAGTCCTCAGGACTTCGAAGTAATCACGATGTATAAATTAAGTGTCAGCGGTGAACGAATGTCGCAGTCCTATGGTGACAAAACCTTCAAGCTGGAAACTTGTTTCTTAAGGTGAAACTAGTAACTGTTTATCGCGACTTTTGGGATAATGTGTATTTAGTTACTTGTCATAGTTAATATTTTATTATTATACATACAGATTACAAGTACATATGCAACTATCAAAATGAAAGTTAATTGTTTGTTACGAGGCGCAATAACACGATTATTCTGAGTCTTCAATAAGAATTCAAAGTTATTTAGGTAAAATATTTAGATTAGATGAAACGAGTTATCCCGGGATAATCCAGTAACAGGTATTTCACTCCTGATTTTTGTGGTAATAGGGATAGTCGTAGGGTCGATCATAGATTCATCCATCCAGGCCATTATTCACTTTATTAATTAGATGGAGAAGGATACGATAACTGGTCAAAATATTTTGAAAAGTTGTGTGCTTCTTAAATGAGATGACATTAGTTTATTCTTATCTATTTTCATGCCCTGAATCAAAATATCACAGTGATTAATGCTTATTGGCTATACGTTTAAAGATACGCGGCATGTATTATTTGATTATGTTATTATAAAGTACAGTATGTTTAATTAATTGTTTTAAACTCTAATCCATATTCACTCTCTCCCTTTTGCTTGACGCTTATAGTGGGCTAAGAATTATCTCATGCGAATGTTCAGCAATAATCTGCAAGCATTGTTATGCTCCATTTACCTTGGTACCGCTTTTCCATGGTTGAAATATCTTGGTAAAACCTTTCACCACATTTTTCACTAACTGCCTCACAGTTTGCGGGAAAAATGTTTCATATCTGAGTCCAAAAAGTGGAGTTTAAGTGAAATGTTACATCCCATGTTCTTGTAGGCCTTGTTGAGGTTTTCCACCAATTCTTCATAGTTTCCTTCTCTTCTGTTTTCGAGAAATTCCTTCGTCACTAACTTGACTGCTTCCTGACTATTTCTCTCCTTCTCATGAAGGGTTGAATCAGTCACCATCTTTAAGAAGCTTTCAAATTTGAGGACCAATGAAAACTCTCTCTTTTATCTTAGCGTCGCTCAGTGAGGGGCATTTTGATTTTAGATACTTGTGAGGACCCAGTTTCTATCCTCGTCACCAATCTTGCATCCAAAATATAGGTGATACGCCTTTCTAACCATAGTAGTTATACGGCGCTTCTGTGATGCAGTAGACGTTGTCTGACTTATTCACAAAAATACGAAGCATCTGAAAAAAGAAAACCACAAAAAATTAGAAGATAAACATAAAATTTATTCATAAATTTATCATTCTAATACAAAGCATATAACTAAGCGGAATATTTACCAATGAATAATTACTATAAGTTAAAAAAGTGTTAAATGGGAAAATCACCTACCTTTCACCTCAAAATTCATATTTGCATAACACAATCACCTTCTATGACTGCTGGAACAATACTGAAAAGCAGTGAGAAAACAGGGCAGGGAGGAAATCGAGTTCGTTATTGACGCGTCGTTCGATTTCCAATGAGGTTAAGTTGCTATTGAAAGAAATTGAAGAGGAACAAGAGACAGATTGGAGTGGTAATAATCACAGGCAGGTAAAGAGGGTTAAAAGAGAAAAGTGAGTAATATAGTGTCCCGCCAAAAGCTATCTACTATTTATAGTATCATATATCTTATCATTAGAAGAAAACAAAAAAACATATTTTTTATATCAATCACCATAAAAGGTAAAATAGTGATTTACGAGATTAAAATGTTATATTGAAATGTTTGTAGATGAAATTTAATTAACTAAGCCAAGTTCTCAAAATATAAGCCTGGCTTTGTTTTACCATAGTGGTTATCCTGGGCCTAAACTACACTTAGGTGGTGCAAGGGAACTTGTTTGTCTCTCTTTCTCTCAACCACGCCCTGAACATAATAGTTGAAGGGATTTTAGTCTGAAGAATTGGGAGGCCATACATATATCCGGAGTGAAGTGGTAAAAAAACTGTCTAAAAGCTAAAACTACTTAAACCTGCTTGTGTGGCATGGTGAAGAATCATGCTGCCTAACCACAACCTTCAATCGGTCACTTCATGGATCTAGGCAAAGCCAAATCCTCCAGGCACCTGATGTAACCCTGAGCCTGAGGGCTTCCGAGGAGTGAACAGGGTCATAAGGTAGCTCTAATGGTTTTTTATGGGCTGTATCGTGGTAATCACACCCTGACTCATCCAACTCTTTTCTGATCGTCTGCACCTTCAACAAATTGTCACCCAATCGATTAGAGATCATCACTTTGTAGCTCACGCTATGAATAGCAACCAGTACAACAGGTCGCCTTTACCAACTTCGAAAGCATTGAATTCACCCATACGATTGCATCCTTTTCTGAACCGATGCCAAATAACACGCACGCGGAATTCAGAGTTGCCAAATATGAAAAATTACCCATTTTGCCTTATATATATATATATATATATATATATATATATATATATATATATATAAAGAGAGGGATATGGATATATATAGAGGGAGAAAGAGAGAGAGAGAGAGAGTGTGTCTGGTTAAAATTATATGCCATAGGTTTAAACAAAGGAGAACTTACTTAGACCCTGTTCATCGACTACTCTCTTTCTCTCTTTAATCTAAATTATTATCATTGACCCTCAATGGATTCCAACCAATGACTATTTGGTTGGATTCCACACTCCCATCATATAAGCTAAGTGCTAAGCTCATGCCGCACCATACTGTAGATGGGACACGTCTCACGCAAGAGGAAGGGAAACTCTTTACTCATGAGGAATATGAAGCTGCTCTAAAGAGCATCAAACAAAAGGCGCTAGTGATAACTGGCATCAAAAAGATGCACCTAGTGAATGCTTCACAAAATATCAATGATGCCTTATTAGAGCTGTTTAACGCTTGCCTTAATGTCGGTTATTTCCCCGACCAGTTCTAAAGTGCCAGAATATATTCCAGATGAAGCCTGGTTAACTGGAAAAGTATATAAGCGTTATATGCCTACCTCACTTTTGGATTTCATGTGCAATCTTCTGGAGAAACCCCTCAATAGGCTGAGGAACTACTTAGACTCCAAAGGTTTGTATAGTGTCCCGCCAAAAGCTATCTACTATTTATAGTATCATATATCTTATCATTAGAAGAAAACAAAAAAAACATATTTTTTATATCAATCACCATAAAAGGTAAAATAGTGATCTACGAGATTAAAATGTTATATTAAATTGTTTGTAGATGAAATATAATTAACTAAGCCAAGTTCTCGAAATATAAGCCTGGCTTTGTTTTACCATAGTGGTTATCCTGGGCCTAAACTACACTTAGGTGGTGCAAGGGAACTTTTTTGTCTCTCCTTCTCTCAACCACGCCCTGAACATAATAGTCGAAGGGATTTTAGTCTGAAGAATTGGGAGGCCATACATATATCCGGAGTGAAGTGGTAAAAAAACTGTCTAAAAGCTAAAACTACTTAAACCTGCTTGTGTGGCATGGTGAAGAATCATGCTGCCTAACCACAACCTTCAATCGGTCACTTCATGGATCTAGGCAAAGCCAAATCCTCCAGGCACCTGATGTAACCCTGAGCCTGAGGGCTTCCGAGGAGTGAACAGGGTCATAAGGTAGCTCTAATGTTTTTTTTATGGGCTGTATCGTGGTAATCACACCCTGACTCATCCAACTCTTTTCTGATCGTCTGCACCTTCAACAAATTGTCACCCAATCGATTAGAGATCATCACTTTGTAGCTCACGCTATGAATAGCAACCAGTACAACAGGTCGCCTTTACCAACTTCGAAAGCATTGAATTCACCCATACGATTGCATCCTTTTCTGAACCGATGCCAAATAACACGCACGCGGAATTCAGAGTTGCCAAATATGAAAAATTACCCATTTTGCCTTATATATATGTATATATATATATATATATATAAAGAGAGGGATATGGATATATATAGAGGGAGAAAGAGAGAGAGAGAGAGAGTGTGTCTGGTTAAAATTATATGCCATAGGTTTAAACAAAGGAGAACTTACTTAGACCCTGTTCATCGACTACTCTCTTTCTCTCTTTAATCTAAATTATTATCATTGACCCTCAATGGATTCCAACCAATGACTATTTGGTTGGATTCCACACTCCCATCATATAAGCTAAGTGCTGAGCTCATGCCGCACCATACTGTAGATGGGACACGTCTCACGCAAGAGGAAGGGAAACTCTTTACTCATGAGGAATATGAAGCTGCCCTAAAGAGCATCAAACAAAAGGCGCTAGTGATAACTGGCATCAAAAAGATGCACCTAGTGAATGTTTCACAAAATATCAATGATGCCTTATTAGAGCTGTTTAACGCTTGCCTTAATGTCGGTTATTTCCCCGACCAGTTCTAAAGTGCCAGAATATATTCCAGATGAAGCCTGGTTAACTGGAAAAGTATATAAGCGTAATATGCCTACCTCACTTTTGGAGTTCATGTGCAATCTTCTGGAGAAACCCCTCAATAGACTGAGGAACTACTTAGACTCCAAAGGTTTGTATAGTGTCCCGCCAAAAGCTATTTACTATTTATAGTATCATATATCTTATCATTAGAAGAAAACAAAAAAACATATTTTTTATATCAATCACCATAAAAGGTAAAATAGTGATCTACGAGATTAAAATGTTATATTAAATTGTTTGTAGATGAAATATAATTAACTAAGCCAAGTTCTCGAAATATAAGCCTGGCTTTGTTTTACCATAGTGGTTATCCTGGGCCTAAACTACACTTAGGTGGTGCAAGGGAACTTTTTTGTCTCTCCTTCTCTCAACCACGCCCTGAACATAATAGTCGAAGGGATTTTAGTCTGAAGAATTGGGAGGCCATACATATATCCGGAGTGAAGTGGTAAAAAAACTGTCTAAAAGCTAAAACTACTTAAACCTGCTTGTGTGGCATGGTGAAGAATCATGCTGCCTAACCACAACCTTCAATCGGTCACTTCATGGATCTAGGCAAAGCCAAATCCTCCAGGCACCTGATGTAACCCTGAGCCTGAGGGCTTCCGAGGAGTGAACAGGGTCATAAGGTAGCTCTAATGTTTTTTTTATGGGCTGTATCGTCGTAATCACACCCTGACTCATCCAACTCTTTTCTGATCGTCTGCACCTTCAACAAATTGTCACCCAATCGATTAGAGATCATCACTTTTTAGCTCACGCTATGAATAGCAACCAGTACAACAGGTCGCCTTTACCAACTTCGAAATCATTGAATTCACCCATACGATTGCATCCTTTTCTGAACCAATGCCAAATAACACGCACGCGGAATTCAGAGTTGCCAAATATGAAAAATTACCCATTTTGCCTTATATATATATATATATATATATATATATATATATATATATATATATATATATATATATATATATATATATATATAAAGAGAGGGATATGGATATATATAGAGGGAGAAAGAGAGAGAGAGAGAGAGTGTGTCTGGTTAAAATTATATGCCATAGGTTTAAACAAAGGAGAACTTACTTAGACCCTGTTCATCGACTACTCTCTTTCTCTCTTTAATCTAAATTATTATCATTGACCCTCAATGGATTCCAACCAATGACTATTTGGTTGGATTCCACACTCCCATCATATAAGCTAAGTGCTGAGCTCATGCCGCACCATACTGTAGATGGGACACGTCTCACGCAAGAGGAAGGGAAACTCTTTACTCATGAGGAATATGAAGCTGCCCTAAAGAGCATCAAACAAAAGGCGCTAGTGATAACTGGCATCAAAAAGATGCACCTAGTGAATGTTTCACAAAATATCAATGATGCCTTATTAGAGCTGTTTAACGCTTGCCTTAATGTCGGTTATTTTCCCGACCAGTTCTAAAGTGCCAGAATATATTCCAGATGAAGCCTGGTTAACTGGAAAAGTATATAAGCGTAATATGCCTACCTCACTTTTGGAGTTCATGTGCAATCTTCTGGAGAAACCCCTCAATAGACTGAGGAACTACTTAGACTCCAAAGGTTTGTATAGTGTCCCGCCAAAAGCTATCTACTATTTATAGTATCATATATCTTATCATTAGAAGAAAACAAAAAAACATATTTTTTATATCAATCACCATAAAAGGTAAAATAGTGATCTACGAGATTAAAATGTTATATTAAATTGTTTGTAGATGAAATATAATTAACTAAGCCAAGTTCTCGAAATATAAGCCTGGCTTTGTTTTACCATAGTGGTTATCCTGGGCCTAAACTACACTTAGGTGGTGCAAGGGAACTTTTTTGTCTCTCCTTCTCTCAACCACGCCCTGAACATAATAGTCGAAGGGATTTTAGTCTGAAGAATTGGGAGGCCATACATATATCCGGAGTGAAGTGGTAAAAAAACTGTCTAAAAGCTAAAACTACTTAAACCTGCTTGTGTGGCATGGTGAAGAATCATGCTGCCTAACCACAACCTTCAATCGGTCACTTCATGGATCTAGGCAAAGCCAAATCCTCCAGGCACCTGATGTAACCCTGAGCCTGAGGGCTTCCGAGGAGTGAACAGGGTCATAAGGTAGCTCTAATGTTTTTTTTATGGGCTGTATCGTCGTAATCACACCCTGACTCATCCAACTCTTTTCTGATCGTCTGCACCTTCAA
The DNA here is from genome assembly GCA_963969495.1 of Ceratothoa steindachneri. Lineage (NCBI taxonomy): Eukaryota > Metazoa > Arthropoda > Malacostraca > Isopoda > Cymothoidae > Ceratothoa > Ceratothoa steindachneri. The sequence goes on along the minus strand of OZ018323.1, from coordinate 43,290,375 downwards.
CAAATTGTCACCCGATCGATTAGAGATCATCACTTTTTAGCTCACGCTATGAATAGCAACCAGTACAACAGGTCGCCTTTACCAACTTCGAAATCATTGAATTCACCCATACGATTGCATCCTTTTCTGAACCAATGCCAAATAACACGCACGCGGAATTCAGAGTTGCCAAATATGAAAAATTACCCATTTTGCCTTATATATATATATATATATATATATATATATATATATAAAGAGAGGGATATGGATATATATAGAGGGAGAAAGAGAGAGAGAGAGAGTGTGTCTGGTTAAAATTATATGCCATAGGTTTAAACAAAGGAGAACTTACTTAGACCCTGTTCATCGACTACTCTCTTTCTCTCTTTAATCTAAATTATTATCATTGACCCTCAATGGATTCCAACCAATGACTATTTGGTTGGATTCCACACTCCCATCATATAAGCTAAGTGCTGAGCTCATGCCGCACCATACTGTAGATGGGACACGTCTCACGCAAGAGGAAGGGAAACTCTTTACTCATGAGGAATATGAAGCTGCTCTAAAGAGCATCAAACAAAAGGCGCTAGTGATAACTGGCATCAAAAAGATGCACCTAGTGAATGCTTCACAAAATATCAATGATGCCTTATTAGAGCTTTTTAACGCTTGCCTTAATGTCGGTTATTTCCCCGACCAGTTTTAAAGTGCCAGAATATATTCCAGATGAAGCCTGGTTAACTGGAAAAGTATATAAGCGTTATATGCCTACCTCACTTTTGGAGTTCATGTGCAATCTTCTGGAGAAACCCCTCAATAGGCTGAGGAACTACTTAGACTCCAAAGGTTTGTATAACGATCAACAACATTGATCCGGAGAAAACTCGGTACAGAGACGGCATTAGCATTAATCACTAAAAGAATTGCCATAGCCAAGGCCAAAGACTACAATGCAGACGTCGTGCTTCGTGGTGTGTCACCAGCCTTTGATAAGGTATGGTTAGTAGCTCTTAAAAAGAAAGTTAGTGATCTCGGTATAAGGTAAAATATAGTGAGAATTCTCTGCGACTACTAAGAAAATCGTCAAAAAGTTGTAAAATATTACGACATTAAAGGAGAGTTCTTCGACCTCGAGACAGGGGTGTCGCAAGGCGAATGCCTTAGTCCTACCTTTTATGTGATATACACTGATCACCTGCCTCACCCCAATCACAAGCGGCACAATATATTCAGCTGGCGGACGACATAACGCAGGGTGTAACCAGTAACTACCATAATCCAGAAATGTTGCCAACAAGACAAGAGGGGAGATTGAGAATATCAATAACTACGAGTAAATAAATATGATAAAAAAAAACATCAACAAATTTAGAATGATACCGATGGGAAGACAAAGGAAAGCAGAAGTATTGGTGCGAGACGAACATTACGCGGACGACATCACGCAGGGTGTCACCAGTAACTACCATAACCCCATAGATGTTGCAAAAAAAGACGAGAGGGGAGATTGAGAATCTCAATAACTACGATAAAATAAACAACATCAGAACAAACATCAACAAATTGAGAATAATACCGATGGGACGACGACGGATAGCGGAAGTATTGGTGCAGGACAAACATTACGCGTACTCTAGAGATGGCCGAGTACTTGGCTTCAAATTAACATCTCACGGATATGCCGTACAGTAAAAGGAAAAAATTGATGGTGCCAAGAGGACGTGACAGTCACTGTTTCGTTCTAGACTTATTTAATCACGAAATAAAAAGAAATTATACATGTTAATGATGAGACCGTTACGGTTATGTCCCGTTATTCCACTTCATATCTCAAGCAAGACACTAATGATAAAAGAAAAAGTGGTCCAAAACAAAGCAACAAGATTTATAACTAATGTTACCTTTGGAGACTAGATTCCGTCGGTGCTACTAAACGAAATCACTCATATTGACCCTATAAATATCATTCTGCATAAACGTGCAAATATGGTAAAAGATATGCCAATTTTTACCAGAAGAAGTAACCCAAGAGATAAAACTTGAAGACGAAGACTTACCGAACCTAAACTTTAAGCAAGTCTTCAAAATAACCAGCTGTAGATGCGGCAGGTGATCTACCCTATTTATAAATAATAATAATGATAATAAAATAAATGAAATTAAAAATAAATAGATAAAAATTAAATAAAAATAACAGAAAATGATAAAAGATCGGTAGTGGACGAATTAATAAATTAAAACAAGAGTTCCGTAGTAATTAAAAAAAATGATAATGAAAAAAGCATAAAAATAACGATAATACAAAGTAGACAAGAATATTAAAAATTACAAACTGAAGAAATCTGAAACAAAAGATCCGTAGTGGACGAAATAATGATAATAGAAATAACAAAACAAATAAAATATTAGAAAGTAGACAAAAATTAAGCTACAATGAAAAATGAAAAGAACAATAAAAGAATTGAATGCCCTGGAAAGTTCTCTTAATTCAAAGAAGAGGTTTTGTCAACGTAAACAAAGGCTCCAAGGCTTGTTTCATTTTAGGAGTAACCATGAAAGAAACAAAAGAAAAATAGGAATGATGACTAAGGTTACCGGACAACCTGCCGTATATCTTCTCTTCCTATAGACACAGTTTTCTAATATTTCTCTCTACAAATATCCCATACACAATTTTATTTCTTAAATCGTCGTTGATTTTTTGTTTTAATTGGTTAGTCTGCTTAAATAACCATACGCTCGAATCTACCACTCGTACTGCAGTTAGAGACACTTACACCTGCGATTCGATTACTCCATACTCTATCTTTTAGAGGCCTCCTTTATAGAGAACTCTTCATTTAGTGGTTATATATACATAGCTGGCTAAAACACTCATACTCCTCGTCGTTTCAACTGATGCCATGACTACTAAATATTGCTATTCATAAATCTCGTTTCAACCATGTCTGCTCATGGAAAATGCATAATTTAAGACGTTGAAGCAAGGAGGTTTGAGGTATACCTCCCTGTGGAGCCCAGCGTTAGAGGTCTCCAGGGAAAGAGACCATAAGGTAACTACGGGGCTGCGGCTAGGACTGCAGAGAGACAAAGAGCCTCCTCTCTGTATGCTGGGAGCCTCCTTGCCTATTAAACCCTTTGTGAGGCGTTGCTGAATAAGTCTGCCACACATTACCCATAAGAGGGGCTCAGTCAGGTTCTACCATCTATCCATCATCCATACAAACCTTGTTGGGGTTGGCGGACGGCTGGGCGAGAAGAAGACATCAAACTAAAAAACTACAACATATGTAAATAAAGCCAAAGGTCTATGAAAATATAAAAATTAGCTGATCGAAGAGGCATGAGGAAAGAATAAAAAAGAAAACAAGACGACTCACAATGGCACCTAGAGGCAGAAAAAACATTGTTTGATCGAACGCCTAAAGAATTCTAATCAGGAGGATTACTGGAACAACGTATACTTCACTCTTTATTAAAGGGAGCAGAACTTCGAAGACCTGTACAAGTAGGAAGCCCATCAGAATTTGAGAAATTTAACATACAGCCTAGAAAAATACCCCTACACCTTCTCCAATTTTATTGCACGAGAGTGTGGAATGTGAAGAGATCGAACAGTGGATCGCAGAAAACACCGGAGACGAAATGAAAAAGGAAATATCTAGGAACCAAAACTGGGCAAAAGTTACGAAGATGATACAAATTTAAATAGGGGTGAGACAACTCTTAATACACAAAGTATTCACAATTGTATTCACCGAAGCCATAATGGCACAGAAAGCAAGGGATCGGCAACTTTTAACGTTCAATGCAAAATCAGAGATGAATTAATTCCCGATGCTAAAAGATGGAAGACCACGCAAGCAAAGAGTGCTAAACTCTAGAAGATACGTGTTCCAGAAGCATTGAGCTAGGCCACAACTATAAATCCTGCAGATACGAGAATGAAAGATGACGTAAACTGCGAGGATTTGCCCTTTAAAAAGAATCTACAAGTCCAAAACAGCAGGAAAAAACTTGAAGATGTAAGGGGAAGGAATACTTCGTACTCACAAGCCACGAGAGTGAACGCAAGGGAACGTCAACGACAAAAGACCAATCTAAGAATTAAAAACGAGACACTATACAAGGAGTAACAAGGAATGAAAGTAGCCTAGGAGACCTTACGGTCCATTCAAAGAGGGTACCTTTGGACTAGCAATCAAGCAGCCACATGGCTGCTCAATTGTTTTTGCGTCCCTAAACGGCCACTTTTCAAGACTTTGTCTAGTCTTGACTTGAACTGGTCAACAGATTAGATTCACTGTTGACAACTCACACTGGAAGTGCGTTCCACTTACCGCAGATCCTGAAAGTGAAAAAAAATCCATACAGATTGCGGTTGTAATGCTTCAGTTCAAGTTTGAAGCCGGAATTGCGCGTTCTGTTCTCACTCAGTGTGAAAATATCCCGGTAGTCAACATTGTCGAACCCTCGAAGTATTTTGAAAACTTCGATGAGCTGACCACGCAGTCTACGGGTTTCCAGCAAGAACAGATTTAATTCCCTTAGTCTATCCTCATAACTTCTATGTCGGATAGAGGAAATCAGCTTGGTTGCCCTGGCTTGTACGCGTTCCAACCTTGCGATATCCTTTCGAAACGAAGGACTCTAAACTTGTACGGCATACTCCAGGTGCAGCCAAACGAGGAAGTTGTACAGACAAAGTACTATCTCTATGTTACGGTTTTCAAACTGGCGCTTTATGTAGCCTTACATCCTTTGGGCTTTCTTTTCTGCCTCGATGCACTGTTTCGAGAACTTGAGGTCGCTAGTGATAGTTACACCCAAGTCCTTTTCAGTGTCACTCGATATAAGAGCAGTGCCCTTAAGGATATCCTGAGATTGGGGGTTTCTGTGGCCGATATGCATCACTTAGCATTTGTTATCGTTAAAAGTCATTTACCACGTGTCCGACCACTCCCCAATCTTCCCAAGATCTTCCTGCAGGCGGACAGTATTTCCATCCTTTTCAACGTTCATACCAAGCTTGGTATCTTCGGCAAATTTAGAAATCTTTGCAACCATGTCACCGTCTATGTCGTTGACGTAGATGAAGAATAGTAGTGGTCCCAGGACAGAACCTTGAAGCACCCCGGTAGCAACGGGCACACACTCAGAAGCCTGTCCATTTACTACCACCCGTTGTCGTCTGCCACTTAGCTAGTTCTCGATCCAGCCGGCTACTTTCCAGTCTATGCCCAGCGCTCGCACTTTCCGGAGAAGGCGGTGGTGTGGTACCTTATCAAAAGCTTTCTTAAAGTCTAAGTAGACCACTCCTACCACCTTGTCCCGATCGTGCTCACTGAAGACGAAGTATAAGAATTCCACAAGGTTCGTCAGGCATGACCGTTGCCTTCGGAGGCCGTGCTGGGAACTCCTCAGTACCAGGTTTGACTCTAAATACAGTGTCATTTTGTCCACCATCATGCTTTTTATCAGTTTACCGACTATCGAATTCAGACTGATAGGTCGGTAGTTTTACGGTTGGCTTCGGTCTCCTTTCCTTGAAGATAGGAGTCACCTCCGCCTCACGCCTGTCTCTAGGAACGCTTTCGGTCCGGATTGACATGTTGAAGATTGCGCTCAGGTGTCGTGAGACTAGATCGCGCACTTCTTTTAACACTTTAGCTAGAAACCCATCCGGGCCAGGTGACTTATTCGTCATTAGGTCACTGATCTTCTTTTTTATTTCCCCTTCGGTGAAGTCCATATCCTCCAGCTTTTTCCCCGAGTGGGAATCCATTGGCTGGGGGATGGGACCACACTCTTCAGTAAACACGAAGAGAAGTAGTCGTTGAGGAGGTTAGCATTTTCTGCATCCAAGTGCTTTAATGCCCCCTCCTCATTTTCCAAAGGGCCAATCGTTCGACGGATTGGTTTACGGCTGTTCACATATCCAAAAATCTCTTTGAGATTCTCTTTACAGAGTCACGCCACTCGGAGCTCCTCAGACCGCTTAGCCGCCCTTACAAAGATCATTACGTGTATCATGTATTTACACGTCCAGATCCTGGCCAGCCACGGCTTTCTTGACACAGAGCTAAAGATGCTGCTCAAGAACAATGACCTGGACGAGATGTGGTCAACCGACAATCCCTCGTCAGGAGATGTGCTGTAAATGGAGTTCGGTGCGAAACCGAACAAGGAACAAAATCCACATGCATCACTGAGACATATAAATAGTTATCCGAAGGGAGGAGAAAGCTGAAAAAAGAAAAAAAGAAACCGACAGACAAAGAAAGAATATATAAAAATCGACTTCGGGACTATGACTAAAGAGTGGGATAGCGTCCTCATGCCAGGAACGAAGAAAATAACTCAGAAAAGAAATTAAAAATCATACAGCATGAAAATACATACGAGTGCGATGAGGTTAATCTAAAACATACTCCACTGAAAAAGCCCTTCACTCTTTCTTAACATGGAATCGACTGTGATTTCCGACGAGTGCGGAAGAGGAAGTTTTAGTTTTAGTACGATGGGGCAGAGGAACTGGACAAGATCGAAGAAGCATTTCCTACAAATGTATTAAAAAAAATTGTAAACAGTAAAAACAGGACGAAATAGGAAAGAAAAGCCAAATGCACCGAACATGGAAAATGCAATTAATACCTTCAAATTACTTTAATTTGAATATTAATTTTTTCGGCAGGCAAAGCAATGATGCGTGTTAACATAACCTGGACGCTCGATCCAGACATTATACTGATCTTAAATCAGCGAATGAACCCCAAAACACAAAATATAAAGATATCAAACCACAACATCATCACTTCGCCACGTTCGAGATCAGTAGAGTGATTTGTAGCAGTGGATATTCCAACCTCAGCGGAAGGAGTGGCCATTGGGTCGGCATAGCAGCACCCCGATCGACAATATCTCCCGATCCACAACTTCCTCACCTTTTTCGGCCACAGATACTGGCATTGCTCGGCAGAGATCTCAATGTAGTGTGCAAGGAGGAGGGTTATGGGTACACAAACGAAAGGGGAACAGATGCTTGGCAGAGACATGGTCCAAAGGGCTAGAACTGACTTAACAACTTGAACTAGGAAAAGGTCCGCTATCATGCCCAAAATCCTGCTGACGAGCTGTAACTTCCCCTCCAATACCTATAGCGAGACTGGTCCCAATTTACCGAGCGATCACAACGCTATTCTCCCAAAGATTTCTCTCGCGCCCATCAAGTACTTATTAAGGAACGGAAATGAAATGCCAAAGCAGGCTGGAATCTATACCACCAGAATCTGGAAGAATATATCTCCGCAGAACTTAGCAAAGCTAAAATGAAAGAAATCAACACGGAGATCGACAAGATTACGAGCCATCTTGTCGAATGGAAACAGCATGCCAAAAATGACATAAAACGCTGCCCCCTCCCTTGTGTGTACTATGAGATTTAGGAGATTATACAGAAGTCTAGGGACAAATATAACTCAGTATAAAGCTGAGGTCCTTCGAGAGAGATTTTCAATCTCGTGTGACAGCTCAGAGAAGACCTGGCCAACATCATCAAGCAGCAAGCTCATATCTAGGATGATATGACAAAAGAGGTACATTGGGAAACCAATCCAGCAACTTTCTAGAGAGACATCCAGAGGCTCAGATGAACACCAACACGGGAATAGATCCAAATAAAAGAAAACAACATCTTCCATCGGACGTAGAAGTAAGATTACATGAACTTTGAGGAAATGAATTTGACCAGGAATTCGAAGGCCAAATAATAGATTAACTAAATAAAAATATAAAATTAAGCGCGCGCACCTGCACCCGCACCCCATACGTCACTCTGGAGAGAGACTCGGTAGGCCACAGCCTCCTGTCGGGGATGCAAGTCAGGGAAATCCTGAAGTTATTTAGACAAAAAGGCGTCCACCTGATCAGATACACAAATATAATATGACACATGTCGAGTCGCAGATCTTCCAGGGGCTAGAGAATATTATGAACGAAGCCTTGAACCCAGGTTATTTTCATATTCATCTGTAAGGGAAAGAAGACTCTTGACTAAGTCGCCAGCTAAAGATCAATATCTATAAAAGATTTTATCGGAAAACCTTTTCAAAAGATCTAATCAGCAGACTTTAGTTACAATGTGAAAAGAAAAGGGCCCATCACCCGCAATAACACGTAATCAGAAAGAAGTGGGGCACAGAAAAGGCCCTCGCTCTGATAAATGAGAAGCAGAAATTGTGACAGGCAAAGGGTAAGTTTGTAGACTTCGTACTTAGGGACGACAAGTTTCGCTGATAAGCTACAGTACAAAAATCTCAGACTCCATCCAGCTAGACTCAATCCTAAAACGAATCCTCTGTGAATATATCTTGGATATAAGAGCCTACTTTATGATTCCAAGTCATAGGGGCTAAAATTTGTCCTTGCAGCGGGAGTTCCAAAATGAAACTGCCGCAGCCCTCGCCATGTACATGTAATTCCCAGACAACATAAACAAATAATTTCTAACATGTATATGAATGAGAGGGTATATACTATGGTAAATCATCCAAAATAGCCAAAGGTTAACAACATCGAAAAAAGTGTAAAATTAAAACAAACTCTGAGAAATTTAAGTTGTCCCTATGTTCCGTTCATATCTCTTAGACATGGTCGGGGATGGCGAGAGATACGGCTACGCCGACTATGGCGAAAACCTTGAACTGTATATCATGTCTAGGGATACAAGAAGCAGACACTTACCGGTTCTGTGATCTCTCTCTAAGAAACCAGACGAAAGTATACATCATGAATATCAGATCCACACTAACTTTCGTGGCAGTCGTAATACAGAAAGCGAGCTAAGGCTCTGAGAAGCCATGATAGAAATTGCAGATCAAGGAGATTTCCTTGATGTGTGGTTCCCAAAGAAGCCCTTGGGTGACACAGAATATATACACCAAAGAAGTGGGCTGGAAACTATCAATATCCTAATCTAGAAGTAAGCAAGAACACATGGAAAAGAGCGGAGATGGAGATACTCTAAAGAATAGATAAGGACCTAATAATACCCAAAATAAAAAGAAACAAAGTTTCTTGGAAAATGAGATTCGTTAGCGGGTGAATTTACGTAATTAAAACACAAGACAATAGAATGCAAAACCTAGAAAAAAAGGACAATGTGAAATGAATTAGCTCTATTAAAATTGATAGTTCCCTACGAATAAATGAGTAAAAAAAGTGAATGAAGAATATATATATATATATATATATATATATATATATATATATATATATAAATATATATCCCTTATGACGTTAAACAATTCAGAGAAATGACTCAAAATAGTTACCTCACGTCACTAATTTGGTGGTCTCGTTATTTGTGATAGACGACATCTTTTCCTACGCTCACCTAAGACAATATGTGTATTCTTTCTGCTCTATTTTTCATTATTGGAATAAAAAATGAGTTATCTTTACTATTTATGTATATAGTTTTTGTTCTTTGGCTTGTGATCCCCCGTTGTTCCATTTTGGGGGGCTTGTATAATTTGGATGTACTATGCATTTATTATTATTTGAGTAAGTTATTAATTTCTTCGTATAATTATATATATATATATATATATATATATATATATATATATATATATATATATATATATATATATATGATCCTACATTGAAACAACCTATTATTCTCAAATAGAAATGAATGAGGCAGCATGAAAGAATTTACGCAAGGTTGCGAAAAATCAAATAGGTGATACAACAATTTCTAAAATTAAACAACTCTCAACCCAACTCAACAGAGCTTGAATTATAGATTACTGTCAGTTTCTTTTATCATTAGAATGACTTTTAAATTATTAGCCTTTCTCGTTACCCATTTTATTCCATTTCATCACTAACTCTATAATGTAAGAAGGGATTTTTTCGAGTATTTGAATAATAATTTCATCTTAGTTTGGTTATGACTTTTTTGTCAAAGTTATTTCTAATAATTCTTTTATAATATCAAAAAACAAAATGGTGAAGTTATTAAATAAATATAAGTATCGAAATTTTGTGAATTTTAAAACCCAAAGAATTACAAATGGTGAAGTTCAGAAAATTTATTTATATATATCTTTTTCTATAACTATATTTAGCAACATTATATTTTGAAAGGGGGGAAATTTAGTTTAGAGTTCCTTTTTAAAATTATTATAATTGGCGAAGTTCAGAAAATTTCTAAAAATTTAACCATGGCTGCTTTTTTTTAGATTTTAATTTTATTCTTAGTAGCAAAGCGCAAGCTCCCCTTTTAGGGGGGGGGGGGGGCTAATCCAGTCATTGACTGGCTTTATTATTATTTAGAAATGGGCCTCCATTTACCGTAGACTTTTAGCGATGCTGTGTCAGACGTTCGCCTGCCAGCCACATTTTCCGCCCTGCAGGTGAAGTTTGCATTGTCTTCTCTCTGAGCTGACAATAACAGCAATGATCCTTCTGAAGAGATCCTGCAGGAAGATTATAAAAAGATCCCACGTCAGATATAATCCTTTGTTTCTGTGAACCCTTAAACGAAACAAAAATTATCTCGTAATATATCAAAGATAATGGAAAATTGATGTTTTCTTCATATTTGGCTGTGGGAGGGACCAGGGATTTTCTGGAAGATGAAAGAAAAGCGCCAGATTTAATGAAGAGAGAGACACAAGGTAAGGTTGAGAGTTGTTCAAATATAGAAAAGAAAGAGACAATCTACGAAGTCACGTTTGATGGTAATATTTGAAATTAGTTAAGGGAAATAGAAATGAGTGAACGATTCTGTAAGAAAGGGGAGGGTGCGCAATTCTCCAAAGAATAACGATAGTGACATTGATAATAAACTTTTTGTCAATATGAAGGTTTTATCGTCTCAAGCCGATCTCAGGATGTCCTAGATTTAAAGGACGGTCCGAACCACTGTGGCAACATTTCAGTCATTTCAAATGAACCAGAATTGGTACTAACCATCGAGCAACTAAACCTATCCACTGTTGTTTAACTTTGCCTATGGTGGAACTAGTATTCTTTTCGACCCGTTAACCTCCAAAATATGGAAGAAAAGAACGAATAAAAATAACTTTAGAAAGAGCGATTATAACATATCTCCCCTAATTGATACAAGCCAACCACAAAGAAGCACATACTGTATTTAAACAAAAAGATAAAAGACTCTCCAAGACTTATTAATCCCCCACCCAAAGGAACACCATACAAAAGACACCATCGATCTATAAAAAGTTGTTTTTTTTATCTATGAACGAATTCATTTCATGACTGATTGAGCTTAAAATGGAGCGCAAAGGTACATACATCTCTAAAGGAAGAAGTTAATAGGTTATGTTTAATTCCGCCAACCATATTTAGTTTCGTTACCCCCCAAGAGGCTGATAAAATATTATCTGTCTCTCGGCTAAATTATGAAATAAAATCAATTCGTAGACAATGATCTTAAATTTATTTATTTTTTTTATATATCCTAAAGAATTATTCCATATGTTCCTATTACTAATGAAATATGAAACAATTCCTAATACAATTTTGTTCTACAAAGTAAATTAATAATAATTTCGCTAAAATATGGCGCTAGAAGATGAGACTCACATACTATAATCTGATAAAGCCGTCAAAAAAACAACCATGAAGTTATATATTGGACTAATGCAATAGTTATTATATCTAAAACATAAAACAGGATTAAATTGTATTAAAGATATTTTAAGAAATAATACAGGATTTACGAGTATGTCGATGCACTATGGATGTAATATAATCATTAATATGAACACGTTTAAGCACGTTAGCGTAGTTAACAAAATACTGGTTAAAAACGTGATCTTATATGAATTTAGTGATGTAACGTTGCCATCGTGACCTGAATCAAGATTGAATAGGACAATGATATCTCATTAATAGCTATATCATTCCATGGTAATGAAAATCCAGATATTGAAATTCAATACTGTGTATCTGACGGAAGGTTGTAAGGAAGGAAGGAAATGATGAAGGAGAGAAAGAAGGAAAAAAGAAAAAAGAAAGGACAGAAAGAAAGAATAAAAAGGAAAGAATGGAGAAAGGGAGAAAGAAAGCAAAAAAGAAAGAAAAAAAGATAAAGAAAATAAACACCCTACTCTCCTTCTGAAGGCATGCTTTTATTGCGGCGTTTAGGATCGGAGGGGAGCGACTGTCTGCCCTCCCACCCTTAATCCAGACCCACCTGTAATTAGTGGCTTGCTTGAGGTCGATCGGTGAATTGTCCTTCAGCCAAGTAGTTACTGATGGTGGCTGTCCCTCCGGCGGGAGACACCGCAGCTCCACCTGATCCTCCAGTTTGACCGACCGTGAGTACGGGGACTCAATGAAGTGACGCCGCAGAACTGTTGGGAGAGAGTAATGAATGTGATGGTTGCTCGGTATTGGATCATGTCAAAAAAAGCAAAAGAAATAAGTTAACCAATGCTAACCTTATTGATCAAATATTAGGTTAGATGTATTACTATAACATCCTACTCTCTAATATAGTCATATTTAACATCCTTCCACCAAAGCTGTTGGCAATAGAACATCCTCAACCAAAGTTTTGGGTTAGGTTAGGTATCTTAACCTAATCACGCAGAGCCAAAAGTCCCACAAGTTAAATTGTTATTCTCACTTCAGGGATGCTTAAAATGATTCCGATGTCTTAAGTCTTGATTTCGGCCCAAAGATCCAGTTATTATAGAAGTTATGTTCTCATGAATGTTGTTTTCTTATAGATTTTTTATAGAAGTTATGTTCTTATAGATGTTCTTATGGACGTTTTGTTCTTATATCGTTTCCAATTGTTGTCATGACAATTCCAAGCAAACCCATCGTGCCGACTTTCGTATTTCTACCAGTTCATCTTTCGGCCCATCTTTACATACTCGTAACATAACATAACATAATTTCACGGATGACAAAAGCCACAAGGGCCTATCAAAGGTCATCCACATCTGTCAAAACCCACCCTTAAAATGCATCCATAGGATTGTGTCAGATCATGCATCTACAATATACAATTCAAACCATACACAGAATTGTTTCAAAAACAAGGAGCATCAACATCAAGACTCGTCAAAATCCAAATTAATCGTAATATACAATAATTAAAAACTGCATCCACAGGAATGAGTCCAGAATACCCCCCAAAATTAACCCTCCCTCCCCATAAAATAATCTAATCTGCGTTTGAAAAAAACATTCTAGTTTGGACTGTCTACCGTCTCAGATGGCAATCATTCCAGTAATCTACCCCTCTATTGGTGGAAAAATATTTTCTAACATCTAGCCTACACCTCTGTTTTTTTAAAATTTTTAAGTAGTTACCCCTAGTCCTATTACTACCTCCCAACTCAAATAACTTGCTAAAATCCAACTTATCCATCGCAGAACAGATTTTAAAAAGCTCAATCATATCTCCCCTCATACATCTTCTCTCAAATGAGAACGTATTTAGTACCCTCCCTTGGATGGGCTCTTCCATAAGCAGAGGATGAAGGAAAGTCTGGAGCTCCTCCCTCAATTTTACCATGTCAAGAATAAAAAATTGCTCATATCAAAAATTACAAAGCCAAAGAAAGGCATTGGGAAGCTATTCCCTGGCATGATTCTTGCTATCTATTTTTTGGAAGCGATACCAACGAGGAATTTGGGGTAGAGTTGTTAAGAAGACCTTACAAAAGTGTTGACCTTAGGAAAAATAAAATAGGTGCAAGTTAGACAGTTCTAAGTGCCAACAAAGTATGCAAGATGGGGCTTTTGCAACCGGGCATTAGGAAAACTCTGGTAGATCATTGCAGTGAATGAAGATTAGTCAATCTTGCATCTCCAGAATGACCCGAATGTTAGACCTAGTGACGTAAGCAAATGACCAATTGGATCCAAATAGTCCCATTGACTAATTTCTTTGCAGAATTCACAAAAATAATTAGCTACCTTGACTACATTACTAGTCAAATTGACCAATATAGTTTTAGTCGCTATTTTCTTTGTTAACTTGAGCAATATAATAAGTCATTAAGTAATTACTAACTCAACTTGATATTAGGGCTTGCTAACTTCACTAATATCCTATATCATAGTTAATTGACCAATATATTATCTCAGCCGGAATGTTCGTGCCGCTATGAAAGAATAAATCAATTTTATTGGTTTAATAAAAACCGAATAAATTATTTTTATGAATAAGAATTTGCTATACTAAATGATTTGAGTTAGCAACGCTCCTCTGCCTACCCCTAAAGAGTGACTAATGTGGTTTAGGCTTGCCTAGTTGGCCTAACCTGTCAAAATTCGGCCATGTCTCTCCGAGAATCGGCTAGCCTAGTTAAGGGCTTAAACACGCTAACCTGGTCCTTATTTTTCCCTCATTATGGAGATGGGCGTCGTTACCACAATATTCTTTGCATAGAAATTTTTATTTTTTTTAAAAATATTGTTCTCTTATTTAAAACAAAAAAATAGGAAGAGGTTGTAAAACAAATTGGTAGCTATAAAATTGATTGAATATACTCAAGTTTTATAAACAGACTCGAACTTTTTGGATCTCATAGTTAGTCGTTAATCTCTTAGTCAAATTGACTAATATAGTGATTCTAGCTAATTTCTTAGTTAAATTTTCCAACATAATTAGTCACTTTGATTAAATTCCTTGCCATTCTCAGAATCAACAGCTTTCCAACAAAGTAATATTGGCGGGCATCAATGCTACTCCTATATAGTAGTCAGCATCATTACCAAGAAAAGAATTCAAGTGGAATAATTTAAAATTAATTGGTGGCAGTTATTCATAAAAGTGCTCGTAAATAATAATGCTAATGAAAAGTAAGAGAACACTATTTTGTTTCCGTACCCGCAAGAAGCAGATGTTCAGGATTGCAGGTTGTCCTAATTACAAGAGAGAGAAGTAAATTTCGGCGGGTCTTTTACTACAATTACGGATGGTATGTATGAAATGTGTTGAAATGACTTCCCTAAAGCTCTGCAGGAAGCTGAAAATGGTTCAGGTTAAAAGCATAAAAAAACAAGACGGAATTGCAGCCCTTCTTGACAATTTGCCTTGGTAGTAAAATTAAATGCAAAAGATCACATGTTTCTGTGTTGGATGCATACAGTGATAAAAGGCTTGAAATGTGTTTAAATATTTGCGAGGAAAACTTCAGATAAAATGAAGGCAGGAAGGGGAAGGAACATTGATTGGCCTGGAATTAATTTGACTTTATTGACGACAGCAGCAATAAAAAGAACAGAGGTTCATAACCCTTTCACTACCAGAACATTTTTTTAATACAACGAATAATATAAAAGATTATAAAATGTTATTTAGTTCACAAATATCAAGAAATAACTTAATTTGTTTTTGTTTTCTATTATAATTTTATAGCTACAAATATTTGGGGACATATTAATTATCCCAATGAGTTTATCCCCTGAATTATTTGTCCCAATGGTATAGAAAAGGGCGTATGAGGAAATTTTTTATTGATAATTCGACTTCCTTTTATTACAATAATCGTAAGTTAAACAAAAATATTTAAATTATGGAAAGCTTGAAAGCATGCCATACACAATGGCTCCTCATACGAAGAACATACAAAATTTTTCTTTTGTCAATCTTCTCTTCAGAACACTTAACAACGCCTCCTTCCTTGGTGCTTCTCTGGCATGTGATCGCCAATGTTACACATGCGTTTTGTTCTCTTTGATCGTTTGCCTCTGATTGAGGGAGTTTTCTTTTAATTTGAGCTTTTGCACGACCAAGTTGAACCATTTGTTCAGCAAGATTTTCAATAAACTGGATTTGTACATTATATGGCAATTGATAGCACATGACTACAGGAGGTGACAGAAAACTTTTTGCCACCATTTTGTGGATTTAAGATTCAAGTGGTAGTTTACTACTTTTGGGTCAAATAGGTCAACCCCACCCATCACCTGATTATATAGAGCAATTGCCTCTGGGAAATTGGACCTATTTTCTCTGTAGTGGAATTACCTGAGTCACAAACACCCGAACTATCTCCTTTGAAAAAGAACTATCTTCAGTCGATTTACTA
The DNA here is from genome assembly GCA_963969495.1 of Ceratothoa steindachneri. Classification (NCBI taxonomy): domain Eukaryota; kingdom Metazoa; phylum Arthropoda; class Malacostraca; order Isopoda; family Cymothoidae; genus Ceratothoa; species Ceratothoa steindachneri. The sequence goes on along the minus strand of OZ018323.1, from coordinate 43,274,302 downwards.
TAAACAGATTCAGTAGATTCATCAGAATCGGATAACTCATTTTCGCAGATACTTTTTCAGAATTCTTCTTTGATTTTTTCGCTGCTGCATAACTTCCAGTCTATCTACCCTCCAAAAAATGATGTTATTAAAGGTGTATAATATATAGGTATAATATAAATATATTAAGTAGAAACCCTAAAATAAATATAGTGGAAAATATATGTTTTCTAATATATTTACATAAAGAAACTATACACACAAATTAAAAAAAAAGGCAAAAAGTTATCAAATTGTCCTGAAAATACCATTGGGATTAATAATCCCATTAATGTCCCATAAATTGTTTTTATTAAATAAATCCTACAAAACAGCTGGAATATGTCTATAATATAAACAAAATGTAAAAATTAGTCATGCCTTTTAATAATATATAATTTAATTTATAAATTAAACAATTAGTTCTCAAAAAATAAATGAAACAAATACTAACCTTTCAACGCGTTGTCACTTCACTAAATATCAAAACAACTGAGTTTCAGAGAGTGGCCAGATGTTTGATTACATGCTAATACATTAGCTCTATCATTATGATAAAATTATACACTAATTTAAGCTGAATTCTGCCCACTGGTACTTTTTTTTTAATTCTGGGATGTATTCTCCCATTGGTTGTGTAAGGGGAAAGGAACATCGATTGGCCTGGAATTAATTAGACCTAATTGACGAGAGTAGAAATAAACAGAACAGAAGTTCATAAGGTGAGTTGATGTACTCCTGATAAGGAAATGCTTGAAAGGATTCTGATAAGGTTTTAATCGAAATTTAATTTGAATAAATATGAGTAACATTGGCCCAGACATACAGACGCCATCCAGCAATGTATATTGGCAGTGACAAACAGTTGCAGAAGTTCATCTTGTGTGATGGTATACCGCAAAAGGAAAGAGTGCTTGAAATGTGCTCAGATGAGGAGACCTAATTCATGATTGCAATCTATCTACTCTCCAATATTTTTTTGCTACTCCTTAATGAAAGCCTAACTATTCTCACACAAATCCCACTGCATGTAAATCACCCTCCAAATATAAAAACAAGTAATTACCTAAATTAAATTGTCAAATAAATTAATAGAAAAAATCAATATATAGATAGAATTAATGAGAATGACTCTCCCTGAGTTAATTTATTATAGGAGGATAATTGGGACCTAAAGGCGTCTTTTTAAGGAAATACCTTCCGCAAATTAAAATTCTTAAATTTACGATTTTCAATTTAGAGGTAAGCAATAAATGATAGACAAATTATGAAAAGAAATTAAAGAAAATTTAAAACTTCTAAGTTATACTCGCTCATATATCAATTAAGTTCAGGAAAAGATATTTTTTTTGTTTTTCTGGCCCCCACCTCATCTCTGCCCCCCTCCCTCCCCATATTGTTGCGAGAGCTTTTTCCCGCGATTTTTTTTATTTATTCTGTCTGACTGCACACTTGTTTATGTGTATCTTCGTCTGTACGTATGCTTACGTATCTCTCCCATTTATATCGGTGGTTCTTATATTAAGGATGAGTAATTGTATTTATTCAATAGTATGCATAAACTTCCCTAAATAAAATTACCAATATTTCCTGTTTCTTATTTCTTGAGTTACAATTTTTATTTCTTCTCATGAACCATTAGCTTACTCGCATGATTTTACATTTTACTTTCATATCAATCTTAATTCTTTATATCTCAATTGAAATAAATATCTTTTGACTCCCATAAATATTTCTGACGCCCAAGATTATTTAATGTCTGTAATTGTTCATCTTCCAAAGACATTAATGACCTTAAAATATGATTTACAAGCGCACTTCAAATGCACAAAACAATTCGCCATTCTTCTAATTAAGCACGGTGGTCTGTATCTGGAAGTAACTCATTCATTGACAAATGTTGCGCTTTAAGAACTAATGGTTACCTCATCCGTCTCCTTCTTTGTTTGGTTCGGTGTTCATGCGTTTGTTTGTGTACCTATGTTTGCCATCGGGGGGTTTGTATCTTCGACCTAATGCGTAAATGTAGGGTTATGTGTATGGGTGCAATAAGATATAGGTAAGATAGCGATTTACGAAAGATGAAAATTATCAGCCTTCACTGTGATTTTAACAAGGGATATTTTGCATGGTAAAGCCCACATTACATCTTTCTTTTTGGTTGTTTTTTTATGTAACACCCACATTTATCTCTACCGGTTGAGGTTCATTTTTTATGGTTAATTTTTTTAGCTTTTGTTAAGTTACGTGTGTTAAGTGCATGTTTTTCTGTTTCATTATTTAGATTATTATATGGATATATGGTTTGCCTTAAATTCATTTATGTTTGACTGTAGGCATGTTTCTCTCTCTCTCTCTCTCTCTCTCTCTCTCTCTCTCTCTCTCTGTTTGGTTGACTTTTTAAATTTGTCTTTTTTATTGCACATATGTATACATGTTTACCTGACTGCATATATGGTTTTCAGTCTGTATGCTTGGATGTATGCATGTTTGCTTTTGTGGCGTCGTGCACATGTGTTTATCTAAGTATTTCTAAATTTATGACCACCTGTATGCTTGTTTGACAGTATGTCATCCCCCGATAAGTGTCTTTATCTAGCGGCTGCATCGGCTTCTAGGCAGAAATTTCACACTTCATCGCCCAAGAATGCAGAGATGTAGAATAGAGGGAAACTCTGGGAAAAAAAGTCTGGTTAGCAATTACTTTCAATGACCAAAACCTGGTTGCTCGTGTTATAGTTTTGGTTGCTGATTTCCAAAATTGCAATCAGTTTTTTTCTTTCACGTCTATTTTCTTTGATGGGATGAATGATACAATGTTTCATTTTGCCCTTTTGGCTTTTCATGCTAACAGCAATTTGGATTGGAATGTCCGATAGAGTAATCAAACTTAGTAATAGGAGTATCAGAAGGGTATTCGATACAAGTAATCCAGGCATAAGCACATAATAAATCTCACTCAATTGGAGAAATTGAGGACTTCTATGGATGAATTCATGATGTACATACAAAAAACACTAGCAGTTTACGATGATTATGGGTGGTATCCATGCAAATATTGGCGAACAAAGAGACGATTGTCGATCAGCAAGAAAATTAATAATAGGCAAAGGAAATGAACATAGAAACAGATTAATAGAATTCGTAGAAGGAACAATCAAGTACATTAGTTACTCCATTTATCCAACATGGCGAAGCATAAAATGGTCATGGATGGGGCCAGTTAGAACATAAAATAAGTTCGATTACATACTCGTTAAAAGGAAAACTTCATTAAAGACAACTCCGTCATCAGCATATTGCACACAGACAGTGGCCAAAAAATGCTGAGCTGGAAGATAAAAGATTAAATTTGACACTCAAAGTAGAAAACAACTCCCAAATTATATTAGGAAACACGTTTAATGAACTAACTATTCAAAATCCTAATTAGAAGTCTGCCAAAATAATATAAGAAGAACTATTATTCAATCTCCAATTTTGCAAATAACAAGGAGAAAAAAAAGGCCACCTCTCAGAATCAGTAAGGCTACGAAAATACGTTAAAACAAAAGGCGAAATATGAGACGAGATGAAACAATTAGAGAAAGTATCGAATTTAGAGAACTGAAGATGTTTGTTAAAAACAACTCAGAAGGGAACATGGAGCACATATGGGCAACCTACGGCCCTCAAGATGATTTAGTGCGGCCCGCGAAGGTCTATGTAATATTATTGCTTCAATGAATTTTTACTTTTAGATGAAATAATCCAGTAACAATTCTAATTAAACGTCGCTATATGTAAAACCTGCCCAAAACATAATAATGTAGATTAGTTATTGCTTTTTAACCTTAGAGTGTTGACTAAATTCTATAGGTTATCAGATGTGTGGCCCGCTGTCCATTTTCAAGACCCGAATCCGGCCAGGGCTCTCTAGATATATATGTTTGGGTCTTGAAACCATCTTATTATGACGTCACAGATAGTGAATGTTGTTCGTTAAGGCGGTTGCGCCTGTACTTTCGTCATTGTCGCTATTCTTGGGCCTTTTAGAGAATGTAAGACATTATCATCCCTACATATAAAAGGTTAAAGGTACAGAAATGATATTATAGTTAATTAATTATTCGGAAGACTGAAAGTGATGGTTGGGTGTCAGCTTAGTCTATGCAGTATGCACATCCTCGCTGTAAGATCTTATGTGACCCTTGAATTTTGTCATATAAGAATATGATGGGGTTTTGCAAAGTAGTAGTTTAATCATTCTATTTGCATGTAATAAACCGCAGTTAAGAACAAGTAGAAATTTTAATTCGTGTTAGTTAAAGTAGATGATTGGAAATTTTATCGGTTACTTGGGTAGAGAAAGAAGGGGATCAAGAAGTGCTTGCTACTCACTAGTATCATGGTAAAGTTCTAAGCGTAAAGATTAATTAAGATTTTAAAAAAGCTCACGGGACGGAAGATTAATCACGTGGCGTGTTACAAATAGTTTCAATTACAGGGATGTTTAGTTTGTATTGAACGAAGAGAAAGAGAAGTTTACTAAACCGTGGAATGAGGAGAACTAGAAATGCGTTATCTGGTCAGACGCCTTACGGTTCTGCCTAAATGTAAGAAATGACCTGCCTCCTATTCATGAGGCTCTCAAGGATAACTGCGTGGATGGTGTGGTTCAAACTGGAGGCTCTGTCTGTTATTTACTAGGGGTGTTTTAATTATGCAAAAATGGATTCTTTGTTCGAGATGAAAAATATTTAGGACCAGTATATCTATATTGAGATGCTCTAAGACCAGGTTTTGCCGTTTGCCTTCATTTTAACTCGTAACGTAACATTCCAATCCCTGTCTTACAGGATGACAATTTCAGCCTTCACCTATACTAGAAGTCTAACTGATTGGCGTGCTGAACATCCAAAAGCAATCACATATGGATTAGCTCGGAAAATAACCAGATCTGAAACCACATCGAAAACCTAAGGAACTAGCTCAAACACCGTGTAAAACAGCAGATAAGGACGGCATCCACCCAATCTAGCCAAATTTCAGACGTTATAATACTGTTATCACTAAAGCATAAGCAGGGGTTGTACAAAATAATGGAAACCCCCAATAAATTAAATGTTCATTTCATAGTGGTCATTGCACGTGATCATAATCGTTTCTCAGAATACACAGCGAGTTCAATGTAGCACGGAAAATAAACCTTTGCCAAGCAACGACCACAGAAAAACTATATATAGTATTTTAAAAATGGTCAAATAAGGGACTAGCTTTTTCTGAAACCAAATTCTAATATGAATTGTTGTGGATACATATCGAAATAAGCTATAGGCAAGTTAGACCTATTTGCTTATCCTCTGATTCGTCTCTGAAACTATCGAGAGCATTGATGGTCGGTGTAAATTTGGAGGGCGTTGAATGGATACTCTTTACTGTGAAAAGTTGCAAGGACAGAGACTAGATCTTGTGGTTTAATATAGTAAATTTTTTTTTAACTATATAAATTAAATATGCGAAAAAATAGAGTAAATTAAGGTTGACAAAATTATTCAATTCGTTGAAAATTTTGAATGAGAATTAAATCACTTTTATTGCTGCGAATTTATTCGCTTCACTTTAGGCACTGTGAATCCAACGTAACTATGTGAATTGCTAGTTATTATTTTATATTTATGACAAGATACAAGTGGTCGCTTCAGTGGAGATTCTCTAAGCGCAGTCAGCTCAGCTAACTCTTCCAGATCACCGAAGGGATGGGGGGGGGGGGAAGCAGACGGCTATGCGAGCACATGTAGGGCTGTGTCGAGAGCATTTTAACGACCGAATGATCTATTTTTCTTACAATGTTAAATATTTTGAACGTGTAGATTGAAATAATTGTTATTTGATTTCGGCAAAGTTAAGATAGACGCATGGAGATCTTTTCAATTAATGGGGATATATTCTTTGATTCGGAGTCGCTCAATGATGAATAAAAGAGCGTAAAGATTATGGGCAATTTTGATCTTTAGATCTGGCAAGGATCAGTTAAAATACAAGTGATATCATGGATATAATTGAGACTAGGTTTCTCAGCTTGTCTTATTTACGTGTTTAGTGTATGGACTTGGATGAACTCTGACTTGAATGCGTTAACTTGATTTTAAATACTTCTCGGTGTGCTAGATTTATTACTCTCCAAATTGGGTGAGTCAGCCGTGTCCGATGCCTTTCAGAAGAATAGCGTTTACTGGCAAGTTGTTTCTGGAGGATAAATTAACATTGCTTGCGGCCCGCCACATCAGTTCCTGGGTCATCGGTGCGGCCCTCCGTCATTCCAGACCTGTGTTGAATCATATTTCTTTTCCCAAGAGCGTGTTTTAGGATAGGTTAATTAGTTAGTTTAGGTTAAGTATATTTTTATACGAGTTTAGTCTTCTTTGTGATGAGAAATGTCACCAGGTGTCTCATTAATCATTAACAAAAAAGTTGTTCTGTATAATATGTTTTTCATTTTAGTGCGGTCCTCTGGTCTCTCGGAATTATCGATGTGGCCCGCGATACTCTGCGGTAACGTCTTGGGATGTTGATGTGGCCAAAGTTATAGTTCAAACTAATCCTGCTTACTACTTGTTTCCTATAGCGCTCTAAGCAATGAATGTCTGATGACCAAATCGGAGTTAATTTTGAATCCCAGAATATAATATAGGAATGCATGCTCGACTAATTACTTCTCTGTACTATTTGTTGGTCAAATCTTCTTTGAACCTTTTTTCTTTCGCTGATAAAATGTTAAATGATCTATAAACCTTTAATATTTCCTTTCTACCCTTTTCCAAATAAACTTGTACCATTTCATTGACATTTGTTTCATTTTAGTTAATGAGAATAGGCATTAGTTCGCCAGGATAATCTCCAACAGCTTTTTTATGTTTGCTTCCTCTTCAACATAGTCTTTGACGTGTTGAGTAAGAACGTGCGAGTGGGGTTCTCTTGGGACATGATGTATGCAGATGATGTGGTTTTAGCCAGTAATTCTAAAGAAGAGGTAGAGCAAGGGCTGAAGTAGTGGGGATTAGTACTAAAAAATAGAGCGATGAAGATAACTAGAACAAAGACAGAATATATGAAGTGTACAGAAGAAGAGCTGGGCAGAGGTGAAAGCATTAGGTTAGATGGTATGGAAATAAAGAGAGTAGATGCCATCTAGTATTTGGGATCTACCATATCAGCAAATGGAAATGAGGATAAGGATTGAACCATAAGGATCGAAGCGGGATGGAAGAGTTGGAGGGATGTATCAGGGGTTCTGTGTGAGAGGAAAATGCTAGTGAAATTAAAGGGAAAAGTATACAAAATTGTTGTAAGACCAACTATAACATATGGATCAGAGGCATTACCTGTAAAGAAGAGTAATGAGAAGAGGATAGAAGTAGCAGAAATGAGGATACTGCGATGGATGTGTGGCGTGACGAGGGAGGACAGAATCACAAATACAAGGATCAGAGGAACAATAAAGGTGGCGGAGATTTCGAAGAAGACACAGGAAGCAAGACTTAGATGGTATGGACACATAATGACGAGGGATGAATAGAGTGACCTGAGAAGAGCTTTGAAGATGGAAGTACGGGGAAGATGGAGGAGAGGAAGACCGAGGATTAGATAGAGAGACTGCATACAAGCTGACATGAGGGAGAAGGAACTAGAGACCAACATAGGAGGTGACAAAAACAGGTGGAAGCGGTTCATCAACAACAGCGACCCCGTATAAAGACGGGCTAATAAGCTAACGACGAAGACGAGACGAATTATATCTTCTGGTGTTTTTCTTTTTTGATATTCCTATCTGCGACAAAATTTTGCATTCGTTTGGGAGTTTCTCCTAATTTATTGAGAGATTGATTTAGTGTTTATTTTATTTTGTGGTTCCAAAGTTCGGAATATAATTTATTCTTCAACTGTTTCATGAATTTTTTCCTGTTGGTGATTTTTCTGTTGTTTTCCAGAGATTATTGGTAAATGCAGTATGAATAATTGTGTTCAGCTATTTTAATGATCCATTGTTTTCTTTGTCATTTTCACTACATTTTTTTATATCACAGAGTGTGTTATTTTATAGATTATTTTGTAAGAAGCTTCTCGAGCTCAGCATATTCAATTATTTCTCTAATTGTAGAATAAAGTCTCCTTTTCTTCCTCTTTACGAAATGATTTGAGTAGCCGAAATAATTGCAATAATGAATTAACTTAATTCCACCATTTTAAATTCCCTAAAGGGGCACAGCGATGGAGTTTCCTGGCCGTCGTGTGGTGACGGGACTCTGAGCCCCGTCCAAACCCAGCTTAGCCTCTCCTCCTTCTTCAGCTAAAATCTACTTTCTGACTTTATGTACTAATTTTCCTCCTCTTTCCCAGTCACCTGGGTGGTACACAATGTATTTAAAGGGGATGCACGTCCTACAGCCCGAGTGCCCGCAACAAAAGTATAGATCATGATTGTACTTCCACTCTTAGTCCAGCTCTAGGGAAGCTGGTGACGGGACTCTGGTGACGATCCCTTTATGCCCCATTTCCAATACTTGTGTCCAACAATATAGCAGGAACTACTGTTTTACTCTCTCGGCGGAAAATACTTTGCCCTAACCTTCACCAGTAGACAGAACACCACCCCCATTGTCTCTGCATTTACAGAAACTCCCGATCACTTTTAAGCCAGAGGAATGATTCCTAGGTCTCATCTTTGACCAGAGGATGACATGGAAAGTGCATACTAGAGATTTGCAGAAATGCTGCACCCCATTCCTCACCCTGATGAAAAAACTATTCCACCTTCACCAGTAAGTGAACAGGATGTGATAGAACGTGTTGAAGCTGCGTTTAATTTCAACTCCTACCCCGTATTATTTAAAACCACGATGCTGCCCACGTGCATCTTCGATTCGAGGCTTGGAGTCTTATCTCAGCTACCGGATGCCAATGTTTAAACAATGAGGTTATCGTCCCCCCGTTCGCCCCCATACGCCGACCTCGCCAGATCGAGTTAGGCTTATGAACAGATAAGGCATTGTTCCCCAGCCCGGCTGTGCGTTCCCTCCAAGCTTCCACTCCATTTTCCCCCACGCCAAGGAGATGTCCTGGCTATTTATATGGAAACTTTACCACTAAGATCAGATTGGAGATCCAGATTTTCGTCGCGAAACATCACCACGACCCTCTCTCCCTTTGTGCGCCAAGGGACCTCGACCTCGAGATTCACCATCACTTGTCCAGAAGGAGGACAATATTCCTTGAGTGCCAAAGGTTCGAGCCTTTCCGACGCCAAGTCTCCAAGGCCCCCCCCCCCTGTTGTTCAAGGAGAACAGCATTAGAACAGCCATTGTTCGTTTTAAGCCCTTCGCCAAGAAACGGTTCTCATCCCCCCCTGTTGTTCAAGGAGAACAGCATTAGAACAGCCATTGTTCGTTTTGAGCCTTTCGCCAAGAAACGGTTCTCACCCCCCCTGTTGTTCAAAGGAGAACAACAGTAGAACAGCCATTGTTCTTGAGCCCGTAGACAAGAGACGGTTCTCATCCCCCCTTTGTTCAGAAGAGAACAACCTAGAACAGCCATTGTTCTTCAAGCCGTTCGTCGAGAAACGGTTCTCCTTCCCAAGACGCCTCGTCAGGATCCTTTTATCCCCCCCCTTCGGCTGGAGCTCGCCAGCGGACCGAAACTCCTTTGCGCCACCTTCCACTGCACCACTAGTGCCAAAGTTACGTAAGCCAAACTTCACCTTTGAGTATTGATCCCTTTTGTCAATTCTATCCTGTGCTTTAAATTGTTTATCGAACCATCCCATCTCTTTAACTCTATATTTGTTTTACCTTTTTTAATCCCTTAAATCCTTGGATTAGCCCGAGTCTCCACGACCCTTTCCATTCTGTTTTTGTCAATATTTTCCGTTTTTGTGTATTGTTTATAGTTATTATTAATAAAACTCTATTTTATTAATGATAGCAATATTATTATCCTTGAGCTCAGTTCCACTTCTTAAGCATATCGAAGATACATAATATCGGCCGCCAGACAGTAACGCACTCTAAAGATAATTAAGGAAGTTCCCTCAACGAATAGTATATATATGGTATCGTCGGGAGTCATTCTACGACACAGGACTACACTTTTACACTCGTACGGAACACTACTGTCCAAACTAGACTATGAATCTCGCACCTATGGAGGAGCTTCAACTTTCATAACTATCTAACTCAACCCAATGCACCAGCACGCCCTTCGACTTACAACCGGATCATATATATCCACACCACTCACCCCACTCTGTGCAGGGACAGGTTACGGCTCTACAATTTTATATATCCGATAGTTCCGGAACGCCCTTAAGCTTGATCGCATTCTAAAATTTAGAACAGTCTTTCCGAACTTTCAATCCATCATGCACTATTCGTTTGCAGAACAAGAAAAAATCCCTCATTGAAAGCCTGCACATATCCGAATCAGCTCTACTACCGGAGAACTGCACTCTAATCCACCCATGGATGTTACCAACGCCTCTCATCTACCATAAAATATTTGCTATATCAAGATCAACAATCCCTCATAATACACTCGGACAAATGCTCAAAATCCACCAGCCCACCAATAAAGCAGACCAAGCAAACTGTTTCAATAGCTAAATAAAACATCGATAGCGTAGCATGCGATGATACCCTTCGTTCTGGAACAAATACAGCAAAGCTAAGATCTGATGGCCAATTTTTTTGGCCCTCCAATCAATTAAATATCTAAGTTATCAAAATTTGACAATATCATCAGACTCACAAACTGCTCTGTCAACCTTACACTACAAAAACCGAGAATGACCTGAGAGTACACCCCATCCCCCTTATCACTGCAAAACGAGCGGAACACAGAACATAATAGATAAGAATTGGAAGAAACTCTACGCCGAATAAAATCCTAGAAGAAGATCCAACGAGCGTGGAAAGCTTGCTCTATTACCTAAATAAAACAAAACTTTTTCCCCCTAAACTAAAATCAACAACAAAGAAACAACCTGAATAAAATCATGCCTACTTAGACCCAAATATGGGTGCAAGAGAGGAATAAAGTTTTCAATAAACAAAACAAAAACAATGTGATATACTATATGTATACATTTTAAATCTATAATTAAAATTCGTCAAACTTGTTTCTTAATGAAATTTGAAAGGTATTCATCTTACTTTCTAGGAATGAGTTTTAGTGGATTTATTTCGTTTGTCTCTGCCCTAAGTTAGGTGTATTTTTATTCAACTCCTTATTAATCTGTTGCCGCTACTATGCCGAAGGATCTCTCACCTGATATGTTCCTAAAGAAATTTTTCCTGATTAAGAATATGGTCAATTTTGCCTCAACCATGAAAATCTTCTGTTTCATTTGACCTCTATGATCCCTAAATTCAGAGTTAAATATGCACGCAATGCCATGCTTCCTTGACCTTTGCTTTAGAATCTATTTGCTTTCTTTTTCAGTCTATTTGGATATCTATTCATCCTGTTCACATTAAGAGAGAGAGAGAGATAAAGAGAGGTAGAGAAAGAAAGAGATAGATAGATAGATAGATAGAGAGATATAAAGCGAACAGATTTTGCAATTTCCACTCTCCATTCCTACCTTGCTTTTAACTGGCGAAAGATAGATGAATTGATTGGAAATGCAGCTATTATTAGATATTATAATATGTAATCATATAGGATTCAAAGCATAAGAATGATACATGAATAGATGTATGAATGGACGGACGGATTGATAGATGGTTGGATGGAGGAAGGACGGATAGATCGATGAATTGATGGACGAAGAGATAATAGATTAAATCGGCTTTCATCCGATGATTAAACTTATTCCTGAAATGGTCTTAATGTACCCGTCTTTCCAAAGCCTGCTTAATAGTGAGATGTAGTATTCTTCTCTATGTTCGCCGAAAGTAATTTAAAACCATTCATTAGCGAATATACATCCTGTGGCCAGCCTTTCTCAAAACCACGAAACGAGAGGCCCAGCTTGAAATATTAAAAGGAGATTTAATTTAGACATTATTAATAGAAGTTATATATCTCCCTCTCAGATTTTAATTTTTTCTCCTCTCCCCTTTCCCCTATATTGGGGAAAAGGGATGAGGGGGGTGATAAAGAGGAAAGAAGAGACGCAGACGCCGAATGGTCTTGTCGCAAACATGTTTCGAACAAAGGCTGTGTCTTGAATCAAGATTCGCTCGGTTTGTGTGAAATCAAAGAATCTTAATTAATGAAGAAGATTAATAAGTTATCAGTGTCATTATTTTAGTTGGACCCTTCATCATGTTTCATTTTGTTTGTACGTGTGTCTTCTGTTATAAGCCTTTGTTTGTTTTCAAAGGTTAGAAAGAGATGGGGTTTGTTTGGGCAGTTTCTTAATTCTTCACTACAGAGCCGTGTAAAAGATCATTCCTATCAACGTCGGATTTTAATTTCAATTATATATGAATATAGTATCACCCAAAACTAAAGTACAAAAAAATTATATTTTATTAAGAATACTCGTTTACTTTCAATTGAAATTCAAAGATTATTCTTAGGAATATATACCGAAATGTGCCTAGCCAGAATGTCCCACGTCGTTTGAGAGAAATGAAGTGTTACTCAGCAAGATTTCCTGGTGAGAAATCACCTATAAGTACAGCAATACCCCGGTTACTGCGGTTAATTCGTGCGGTAAAAACACCGCAGTAAGCGAAACCACATTAATCGAAGATATAAATACATGTAAAATCGTAGATTGATGTCTAGACTTTTGAAAAATGCGTGTAAATGCGATATAGATGCGACGTAAATAAATAAGGAAACAAATGAATTGGACACCATATAATGTACAGTATTACTGTTTATTAAGTTTCATGAGCATATGGAAAAAAGATACAGTAAATGTCATTTTTTATGAAAATATTGTAAAAGGGTTGTTTGCGTTCTCGATGCCTTCTTCTTCTCTTTGTACATCACCCGATAACAACTTAGCGCATTTTCTATCTGTCTTCTTACTTGTATTGCACTTTCTACATTCGGGTCTGCATCCATTATCATTTGCTTTCCATCTTCAAATGTCCGAAAAATAGAATCGAGTTCTTTTATCGTGAATTCCTTCGTTTTTGCCATTTCTTCCGTTTCGTCATTGTCTTCGTCATCGTATGCACGTTCTTGCTCTAAATCTAGAAGTTCGTCGTCATTGAGATCTCCATTATGCGAGTCGAGCAATTCCCTAACGTTGCCATCGTCCATATCCGCCATTCCCATTTCTAGCCCAAGTTGCATAATTTCCGTTACAGCCCCTGTAACTTCCGCCTCGAAGCTTGCAAAATCATTTGCACAGTGAGGAATTATATTTTTCCACACTGCCCTCATATTGCTAGCTGTGACCTCACGCCATGCATCATTAATGTTTTCCACAGCGTTCTTTATGTTAAAGTTTTTCCAAAATTCCGTAAGGTTCATAGCATTTTCTCCCGTTGTTTTTTCAATTGCCTGGGCAAATGTTTTTCGCAAATAATAGGCCTTGAAAGTTGCTATCACCTCCTGATCCATCGGTTGCAACAGAGATGTTGTGTTGGGTGGAAAAAATACAACTTTAACATTTTCGCATAAGTCACTAAGTGCCGTTGGGTGACCCGGAGCATTGTCCAAAATTAATAGAATTTTAAAGTCTACATTAATGGACTTGCAATATTTTTCGACCTCAGGACAAAAGCAATTTTTGAACCAATCTTCAAATAAAGATTTTGTCACCCACGCTTTTTTATTTGACTTCCAAAAAACTGGTAAGCAATGCTTGTTGAATCCTTTAAGAGCACGTGGGTTTTCTGATCGATAGATCAACATAGGCTTTAATTTTAAATAACCAGCAGCATTTCCACCAAGCAAAAGTGTCAGACGATCCTTAGAGACTTTGAACCCAGGCTGTGATTGTTCTTTTTTCGCCAAGTACGTTTTGGTAGGCATTCGTTTCCAAAACAGCCCTGTTTCATCAACATTTATAATTTGTTCGTCAACATAGCCACCATCTTCAATAATTTTTTTCAATTCAGCGGAATATTTGGCTGCTGCATTAACGTCCGCACTTGCACTTTCACCTACAATTCTAACGTTGTGGATTCCAGTTCGTTTTCTAAATCTGTCAAACCATCCAGAACTTCCGGAAAATGTTTCTTCAGTTTCCCTTCCAGTTTCGGTTTCTTGCCGTTTTGTTTGGACGGCGGCAAACAGAGACACAGCCTTCGTTTTTATTGTCATTTGACTTAGAGGAATGCGCTTTTGATTGCAATCTTCAATCCAAATAGACAAAAGACATTCCATTTCAATCATTGCAGGGCTTCGGTTTCTTGTTGTCTGCAAATTTGATGATGAAGTAGCACTTTGCCCTTGTTCTTTATATAGTTTCGAATTCTGAATAATATTGCGGATGGTAGATTCGGCCATACTATGATCCCGACCTATCTTAGCTTTGGTGGCTCCGCTTTCATGCTTGCTTATTATTGACAACTTTTCTTCTAATCCAATAACTTTTCTCTTCTTCTTTTGACTTTCACCACTTGTACCCGCGGTACTCATTCGTTTAGAATATATGATAATAGATTGGGGGTTGTTTAAAAGCAATGTACATATGTAAAAAACATAGCGAAACAATGTGCACTGTATGGCGGTGACAGAGTTACTGAGGCGCAGACCTTCAGAAGTTCAGCGTGAGACAGCGAGGCACGGTTGGATTTGCGACGATGCGCATACTTACGCACGAACAAACAAGCAAAATTCTCGGGTACCGCATTAAATCGAATTCTACACGCTGTATTTGAACTTTTGGTGTCAAACTACCAATCCCACTAAATCGAAAACCGCAGTAATCAAACCCGCAGTAATCGGGGTATTGCTGTAAATGAAATAGTGCGGCTTGGTTGGCTGTCGCTACTGAACAGCTAAAGCGGAATGCCTAAAAGAGGAAGCGTTTTTCAACGACGAAAAGAAATTTAATTTAGGTCGGATGGGATTGCACATTCGATTTCCTCAGTTACCTAATAAATTCCAAGGATATATGTTAGTATATTTTTTACCTATATATTTTCGTTAAGCTTGTTTGTTAATGAAATTTGAAATGGATTTATCTTAATTTCTAGGAATGAGTTTTAGTGGATTTATTTCCTTTGTCTCTGCCCTAAGTTAGGTGTATTTTTATTCAACTCCTTATTAATAATCTGTTGCCGCTCCTATGCCAAAGGATCTCTCACCTGATATGTTCTTAAAGAAATTTTTCCTGATTAAGAATATGGTCAATTTTGCCTCATCCATGTAAATCCTATGATTCATTTGACCTTTATATTTTCTTGTAATTTTTTATTTTCATCATCTAAATTTTTTTAAATTATGTAGTTAATTAAACCAACTAGTTTTTAATATTTTATTGTTTTTATATATTTTTAAGCATTTTTTCGTGTTCTAGTTGAAATAAAGAATTGCATTATAACGTGGGTGAATAAACCCAAATATTCCACAACTATAGAATCGCTACGAAGGATGATTAAATATTTCTTTATGTTGGTTTTTCTTGAAAAAAATTATTTATCTGCATAAAAATTTGCATAGGAATACAATCCTTTATTTATTATATATATATATATATATATATATATATAGTAAAAGAAGAGATATTGGATGCGAATGAGCAATGAGACAAGAAACAGGAGTTTTTAGAGGTAAGAGAAAGGGAAATTAGAAGAAGACTAGAATCAAAGAGAGCAGAGGGCGGCACAATGGAGGCAATCCTTTACCCAGAAGATAGAGATAACGCCAGGGGAAAAAGTTTGGAATTCTTGGCCGGGACTCGAACCCGGGTCTGCTGATTGCTGGTCAGATGCTCTACCGCTAAGCTACCAGGAACAGTGACTCTAGTACGCCCAAAGCGTTATCCCATCAGACCAAGTATCTCTCTAAGCTAGGAACCTCCAAGGAATTTTTATACCATATCTTTTTACCCACTCACAATTTAAAGGCTCATCCCCCATGTCACATTTGACATGGGGGATGAGCCCAAGCTTAGCGGTAGAGCATCTTACCGGCAATCAGCAGACTCGGGTTCGAGTCCCGGCCAAGAATTTCCACCTTTTTTCCCTGGCGTTATCTCTATCTCCTCGGTTAGGATTGTCTCTCACTGGATAAAAACTTACACTTCGTTAATCAAAAGGCTTCTTGAATAAATCTTTTAAGCGGATTGAGGATGGTAGCTCTGGCGATGAGCGTCGTGGTCATTTTAGCGAAGAGCGCTTGATGACACAAGTTCAAATCCAACTCCTTTATTCACTTTCATATAACGGTTAAAATAATTTGCCCTATAAGTCCGTTTCTATAATTTCCATTTTCTTTCTTAAGCTTCAATGATACACGTAATAAATTTCTTAGCTTTTTTCCGGGTTTTCATTTCTTTGGGCCTTTAAAATACTCATATATATATATATATATATATATATATATATATATATATATATATATATGAAACCACATATTGTCTACTTTGTCTATAAATATGATACGTGCCGTATCTAAACGCGTCAGTTTAATAAAACATTTGGAAAAAGTACTTTAATTTACTACTAGCTTCCTTAATATCAAAACCTTAAGTATTCAATGAACTTTGGGGAGCTTATTCACGAGTTGATTCTAGAAGAAAAGGTGAGCATAAGATAAATCGAGACTATTGAAAAGAAAATTATTATTACAAATTTAGCCGTAACTTTCACTTTGACCTGATATATATATATATATATATATATATATATATATATATATATATATATAACTAAAGTTGAGGGTTTGCATAAAACAAAATACCTCACAACCAAAATAAGTGTATTTTAAAATTTAAAAAAATATCAAGTAGATTATGTTGGAGCGATAAAAAAGTACTCAAATTGAAAGTAGTTGCGTTTAGCTTCCACCAGAGCCTTAGGACGGCTCTGGAGCCTGTCGCATGCGTTCTTCACTGTGTCCCTGGGAAAATTTTCGAACATCTCCTTCATCTTGGCCACTATCTCAGCCTCGGATTTGCAAACACAGGAATTGGTGTCTTTCTCATCCGCACCACACATCGTAATCCATGGGAATTCAATCGGTGGATCTAAGAGGCTAGAAAGTGTGGCTAGTGAGTCTTATAGGTAGTCTTGGAGGTATGACCTTCCAGCAGCAAACTTTTCTAACTGGATTTCGAGCACTATCTCCAGCAACTCAACATAGCCGTCAGAACTCAGGCCAAGATTCTTTTCAAACATATGGGGCGGCATGGCGTCACTTTGCGCTTCTCGTACGTGTGTCACGAAGATCCTCATTCAAAGCCAGGTCCATGGTGGTGACTTTAAGAGCTATTTCTCTCGGAAAAGCCCAGGTTCCCTTGCTCGGCTCTCCTATCACCTCGTCTTGTAGTTGTTTGATGAATTTTCTTTGGCGGATGCAAACAAAACGCATGCTGTCTTCCTTTCTGCTGCCACAGTTTCGTATTGTCTATTGCAGCCTACCATGTCACATTCTACAACCTTTACAGTGTTAACATAACATTGATCACCCGGCGCTAATCATCATGATTTAGGTAACTATTTTCCAATATTCAGATGGCTTTCAGTCCATATCAGCTAACATTTTCTCAAATAAAACTTTACTCTGTATGCAATTACTTTATTTTTAATTATCCTTTCTTGGTCCTATAAATAAAACGAAATCGCTTGTGTATCATCTTTCCTTATTTTCTATCGTTTAATGAGAATCTACTTTATTACTTTTACTATGTAGTCAGCCGTGTTGTTGTCAGTTAAACCCAGCAGCACTCAGGAATGCAGCCATGATGAGCTGTCTTCTCTAGAGATCTCCAAGTGAGAAGACAATATAGTTAGCTATGAGGTCTTAGAAGCAAGGGCAGAGGAAGTTCAAAGGAGTGGTGTAGTCTTTCAGTCGGTGGTTGCAGCTGGCACATTCAAGGCGGTTCTCAGGGTCTACTCTGTTTTTGTATTCGTGTAGTGTTTGAATAGTATGTTAAGTGTTTCTGTTTGTTGCCCGAAGTTGGTGTTTGTGAGTGTCTTGAGGGCCTTTAGTTTTGTGGTTGACTTGGTAGTGATGGTATGTGTGCCTATGTCAAAGGTCATTCCTGAATTTAGGAAAATGCCCACTAGAGTGTGGTTAGGGTTGAGTGAGAGGGATTGACCTTGGAGCGTGATGTAGGCTGTTTGAAGTATTCATGCCTGTGGGAGGTGAAGAGGATGACTGTTGATTTAGGGTGAGAGGTGAAGATTCTGTTCAATGTTAGCTAGTTTTGGTGCTGTCAGATGCATATGTTTAGTTTTCTGAAGGTTATGTGTGTGATGGTAGCTTGGGATTTGATAGTTAGGTCATCAGGGTAAACGGTCAGAAGGACTGATTAGGTGAGAAATACATCGTGCACGAAGGGTTTGAAGGGGGAGTTGGGGAAGATAGCTCCCTAGGGGACCCCGTTGTGTAGTCATTTGCTTCTGGATTGTTAGCGGAGCTGTAGTCCCTGGCCATGTCTGTTGGTGAGTAGGTTGACTATCATTTTCTTTCATTTGAGCGGTATGGGTTGTCGAGTTTTTTTGTATAAAGATTTAACAGGCGACTGTGCCAAGGCTTTCTTGATGTCAATTACTGCCATCAGTCTGCGTAGCGGGAAGCGATTTTGGTTGACTCCTTTAAGGATGTGATTTTTTAGAAATGTCAGTAATTTGGTTGTGGAGTTATTTTATCTGAAGCCGTGTTGATTGTAAGAGAGTAGTGTTAGTGGTTTGAGTCTTTTTAAGTATTAGTTTTGCAAATGTTTTTATGATAGTTGATAGGGGTGAGATGGGAAGGTATGAAGGGGGAGGTTTCATGGCTTCTTTGGTTTGAGGATAGGAATAATGTATAAATGTTTCCAGCACGAAGGAATAATGTTGCACGGTCAGGAGTGGTTAAAGTTGTTTGTAACTGTGAGCCAGAAGTATTTTTGGTGGATCTTTGAGATGTGGTTTGGGCTTTCGGCTTAGGAGTTTTTTAAGGATTTGATGGCGTATGTAATGCCTTGGGGGTGAAGGTTGATTGGTTTGTAGAGACTGAGTTTACTTTGCGTTGGTTTTTGATTGTTCTTCTGTTGTTACAGTTAGTTAGTAGCTGGCTGACTTGGAAGTAGTGGGTCACAAGCAGGTTGCTTTGATCTGTTGGGCTGGCCATTTTGTTGTCTTTGGTGAGGAGTGATTCTTGGGTGAGGGTGGTTGGGTGTGTGATGTGTGAAGTTTTTATTGTGGGCTAGAGTTAGAAGCAGTTTGTTTTGTGGTTGATGGTTTGGTGGTATTGTTTTCACTTGTCTTGTTGTTTAGTGGTGATGAGAGTGATAACTTTGTGGCTTTCTCAGTTTGAAGAAAGGTTTCTGTTTTCTGGTGATATGGGCAAATGCTATTTTTTGTGTGTATTAGGATGAAAAAGCTGTGGTAAGCTGGATCTACGTTGTGCCATAGCGTGGTGCACTTGTGGAAAGGTTTGATGTAGGTGTGGGGAAATAGATGGGACTCTTGCATCAGGGCGATGTGTATGTTGTATGTTCCTGAAGCTTGCTGTAGTACTTGTTGTTTGTTTTATACCGTTTTTGTCGGATTAAATTATTTTAAGTGAGTAGGTAGGTAAGGGAGGTGTTGAGGTTGCTGTCGCTGTGCATTGGTTGCAGGTTTACTGGATTGTTTAGTTTCGGGTGATTAAAGAGAGAGTCACCGGAGGTGGTGCCATTTGTTTACATGAAGTGCAGAAGATAGCTAGCTAGGTATGGTTTAGCATTGCATGTCAGAGCCTAGCCTAGCGTTCCCTAGAATAGCCTGCCCTAGTAGCGCTTAGCTACATTAGGCAACTATAGCCTAGACATTAAATACTTCCATACGATAGCCTAACCTACCATACTATAGGCTAGTTGGTATAGCCTATCCTAGCATAACCACACCTAACATAATATAGACAAGCGTATCATATTATAGCTTAATTTAGTATATTCTAGACAAGTATATGATACCAGGGGTGGTTAATATGTTTTGCAATTCGGATATAAGGAAACGAGATATGAGGAAAAGTGTTTCATTATTTTTTAATATAACTAACTTCGACTTCAATGCACTTGGTCCCCTTGGCCCTGAGGCTTCGAATTCCTGACAACCAGAAATCTCCCGACTGCTGTTCAATCCACTCCTGGACGGCGAGCTAAACATCTTCATCGTCCCCAAACCGGCATCCACGCAGTGCAGCCTTGAGCTGGCGGAATAAAAAGTAGTCGCTAGGGGCCAGACCTGGACTATAGGGGGAATGGTTGAGCTCCTAGAATCCGCACTCGCGCAGGGCAGCTTGTGCAACTTTAGCCTGGTGGACTTTGACGAGGTTGAAGTGGATCATGGGGCATGAGGTTTCTATAGGGACCCAACGGGCAGAGACCTTGGTCATGGCCAAAGTTTCGTGGATGATGTTGATAACACTTCCATGTGATATTTCAAGTTCTCGCTCGATTTCTTCGACCTTCACCCGTCGATTTTCGAAAATCATCCTCTCCACACGGGCAACATTGTCCTTGTTAGTCACGTCTAACGGTCATCCTGGACGGAGGTCATTTTCAAAGGACTCACGACCATGACAAAATTTCCTATTCCAGCGAGCAATAGTTGCTTTGGAAGGGGCAGTGTCGGTGTACACTGCAACCATGCGTTCATGGATCTCGTTTTGCATTCTTGCCTTCCTTGGTAAAAAATTTGATCACTGCGTGGTGCTCAACCTTTTCCATTGTTGAAAATTTGTGACTGATGATCTGCGATCAGCTACTGCTTCTTAAATAGACAAGGCAGGAGCGTGCGGCTGCAAGTCCTGACATGTCATAACTTGTCCTAACACCCCAACAAACAGCCATTCCCCTTCCGCTGTTTTGCCCTACCGATTCACAAAACCTATGACCGCCCCTTGTACCATAGACTAGAATAACCTTACATTACTTAGCCTCTTATAGCCTTAGTTAGCTATCCTATCATAGCCACACATAGTATTACCATGCATAGCAGAGCATAACCCTCCCTAGCCTATTATACTTTAGCCTAGCATAGCATGGTATAGCCCTATGTAGCCTAGGATAGCTTAGCATAGCTTAACTTAGTATAGTATAATCTAGCCTAGCTTTAGTTATCCTAGAAATGTAAAGCTTATAGTATCCTAATTTACCTTAGTCAAGCATAGCTTAGTATTCTCTGGCCTAGCATGGCATTTTTATAGCCTAAATTAGCATAGTATATATTACCCTTGAACATTATATCTTTTGCATAGCGTAGCATACAATAGCCTATTCTAGGCTTGCGTAGCAGAGCATAGCATATTATAGCCTAGTCTAGCCCAGTAGAGTATAGGCCAAATAGTTATGATCTTATTGCTAAAACAAAATAATTCTCAGGCTAACCTTCGTAGGACTTTAACTATTATATCATTCGAAGGAGAATGTAAAACAACATAAGGATTTCAAATTTCGTTAGAATCGGCCGAATAGATATGATGTTATTACAAAAACAAAACTACAGCAAAGCGGGGACCGGACTGACATAGTGAGATGTAGAGTCGCTCGTGAAGAGAATCGCACGCGAATAAAACGTATAGGAGAGGAAATCCCAGATCGCTGTGGTGAAACAGTCTGAGGCTGCATCTCTTTCCAGGGATGGTGTAAGGTGATGATCTTTCCTGCGGGAGCATCGAGGTGGAAGTCGGTTGAGGGTCTACTATGTCACATGTTTTTGTGATTTCCCTTATATATATATATATATATATATATATATATATATATATATATATATATATATATATATATATATATATATATATATATATATATATATATATATCGAGAGAAGGGGTAGATTCTTGAAACGAGTAAAGAGGTTGATTGATTGTGGCTGGGATCACCAGTTGTTTGGAACAATTATTCCTTCTTTGCTACATGAATCTAATTTCAAGGTTTGAGTTTGTTTGATGTCTCCATCGAATAAGTTTGTATATCGATTTTTAAAAAAAAGTTGATGAAAATAACTTTATTTTTAAACTTGACGGATGGGAAGACTTCTGAATCCTATCCACTGAGGTGATTTGATCCACTGTATGGATAATGTGAATAATGAGAATCTGACTGTGTGAGTTATATGTGTTTCTTTTATATTTGTATAGAAGGTGAGGGTGGCCAATGTGTTTTCTGAGGAAGAGCTTTGTCTGAATTGAATATTTGAGAGAGAGAGAGAGAGAGAGAGAGAGAGAGAGAGAGAGAGAGAGAGAGCAGAGATTATCTATCAAAGGAATTTTATAGGTTTTAGTCTAGCAGGTAGGGGTTAATTAACAAATAGAAAGAAATAGTTAAATGACAGTTTCGTGGGAACCGATGTTCTTACCTGCGGTGAAGCGCCGGATCCAGGCGTCATATTTTTTACAAAAGAGGTATAGTTCAATTGTACCCACTTAGAGCCATGAAATGACCCATATGACTTAAACGCAAAGAAGCACAGTCACATAAAACAAGCAAAACACCGTCATCTGACATTGCGTAATCTATACCAAACAACAGATCTCGCGAAAAGACTGAGAAACAAAGGTTTAACTCACTCCATACGTTTGTGCATGATACACATCATGCCTCCACTTGAAACGCCCTCACACAAATTTTTCCAGGACATTTTTTATTTTTACCTGATTTGGATAACATCACCTGATAAAGGCACCCTTGTTGCATATCTTTTACTTTATTCTGCATAATTTTATTACTTAAAGAACAACAACAATATGTGACTTACAGGCTACAGATGCGCGCGCAGAGTTGCTGTCTGTCTCTCCCCGCGAGCTCCAAGCGTGGCACTGACATCGTACCCCTTTTGGGTCTTGAGATGTCTCTATCATGAGACGCTCAAGCAGGAGGTGCAGCTCGATCACCCGGATTCCGGTCATGGGGTCCACGAACACGGACTTCTGTGGGATGGCTGGAGGCTCTGAAACCCCAAGACACCTTACACGCACTGAAACGAGATAAGAATTTAATTATATTATTATTGTTAGAATATAATTATTTTTTGTTGAAGTTCAATTTATAACAAACTTCATGATAGGAATAAATAGTACGATTCAAATATGGCTTATGAAAACACTTATGTATGTTTTAGCAATATTTCCTTAGTCTACAAATATCATTGACTAAGTGAGTATATGACTATTTTAATCCAGTATTTATACTGTTTGGTGATGCAGAATTAAAGTCAAGCATAAAAATTATGATATTAATACATGGAATTAACAACTACTTATGATATTTATGTATATCAATATCAATAAATTCGGGCGTTTTTCTTATATTAGAGATGCGTTTGCTAATTTAAGGTGCATTGTTAATCGTTAGATCTTTAAATGGTTTTGGTCCATCCAATTGTTGCTCTTAGGAGTTTGTTGATTTTGCTAGATCAAACTCTATCTACTTGTACTCTTTTTATTAGGTTGGTGGTTGTATATCTGGTATTTTGATGAAATACAGTTGTCACCAAATCACTTATAAATTGAGATATCAGGTGAAGGTGATTTCTAAACTCTGATCATGTACAAAATTTGGATGAGAGTTTAGCACTTATGTAATATAAGAATGAAGTTAGTTTTTTTCAACATGATGCCGTGGAAGATGTCTTTTCAATATGTCTCTCAGTAACTTTTATCCAGAAATTATAATATTTGAGCCTTGGTAGGTTTCATTTTGGAGTTTTTGTAGTTTTCTTACACCCTGAACTACGCCAAAAGCTTGGGGGGAAAAGTTAAGATTTTTTCGGATCTCTGTGAATCAAATTTCATGACAATTTCTCCAGCTGGTCTGCACAATATGGCAACAGTATAGGTGTTTTCATTATACTGTGTGGCGTCCTTCATTTTTTTTGAGATTCATCATTTCTTCTATGAACCACGCTAAGAGCATCTATCCTTCATAAGAACACTGTCATTATAAAGCCAGAACCAACTCTTACTCACCAGCTAATAATAATTATATTATATTCCTATACTCCCCACAATTAATTAATTTTAAAAGGCTGGCAGGGGCCAACAATATCAATTTGGCCTTTCAATACGAAAAAACGATCCGAAATGGTCAGTCTAAAAATATATCTACCGATAAAGAACAGGGCGTTTATTATGTGCTATACAAAATTTGCGATCAAGTATACTGTAGATTGGCGAAAGCAGCAGATTCTCCAAAAAATGAATGAACAAGAATGCAACATGCCCCATGGAAGCCAATCATCTAGCCTGTTCCTACACATGTCAAATGAAAGCATTCAATTGACATTGATAATGCAAAACTAATTTATAATTCCTACAACTATATACATAGGCGTCTAATAGAATCATCTCTTATAAAAGAAATTCCAAACTTTAACATTTCCGATGATTAATTGAACACTAATCCCTTGATTAACAGAAGATTCGTCCGGCCTTTGATAAAAAGTGCTGAATCTCCCCCATACCGCCTCCCCCTAATTACATTCCGAATTGTAAATTTTTGTGTCCTTAGGATAAGTATCTCTCTGTATATATTTGTTTGCCAGCGATTGAAGATGAAAGATGTCTCCGTCGAAACCTAGTTTCCCAAATTAATTGATACTAACACAGTGATCTGTTTCCAGCAATTGAAGATGAAGGATTTCTCCGTCGAAACCTAGTTTCCATTTTTACTCGTGTCATGATATAAAAGTTAAAAAAGCAAATTTAATGTCTATGTTTTCGAGTGCTTTTAGAATTTGTGACCCATGTTTCTTGTCCGGTGAAATTACCTTTCCCACCTGTACATTTATAGAACTAAAATATCCCGTCCATATCATCAATGAATGTTTATCCAAGGCCAAGTCAAACTTCTATTGCCCTAAGAGTAGGAACCCAGATACTAAAAGAAACTGCCTCTCCCTTCCATTTTCTCCATTACTGAAAGGTTTAAATAGTATATTTTCCCATAACCGTCCAATATTAAAGTGAGCTTGGGGTCAACCATTACTTTATATTCATTTGGTTTATATTAGTGATTCTAACATAAACTCGTTTATTAATAGCTTTATAGTTTTTTTTTTTAGATTTCACTTTTTATGTTGTAATTAAAGATATTTTTTTTTATAAGTATTTAATTCAATCCTCGAAACGCTGCATATGGCACTAGAAATCCTCAAAGATTAAATAACGTAAAATAATATAGCACTCTTAGTGAAAACGTAATCAAGGAGTAAATTTATTCAAGTACATAACAAACCTACGTACCTATACCAACCCGGCTCTCACAATACCACGGCATAAATATTTGGTGTCAGGTTTCATAGGTATTGGAAGAACTCAGTATAGTTGTTTTTCTTGCTTTCTCTTCATTAATAATAAATTTGTGCCTAACGTTCGAGGAAAAATTAAGCATAATAGCAAGATCAGGTCCGTCTATAAATTTGTGGTTAATTGTCGGCGATTAGCCCGTTAAGGTTATTAAGTAATTTGGGGGGGAGAGGTATTCCAATTTGCAAAAAGTGTTATGATACGGGTGAGTTAGGCAGCGCGCTATTTGTTCGAGGTTACATAAGTACCTTTAGCATGTCAGTTAGTTTTTGGTCGAACGGACAAAGGTAAAATAGAAGCGTTTGACAGATTCCACCAACAAGTCCAATCTTTGGAAGTAAGAGGCAAGGAACTAGTTTCCTACGTCCAAGAACAAGCAGACAAACGAATGCAAGCGGAAAGGGAAGCGGAAAGAGAAAAGGCGCAAGTAGAAAGGGAAGCGGAAAGAGTAAAAGCGCAAACAGAAAAGGAAGCAGAAGAAAGAAAATTAAAAAAAGAAAAAGAAGAAAGAAAATTACAAAGGAAAGCGGAAAGAGAAAAGGCGCAAGACGAAAGGGATACAGAAGAAAGAAAACTACAGATGCAAGGGGAAAGAAAAAAAGCGCAAGCAGAAAGGAAAGCAGAAGACAGAGAATGAGTACGCGCTCATGAAAGGGAAATGAGCAAGGATCAGGTGGAAGCCAATTCCGTTGGATCCCGAGCTGGTGCTACACAAATACCGGCGATGAAACTCCCAGTTACAAAGACAACGAAGACCTGTGTTCGTACCTGACACACTTTGAGAAGATATTCGAGTTGAATTACTGGGACATAGAAACAGAGGGGATCTCCAGATTAGTGCCTCTGCTTAATATCCAGCTCCGTGACAATACATCTCGTTACAATCCCAGGCTTCCGTGGATGACACCACCTGCAAACACGAGCTACTGGCCGCCGTCTTTCTCAACCTCGAGGAGTATTGGATGAAATAGGACAGGCTAGAATTCAGCCAGGTCAAATAAACAGGCAATTTGGATTTATCCTCTAGAGGCATCTCCAATTTTGGCTATAGTCAGAACAAGTGGGGAATGAGTTCAACGCCCTCGCTGACTTCATGCTGAAGGACCAATTGCTATGTACCCTCCCCCCAGAATCGGCGAATTCGTCAAGGACAGGCGAGCCGTTACATTCAAGGACTGCATGGAGGAAGCAGATATGCATGCTTCCAACCATAGATTATACCATCGAGAGTTCAAAAAGAACCAGTCCTTGCCTCCCAAGAAAGGTGGGTATCCCCAGAAACCCTTTTCTACAAAGAAAGGGGGGTATAACCAGAAATCTTTACAAAATAACCCCCCTAAATTTGTCAAGAACTCCGGACACCCCAGAAATAACATAACCTGTTTTAATTGTGGCACCCCAGGTCACATTAGCTAGAATTGCCCCCAAAATTCAAGGCTTAGGTCGCCCTCGAGTCAGCAAGTACATTAGCTCACTGCAACGCTTAAACCAAGAAGAACCTCCTAATCCCGCGCTTCCTTTGACCACCTTGAATTCCCCTGTCCAGCAGGTGAACTTCGTGTTCAACCAAAGTTCTCCCGAATGACTAAAGTTCGAGACTGGGTCCTAAATGGTCACCGAGTCTCAACCTTGTTACGCGATACGGGGTGCACCTGTATCGTGGTATCAAATAAATTGCTTCCTCTTGTCAGCCCCCAGCACCAGAAGTTTGTAGTCATCCAGGATTTCCTGAGTAGACCAAACAAGTTCCCCGTCGTCAGATGCCACATTTAGTCGGAGTATTTCACTGGCTGGACCCAGGTAGTGGCAGCGCCTATTAGATTCTGCTCAGTTTTAATAGGCCAGAGCGCGCAGCTCTCCCCAAATCCGGTGGCTCAGCTTGTAGTCACCCGGATGGCCGCCAATGAGAGGAATACGGTCCCAACTCCATTATCTCCTCGTGATAACTTCGTAGACGAAGAGTTTAGTTCCCAAGCCTTCGATACTGCCCCGAAAGTAGGTCCGACCTTCCCACCCATGAATGGGAAGGCAGCGAAATAGGAAAAAGAAATCGAAGAAAGAAGAATACAGAGAGATTGATGAAGTAGAAGAAAGATGAATACAGAAAAAAAGAAGAAGAAGAAAGAAGAATACAGACGAAAAGAGAAGGGGAAGAAAGAGGATTACAGATGGAAAGAGAAGAGAGAGAAGAAAAAGAAAGAATGCTCGCGCATGAAAGGGCATTGAGCAAGGATCGGGTGGAAGTCACAATCGGTGTATCCCGGTCTGGACCTAGGAAAGTTGTTACGATGAAAACCCAGCCAAATATGGTGACGATGGATGAAGAAGGAAGTATGGAAGCGGTAAACCCATATAAACACCGTCAGATGGTAGATTCGGATGAGTATCCCGTACACTCAGGAGCCTTCCCCCAGAACGAAACGTCCACTGAGTTACATTTAAAACCCCAATTTGCCGTGAGAGAAACGCCCATTAACGATCTTTTAAATGAACTTTCCCCCGACCCCATTAAAGGGAATCCAAACGCGATCTCCTAGGTTAGCTTGGTAAAGGATGACGATGGGACTCCTCTTCCCATCACTTATGCAACCATGAAACAGGCCGCCCTAGCCATAAGGTGAAGATTAAAGTTAGACAGTTGCCATAAAGATGGTAGTACAAGTACATTGGAATTCTACCACAGTTTTTTACATAGTTGGGTAGACTCAATAACCGAACGGCCAACTCATGCACTGTAATCTTAAAACCAATCTTTTTTTGTTGTTCGTGTTTTGTGTATATATTTAAGGTCTTAATGGTTTTAAGAGTGCTTTAAATACACAGTTGCTAGGCTAAGGAATATTTAAAACTCGGCTAAGGTTTAGAAGTGTGAGGAAGTAGCTGGTTAGATACCACTTAAGATCCAGTCTCATTTTTTCTTTGTGTAATCGATGATTTGGGTTTATTTATTTTTTTTTTTTAAATTGGGCGTTGTAAGACGTTCTCAGTAGGCACGAGGCCTATGTCCATCACCTGCCTCCTTTGTACGCGCACGCGTGTGATCCCAAGTTCAAAGAAACTTAAGTTAATAGGATGGTTGACCCAGCTAACGGTAAGATTAGTATTATGGTCTAAGACATATAAGTTTGCTTTTGTCCGTTATGTTTGTCCGTTTGCTTTTTTCACTGGAGTCTCCCCCCCCCCCACCATTAACCTCTTCGAAGGGAGGAATGTAGGGAAATCGATAACACACCCTAAAAACAGAGGCCCTGTGCGGTCACCGCAACGTCCTGGAGCTAGGCATTGTAACCCGATTACTTACCCCCCCCCTCTCTCCCCTCGACCGTGGGCCGCCAGACGCCTTCTCAAACCACGAGAAGTAGGAATCATTAAATTTCTGTGCCAGCGAGCATAACAATACGAAGGGGAGGAGACCAGGTGCAATAGCATTGGTTAAAACGGCACTAATTCCCCTAAGAGTTGGGATCTAATTTCGCGTGATCGAAAAAATTATAGGATCAGTGACCAAAATCCAGAAGATGCCTTCAGGGCTAAGTGAAAGACACTTGGAGAAGAGTCGTTAGAGCTTACCATTCGAAGGGAAGGAGACCAGGTACAATAGAATTGGTCAAAACGGCACTAATTCCCCTAAGAGTTGGGATCTAATTTCGCGTGATCGAGAAAATGATAGGATCAACAACCAAAATCCAGAAGATGCCTTTAGGGCTAAGTGAAAGACACTTGGAGAAGAGTCGTTAGAGCATAACAATACGAAGGGAAGGAGACCAGGTGCCATAGCATTGGTTAAAACGGCACTAATTCCCCTAAGAGTTGAGATCTAATTTTGCGTGATCGAGAAAATTATAGGATCAGTGACCAAAATCCAGAAGATGCCTTTAAAGCTAAGTGAAAGACACTTGGAGAAGAGTCGTTAGAGCATAACAATACGAAGAAAAGGAGACCAGGTGCAATAGCATTGGTTAAAACGGCACTAATTCCCCTAAGAGTTGCGATCTAATTTCGCGTGATCGAGAAAATTATAGGATCTGCGACCAAAATCCAGAAGGTGCCTTTAGGGCTAAGTGAAAGATACTTGGAGAAGAGTCGTCGAGGAGGAAGGTTTATTTTATAAGCCCTCATCTCACCCCCCATTTCTCCTAACCCCAGTGGGTTAGTGAAGTATATAGGGGATAACTGGAGAAAAACGTGGAAGATCGAGTTAGTGATCGACACGACGAAGTCCCACAGCAGTGCACGGCAATTAAAGAAAGGAACAGAGAAGAAGCTCATCCCGAGCCAGTTCCTGGTGGTCCCACAGAAAATTAGCATATTGTATCGGGGAATATCTAGTTAGAGATCGACACGACGAAGTCCGGCAGCAGTGCCCACAATCAAAGAAAGAAACAGAGAAGAAGCTCATGCTGAGTCAGTTCTTGGTAACCACACTCAGAATTAGCTTTTTTATTGAGAATCACTCTCTTACATCTCTCGTCAGAGAAACCCCCTATCCCGATCTGCAACAAAAACCAGAAATAATCTACGCCATTGAGAAATTCCCAAAGTGCCCGCAATCAAAGAAAGAAACAGAGAAGAAGCTCATGCTGAGTCAGTTCCTGGTGGTCACACTCAGAATATGTTTTTTTATTGAGAATCACTCTCCTACATCTCTCGTCAGAGAAACCGCCTAGCCCGATTTACAACAAAAACCAGAGATAGTCTACGCCATTGAGAAACTCCCAAAGTGACCCCCCCCCCCCTTCCCGTTCAACAAAGGAGTAATTTGTTTGCTCATCTCTCGTCAGTGCGAATAATCTCAAGATTAACCAGAAGATTGGAAAAATCATACCTTTACAGTCCCGTTGTCTAAATCACCTGACTAAGACAACGTGCTTAAACGTCATCCGTCGCCCTCATCAAAATCACATGTTGCTTCAAGTCCGTCTCCTCGCCAGTCAAACAGCTGGGTGGCTGTGAATACGCCTACGCGCCTAACCGCAAAAACATTTTTTCGTCTACATAAAATCCAAGGCCAAGGTCAGTGTCTTCATCCCGATCCACATGTTTTTTTAAAGGTAAAGAAATTCAATTATTTTTGAGGGTCTATTAGGCTCCAATATTAAAGTGAGCTTGGGGTAAACCATTACTTTATATTAATTTGGTTTAAATTAGTAATTCTAACAAAAATCCGTTTATTCCTTGATGTATAGTTTTATTTTAGATCACTTTTTTATGTTGTAATTCAAGATATATTTTTTTAAAAGTATTTAATTCAAACCTCGAAACGCTGCACATAACATTATAAATCTTCAAAGATTAAATAACGTAAAATAATATAGCACTCTTAGAAAAAACGTAATCAAGGAGTTATTCAAGTACGTAACAAACCTCCGTACGTACACAAACTGTGCGCTTACAATACCACGACAATGTCATTTAACTTATGAACAAATTTCTTAGGTATGAATTATTAGCTTTACAGGCTTCCAATTCATGTTTAAATGGACTACTATTTATTTCTATAAAAATTAGGCTGCGGAGTGCATTTGATTTGGAAGCTGTCAGAGGTATGTGTATGGGTTTTCTCCGAACATATGATTGTGCTCTCTGAGGGAAAATATTTTAATCTTTTGATGATAACATGTGAAAAAGTGTAACGGAAAGGAGAATCAAAAGTGAACGCTTGTAGAGCAAATATGAAGGAAATTTTTAAAAGTGGCAAAGGTACTGCAAAGGCGGTTGTTCAGTGTGTTATAAATAGGAAAAGAACGCAAAACGGTAAATTTTGGAATGTCGATGTGAGACATGTAGTGAATGGTAAAAAGGAAGCCTGGCTACTTATAAATTCTTAAGAGGGCAAGAGAAAATGTCAGAGGTATGTGGATGTGAATATACTAGTAGTGAAAAGAAAAGTAAAACCTGTTATTAACCACAGTGAAAGAGCAACAATTGTAGCGTTTGGATGCAAGATGAAAGATGATTTGGATAGGAACATGATCTGTGGAACTGAATGAGAAAAGAGAGAAACCAAAAGTATAATATCTATTGGAATATCACGAGTAAGAATAACATGGTACTTGCAGGAATATCGTGATTTTAAATGTTTATAGGGCCATTACATTTGGCTAGCTCTATTGTGTTAGTGTGTAAGATGGCGCATTTAAGGAATAATGATTGACTTCAATTGTAAAAACTAAGTGATGAAACAGAGTAGGAAACATATAGGAATTGGGAGGTCGTTAGTGGTGTGATGGGTTTGAAAATGGCAAGGTAGCTGAGTGAATGATATAGCTGCAGTAATGCTAACAAGTGGTGGTGATTCTGTTATTGAATGGGTCAAAGAGCTTTTTCATCAGCATTCATGAGTGAGATGCTGCGTGAAGACGGGGAGAATACTCTGATAGTCCTGATGTATAGGGGTAAAGAGGAGAAATGTGAATGCAAGACAGAAGAGTTTAGTTAAACTAAAACTCTTTCTCATCACAAAATTTTAAAATATGACTCATATAAGGACGATTGGATGACTAGAGGCATCACCTTAATGATTCATATATGAAAAATATTTGGGGGGTAAACTTCACTTGCATAATTTATGAGTATTATATAGGCTTGATACTCCATTGCGACTGCATATTAATACAAAATGGTAAAATGAAAGAGGGTATAACAATAACAAAGATTAATTTATCTGAAAACAGAAATGGCAAATGAAATTTAATTTCTGGTATGATTTCTCAAATGTTGTCGAGCCTTTATTGTGCACGAGCTTCATCAGCTCCTGGGCTGATGTTCCCGTGGGTTCAAATCCGGGCTTTGAGAAAGCAGAGATTTTTTTTATCTCAGAGGACTTGTCATAAGCTTAATCGTACCTCTGGCGCTGGCCATGAGTCTATTGTAGCAACATTTTTAAGAATTTCCTTCATATTTGCTCTACAAACATTCACTTTTGATTCTCCTTCATATTTGCTCTACAAACATTCACTTTTGATTCTCCTTTCCGTTCCACTTTCTCACATATTATCATCAAAAGACTAAAATATTTTCCCTCAGAGAGCACAATCATATGTCCAGAGAAAACCCATACACATACCTCTTACAGCTTCCAAATCAAATACACTCCGCAGCCTAATTTTCTTATTATTCAAATCATTCTTAACGACGCCTCTTTTAATTTTAACTCCTGTGTATTTATTTAAGTGCTTGTTGTGAAAGAAAGTTAGCAAATTCCCTCGGAGTACAACGACATTCGCACGATCATAAGCATATATTACTTCTATGAAGTAAGCGTCGTATCCTTTGCTAATATCCTCTTGGTAAAAACAGTCCCCTATAAAATAGAGATACAGACGTCTTCTAATCAGTATACGCCTGCGCGAGGATTCCATGGCCCTTGGTTAATAATGTATATCAAACTCGAGATAACCCCGCTGTCATGGGAACACAGTTATGACTTCGCTAGCCAGGGGAAGTGGCGAGCTAGTATAGTGGTTACCGCGCTTGTCCGGTTATCCTTGGATCTGCAGTTCGAATCTCCGTCCGGATTGTTTTTAAAAAGCTGACACTATTTACTAGGGAGGTGACCTCCGTGGCAGGGCATTACGTTGTGGACAGGTAGGTGGAGTTCGTAGCAAGTCCACCTAAGAGAAGGATAATTCTGATTTAAAGCCCTCGAGCCACAGGCATAATTTGCCTTTTCCTAAAGATCCTCTGTGAGTGTAAACATACTAAGCACCTACCCTAATTATGATTATTCAGTCCCACTGGTTGAAATAGGTTAGGTCCAGGATTTAATTATTGTAGCAACTACTTAAAAGAATGTCACTAGTTATATTAACAGACTTTCCACACACCAATATTTTCATATTATTGATTCTTCAATATTACCGTCACTCATCAATTCCCATTCATTATTGTGCATTAGTTATTTCGGCTTTCAAATTCCTCGGTTAAATCAACTTAGACCCCAATCGTCCCCTATTTTTGTTAGAATCAGTAATTGCTTCAGTTTAAACTCATAATGTGAAATACTACTTAAGGAAAAAATTAAATTTAAATTTACAAAGCAATTCTTTTTCTTTTCAAGAAGTTTGACACAGATGTCGAGCGCGAACGTCCGACACCTTTACTTCATGTGTGGTTATTCCGCTAAAGAGCCTCCCAAAACCTTATTTGGTAAACACCTGGCATTTCCTTGCAGCAATAATCAACGGAAAGAACGGAAACTAAGTGTAGTACAAACATCAAAAATATTTTTGGCGTACGAACAAACAGACAATGTGGTAAACCAAACAAGTAGTAGCATCTGTCTTCCGGAGTTCCAAACTAACTCACTCTCTTCCTACTTCATTCAAGTATATAGAAGTCCATTTTCGGCAAGCAATCATACCAAATTTAAATCGTTAGTTCGTGGTCTTTCCTACTACGTAATTGATAGCCTCTTCCTTATATTAAGCGATCTAAACCATTCTTGTCCATACATAACGTTCAAGATTGCAATTCTCGAGAGCCATACGCCCACGATCACTCAGAACATAGAGATGCTGGTAAGTACCAAGCAACATTCACAGTTACATTAAGCAAACCTACCAAAGAAACTCAGAGACAGATTAGAGGACAGCATCAGTCAGGAGCTCCTCAGGGTATAATTTGTACTAGAGCTGCCGTCACATATTTAACAGACGCACACTGTGAACTGAGCTATAGAAAGAATCACAAACAGGTCGTGTACTTATTCGCGGAGACTCCATTCCAGAAGACGTTGGATGAACTACAGGCATCAATGTCTTCCCCTCACCGCATGAGTTTCTATCTTCTCAAAAAGGCTAGCAAAATTAGAACAGGCTAGGACTGGTTTGAGATGAAGATCTTCTCTACTTCGTCGAAGTAACACCTACCTATTTGATAGGGTTTGTTGGTACCATACAGAATGGGAGGAGCAAGCTATTTAACTGCGCTTTGGCTCCACACACGACGTCCACCAGCAAGAAATTCTTGGATGGGATGTTAGGCAAGAATTAGCCTTCTATCGTCCTCCTTACAAACGCCTGTTTGCACAGTAGTGATAACATTAGGAGCAAGTTATTTCTTATTGATACGGGATCATTCATATCGATAATTCTAATATCAACTTCCGACCAAGTAAATGAAGAGACCTTTACCACATTCTAAAATCTCACCTACATTTCACCAATGATGCTTCATATATACTTCAAATATAGGAGCAGGAGTAATCGTAGAAAAAAAGCAATATGGCTAATTGGCTGTACTGGGTTATATTCGATATTCGTGTAGAGGAGTCAAACGTAACTAATCCAAATTTATTAAGGAATTATTAAGCATATTTTTAAAAAATTAAACAGTAAGTGTCAGGTGAGTACTTATTGTCACGCTATTTGGCTGAATTTCAATTACAAACCTGCTCTAAAAATTCTAATGAAACTAGATCTAGAGGAACAGGTGTAGGCGTAGTTTATACATAAAGAAATATCTAGTAGCAATAAATGGAAAAAATAAATAAGGATATTACCTCCGAGATTTAGCAGTCAAGTCTTTTTAGAAATAATAATAAAATAAATTTTGTCTGGTTCTATAGGCATTTTAGACAAAATAAAAAGTACCCTATAATTCTTTTTTAAACATCTTTGGATTTACTTTATAAAATATTATCGGTTATATCTGGTAACATCACTTTTATAAATATATATTTCCTAAATGGAACAGGTGTATAATGTCGAAACTCGACTTTGGAATTTATAAATTATTACTCTGTGCATAGCAAATAGTCTTCCCAACACGTCAAGAGAATATCGTAGACTTAATTATGAAAAAGGACGAGAAACCAG
Organism: Ceratothoa steindachneri; assembly: GCA_963969495.1. Taxonomy (NCBI): domain Eukaryota; kingdom Metazoa; phylum Arthropoda; class Malacostraca; order Isopoda; family Cymothoidae; genus Ceratothoa; species Ceratothoa steindachneri. Next base: position 43,239,077 of record OZ018323.1, on the reverse strand, counting down.
TTGAGAGAATACACGTTGCCCAACGCCCTGGGAACAGCAATTACAATATTATCCAATTCAATCTAAATATTTCTTAAAATGTTTTCGAGAGATCTCCATTTATCCCAAAACCTAAACCTTATAATTTGACTATTTTTCACTTCCACTTCAAATCTTAAGCGCTGAAAGCAACCATGTAATAACTAATGATTTCCGGCAATCAATTAAACTATAAATAACAAGAACATCTGCCATGAACCTTAAGGTTATAAAAGATCAATGCAGGTACCGTGAACATACAGTGAAATTAAAAGTTTCATAACGGAACGTAACCTTTTGTGGAAAAATTATAAAACCATCATTCTACCGATAACTTTATTATCGTTCCTTGGCAATCCCAAAATACAAATAGAAGAAAGATGATTATGTAAATGCACAAGCGTCTTTGTTACAAAACGAGCCCCAGCGAGTTTCTAGATATGTATAGTAATAATCGTAAAGAAATTAAAAGGTGCATATGGTCCCCGTAAAGGTGACGGGTATCCTTAGGTACGATCCGGACCAGGTTGTAAAGCATTAATTAAGCACTTTTTGAATTTATATACCTCCAAAGATACAAATAACTTACTCAGTATAAAGATTTTATAAAACTAGCGAAGATAATACTTCTACCAATATTGACATAACCGAAAAACAAATTAGTTTTTACAATAAAAAAGGAAATGTTTCGTAGCGCCGAGTCCCGATAAAATCTATTATCCATCTTAAAGCATTAGAAAGCAGTCTGGGGAGTTGGGAGTCCAGATGTTCAAAGTGATGTGGTCAAAAAAATTGTCTGACATCCATGACTGGGTCCACTTTGTTGTGTGGCATGGTGCAGAGTTCTGCTACCACACCTACTTCATTCCAGCGGTTGCTCTTGGATCAAGTGCAATGCCACTCCTCCAAGCATTTGATGTGAACCTCTGCAAAGATAAACGGGGGCATATTGTGGCCTTCACTACTCAACACCCGAAATACCATGATATGCACCTGGGAGTTGGTCGTCATGACTCTTGGTACATCTTTCGGAGGCGCACAGAAGCCAGCGGGTGTTTTGAGAATCAACAATTGCTTTTGGCAAAAAGTTTTGTTGTCTGAGAACCAAGGCAGGCCAAGCTTGAGGGTATGCTTCAGTTTGATCACAAACTACGTCGTCGGTTTCCTCCGCTGTCCTTTATCTTCTGCGACCAAAGCTAACCCTTTTCCATCTTTTATGAGCAGTAGCTGATGCCTCCATACACGAACTGCCTGATGAGAAACTTATAGCTGGTTATGGACCTAATTGACTTGTTGGAATGATTGTTAATGAGAGCCTGGATCCCCACAAAAAAAAATCGGGGGTTCTTTCGTCTTAGAAGAAATCAGTGATATTTCCCGAGCCGCCGTTCCCTTGTAATCACAGCCTGACTCATCAAATTATTTCCTGATCCTCTGCACCGTCCTAAGATTAACACCCAAGCACTCCTAAATCTTCGCATTAAAGATTCAGTCGTGAATACCAGGAAGAAAAGCTTGAATTCTCGATTTCTTTTAGAGGATTTTTATTTAGCTATCGTATTGCTTCCTTCCCATATAATGATATGGAAATAGAGAAAACCGAAGCAAGACAAGAGAAATACGCTCCAAATTACCCATCTCGCCCTGTATATCACCAATTTTCGATAAAGATGTAGAGCATTATCCTTGGAATTATTGCCCTATCTCCCTTATTTAATGCGTAAGTAAACATTTAGAAACCTCCGAGCGCTTCATGGAGCACTCGGAGGTAAATAAAAATATTAAGTGCACACAACACTGTTATCCAAGCGGCGCTCATATTTTACTAATTAATCAGCGTACGAAGAAAAACCAGGTTAGGCATGTTAATTTTCTTTCTCAGAAAGGTGGGCATTTGCAGGGCCAATTTATTCCTTTTTAAAACACTAAACGGTGGAGAGCAAAATGAAGGTATCCTTGCAAATTATTAAGATACAGTTTAAAAGGTCAGAAGGCAAAATTAGAAGGTGAAACGAGGGATTAACTACAGTATGAAATTACCAGAAGAAGAATTTGCACGGAAGATAAAAGGGGATCCAGATGGAAACGGGAAAATATTCAATAATGATGTGAAAAAGGAGAGAAACAATGAAGCCAATAGTTGTGCAAAGGTCAAAAAGAAGAAAAGAAGGGAAATTGTTAGCAATGTGCTGGTCAATGGGAGAGTTCAAGAAAGCTCAAATGAATGAAAATATGATTGGATTCGTAGTTGTAAACCTTGTTTTGTATCAGGTTATGGAGGTGATAAGTATGAAAAGATTGCTAGCACTGCCTAAGATCTAAAAAATCGCAAGGCAGCTGGATTAGATAAAATATTCGGTTAAATGGAGAGAAGATGTTAATCAGAGAATTATAAAATTGCTCTAACTTAAGCTTGTCCGCCTAGTTTGTTTTGATCAGTAAATTTGGAATTTTTACTTATTAAATTCTGATCAAATCGCTCATATCAAAGAGGCGAGGGCCCAATAGCAGACTAATCAGGAACTCCACAAGTAACTGAAGCCCATGAAAACAATTTTCATTAAGATCTAATGCCTATGAGTTTTTAGCCAGTCCTCAATTCATTTTAGCTTGCTACGCTCTATTTAGTGCTCGTTTAACTATATTAAGAGAATTAACATAGAATGGTATCAAAAGCCATTTTAAAGGCGAATTTCACTACATCAACATCCTAATATTGGTCAAACGTTTGTGATTTATTCTTTTAAAAAATCAAGAAAATTAATTAAACGTGAACTTCCGCATCAAAAATTGTGATGTGATTTATTTAATAAACTATTCTGAAGATAGTTAAAAGGGCGGAAATTGCCCAAGATGTCTTTTTGTTTAATCTTTGTTAAAGTAGCGTTGTATTTGTCTATTTTAATCTTTGGTACTCTTCTCTTGATAAAAGGTTTTTCAAACATTGAAGAATGAGGGTTTGACAGTTTGCTTCCCATTTTTGTAAGTGGAATTATATCCATTTTTATCGGGATCGATGTTTACATTTTCTTATTTTAAAAAAGTAATTTAATTTTCTGTTGTCTCAATATTTTAAGGTGTATCCAGTGCTTTAATGAAAATTTGTTACTTCTTATATTATACGTAAGTTATTTATATCTGTAACAGTAAAAAATTTGCATAATATTCATTTAATGTCTTCAATATGTCGGCCGGATCGTCGTCGCAAAAGGCACCATCGGCATCCTGGTTTACAATTATTTACATATATACAAAATCTAATTGTGTGGGTGCTTTGCGCTGTATGACCTTTTCCTAGAAGAAGGGTGTCTGAAGATTTAAAAAAATACTGTACTATTGTATAAGGATAAATGGGAATAAGATGAAAGTACGAACTACTTGGGGATGAGTCTGTTAAGTGTAGCAGGCAAGGTATATTTACAATTGTAATTGAGGATATTCGAATTATAAGTATGTAGAGGTTGTGTCTGGGTCAACTATTTGTAGTGAAGGGGATGGGTCAACAAGTAAGGGATAAACTATTAATTATAAATCTAGGTTCATAGATCTAGAGAAAGTATTTAGATAAGATCGTGTAGAAAAAGAAGCATTAGGAAAAGTTTTGAGATTACACATATAGAGCAAGTAGTGAAGTGTTAGGGATGCGAAGGGTAATGTTTTGGCAAATAATGACTCCGTCTGACTGACAAATTACCTGAGTTAGTGATTTTATATACGTGTGCCGGGAGATGGAGTGAAAAGGTTGTGGTTTTAGCAACGAACTCTGACGAATCCTCCAGATAGATGCAAAATTGTTAAGAAATGGTGAGGACTGAGTTCTATGTTAGGCTATGCTGGCGACCTTGGATTAGTGGCTAAAACTAAGAGGGATTTAGAAGTGTTGATCGAACATTTAAAACGCTTTGTGTGAAAGAAGGTACATGTAAATAGCTCTATAGGTGTAAAGGGAGGGTGTTTGAATGTGAGTGAGGATGGTATGGGTTATGATATTAGACTCCATGGTGTGAACAATGATAATGGTAAGATAAATTGGATTAAGAACATGAGGTTTAAAAGGTACGAAAGAGTTAGTGGCGATCAGAGCGTTAATAAATGCACAGGGTTTGAATGAGAATGGTCCAGGAATCTTCGTGAGAGGATGCTGGTTACTAGGTAAGCTCCCTGATCTCAATAAGTTCATTCATGGGATTATTAGAAAATAATAAGATGCATAAATGCTTAGGGATCAAGAAGCCATCGGTTATGGGGTATATTATGAACCTCTTGGAACAATCACTGACAAATAAATGAACCACTCAAAATTACAAATATGTTTGTTCCCTTCCCCCTTTCAAAAATGGAGAGAGGGCTAAGTAAAAAGTAATTTGTTTTTATTATTACAAATAGCACTAATATAAAATTCATAAAATACATCTATGTCCAAACATTATTATAAAAACTGTACATTTCTTTCGATGTTTTCAATTGGTAAACGTTTGATTCAATAAACCTAAATTAAGCCAAAATTGCTCATATTTATTAACAAAAAATTTATTCATAGGAAAACTCAAGTTTATTCATCATAAAATATATAATAACTTAAAATAATATATTGAAGCCAAACAAGTTTACAAATAAAACCATGGTAAGGGATAGAGAAAGAGAAGGCACAAAATTCGTGGACAGTTTATTCCCATGGTTCAGTGTTGTTCCAAGTTTTATTTATTTATTTTAGTTTTAATGGCTGAGACAGAACGGTGTTGTTGGTTTCCCCAAACCCCCTTAATCTCATCCAGGTGGGGAGAGGAAAGGATAAGGCCTCCCTAGACCGTTCTCAGCGCATGATCATCTTCCATCGCAATCCCTTTGTTAAGATGAACTGAGGGAGACAGGAAAAGCTAGGGGACGAGAGAGTAGTAGAGAAGAGAGAGTAGAGACAACGTTAGTTGACCTTAGTCCGTTGGGCTACAGAGCCCGCTAATCTAAGTTGTGCTTTTTAGATAATATTTATTTAATACATTTAATTTGGTTACTTCTGAAGATATTCAAGCCGTTTTATTAATTGTTTTTTTTAGTTCATCTGTGTTAAGTATGTGGGATGTATATACATACTTACGTTTATGGTTTTTAGAGGTTGCATATTTATCTATATTATTTACACTCAGGGTTTTGGTTAGTAGTCTTATCGTCGTATGTCTGGTGGAATTCTACTTTGGGATTTCTTGGTCCTTATCGGAAGATGGAGATGTAGTCTCCTTGACCTAGTCGGGGTTACTTATGTTTTTTACTTGTGTGATGTTCTTTACAGCTATATTCGTTAAAATTTAATTAATCTTTAATGGAAGGCTCAACTTTTACAGCTACTTAGCCTTTAAGAAAGATGAAGTCGTCAATTTTCCTGTGATTCTTAAACTTTATTTTGCGAGTAAACCAATTATGTTTTTATCTAGCTTGGACACGAAGATGGGAAATTGGACATTTAATTTTCTTCTTTAATTATCACCTAGATGATTTATGATGCTATATCATAGACTTTATTAGACCTATTCTCAATGGATTTATTCTGTGGTTGAATTGTTATATTTCTATACAAAGCTGTTTGGTTCTCTTTTCTATTTTTCCATTCTTTTCGTTTTGTTGATTAGGTATCGTTTTAATGTAATTTATACCGTTTGAAGTTTTTTTTATTGAAAGTGCAGTGCTGTATTACTGCAGGTTAAATCAGTGCAGATTGAGGTAGCGATATTTACAATGACTTTTTATTAGCATTTTTTCTAAAGGTTTAAATCTACAGTACCACAGAATTGAAAACAAAGTACCCCAATCCACATATTCTTAAAAATACTCATTTATTTTCTATAAAAAATGCAGAGAATATCCTTTGAAATTTGCCTCTTATAATGTCAAAGTTTCATTTCTTTGAACAACAACTAAAAACACTTGTGATGGATGTAATGTGTATTTGAAAAAAAGCCCCCAAAACTGCGTCCAATAATAGAGAACTATATGAATCAATGTAGAAAGAAGCAGAAAACAGTATAATTATCTATTAAACAACTGAAAAATATTAATAAGACGATGCTGCTTTTTTAAAGGACTTGAGCAGATTTTCGACCGCAAGACTTCTTCAATTTGTAGTATTATTCGGACATGTAATTTGATTCCATTCTTCTTCCAATCTTTGTCAGAAGAGATCGTCAAGATTCGTTGGTTTCCAAGCCATAATATTCTCACAGAATATCTTCCAAAAGTCTTAATCGGGTTTAAAGCAAGGGTAAACGCAGGACATTTCCCCACGTCGATATTTTCAGCATCTAGAAAGTGTTTCACTGTATTTGTTGTGTGCCACGGAGCAGTGACTTACATGAAAACAAGTTCAGGTATTATCAATTTTCGAAAAGAAGGGGTCCACATGTCCTGATAAGTATTCTTCTATACTGCATCATGTACTTTACTGCATAAACGCACGAGCGAACAGAATCCAGCACTTGAGGAATTATGGCACGAGACATTCACTGTCATGTTTTTGGTAACTTGACGTGAAATAATGACTGATCAGTTAAATCGGTCTTTCTTCGAAGTCGCTTACATCGTGCAATTTTCCCTAGGGCTGATTTTTCTAAGATCATTCGTTTACTTCGTCGATTCATAAGACGGTGCATTAATGGAGTTTCATTATGCGGGAAATCAAACTTTTTACCCTATTACAATGCACTAGAATGCCAGTCAGTGTCATTTTATCACTCTACCACTGGACAGCCTACTCCCCAAAGGATTTTTCGACCTTAACTCGTCTCGCCATCCCACTAAATTAGTACTACCATGAGTAGCAGTCTGTAATATACGTGAGATAGTGGTGCATACCTCCAAACTGAAAGATATAACTAATAGTTCTCTAGTTTGGAACAATCGTTTCTTCAAATATACAGTAGAGGCCATAAACGATTCGGACACTTAAGTTTCCATCACAAAACTTACAGTAACATCAAACCCCCCAAAATGTTAGGTAATGCATGATAAATAAAAAAAAATAAAAAAATGGATATAGGTTTTACATGTACATATTAGGATGGATAAAACTGCAAGTTATGTCGAAAAGAGTATTTTTGTTCCAAAATTATTTGGTCAAAATTATCCGGACAGATAACAACATACGTAGCTTAGAAGGTACAATGATATAAGTTATTCAACAAATAATTTTCATTTGTTCCAATATTTTATTACTTGGTATGTAGATATTTACTCTAAATTATGCACTCATATCTTCTGCTAGAGAAGCGCACTAACCGAAGGCATTCTTCTGGTGTAATTTTTCCCCTTCTCTCCTGTAATATTTCTCTCCTTATTTCTGCCTCTTAGCCTCTTCTACAAATTCTCAATCAAATTGAGATCTGGGCTGTGATCAGGTCAGTCCATGACAATTACTACCTCCTTATCAAGTAAATTCTTGCAAAAGGTCTTTATACAGTGAAATATTTACTCTGCCCTGCAAGCGGGCAACTGCTTCACTACCTTCTATCGAAATTATGCGCCACACCATAATGCTTTCTCCACCAAACTTTACGAAGCTCTTCACCCATTTCACGGATATTTAGCCAGGTATTTGAACCAAGAACATCCTGCTATCTGACACAAACAAATTGTACTCTGATTAATCAATGAAGTGGAGTTTGGATCATTGGTCTTCTGGCCATATAACGTGCTTAGTGGCGAAGGAAACTCTGGTTTTCTTGTTCTTAAGTATGACCGTCGGTGAGCGTGATTTTAAAGATGTTTTCGTCAGGCAACGTGATACAGTCTTCTTGCTGATGTCTTGTATCGGTCCCTTTTTGAGATACGGGCGATAGTTTGGTCATCTTTCTTGAGATTTTCCCGAGGGAAAACACGAGATATTCTACAGATGCATAAACCTGTGGTATCGTTACGTGATATAATATTATGTACGACGCTTTGGGGGCATTTAAGCCTTTTAGCTATGGCTTTGATGGAGAGATAATCCTATTGACGTAGCTTAACAATTATCTCCTAGAAATAGGCAAGTGTAGTAGGTCCCCTAAGCATGTTTACTGCTCCGAGCATGACAAAATAATGACTGAAAGTGCTAAGAATTCATAGAAGAAAGTTACTACCCTAAATTATTTGGTTGTCTCAAAGATAGAAGTGATATAATTACGTTGTCCGGGTCATTTTGAGCACTATATTTTTGGAATGTAAAAACCTTTTTGTACGTAACTTGCACTTTCATTCATCCTAACATGTACAATGTACACATCTAACTTATAACTATGTTTAGTTTATACCTGTAATTTATCATGAATTAGCGATCATTGTTTGATTTGAAGCTGCTGTAACTTTTGTAATGGAAACCTGTGTCTGAATCATTATGGCCCTTACTGTACATTAATTTCCTCAAAACATTTTAAATGAAACTTAAAAGGTAGATAGCAAATTTAAAAAGATGTGCAATTTTCATGGTAATTAAAAGAGTATTTTAAAGAAAATGCAGATTATTTTTATTTTTTTGGGACGCTTTATATACAAACAGTAGACCCCCCATATTCACGGGGGATAGGGAACACGAAACACCGTGAATATTAAAAAAACACGAATAGTTGACGCTACCCTTAAAACACCCTCAACCCTTCCCAAACATCGTAATACGCTCCCCATATTAATTCAACAAGTTATGTTTTGTCATGTTCATACACATGCAGCAGACTTCATCCTAACAAGAACCTTATCACGCACTGATTTGCTAGTCTTTATCACTTGGTTTACACTCACTGACACTCTCTCTCTAATAGCCTTTTCACAGCTTAAAATTAATTGAATTGTGCTTTCGTTCACTCAAAACTCTCGAACAACTTCGTCCTTTTCTTGCCTTCTTTTAACCTATCTAACACTCTTGCCTCCTCCTCCAAACTCATCACTTTCTGGGTACGCTTAGGCATGTCTTCAGCAACACTAGGCGTTGCAAGGCGCTTAGGCAATGTTAATATTAAGGTGCAAAAAGCAAGGATTATTTAGGGTGTAAAACGATTGAAAAACTAGAAATAAAACACGCAAAATTACGACAAATACATAAAGCACTGCTCCCACACGTGGGACACAAGTGTACTGAATGGAGCGCGGGAAGTCGGTACATAAACTGTACATACTGTAGTCGAGCGAGCGAGATCTGAACGCTGATTGACTGGAATAGTCCGGTCTCAGCCAACCAACACTTACGTTTTACGGCTATGTACGTAGGTTTCCGCGGGACTGCTAAGATTTTCGCGACAAATTACGTTTCTCTCGGTATGTGCCCGCGGATGTCTGGAAATAGCGCAAACTTTGAATTTTAAGGCCCACCAAAATTTTCCGCGGATAGTTGAAGGCGTGGATGACGAACCGCGAATAGCCGAGGGTCGAATGTACTTTGTAATCTATGCACTGATTTGCGTAATTTCCTTTAGCATGTTGCTTGCAACCAGGGTTGTAATTTTTAAAACTAGGGCTGCATCAATGTAGGACTTTACATTCCATGGTATGAGGTAAGAGTTCTTTATTACAGTCCATTTTCATATACGTATACAGGTTTCTTATCAGTGAAACGATTTTTTAATTTTGTCCTGTTGTTTGTATTTTCTACTTAAGCTCGAATTCACCTATTTTGCTCCTTTTTTGTGTAGTCATCAGGGGTGCATCTAGGATTTTTATTTCTTCATGCTATTAATTGAATAATATGGCAAGCGAACTACATAATAAAGGTCGCTGGGTACCTCAGTAGTGAGAATTCTGAAGTATAAATAAAGTAGTGAGTGGGTGTTAGGTAGCATTTTTGGGATACCCATCTTTGAAGTTAAATTTAAACTACATTTATTTTACTCATGCTCACATATGCAATTCTATATATTCCATATTGGGATATGATTGATTTTAGGGTTTCATTTAAGTATAACTAGAATTTTGTATTACATCTTTGTCCAATTATTTGAAGGCTTTAGAGATTTCACGGCATAGGATATCAATGTATCGACGCTCGTTCCTGCATGAGCAATGTTTACGTTATGATACTTAGTGATATCATTGTACTTTCCTGAAGCCATATTCTTGTCCATTATAGATAGAGTGTTCCTCAAGAAGTTATGTTAGGCGTCTGTTTAATATATTTTTCCGAACCTTACGGCCAAATCAAATATTTCATGTTCAAAGTCGATGTCGAATCTCGCGTTTTCTTCTTCACTAATATCAAACTTTGATCTTCAGTGTTGACTGAAAATCTCTCTTACTTCCTCTTTTTTCTTTTTTTGCCTCAATCTCAGGTCTTGGGTTTGGCCTATATCAATTTTATTCTGTTTCAGAATTCTGTGGATGATAATTTCGGGTCAACTTCAGACATTGTCTCGTCTCATTTTGTCTTCTGTTGATCCACGATTTCATTAGAGTTGTTCTTTACGAACCCTGATTCTGGTCATTTTCTCAGTTCTTTATTCTTGCCTTTTTACAAGCTCTTGTTTTTCTTTGAGATTCCATTTCTGCCCTTCATCTGATCTTTGTAGTTCGATTAAATAATTGTATTATCTGGAGTCTTTGTAATGACTTCTTCATCCGCTTGCATCATGTTGGAGGGTAACAAATGGAGCTCTTCATATAGTTCGTCTCAGATCGGATCTTCGAAGTTTGTTAAAGCGTAATCGGGCAGTTCACTTTGGTACTTCAGCCAAATCAGCACTTGCATTTTTTCCCTTCGATCTGCAGGAATTTGCGTGGGATGTTGGTTAATTTATACCAGAAATTCCCTTGTATTCACGGCCTAATATCCTGGCTTGCAAGGAATATATCCGGTCTCGTTACTATCTTCCCGGAATGAATGTTTTGAAGTATCGCCCGATGTGCTGCAGGTTACTTCTTTTAATATTTTAAACGAATTGCTGGATTGATTACTTTCATTACTCATACTTTTATAATCAGGATTTAAGTCCCCGATTTCTGTGGAATATGCCGCTTTATTGAATACTGAAGATATTGTGGCTGGGAAGACAATTTCTCGTAGATGCGTGCTATCCAGTCGATATTGAAAGTTTTCCAAAGTTAATAGCGATTTTTAATGCTAAGAATGATTCATCAAATCCTCTAAACAGTTACATAATATTTATTTTAATAGTTTTTGCCTTTCTTTTTTGTGTCGTTATTTGCTTTTATATAAAAAGTTTAGATTTTAATCCTGTCAGTTTGTGTTTTGATGCCATGTTCTGAGATTACGATGACACGGATCAATTTTCTTAAAAATATTTCAATATTCTTGTTGTTTTTCTTCCCAGCCATTCGTGTTCAAGGGGGAATGTTTAGTTTCACTTTAGAAAGTTAGCAATTTGTTTATTAATTTACCTTTCCTCTTTCCATCTATAGGGTTGGCTGTATTCCGTTATCAGCTCCCCTTCTAACTTTCTGTCTCAGGTTTCTTTGTATCTTGTATTTGTTCATTTGTTTTGCGGCTATGGTGTCCAAGACATGGTGATTTTTTCTTTCTTTCTTTGCACATACTCGTTTCCAACTTTTGTCTTATTGTCTGTTCTTCCCTAATTTGTTCTTTACTTTCATTGAAGATTTCTGTGCAAAGTTTTTCATCGAAGATAGGTTCTTTGTTTTGAATGCCATGATATATGTGGTAGATTAATTCGGATTGTATGGGAGTTTCATAGTTTTGTTTAGCATAGAGTTAAGATCTGTTAGATTACTGCCTGGTTGCACTATATTAATAATGTGTGCTTGCATGATGCTTCATATATTTGCAAATGTCCCTCTCTCTTGATTGGATGTTGGGTACATTCCCAACTGTATTTATCGTGACCCGCCTACGCATTATTAGGTATTTCTTCCGATTTTCTAATTTCTTACACTTTATATCGTATAATTTCTTTTCTTATAGGGAAGGAAAAGAACATTGTTGTATCCTCTCTGACAGAGTTTTAAATGATGTAAATTTTCTAAAAGAATAAATAGAATTTCACTGCTCACTCTGAACATAATTTATAGTCTACTTTAGAGGATGTTTGTGTGGTATAGACTTCCATTTGGTAGCATTTAAACGAGATCTTAATATATGTTGCTACTTGTAATTTTCATACAGAACAGTCCTTCTGTTGCAGCCTCCTTAACTATTTCAGTTATCTCAAAAGTCACGTTAAATATATAGGAGTTGTTATTCAACTTAATATCTTTTTTTATTCTTGCTCATGTTTGTTTACTTTCTTTTTCTCTCCCTGCATTCAAGCTTTAACGGTTGGAAGATATTTGGAGTGGTAGGGAGAGTCTTGCTTCTAGGTCAATTTTCTTTGGAGTTTTATGCCTTTCGTTGGAAATCAATTTATTTACGTCCTTTAGTTCAGCAGATATTGCAATATAGCCGTTGGTGATTGAGATGAGTTTAATTATAGCCGCTTTCAATTGTAAGGAGTGCAGCTCGGATAGCCATTACTTCGGGGGATGCTAATAAATGAATAGTAGAAAATCGTAAAGCTTGATACAGAGGACCAGAGTGAAACTCGTTCTAATTATATTACACATAACTAGGGATTGTTGTAATGTATTAAAAGAGTAGGGTTTTGAAGACAAATAAGTCTTGTCTCCTAAATAAGTAATTTAATCAAGAATAAAAGAAATATCGCCTCAAAAATACTCTTGTGAATTCTCTTTTACATGTAATTGGCTTGTGTCATTGAAACGAGGGGTGGTAAAGATAGACGTTGTCTATCTGGATTTTGATTCTCTAATTTTACCAGTCTTTAAGAGTTTCTCCCATGTGTACCCAAAAAAACTTGTCGCTACCACAACTGAATCCTGGAGCAGCGGCACGCCCTCCAGAACCCAGTACCCAGAGAGAAACTGGTGCTCTTTATCGAGTTATCTTGTACCCGTCTTCTACATCTCCCACTATCGTTTTCTAGGCCAGTATAGACCAATTAAATAATGAACGAAAGCGTTAAACATTCTTAAATAACAAAAAATCACTAGTCTTTTCTAGCCTCCGTGGTTAACCTTCAGCTTGGCTGAAGGAAAAAAATAGTTTTAGGTCCCTATGAAAATTTAGAGTTGGCGGGTCCGTGAGATTTTCCATCCCCTCCTCAATAGGAAGTTTCAAAACTCGGCTAAATTCTACATTAGGGCAAAGGCTGCTTGTGGTAACCGACTTACGAAAGGCGGGCAATAAGTTTTGCAATTCGGATATAAGGAAAAGTGTTTTATTATTTTTCAATATAACTACCCTCGACTTCAATGCACTTGCGCCACTTGTCCCTGAGGCTTCGAATTGCCGACAACCAGAAATCTCCCGACTGCTGTTCAATCCACTCCTCGACGGCAAGCTGGACATCTTTATCGTCCCCAAACCGGCGTCCACGCAGTGCAACCTTGAGGAGCGGGATAAAAAGTAGTCAGTAGGGGCCTAAATCTGGACTGTAGGGGGATGGTTGAGCTCCTCGAATCCGCACTTGCGTAGGGCAGCTTGTGCAACTCTGGCCTTGTGGACTTTGACGACGTTGAAGTCGATCATGGTGCGTGAGGTTTCTAGGAACCCAACGGGCACAGACCTTGGCCATGGCCAAATTATCGTGGATGATGTTGATAACACTTCCATGTGACATTCCAAGTTCTCGCTCGATTTCTTTGACCTTCACCCGTAGATTTTCGAGGATGATCCTCTCCACACAGGCCACATTGTCCTCGTTAGTCACGTCTAACGAGCAATGGTTGCATAGCAAGGGGCGGTGTCGATTTACACTGCAACCATTCGTTCATGGATCTCTTTTGCATTCTTGCCTTCCTTGGTCAAAAATTTGATCACTGCGCGGTGCTCAACCTTCTCCTTTGTTGAAAAATTTGTGACTGTCGATCTGCAATCAGCTACTGCTTTTTAAATAGACGAGGCAGGAGCGTGCGGCTGCAGGTACTGACGTCTTATAACTGTCCTAACACCCCCACCAACAGCCATCCCCCTTCCTCTGTTTTGCACTACCGCCCCTCGTACTTCTAAGCTCAGAGAGATTTGGGCTTCCCAAATTCAGAAGTGTTCTCGAGCAGTGGACAACCTACGAACAACTTCTTTACCCTGTCTGACCGTTTATACTTTGGTTTTAACTTGTTTCTTTTCTGATTTACCAGGTAACTATTATTTTATACCTAGTTGGCCTTCATTCTAATCCCATTAAATTTCATTACTCTTGCCACTCTATTCCCAACTTCACTTTTCTGTTTTGATTAAATTGGTGAGTGATTTGTGTGAGGTTATTCAAGTTATGTTTTAACAAAGCTGTGAGTTAATTAATTAAATTTAACGACAAAGTCTATATCATACTTAAAGATCACTATTCAAAGAAGCTAATTATTAAATAACCGAGTATTCTGAGGTCTGAAATCGCCTTTAGGAATTTGCCTGAAAGAGCTACAATTAGTTTCAATTGATATCAACTTCCGACTAATCGAACAACCGTAATTCCTTGGTTCCTGGGTCCAGATTTAGGGGCTCTTGAGCCATCTAACTAAAAAAAGATTGTTGGCTCCCCCTTAAGGGGTGCGGCGATTTGCCTTCCTGGCCGCCGTGCTGACGGGACTCAACGCCCCGTCCGGCCCCAGCTTACCCTCTTCTCCTTCTTTCTTTGGGCACACTGAGCCTAAGTAAGGACTGTGCGTAAAAACTATTAAATAACCAAAAAAAGGTTGTTGGCTCAATTTAAAAAACCTTCCAAATTTGAATATTCCATATCTAAGGATGTAATTAATCATCAAGGTTTTATTAAAATCCCGTTTAACGTGTCTCCAAACTGTCTGAATCTCAGACTCTGAGACACTCATAAGGTGTCTCAACATATTCCATAGCATATTAAAATCACGCAAGAAATTAAGTAATAATACTAGAAACGTTAGGTTTTGTTGCAATCCTTGCAACGTCTTTAAGCATAATTCAGAACACCTTTGAGCAGCTAAAACATGTGTACTTTTTTTTACACAAAAATTGAACGATTATTATCAATTTGTATTCTCTTAATCAAATGGTAAAATAGTAGAGTTACCTTTTAAAGCATGCGCAGCTTTACAAGAAATGACGGCGGGTTTGTTTCTAATGACGTAAGCATCAACAGGGTGTTTCAAAAACACGGGTGGGGATGAATCATCGACGGGAATTGATACCATACTCTCGCTGTTTCCTGGAGATAAAAATGGTAAAATAAGTTGGGAGAGGAAAGAAATTACCTTGTTAGTTTTAGAGTTAATTACATTTAATATTTTCATACTAATATCCCATTTATCCTTATATTTATATTCTCAAATTTAAGGCAAGAAAAGTTGTACTTAACTAAAATACGAAGACCATGAATAATATAAAAAGAAATATGCGCTAAAAATTGGCCGTCCGAAAAACCCGCCAAAGGAGGAAGAGGTTTAATTTCTCGCCGATGTCTCAAGAAAAATGGCAAAGGAGGAACAAACTTAATTTAAAATTAAGATCTCCTTACATCTATGCATTTAATACGCACTTTTACAACCTCTAGGAGAAAAATGTGCAAAAATCACCTTTTCTCTACCTTACATTTCAGATTTTCCTACCGCAGAGGGAAAGGAAATCGAGGACGAAAAGGGTAAACATGGATGCTCAATCAAGACATGTACCTACATATATGCCGTAGGAAACATGCCTAATCACAAATATGTATTTAATAAATTTCAAAATGAAAATGATTTTGCAAATATGAAAGATGTAAGGAAGGTTAATGAGATAGGTAGGTAGGTAGGTAAGAAGATAGGTGGGTAATGAGATATATAAAGATTGATAGAAAGCCAGACCGATAAATAGCTGGAAAAATAGATAACGTAAATTGCGTGGAAGCCTTCTCATTGATCTAAATAAGGAAGGGCCACATGACAAAATACGTCAGATGCAGCGGTGAAAATTTTAAAGGGGTGAATTTTTGAAACAAGTTTCGCTGTTGCCTAAGAAACGCCGCAAATATTCCATTTTCTGAATTCACACCGGTTAAAAAAAATATAGTACAGGATTCTTCTTGCTAGTGCGGAATTAGGAGTTTGTACATTTCTGTACCTAATATTTAAAAAAGTACGCACGGTTATAATCTTCGGCAGTTTACAAATTTTCTTTAGTCAGAGATTTGTTCTGTAATTAGAGATTTAAAGATATGAGTAAATAATAAGAAAAACGCAAAACATTTTAAAATTTACGGCCGAGATCGAATTCTAGACGCGACAAAAGGCAAGGCCAAGAATAATTTCGAACGACACTTGGGTATTTGGGTTAAAGCCTGAGAATATGCTCGAGAACTAAAGGCAAATGCGATCAATAAGGTCGAAAGACACTTTAGTATCATGGTTAAAGTCTTAGAAAATGCTGGAGAACTAAATGAAAAGTCATGGATAAGGTCAAACGACATATGAGTATCAAGGTCGAAGCCTTAAAACATGCTTGAAAACAAAAGGCAAGGCTATAAATAAGGTCGAAAGACACTTGTGTATCTTGTTAAAGTCCTAAAACTTCCTCGAGAACAAAAGGCAAGGCCATGGATAAGGTTAAACGCCACTTGAGTAACATGGTTTAAGTAGTAGAGCATACTCGAGAACAAAATGCAAGAAAGAGACTCCGAGACCAAATCCAGACCCAAATCGGAAGTAGAGTACAAGATAATTATTCTTTTTGAGTTTACTATAAACATTAATTCCACGACCAAAATAGAGAGTATATTTGAGTCCAGGATGAAAATTAATTTCGAAACCTGTTCAAGACCATATTCAAGGCCAGAAAAGATCTTATACCAATAAACATGGCTGACTTGACCTTTACAACTTATTCATGTGTTTATATACTGACGGAAAAACATTTTTAGTAATTTACACTTTTACTTTTTTTATTTATGTTTGATTCTTTGTTAATCTTTACCAAATCAAATTTCCGGTAGAATATGAGTTTCATTTTAAGGAGAAAATAATATTAACAAATATTATTTAGATTTTACCTTCGATTAGGTGAAACGGCTACCCTGGTTCAGTGTCATTTCGCATTTTTTCACCTTATTGCGACGACCACTTGGTCACCAAGACATCGGACGCGTTCTTTTTTAATGTCTTCGAAAATCGGGTTACCACTCTGCGCACAACTTGACCCTTTCACTGCCGCTTGACCCGTTTACTCGAAATGGGTTCATGCACCCTCGAGGGTTTTTTTGGGCGGGAGGGGGGTCAAGCCGCTTCTATAATACTTAGTAGTTTGGCATTTTGGATGTATGATCAGGCCAAAGAGCTAGTCGGTCTTTTCACTTTTTTTTAACTATTTGGAGACTATTTGGGTGGATATACCTTCGATGGTTTCCCCTAGAACTTCCTAAAAAAAACAATTTCCTCCAGAAACTTAAAGGGAGGGGGATAATCGAGGTGAAAAATGGAAGTTGGTGCAAATAATGAGGCCTCTTCTACTCTTATGAGGAAGAAGGATGGTAGTAATAATATTTCCAAGTGAATTTCAGTTTAGGAAGAGAAGTTTTCTCTTCGATTGAATCAAGCCAATTAAGATTTGAATATTGTTTGAGGACACCTCTACACAAATGAATAATAAAACATTTTGATTGATAGACCCAAAATCCTAAACCATAAATAAAAAGAGCCCCCAATTAGGACACAAAATGGTGGTTTTCACAAACTAGAAAGCCACTAGTGTTCTCGTCATTCGCTTCTACAGTCTGTTCACAATTTGTACATCCTAAATTTGTACATTTTATGAACTCCCTATATAAAAATTCCTCTGATAAAATTCTCTATAATTTGGCATTTTGAACAAAATATACAAAATAAAAAACATTTGAGGGAAACCCCCCAGCTGAAAAACAAAAAAATATGTAGATTACGGAGATTGTAGTTCCTGGCGCCCAGTGCCGGGGTAAAGCACTAAAATGGCTTGGATCTAACAATAAAAACACCACATCATCATTAAATTGAGCGAAAGCGTCAAATAATTTCACACTGTTGAAACCCCCTTTTCAATTCCCTCCAAACTCTTTTGCCTCACAAGAATAAATGATAAGAAAATCCCCGCCTTTTCACGCCAAAAATGGCTTTAAAAATGCCTGTGTATTTTCTCGCTTAAAACGACAAAGGGACGGTAGCAGCTGTTAGGAAGTGAGCAAAAAAGGGTGAAAATAAGGAGTAAAGAAAATAAGTTTTCGAATCAAAAGGGAAACGGATTTAATGGTGTAAAATTAAGAAGAAGAGAATGATAAGAAAATATAGGTATAAATAGAAAAGGTGAAAAAAAGTCTTATAATGAAAAAGTTTAAAAAATTATAATGAAATTATTCTCAAAATATTATTTAATAATTTTGAGAATAAAATTAGGTTATTAAATTAATAAAAAACAAATGTGAATCTTATAATATCGATAAAGAGGTGTGCAACTGTACATTTATCTTTCACTCACACGGTGGTAATTATAAATCACACATGTATAGGTGTGCATTTAATCTCCCCACACACAGGGGAAATACCGTGTAAACGCTTTGTTACTTAAACATAATAATAGTAGTTGGATCAGTAGATAGTTATAGTAATAGTATTGAGATGAGTATGACAAGTATTAGTAGTATTAAGATCACCAAGTATCAGTGATTAAGTAGTAGTTTTAGCATTAGTACAATTAAATTGCCACATAATTTAATATAGAAAAAAAACATTCAGCAAAGTACTTTTTTATCATTATTGACTCTGTTCCCGAATCGTTTGACTAAGCTGTGTTTATGTTTGTTCAAGAATTCATTCGGTTGTGATGAAAAATAGGATTTGATACCTTCTTCTACTTGGTTCATGTAGGAGTAAACTTTGCCCTTATGGTGATTTTTTAATGGTATGGGGA
Source organism: Ceratothoa steindachneri (assembly GCA_963969495.1). Taxonomy (NCBI): domain Eukaryota; kingdom Metazoa; phylum Arthropoda; class Malacostraca; order Isopoda; family Cymothoidae; genus Ceratothoa; species Ceratothoa steindachneri. Next base: position 43,220,191 of record OZ018323.1, on the reverse strand, counting down.
ATGATAAAGAACCTCTCAACCTATTTGGGGCTCAAAAGTGGCTCGTGTAGTCGGGCAGGGTCGTGAAGGAGGCGGACGCTCTATCGTTTGACGAGGGAATGAGGTTATTTTAGAGAGCTTCATTTAAACGTTGCCATTGTTGAGCAGTTAGGTAGGTCTGCAGTTCCTTATCGCTTATATTTGAGGAACTTAAAATGAATAACTCCTTTCACATCCCACCAAATGCGGGACACCAAGTCTAGAGCTGTACAAATGCGATTGAACGCAGTACTTCAGAAAGTTCATGTAGCATATAAACACTAATGTTTATCGCCTTAAAATTACGTGGGTATTGTTTCATTTTAACAACTGCCTATGCATTAATACAGTTATCTTTCCAGCGTTTGAGCCAACTTTAGAATAATAAAACTAGACATATTTTTTTAGCAATTTTCTAAAATAATCTTTTGTAAACCTAATAGTTAACAGATGGTGATTTAGATTGTCGTGACTATGTGTTCAAATTAAAAGGCCTTTTTCATTTTTGTATGCATTTATGTGTTTATATTTGCATATGTATCGATACATAGTAATTTCAGAGTGAGGGTAAAATTAATGAAATGAAAATTGCAGGGTTGTGTATTTGAACAAAAATAACAATTATTCCATTCATCTTGTCGTTTTCTGAGTTTTCGCCCAAATTAAGAAATAATGCCTAGAATTTGTAAATTATTTGACGTCTCCATACTATTTGGCGCAATTGACTGTCTAAGAGAGACTTTATCAAAAAATGTTGCTTCCTCTGGCAGAAGGCTGAGTCACGTTATATACTATTGACAAATGGCTATTTTGGTGGTTAAAACCTTGTAATCGAATCCTGATTTAAGTTCCAATGTTTTTGGTACTGTAAATCAAGAATTTTCAATGATGATAAATACTCATTTGGATTGATGTTCAGGTAAATTTATAGGTATAAAAAATATCAACAAAATAAATTAAAATGGAGGAGATTTGTCCATGTAGTTTGATAATTAACAGTTTTACTTTTTGATTCACAACAGCATGATGACAACTAATTTAGACTACGGTACATAGGTTTAGGGTGATTGTGTGAAAGTGTTCGAAAACCGAATCTAAATAGGGGATGAGATATAAAATGTGACATATATATTTATATATATATATATATATATATATATATATATATATATATATATATATATATATATATATATATACTAGGGCTGCTCGATGTTAGCATCAGAAAAGTTGGGGCCATACTTCAGTGAGTTAACAAACACTTAAAATACATTTGGTTTCCAGTAAACCAAGATTGCCTTTAAATAATGACAAATCTATTGTCAGGAAAGTGAAAAATTATTCATGACTGTGAAAAACATTAATCCAAGCAGGTTAAAGCGTATGTGATGCGAATCTTGAATGTAAGACTAGAAAAACTCTGATATATCTGCTTGTTCCTATTCTCTGTATATTGTGCTTTGCAGTGATTGATGAGTAAATTGCAAGAACGACGAATGTGTACAAGAAAGTACTATCTGTGTTTGCCCTGCACTTGCCAATGTGTTGCTTGAAGAAAGAGTATATTTTAGAGATCAGCAATCACAAACAGACAGTATAGGGGCTTTTCAGATGTCTTAAGTGGACACAGCTACTACCAAAAAATAGAGAAGGCCCAACAGAGACGAGATCAATGTTCTCTTTTTATGCCTATCAAAATATTTATAAGTGTATTTAAATAGTCACATAAAAAAATACATAAAACGAACCCTGGCTATCATTCTATGTTATCCATATTTTCAGGAAGGAGACAATGAATGGCAGCCTAGCAAAAGGGCTTTAGGAGACTAACATTCGTAAGTTTCCCAGATATGCTAAAGAACTTGTCAGAGGTATATGCTTATCAAATCTGGGTACAGCTCTCGCGAATGCCTTGCTTCATGACATCATACACCTACCGAGACCTGAAGTTGATATCACATACATCCTAAATGATAAGCATAAATTAGACAGGGCTAAAGTAAAAATAATAGTAATTATCGATGGGTGTGGAGTTAGAGAAAATAACAGCGCGTTTGTATTGGTATGGATGTAAAGCAGATGGAAAAAGGTTTTTATTTTGCATATCAATAATATCATTGAGAATAGCGCAGTGAAATAAGGAATAATAAAAAGCATATAATTTATATATACACAAAACAAACAAGAATTAACACAATACAAAATTTACAAAAACATGTAACATATCAACATAAAACAGATAAGTAGATGAAGCTCTGCGAAAATTACAGCAACCTTAAACTGATACAGGAATGTAAGTGGAGTGTCTAAATTTCCTTAACAGTCATGAGAGTATTTTAACTTCGAGGCAAGCTCTCCACGAGGGTGCTACACCTGACGAGTACAATGCTATCCCACTTCTCGTTGATAACTACGTTCAGTTGCTTATTAGAGGCAAGCTGAAGACGTCTTACAGTCCTTTCAGGTCTTGCCAGAGGTTTTCCAGCGGATTCATATCCGGAGAGTAACAACAACAACAAGGAGTAACAACAAGGAAAGAAGGTACCCTAGGAGACCTTACGGTCTATTCAAAGAGGGTACCTTTGGACTAGCAATCGAGCGGGCACAAGGCTGCTCAATTGTTTTGCGTCCCTAAACGGCCACTTTTCAAGACTTTGTCTAGTCTTGACTTGAACTGGTCAACAGATTCACTGTTGACAACTTCCACTGGAAGTGCGTTCCACATACCGCAGATACTGTAAGTGAAAAAATTTCCACACAGATTGTGGTTGTAACGCTTCAGTTCAAGTTTGAAGCCGTGATTGCGCGTTCTGTTCTCACTCAGTGTGAAAATATCCCGGTAGTCAACATTGTCGAACCCTCGAAGTATTTTGAAAACTTCGATGAGCTGACCACGCAGTCTACGGGTTTCCAGCGAGAACAGATCTAATTCCCTTAGTCTATCCTCATAACTTTCATGTCGGATAGAGGGAATCAGCTTGGTTGCCCTGGCTTGTACGCGTTCCAATCTCGCGATGTCATTTCGCAATGAAGGACTCCAAAATTGTACGGCATACTCCAGGTGCGGTCGGACAAGTGAGTTGTACAGGCACAGTACAATCTCCTGGTTCCGATAACCAAACTGGCGCTTAATATAGCCTAGCATCCTTTTGGCCTTTTTCTCCGCCTCAATGCACTGTTTCGAGAACTTGAGGTCACTAGTGATAGTAACACCCAAGTCCTTCTCAGTGTCACTCGATTCAAAAGCAGTGCCCTTAAGGATATACTGAGATTGGGGGTTTCTGTGGCCGATATGCATCACTTTGCATTTGCCCACGTTAAAAGGCATTTGCCACGTGTCCGACCACTTCCCAATCTTCCCAAGATCTTCCTGCAGGCAGGCAGTATTTCCATCCTTTGCAACGTTCATACCAAGCTTGGTATCGTCGGCAAATTTGGAAGTCTTGTTGGCAACCATGTCACCATCCATGTCGTTGACGTAGATGATGAATATTAGTGGTCCCAGGACAGAACCTTGAGGCACCCCGCTAGTAACGGGCACCCACTTAGAAGACTGTCCATTTACCTCCACCCGTTGCCGTCTGCCACTTAGCCAGTTCTCGATCCAGCCGGCTACCTTTCCGTCTATGCCAAGCGCTCGCACTTTCCGGAGAAGGCGGCGGTGTGGTACCTTATCAAAGGCTTTCTGAAAGTCTAGGTAGACCACATCCACCGCCTTGTCCCGATCGTGCTCACTGAAAACGAAGTGGAAGAATTCTACAAGGTTCGTCAAGCATGACCGTTGCCTTCGGAAGCCGTGCTGGGAACTCCTCAGTAGCAGGTTTGACTCTAAATACGACGTCACTTTGTCCACCATGATGCTTTCCATGAGTTTACCGACTATCGAAGTCAGACTGATAGGTCGGTAGTTCGACGGTTGGTTACGGTCTCCTTTCTTGAAGATAGGAGTCACCTCCGCCTCACGCCAGTCTCTAGGAACGCATTTGGTCCGGATTGACATGTTATAGATAGCGCACAGATGTCGTGAAACTTCATCGCACACTTCCTTCAACACTTTAGGTAAAAACCGTCAAGTCCAGGGGACTTATTCGTCTTTAGGTCAGCGATCTTTTTCTTTATTTCTTCTTCGGTGAAGTCCATTGCCTCCAGCTTTTCCCCCGAGTAGGAACCCTTCGGCTGGGGAATGGGACCACACTCTTCAGTAAACACTAAAGAAAAGTAGTCGTTGAGGAGGTTGGCATTTTCTGCATCTGAATGCTTTAATGTCCCCTCCTCATTCCTCAAAGGGCCAATCGTTCGACGGATTGGTTTACGGCTGTTCACATATCCAAAAAACTCCTTGGGATTCTCTTTACAGAATCTCGCCACTCGGAGTTCCTCAGACCGCTTAGCCACCCTTATGCTGGACATCACTCTCTTGGCTAGCCTCCGGTATTCGTCAAAATCACCCGAGATCTTCGATTGCCGGTACACATTTCTCTTCTCCCTAAGCAGTTGCCCGATTTCTCGATTAAACCACTTTGGTTGAACAGAAGACCGACGGGGGCATTTCAAAGGGATAAAACGCGATTGAAGGCTCATGAATGTGGTTTTGAAACTGTTCCAAGAGTCTTCAACAGCATCGCACTCCTCTAGCCTCGCGTCAGTCAGTCCCGCGCGTAGACCTGCAAAGTCTGCTCTTATCAAATCGAGTTTCCTTGATTTACTAGTTGCAGGCTCTGCCTTGGGGACTTTGACTACAAATCTAATTAGTCGGTGGTCACTGCCACCGAGCTCTTCGCCAACAGAGAGGTCCTCAACGATGTCTGGTGAACTCAGATTTGGCACTGGAAATTGTCTTTCTGGAAAATCACATTTTGGGCATGTCCAGAGAGGTCTCGGGCTAAAGGCAGCATGTAATTTCTAAGGACGACTCGGTACTTCTCTGAATTCATAGTGTAATCGCAAACGGTAAAAAGACTTACCCTTGAACTTGACATGTAGCTCCATACCATTACAGAACAGCCACCATGCTTTACTATTGCCACTATGCACTTTCGATTCCATTGCTCCGTGGGATTTCTGTCTGCAGATACCTATCGGTACAGTGCGTACTGGCCATGGGTCGCCTAGAAAGAAGGTGGCCTTGGATTTTCGTACTTTCTTGGATCATCAACTCTTTTGCCTCGCCGGTATGTAATCCGCCGCTCTACAGGCATATGAATTCTTCTTTTCACGGTTTAGTTACGTTTTTTTGCCATTATCGATCATTATCAGATCCTTTAGAAATAGAGTATCATATTAATCAACAAGTATTTATGTGTTATATGAAAACATTTTTACTCTAACATACCGCATCCGATACAAGGATTTCATACATTTCAATAGCATCGCCATTTTAGATAATTAAAAAAAAAGTTAAAAGAAAGCTTGTACTGTTAATTTTCTTTCCAGATATTTTGAACACAGTTATGCAAACCAACACTAACATATTCATATCATACCCAAAGAATAATAAAAATTCCAGGTGTCAGAAAACTTTTGGCCGTGGCTGTAAATGCTCTGTCTTTATGATACAATTAGGAGAAGGGTAGTTAATTGTTTGTAATTTAAGTTGGATTTGTGTTTTAATATGTACAGAGATTTTATAATTCTTAGAACATTGGGATTTGGAGCACCACTAACTACGTTAAACAGGCGATGAAATAATTGACTTACATATTTGCGTATGATCTACAATAGGCGATAGGTCCGACGAGTGCCGTGCGGGTTAATCGCACACATTGCTGCTCTGAATTGAATTATGGAGAAGGGGTAGGTATCCGAGTGTGAGAGATAGTGGTGTATAAGAATAGTAGGGTCGGGAATAGTGGTGAAGATAAGGATGTCTTCGTGTTGCAAGATTTGCAAAGTTGCCTGGAGATCAGGCTAATCTTTCTTTGTTTATTTTGTTTGGTTTATTAATGTTGTTTTTTATATATGTATATATATGTGCACAGATATGTATGCATATATATATATATATATTACTAAAAAGGCTTTCAAACCTTTAGATTCGTGTATTAATTTAGCGTCTATTGTTTACTCAATGTGTTGTTGTGTTGCTTTGGTTCCTTTTATGTGTTTTATGTTTCTACATTGATTCTTATGTGTGTCTTCTTTTGATTTTTTGTAAATGTTTTTTGTTATTTTGATCGTTGTTTGCTTGTATTCATGTTTGCGGTTTGTGTGTTAAAAACATAAGAACATAAGAAAAGAAGGAGACTGCAAAAGACCATTCATGGCCTACACTTGGCAGCTCCTGTTCCAGTCAACACACAAAAGATTCTTTCTTGTCGTCATTAGGTATTTGTAGTCTTCTATTTTGAGGTAATATCGATTTGGTTCGTCGTTCTCGGTTGCTTTTCTTCATCGGTTTTTTCCGGTAGTTCTTTCTTATGCAAAAAATTGGACAATTGCGTTTCCTAACTTGCTAACGCTGCTTGGGAATCTTGCGTGACTTGGACCTCGTTGGTTTTCTTTGATGAGTGCTCTAATTTCCTCAGTGCTGTTCGATGTGATTTTTTCTTTTATATCTGACGCTCTTTCCTTTAAAAATATGTTGAGCGGTTTGCTGTCCATCGCTCTATGAAGATCCACTTGCTTCCTCCTATCCATCTTTCGTGTATTGGTGATGATGTTCATAAACTTGTTTTGTATTCTTTGCATCTCTTTGTTTGCTGTTTCTGAGACGCTGAAAAGAGATGCTAACGGATAGATAAGGGTGGATCTGACTAGCGCGAGATACAGTTTCCTTTTATTCCTTCGTTGAGGTTTCTGAATGTATAGAGGATTCTGACTGCCAATTTTGATCTCCGGATCCGTTCTGTGACATGCTGTCTATACCTGGTAGAAGTAACCTTCATCCTGAGTACATTGCACTTGTTCGTGTAGGAATAACGCGTATCCCCAACTCTCATATCTGCTGTTTCGTTCTTCCTAATGGGACGATCTTGAATTTGTTGCCATTAGTTCGGATTTTCCAATTTGATCCGTATTCGAAGACTTTTCTTATTTCATCGGCAGTCATTCGAGCTTGCAAAGGAGCGTTCCTATATCGTCTATCTCTGAGTTGACTATTGCCATCGGCGAACTGGATGTTTAGGCTAGTGTGGTAGCTTGGTTCTGGGATATTGGCTGTATATATCGAGTATAAAATTGGATTGAGGCACCAAAGTTATGGAATTTCGCCTGTAGAGGAAAGGTGGGACCGTCTATGTGCCCTATACTGATGTAGGCCGACATTTCCATGGCATAATTACAGAGGATTTTTTTAAGCTTTGCGCTCAAGCCCAGCTGGAGGATCTTATATTTCATCCCCCTTAGCCATACCTTACCGAATGCCTTTGACACGTTCCTGCATACTATGTCAATAGGGTTCCTGTTCTTCTTCGCTTGAGCAATCTCCATGATGATATTTATTGCCATATCGGTGCTTCTCTTCCTTTTGAAGCCGTATTACTGTTCGTTGTAGAGCGAATTTTCCTCCAGGTGCTTGACGAGTCTTCTGTTCAGGATTTTCTCGAAGAGTTTACCCCCAATTTCCAGAAGGGATATTGGGCGATAACCCTCCTTCCTCGTCGGGGACTTTCTAGGTTTGCCAATAAAGATCATTTTTGCTATGTTGTATGCGTCAGGAAAATAACCTAGATTTAGGCAGGCATTAAAGATGTTGAGTAAACGTTCCCACACGCATCTCTGTGTTTTGACTAAGTTCAATTTCGTCAAACTTGACCGGCCTGGAGCTTTTTGCTTAAAGGAGTAGTTAGCGCATTCTAGTTCTTCTCCTTCTTCCCTGTTCACTTGGGAGTTCTGATGTATCCTTTCGATGATTTCGTTCAGCTCGTCTATAATCTGATTTTTAAAATCAATGTCAAAGTCTTCATTTTCTTTTTCATTGATTCTGAAAATCTGTTCCCAGTGTTGCCTGATAATTTCCTCTATTTTATTTTCCTCTGATTTAATTTCACCTTAGGCATCTTATAATTCCATCTTTTTCTTCTGGGGCATTCTTCTCTTCCTCTTAATCTTCGCCCAGAATTCCTTCGGTGTTGCTTCGCTATCTAGTTCTTTGATGGCTTCATTCCATTTCTCTTGTTATTTGCGAATCAGAGTTTTTAGTTCTTCCTTTATTCCTCTCATACGGTACATTGTTTCACGGGATGTACCCGTAGTGATGCTCATTTGATATAATTCTTTCAGCTCACGGTGTAAACCTTTCATACGATCGGTCCATTTGTATGCAGAGATCGTTATGTATGTACTTTTGGGAATCGACTCTCTGTCAGCCTCGATCATCTGGGTCTCTAGCCGCTCCATTTCTTTGCCTATTTCCTCGAGCGTTGCTTCTTCCAGGTTCGCTTGGATGTAATTTCTTAGCAATCGCTCGTAATTATCCCAATTAGCCCTGCTGCTGTAATTCTTCCTTGTGTGTGATTGTACCAATTTGGGGTTAACGTTAATATGAAGGTTAATCACTACATGGTTACTACAGGGTATCACTTCAGGAGTCATATGATAATTAAAAGGTAAAAGGAAGTTAGCCAAGCAGATGTTCGGCTTGGTGGCGCTCCTTTCCCTGATGAAATTCGGAAAGTCAGGGCCCAGTCTCTGGAATATGTTTCTATCCAGGAGAGTATTCAAGTATCTGCCTATACCGTTGGTTCGAGTATACCCGAGCTCTGTACATCGCACGTTCAGGTCCTCTATTAATATCATAGGGGCCCTTCGCCCGAGACCACTCTTTGTGGTTTGGTTAGGCAAATAGTCCTGCCTCGGGGATTGATCTCATGTGGCAACGACCATCTTTCCCAGGCTCATTTCTACCTCTATGGCTAGGTTGCTTAAATTTTATTCCCTTATTAACCGTAATGGCTGCTCCGTCGTAACGTTCTTGAGAATGCTTCACTGTTAGCACGTCATAGTTCCATATCTTGTCACTATCCGTGCTAACTCCCTGTTCCGTAATGATTCTTATGTCAGCATCAATGTTTCGAAAAATGTTACCGTATTGCACTCTTTTCATGGTCCATCCGTCAGTGTTGATACTCAATATCTTAAACTGTCTCTTTGCATTATCAAGATTAATCTACCGCTTCTTCAGTCTGGGGTCCCTGTTTGGGACGTTTCTGGGAGCAAGGGGTGGATTTTCAACAGTTTCTTCCTGAATTACTTCCATATCCTTGTTCCTCTTTGATAATTGTTTTCTAGAGTGGCTGGGATTCTTCCATTTACTCCTAGAGGCCCTCTGGGATCTTGTTCTTGGTTCTGTTTCTTTTTCTTCTTATTCGAATTGCGAGTCGTTTGAAGGCTTTTCTTAGGTAACATCTGCTTCTTCTTCTACTGTTACCTGCAGCGCTTGTTCCTTTAGTGGTTTGGATGAGGCTGTACTCATATTGAGTATTTTTAGTGAGTCCAGAGTTTGGGTTATTTTAATTGTAGGCGGATTGTTTGTTTGTAGCAGTGAATCGAGGTTCACTCTAATAGCTTCCTGGGTTTCCCGTATTAGTGATATGGGCGTGGATGATGTATGTGAGAATCTTCGAGCACACTTCGATGTTAAGTTGCATCGTAGGTTAAGTTATGGTTGGAGTTTGGTTGGATCGTGATGCATCAGCCGCGTAGCTCTGGGCATTATGGGTTCGAGCTTCTCCTTCTTTCTTCTTTATTACCTCTTTTCTTCTAGGGAAATTTAGCGCCAACGTTCGGTGGTCACCCTTGGAGTTTAAGCACTTTTTAGTTGATAAGGCACTGTCTTTGAACCTGTGACCCTCCTTCCCGCATTCAGAACATAGTTTCCTGTTCATTTTGGGGCAGGAGTGGCACGTATGATTTTCCACCTTGTAACATAAAAAACATATTTTTATAGTGTGGAATTTTTCCTGTTCGATGTTCTCGGATGGTATCCTTATGTTAAAAGCTCATATCTTTTGGTTTTATGTGCCATTTTTGTGGTATGGTAGTGATTTTAAACACATGGGTGTGGTTATTAAATTTAATTAATTCCTTAATTTTCGCCCATGGGTTTTGTTCCTCAATTTCTTGCTTAATTTCTTCTGTTGTTCTTTTGTTAATCTAGTTTTCAATCTTACGGAAGATGACGCTCCTGTTGGCCGACAACTGTAGGGGGGAGATGGAGTTATGGCTTCAAGCGCTATCTTCTCTAGCGCTTTTGTTCATCGGTTGGACAGTATTTCGTCCATGTCTTTAGTTTCTGAGCAAAGGGCTATGTACCCGTTCCTCTCCTTGATTATTCGGATCAGTGCAACCTAAAGTTCTTCGAACAGAACTAGGCACACCTGAGCTTTGGCCGGAATTGCATGGCCCGGGAAGGCTCTCAAGGGGACCCCCTTCGTCTAGGGCTCCATTCCCCCGGTGGAGGGGTAAATCCTTCTTCCTGATCGTTCATTATTTCCTTTTACTTGTTTTTCTTCTATAAAAATTATTTAAAATACTCTGTCACTCGTTGGTGATGTGTTATGAGAGATTTATCGAAAAACAGATGAAATAGGGTGTCGTCCGCCGTAATGCGACCTCGTGCCCCACGAACCAGTACTGCAATTGATGGGGTATGGATGATGAAGGGATGGACCCGGGAAGGGACCCTCTCAAAGGCTGTCTTATGGCTGACTTGATGGTGAGTGAAGGCCGAATCAACGTCCTTCATCCGGGGGTGCTGCCCCCTTGGGGCCTTTTAAATTCGCGACTTCATCTTCCATAGCATAGAGACGGTTGATTTTCCCTCTATGATCTTGGGCGGTAAACCCCCATCGATAAAGCTAAAAGCTAACTCAATGGACTTCGCAGTTCATCCCTTTTCCAGGGAAGCCTCTAAAATTGATTTCTGCTGTGGGCGACTCCTCAAACCAGCTTCCGTGAATTCACCAAATTATGCCATATCGCAGATGCCTTGCATAGTTGGAACGAAGGTCATGAGCAGGCACGTTGCTCGCCTGTGGGAAACGATGTAGGGAGCCTAAGTGCTCGTGTCAGTTTCACGTGACCGATAAAAAAATAGTATTATCTCTTTCCCAAGACAACCGTAGGGCTGATTTAAAAAAATAGGTTGGCTCAGCTCGGGCGTCCTTACTTGAATTGTAAGAATGCAGAAAAGCACAAATATTATTCGGTAAGAAAACTTTACGTAAACACGTCAAGTCTTAGCAGCGAATAACGTTCCGATCTTATAGTCACTCTAATAATACGATGAGTCACATGACTCACACTAGTATTCATAAGTAACAGAAAAACGGAATTGGGATACAATTTGGTCGTTATGATCGAAGTGAGTTGCAACGGTATTCACATTTTTCAGTAGAAAATTTCGTCCTAGGTTTGGATTACATACTGTTGGGTAGATGATCTTTAAAAATAAAAAGACATCTCAGTCTTAACTTACTATTAAGAGCAATACAAGTCAATAATTGACGATAGTATTATTAATTGTATAGGTTTATTGTGCAATGGCGTACATTTATACATAATCATAATACAAAAAATAAACAATACTCTAATAAAAATACACTAATAGTATGATTCAATAATATAAATACATGTAGTATAAGTGCACACATTACACAAAGTGGGCAGCCCGTCAGTGTTGGCGTGCAGTAAGACGTGGTGGAGCGTCCCACGCGTTTCTTATCTGCTACAAGTGGGATGTGGCGGTCTTCATCACCCGTCGCCTGGCTGGGCGCGGGCGGCGATCAGCGCGGAGGGGGTGCTGTTTTCACCACCTCCAGCAGCTCGTTTGTTGGGGTGTAGCGGACCACCTGGGCGGCTCTTGCCTCTCGCGCCCTCAGTAGGGCGCCTCTTACAGGGGGAGGGGCTGGCGCTCGCTCTGGCCTGAGGCGGGCGGTGGCTGGGCAGGAGAGGAGGTAGTGCGCCAGTGCCGCCGGGAGCGGCCGCCGCAGTGTTCGCACCTCCCTGCCACAAAGTCGGCGTGCAGCTCTTCCCGCCTGGAGTAGCCCAGTCTTACACGCTGTAGCAGCACGCGGTTCGCTCTGGGCTGCTGGAAGGATAGGTTGAGTGGGCGATAAGCTGTGGCTGCAGCATACCACGGCGCTTGCCTCTTGATTGATTCCCATTCTTGGTGCTGCTGGTGGGCGTTGTGGGCGACCCTGCGTTTAACTTGCACCTTGAGCTGCTGCAGGCTGGGGCGCACGGTCCAGGTGATGGTGGGGCCGTGGGCGGCTCGCCAACGTGACTGGGAATCCAGTGGAGCCGGACACGCCTACCCTGAGCTGCCAGTCCCTGCAGGGTGCACAGGATGGTGGTGGTGAGGTGGATGTTGTCCCAGGTGTGGTTGTAGGCGTGGGCGTGCTGCAGCGCCTGCAGTCCCGACCGAGAGTCCGTGTGTATTACTACAGTGGCCTCCCGTTGGAGCAGAACGTGCTAGAGGGCGTGCAGGATTGCTACCAGCTCCATCTGGAGGGTGGAGCAGTAGTCTGATGTTCTCCACGCCTGCGTCAAGCCGCTCGTGACGAAGGCGGCGCCGGAACTCCCGCTGTCGGGGTCGACGGAGCCGTCGGTGAAGTACACTGCGCTGCCTGGCTCCGTGACCTCAGACATGGCCATGAATGCGTGCTGGCGCAGCTCCTCGGTGAGGCAGTTCGCTTTGCTGGCAGGCAGCTGTGTGGCGGTGAAGTGGGCGGCGGGAGGGTCCCATGGTGGTGGTGGAACGTAGGCGGGGTTGAAAGTGTCGGGGTCACGCCACAGCCAGTTCCCTGCCCGGTTGAATGAGTTGGTTGCTAGGATGATGTTTACGAGCCACCTGCTGTTACGCAGGCACTCGATGCCCTGCGCCACGGCCATTCGGAGTCACCTTTGCGCAACACCCTCCACGTCGAGCTGGAGCACTCTGGCCACCCGACAGGCCACAATGCAATATACCCTGGCGGTGAGGGGCACCAGGTTGGCCTCACTCTGCATGACACAGGCACTGCACTACCTGGGTGCCCCCAACAAGGTCCTCATAGCGGTGTTTTGTATCACCTCCAGGTGCTGTTGCTGCTGCCGGAGTAGCGCTACAAGGATCGGTGCACTGTAGTCCACTAGGGAGCGCACTGCCAGGAGGTAGTAGAGGCGGAGGACGGGGAAGGTTGCACCGCGCTCGGCCACGTCATGGCCCTCATCACATTCAGCCGGGCCTGCGCCCGCTCCCTCAGGTGCGTGACATGCTGCGTGAAGGTCAGCCGCCTGTCCACCCACACTCCGAGGTACTGGTAGGAGTCGGTCCAGAGCAGGCCGACTCTTTGGACGCGAAGCTGCTGGCCAGCAGGTGTGCAAGTCTTGATGGCGATGGCCTGGGACTTCTCTCCCAAGATCTTGAGCCACAGCTCTTCGCACTTGGCAGTGATTAGGTGCAGCGCTTCTTGGGCTGCGCACGGTGACGACGAGCGCCAGGTCGTCGGCATAGCTGAGGAGGATGGTTCCTTTCTGATAGGGAAGGGCGACCAGCTGTTCCATCAGCATATTGAAAAGGAACGGGCTGAGGATGCCGCCCTGGGGTGTCCCGTTTTCGAAGGTAAGGTAGGGAGACTTGTGACCCTGGAACTTCACGCGGGCTCAGCGCTGGTGAAGGTAGTCGTGGAGCCAGCCCAGCAGTCTCCCTCGGATGTCCTTCCTCACAAGGGCGGCTAGTATGGCGCCGGGGCTAGCCAGCTCGAAAGCCTTCTCCGGGGCAAGGAAGACTACGATGGTGGGCTCGTTGTTAGCGTGAGCCAGGAGGGTAATGAGGGCAGTCCGCCATGCTCATCCCCCTAGTGTAGCCGAACACGTGGTGGTGAAGGCTTCCCACGCTCCACTGTAGGCGAGTCAGCACCATCTTCTCTGCTGTTTTTCCGGTGCAGCTCAGGAGGAAGATTGGCCTGAAGGTGGTGTGATCCTTCGGCTTGGGGATAGGCTGGATGTAAGCGTCCTTCCAGGAGGGCGGCAGACGGCCTGCCACCACGACGCGTTCAGAAGGGCTAGCAGCGCGGCGTCCACGGCGGGCCCAGCGTGCGCCAGCATGGAGTACCGCACTCCGTCGGCTCCCGCCACTGTGTCACGTCGACGCTTCACCCTGGCCAGCTCCTCGAGCGTGAAAGGCTGGTCCGTCGCGTGCGGCTGGCCCCGTGCCTCCCTGATCTCTGGTGCACGCTGTGGACGTAGCTGCTGCTGGAGGTAGCGGGTGTGGAGAGGGAGCTGCTCGCTAGAACCTCTCGCTGTAAAGCAGTTTGCCAGCCAATCTGCCTCTTGCTGTGGGCGTGGGTGGGCAGCTGGGCGGGTCAAGGCGGCGCCTGAGGCCTTCCTCAAGCTCCCCCACAGCTGGCCGAGGAAGGTGTGTTGGCTGAAAGAGGCGCACCACTCCAGATACTTTGCCTCCTTGGTGCCCAGGGACACCTGTCGCGCGCGGGTTACCACGTCCTGCAGCAGCTGCCGGTTGATGGCGGTCGGGCGCTTCTCGTACAGCCTCCTGTGGACGTTGACGCGGTGATTGTGCTCCCGGACTTCCTCGTTATAAAACCACCAGTCCGGGCGCCGGCGGCGATTAGAGGCTGTCCTGGGCATGGCCGCGTATGCTGCACTCTCTATGGCCGTCGTAAGGTCCCTCTCCTGCAGGTGCAGGTCCGCCGGAGGCACATACGTGGACCACCATTCGGCCAGGGAGGCTTGGAACTTTGCCCAATCCGCCCTCCTGACGTTCCACTGGGGCGGCGGGAGAGGAGGAGCTGGTGGGGCCACAGTGAGGGTGGTGAGGGTCCCGTAATGGTCGCTGGTGAGGCTAGGGTGGACCTACCAGGTGGCGCCGGGCTGTAGGTCACCCGACACCAGCGTGAGGTCGAGCCGCCCCCCATGGACGTGCGTGGCCTCTTCTGTGTTCAGTAGTCGAACGGCAGGAACTTCTTTGAGCAGATCGGCCAGGTGGCGCCCAGTCACGTTAGTGGGTGACACAGAGTGCAGCACGGGGTAGTGGGCGTTGAAGTCGCCCGCTACAAGGAGGCTGGAGTGGGATGCGAGGGAGAGCAGCTCCCCAACATCCAGCGGGTACCGCTGGCTCCTGTATATATTGTATACAGTGAGAGTGAGTGGCCCCAGCTGTAGCTCCAGTGCCAGGACCTCCACGCCATCACCACAGTACACGGGTGCGGCGATCCTCTTGTGCGGGATGATGTTTCGTATGAGGGCTGCACAGCCACGCCCATTTCCGTCACCAGCCGGAAGCGAGTGGAGGGTGTAGCCTGTGACTCACCATTCAAAGCCGGCGGGCGTGAGCGTCTCCTGTAGGAGAACCAGGTCCAGGTCTTCTTGGAAGACGGCTTGCAGCAGCTCATGTTTCTTGGGGCAGATGCTCTGCACATTCCACTGCAGCACTCTCAGCGTAGGCACCGGCGCGTGGGCTGGGTTATCAATCCGCGCCTCCATCTTGGTTGTAGGCGTGCGGTGGGTGCAGAGGGTGTTGGCTGTGACCTCTCGGCGCGGTAGATGATGGTGGGGGCTGGAGGGCACCCTCTGTGACGAAGGTTAACACCTCTTCGCGGAGGAGTGCGTCGAGGTCCTGCTCGGTGGGGGCTGCGGTGCCCTCCTGGTGGTCGAGAAGCTTCTTCACCAGCTGTACGACACACGCGAGAATGACGTCCACGATGGCTCTGCCCTCCTTATTGAGTCCCTCGCAATAACCTGGGGGTCCACGTCGAGACCCTGTCGGTGGTTGGGCATTGGGTAGCGCCGTGGACTGCTCCTCGTCTGGGCGGGCGCGGTGGGCCCGACGCCTGTGTTCCCCCCTCCTCTGTGGCTTGGGGACAGAGGGGGTGGGTTGCTGGGTGGAAGTGTGAGCGGAGTTGCTGGCTGTGCAGCTACTGGTATCCTCTCTCGCTCCCTGCCTGTCCTCTTCCCCTGTCTCGACCTGACTTGTGCCAGGCTGTTGAGGGGTAGGGGGTGGGTGGGAAGCCCACGCCGGCCTGCTTGGCGGTGGCACTGGAACAAGGCGTTGGTTGACTTGTTGCTGGGGGGGGCACGTGGTTCCCCCTGCCT
Organism: Ceratothoa steindachneri; assembly: GCA_963969495.1. NCBI lineage: Eukaryota > Metazoa > Arthropoda > Malacostraca > Isopoda > Cymothoidae > Ceratothoa > Ceratothoa steindachneri. The sequence continues at coordinate 43,204,141 of OZ018323.1, read as the reverse complement.
CTGCTGCTCCCCCTCCTGCGTACCGCCCAGACGTGTGCCGAGCAGGCCGAGAGTCGCAGGTTGATGGGTAACCCACGCTGACCCGATTAGGGGTGGCGCGGCAATGAACCAACGCTTTCTACTTTGCTGGGCTAGGGGGGGGCACGTGGTTCCATCTGCTGCTGCTGCTGCCGCCGGTGACCCCATGGCATCCTTCTCCTTTGCTCGGGGCACTTCGTGTTCCAAGTGTGGTGCCCCTTGGTGCAGTTGGGGCACCGTGCCGTGGTGTTCTTACTGTCCTTGAGGCGACCGATACACTCCTCCGTCGGGTGCGCTTGGCTGCACACGCTGCACTTGACGGAGTTTTGGCACATAGCCTGGAGATTCGCAAAGCGCTGGCACTTGTAACATCTTACAGGCTCACCCTGGTAGGGGCGCAGGGCGTGGCGGCTCCAGCTGCCCAGGTCCAGCTTGGGAGGTGGCGGCCCCCTCGTACACTACAAGGATCTGCCTGGTTGAGACCTTGTCTCTGTGTGCGAGGAGCCGTATTGCCAAGAGCACGTGGGGGTGAGCCTCGACGGCCTGGAGTGGGAGAGTGGTCGGATACCGTTGAAGCACCAACTTGTGCCTCTTCCCTCTGGGATCGAGCAGGATCACTCAATCCCCCTCCTCGGCAAGGCGGCGCAGCATGGCCTCCGACCTATTGTCCTTCGGGGTGACGACGTATTCGCTGTTGAGAGTAGGGCGAATGACTATCCGCAGGTCAGGTGTGCTCTCTCCAGCTCCGTCACAGCCTGGTAGGCACTGTTAGTGTTCCCCTGGTGCACAAGTTTGAACTTGTGCCGAGGTCCTCGTCGGGAATGAGAGACTGTCACCCAGCCTGCCTCTTTCTCCTGCTGGACCTCCTCGGTCTGGGGGCTCTCGTCGATAACGAGGCGACCACTTTCATCGCTGGGGGGCTCCTCTGCCTGTGAAAACTCTGGCTCCAGTGTTCGGGCGGTCCTCTTTGGCGTGGAAGTCTCGTTCGGTGAGGGTGGACTAAACCTATTCCGCGTCCGCTTCGCAGACATTGGCGTGGTGGCTATGGACGCCGACCCTTGCATCGTGGCGTCACTCTTGTTCGCCCATCAGCGCCACGGGTGCAAAAGGGAGAAGAGAGCAATGCCCTCTTACAAGCAGGACAGGAACAGGAGGTATCTCCAATCAACCCGTCCACGCTTGCTTCTGTCTCTTTTGAGAGCCACGGAAACAGGAGGAATCTCCAATCAGACCGTAGATGCCCTTATGAGACAAACGAGGCAACAAAGGGAACCTTTTTGCTCTACTCTCAAGGTTAATAGTTATCAAATGGTAACATTCTTGGGCGATTAACTCTCGTGGAAGTGGTGATGATTTGCCAGCTGCCTTTCCTTGCTTCTTGTGGTGTGCCTTCCAGTCGTTGGTGTATAAAAATGACGATAGTATTAGTTACCATTCATTTTTAAGTTTCACGGATTTGGAATCAAAGTATTGAAGGAAAATGACATCTTTAATTTTATGGAGAGTTTGAAATGACGCCAAAGGTGAGTGTTTTTATAAATAAATAAACTATTTTTTTTTTAATCAGGGATTTGGGGTAACCATTATAAGCCAAATATTTTGTAAAATACGAATTACAAATGACGTGCTACAAACTTGAACATGTTATATGCTATATTAAAGAGGGTAAGCATATTAACTTTAAATTTGAATTCACAAAAGCTAACGAAACTTAATCCAAGGATAGATTTGATGGATTTTGGGTAAATCTTTGTCATGAAGTGACTATCTTCTCGGGTAAATTTTTAATGTCAAGAAAGAGATGCCTATGTTTTGCTTGCGTTGATAAGTAAATTAAAAATTAGGATGTTGTGAGTTTAAACAGGAAAAGCATATAATGAGCCTATATAAGATCAAAGTAAAACTAAGCGGACAGTAATCGAGCCAAAGAGTGATAAATAACACACAAATATTTGCTAATGAAGGGCCAAAAGGAAGAAACATTCCCATCTCTTTTAGTTGTTCATAAATACGCTATAAAAAGAAAATTAATTACAAACAGAAAGTTCAAGGAGAGTTTTAAATAAGCTCTTTGTTTCACTTATTACGTAGATAGAATTACGAATGTGAGAATTGACGCAAATTTAATAGTCTCGGAAAAAGGAATATTAGTGGACAAACTCTCGACATCAAAGCTGGTCAGGAAATATTTTGTGGGCATCAGGAAAGTGGATCTTTTCTGTTTGGCGACTGGGGGTGTTTTGTACCAAATTTTCACCAATAATGCAATTTTGAGGGCTGAATACGAATATAACATTTATTTTATGGAGAAATGAAAGGAGGTATTAAAAAAACAAAATTAATGCGCACTAGTTTAGAACATTATTCTATAAACAATTATGATTTTATACTGGGGGGCTGTGCCCCCCAGACATCCCCCACAATTGATTGAAACTGAGGATCATCGGAAGGGGATCCTCCCTCAGTGCTAAACCCCCCACGAGCAGTCCTCTTCAATTTACTCCAAAAAGGTGAAACATATTGGAACACGGTGGTACCCACCGTGAGATGATCGATTCCTACTTATGTGAATTTATGTGGCGAAAACGCAATAGAAATCAAAATTTGTTTCAAAAATTATTATGGGATACTTATATCTATATACAAATGAATGTTTGAAGAAATAATAAAGGGAGTGAACAATAATATTGGGAAATCATATGAGAGTTGAAGTGCGTTTCATTTTCATTTCGTTTTCTTTTTCAAAATGTATCGGACAAACCAAAATTTACAGTTTGAAATTTCTTTTTTTTTAGATACTTCCTTTCATTTCTACAAAAAAGAAATGTTATATTCGTATTCAGCACTCAAAACTGAATTATCGTCGAGAATTTGGTACAAAAGATCCGCCTACCGACAAACAGAAAATCATTATCAGTAAACCTATTATAAATTAAAAGGGATAAAATTTGGACTAGAAACTTGCCGAGTGAAAAAAGAAGGGGATCTTATGTTCAGAATCTACTAAAGTACCATCTTAAGCAAAGATTTAGAACGAAACAAGGTGTTATATCTATTTTCAGAAACGGCGCTATATTTTTTTAATTTCCTAAGATCCTATTAATTTTTTCCCCATTTTAAGTGTGTATGACTGTACATAGGTATTTATCTTTTTAAATTTAGCATAATATTAAAAAATATGATAGATTCTAGTGATATACGAATGCTTATCTAAAAGAAAGTCCATCCCGACCCTTGTCAGGTTTCAAATAACGATGGCTTTGTCACAGGTAAGTAAGTTTCTTTAGAAGGAGAAATCCGATTTGGAAATGACGGCGGAAAAGACTTTAAAGGATTTAAAATCGTAGAAGTATTTCGTCCTTTAAAACAGAAAAATTATGGTTTGGTTCAATAAACACCTCAAAGCTAAGTAAGTAGTGAAGATACGAAAGCTTAACAATGGGAAGACAACAATCTAGTCCGAAGGATAAGAGAAAATTATTATGCTTAGTTAATACTCTCAATCAATAATAGAATCGTTTTTTTGATATGGGTATTTTGACTAACTGCCTAAAATACACATTTTACAATTCCGAAAGTGGTCGGAGACGCCTTCAGTTACTTTTTCTTTTTCTCTTCCCTCCTTTACCTCAAAGTTGGAGTTGATAATTTTCTTTTGTAATTTGTCGAATTTTCTGTTTGAGTTGCTATAATTGATCAGGATCTGTTTTGATCTTCGAAATTCTTCATCAAGTGGGTCCACTCTACTACAAGAACCAAATGACGGATGCTTACAAAACAGACGAAAGAATAATACAAGATATCATAAAAAGTAACACTATCAAAGAAAATAACAAGTTATCCTTAAGAATTTATTATAAAAACACAAAAGTAAGCGACTTATTAATGAAAAACAACCTCCGCGAAAAGCAATCGAACTTAAAGGCTACAAATGTGGTATACAAATTCCAATGTCCTCATGAGGACTGCAAACCTCATCCAAATAATCAATATATTGGTATGGCCACTACTACCATCAGCCGGCGGCTAACAATGCATTTGCAAGAAGGAGAAATAAAAACACATTACAAAGAAAAGCATAACGCACAAATTACAAGAGCAACTCTGGTCGAAAACGCTACCATACTCAGAAGAAACCATGACCTTCGCCCCCTAAATATTCTAGATGCTCTTCTCGTTAAAGAGATGGACCCGAAACTTAACACCGAACGCACCAGTTCCGAGCGAGTACTTCACCTTTTCTACTAAAGGAACATGACGGCCGAATATTCAACTAATACGCTCTGCTCACAACCTTCGGATAATGCATTTTTACTTGCTTAGTAACGGACCTTGAGCACCGCCTGCATAGAAGAGTGCCTATTCTGGAAGTCTTTCAGGAAATTACGCTTCACTATTCAAAAAGAGATAATACTTTTCTCATCGACGACTGCTAACTCAACGAGGGCTGAAGCACCTCACTGCTCCCGTCCATCGCCCTGTGTGGGAACCTGCTCGGATGTCTGCCATTCATTGACTTCGTCTTAACTATGCCAGCCACTTGAACTGACATAATTAAAGGCTTATGTCAAAACTGGTTTGAGGTCTAGCCCCCAGCGGAAGCGTAAGTCAGAAACTACCTCTAAACTGGGGCATAAACTGCGAGTCCCGGACGGAGGAGAGACCCCGATTGCCTAGAAACATGGCCAGAATCATAGAGAGAAATACTCCCCCTCTCTATGTAGTTGGATTCAGTAGTAGCGTAAGTACCTGAGAGGGCGTGGCCAAATTTTAGCGGTCGTTGATTCGGCCCCTACTGCATCAAGTCCACCATAATTCACCCCTCTTGAGGTTCCTACTCGAGATCCACCCCATCCATCCTTCACCCATCATTCTGGCAGCAACCAAGCGGGGGACCAACAGGAAAATGGACGGGGGTGTTTTTCCACCATTTTTAAGATTTGTAAAACAAATAACTGCACTAACCGCTAACTCCTTTACCACTTCATAACTTTGTTTTTTACTCAAAACACCATAATTACACTTTGCTTTGAGAAAAAGAAGACGTCACAAGAGGAAATAGTAAGGACGAAGAAGACTATTGAGACCCTCACTAAGAGGGTCCCCCTAAGGACCATCCCTGGCAAAAAGAACCCCAACAAAAGGCACCTCTGTGAAGCCTTCAACCTCGAGTGGAAAGTAGCACTTGTAAAACTTATTGAAGTCTCATCTGGGTTCATCGCCTCATGTGCCGAGACCAAGGATGTAGACTAGCTCCTATCGGAAGAGGGAGCGAGGCTCCTCAGAAACACAAGACCGGAAGTGAAACCCCCTCCACAAGTGGCAAAAAACCAAAGGGTGATCTGCCGGAAAGTGGAGAGCTATGTGGGTGAGCATACACCCGAGAAGCTCAAAGAAGAGATCACTAAAAGCAATCCCTGGGCCCAAGTTCGTGAAATAATCAAATTTCGCGAACACACCCACGTGTTTAAGATAACCTTCGCTACCACTGAAATGGCCAAGAAATCTACGCAGAATAGAATACTGGTATTTAATATGCGAATACTAGGCGATAACATTCAGGGGGAGAAATTTAATAGCATACAGATGTGCTTTGTATGCTACAAACTCGAAAAACACACTAAGACGATATGCCCAGAAAAAAAACTGTGGTGCAGTTAATGCGCCACAGAAGGACATCGATTTGATAAGTGCGAGAGCACTAAGAAGAAATGCCTTAACTGCAAAGGGGAACATAGGACCGTGGCCCTGAACTGCCGCGAGTTCCTAAAAAGAAAGGAAGAAGAAGAGAGGAAAGCTAAGGAAACGACATACGCGAACGCCGCCAAGAAGAATGCCGAAATAAAGCCTGCACCTGCACTTACACAAATGAACATGACGGGAGACATAAGTGCACAAATGCTGATCTGCATTACCCACACAAATGTGGCTCATGCACTGAAGACTGGCTGTTATAACCAGGTATTCAATGCTTCCATGAAAGCGAACAATCTCCCTTCAGTAATTATGCCTGCAGACCCTGAATGCTCGAAGGCATTCAAGGACTCAGTCATAAAGAACAACACCATCGATTCTGGACTGGAAGAGATCGTTAAAGCTACCTCACTCGAGGATTTCGAAAAAGACGACGACGAAGAAGAAGAAAAGGCTGAAAGTAAGGAGGGGTCCTCGTGTTCTGACAACGAAAAGGGCCCCTGCAATCCTACACGAGCTACGAAGAGCAGGTCCAAAACCTGCCCAGCCAGCCCCCAAGAAGAAGAAGAATAAGAAGTATAGGGAAAAGAAAATCACCATGTTACGGAATGCACTGAAGATATTGGAAATTAATACCAAATGCTGAACGACAAAAAGACTTCTTAACGGAAATGTATTTAGGAAAATTGATGCGGCCATCATCTTAATTGAGGAACACGGGATCGACACGCGTAATAGAGAAATGAAAATCTGGAACTACGATGTGTTTATCACAAATAATTCGCAGGAGCGGTTCGACGGAGCCGTTATTGCAATAAAAAAAGGGATTAAATACAAGAAAATAAGAAATCTAGAAGAATCCTACCTCGCGATTGAGGTCGAACTCGACCTAGGAAAGTTGGTCATTGCTACCGGATATCAACCGCCAAGGAGAGATGTGTTACCAATTCACACTCTCACGGGCCTATTTTGGCAGAAGAGATCCCACTATTTTAATGGGTGGTCTAAACACCAGATGCCGAGAATCCGGTTTCAGGACCTTAAACGGTATAGGAAGTAACCTGGACCTATTGCTGGACAGAAATATTGCCCAGCGAATAGACCCCGACTTCCCCACCTTTGTCATAGTAGAAAGTGCAACAAAACCAGACATCTATCTGACGAATCATCAGCTGCCGCTCAATTACTACATGGAACCAGTCCAGGTACCATCTAGTGAATATATAGGCATCCTACTCACTATCAACAGGAAGGATGATATGGTCCAGATGATTGACCGGAACCAAAGAGGAATAAGTCACGCCAGATTTCCAAGCTCCGCCGGGTTTTAGCTGGCGGAGCAGAAGTGCGTTCTAAACATGTGAATAGAAATGTTATTTTAGCCTAAACGAAATAAAAAACCCGACCAAGAAAAAGATTACCTAATTGTGAAACCTCACCGATTTCTACAAACTCAACGATCAACACCCAAATTTACTGAAGAGGACATCCACGAAAAACAAAAAACACGAATTACACTGACTACAAGATATAGAAAAAAGACAAAGACACTAAGCACAACAGTAAAGTAATTAATAAAGTAGTTGTTACCACAACAGCAAATGCGCATATCATACCCAAGGACATAAGGAAATTAATTGTCTTTGGAAGACAAATGACTTGAACGCCATATTATATATATATATATATATATATATATATATATATATATATATATATATATATATATATATATATATATATATATATATATATATATATAATATGGCGTTCAAGTCATTATTACAACAAGTCAAAGTCCTTTGCTTTCTCACGACCAGCAAGCAATAAGGTACCTCATCGGTTAAGGAGGCAAAACCAAGGAAAACACCAAATCAACGCAGCCTTTTACCATAAAGACGACTTCCGTCTGACGATGCATTAAGAAAGGCGAAAGCTCACGGCCAAAACTCAAATTAGTTGTAAAAATTAAAAAGGATCTTCCTTAACTGATCTTTACTCCAACCAGATACAAAATCTGCATTCGCCAGTTGGAACGTTCCAAAATATAGGTGATAAAATCAAAATACAACCTGGTCTTTAACAAAACATGTATATATATATATATATATATATATATATATATATATATATATATATATATGATGATAATTAAAGCAATATCGCAAGAAAAGATGAGGAATTAAACCACATTCTCCAAAAACAATTTAATTCAGAACAGTTTCGGTGTATCTCACACCCTTTTTTAACTGACACTGGGCAGAATATATAAGAGAAATGCATATAAGCATAATACAAGATCCCCTCTTTTTTCCCCCAATCCCCTACTTGTGGCTAATCTGGAAGGGGGGGTAGGCCTAAACATATTGAAGGGCTAGCATTTTACTATTTTGTTTATTTGCGATGTTATTACAGGATTAAAAGAAAATTGACCCTCAGATAGATTTAAATTAGGAACTGACGATATCAAGCTCGATTCTACGATTCTTCTCTTGACATAGTTGGCCGATTTAAATAACATTTTACTTCCATTGAAATCGATCGTATGATTCTTGTCTCTAACATGGCAAAATATTCCACTACTTTCGCTGCCCACTCTAATATCTCTTTTGTGTTCGTACAATCTCTTGTCTAGATTTCTCCCCGTTTCCCCTATATAAACTTTATGGCAATCGTTACATGGTACCGCATATACTCCTATGTTATGATGTTCTTTGGGTTTCCTGGCCATCATCAATTGGTTTAAGGAATTATTATATTTAAAGGCTAGATTAATACCCGCTTTTCCAAATATGTCTTTTAAACTATTTAATTTATTATTAAATGTCAATGTTATACATTTGTTGAAGTCGTTAGTGCGGGTAGGCTTATTACCATAGAATGTTTTCATAGCTGCAAGTTGGTTCCATACATACAAGTATATCCACTTATTAAGTGAAAAAGAAACGATCTCTACAAGACCCTAAATATAGATAGAAACATATTTAATTACATATTAGATTTGATGTGCGAGCATATAAACATAAGATTCTAAACTGTGAATCAGTTAGTATTTTGGGCACCTTTGACACAAGAAAGCAACTATAGTGAAGAAAAAGTGTTCCTTGATTCATCTGCAACATCCCTGAAATGTTCCTATGGAGAGTTCTTTGGCATATATTAAGGCGCAAACTTACAGTCCTGCACAATGACGACAAAATAAAAAGCAAAATGAGTAGATGAATTGCTTTGTATTTTGCATAACACTGTATTATTTGACCGTATAAGCAACAAGGGCTTCTGTTGTGATCATTTTAATACGTAGGAAAAAATCATAATTACGCTAAATATGAGCAAGGATTCGATAGAATTGTATCCTCTAAAAAGCATTAATATCATTTTTATGAAGATGTAATAAACCTTTTATTGAGAAAGAAAGGAGGAACGAATTGATAGTCAAATACACTACGCAAGATAATATATTTTGCAAGTATCCCCAACTTCACTTTATAAGAGATAGCCAAATTAAAACTTAGTTGCCATCGCTTTTCCATTCACAAAAATCACAGGAAGACCCTAATATACCAATATTGGAGAATTATCTTAGCAAGTAGTTTTAAAACAAGATCTGCTGAACAAAATTCGCGTGCTCTCACTTATTCTGATTTATGACCTTACGACCTTAAAAAGTTTGAATAATTCCCGGGCTAACCTTTGTAGGGCCTTGGCAATCCTATCATTCGAAAGAAAATGTAAAACAACATATGGGTTTCAAATTCCGTTAGAATCAGCTGAATAGTTATGGTGTTATTGCTAAAACAAAATAATTCCCAGGCTAACTTTGGGAGGACTTTGGCAATTATATTGTATGGGTCGGAGTACGTATAGGTAGGCTTTTGGCCACCCAAAATTACTGTATTAAATACGCCCGAAAGATACCTCCACAAATGGACGCGAATTGGTCCTATTAAATGCAAGCATACCCTATTAAATGTATATACCCAATTCTGTATTAGAAATAGAATGAATATTGTAAATGTACATATGTAGCAAGAAGGGTGAGGGACAAACGACGAGCAAATAAATGGTTGAACACCAAAGTTTGATAAAGCTGCCCAAGTTGTGTATCGATATAGAGTAATCAAAGATGGATATTAATTTAGGAAGAGCCCGAGTAAACACAGCTGCTGACCATAAGAGATGTCGAAGCGTACACACATTGTGCATAGTCTTCCCAACCCCGCCAAGAGTTTGGGAAAGGACAAGAAATGGAGGTACGCCGTCCTACGACCGCCGTTCCATGTTTGGACCATGCCCTCTGTATTTAGAGCGCAAATATAAATAGAAAGAAGACAGTCAGTAGATGCGTAGTTAATAAGAAAGAATTATAGAGAATAATAACGAATATGTCCGGTTTACGCTCCCCCTAAAACCCCCTAAATCTCGTCTCTCCCTTAACTCTTACTCGTGTTGAATAATATATAGACTACTAGTCTCTCGCTAGTACGCTCCGTCTTTCTCACCGATTGCAATCATAAGATTCCGTGGTTAGAATAAAGTTTTTTTTGTTAGTCCAACTTTTCCATGACATTTTCACAAGGCCAGCCAAGAACACCGTTAAAAACAGTTATCTTTGGAGTCAGATAAATAATTCGCCGTAAAACCCTCCTTCACCTCAAAACTGGAACTAGTCGATTCCTCAATAAGGTAGTGATTTACGAAACAATTTCCTCCCAATATCATTCGAAAGAGAATGCAAAACAACATAAGGGTTTCAAGTTTCGTTAGAATCGGGCGAATAATTATGATGTTATAGCCAAAACAAAAATAATTCTCGGGTTAACCTTGGGAGGACTTTGGCAATTATATCATTCGAAGGAAAATGTAAAACAACATAAGAATTTCAAATTTCGTTAGAATCAGCTGAATAGTTACAATGTTATTACAAAAGCAAAAAAAGACAAAACAGGGACCGACCGACCGACATAGTGAGATGTAAAGGTGCACGCGACTAAGAGTTTTCCATTTGAAAAAGGTGGATATTTGAACCTGTGGTGTCAAACCCCCAAACGAATGAGTTAAAGCATTGGTTTGAAGAAGGAAGAGTTTGTGGCAGGACAGGTTCGATTCCCAGTTTGTTCAACGGGTAAAGTTTTAGTCACAAAATATACCCATGAATCCATAGTGATAAATCTCTAGCAACTTAAATAAGTTGACACAGAAACACAAGTATAACTTCTAAAATCTAAACATAAAGAAAATAGTAAATGTAGGATACATTGTAATTGCTTAGGTGACTTACGACGAAATTTCACTGCAATTCTCTCACTTAAACTCTTATTCATTTACATAGACCCGCTTCGAGTCGGCTATCCTAATTTCAGTGCTATTTTCCCCCCTTCCCATTTAGGTCAGCATTTTTACTTTATTTCACCACCTACTTAGCTCTACCATATAAGTAAGGGGGCTACATTTGCGCCTCATTACGAACTATTATTATCTTTATAAGCAATCATTTTCACATTACATGCGCTATACACCCTGATGAAGAAATGATAAGAGTAATGAAAAATAACATGAATAACGCCTCATTATCCATTTTTTGCAATAACCGAGTATAAATGCATTTAATACTGACGCAACCTTCTCATTCAATGTTAGATACTGTTTGCGTACTGCACACTTTTGCGTTGAATACAGATGGATTTTTAAATATTTCCATTCTCACTTTTCTTGCATAGAAACGCAATTGTTTTGCAAGCGTTTGGTATTGAATGGAATTTTAATTAAGGCTTTGTCACCCTTTGATATGGGGTCCCATTCATAGAAGTGTTAGTTAGGCTGCCATCCACGCATCCATAGAACTGTCGAATGTTTCAATGTAAATCATTCGTCTTGTATATCAATGTTACCGAAAGCTGCTTAGAAAGTTTTTTTACTATTAGTAAGTTTTGAGCCTCCTATATCATCATCATCATCATCACTAATTCTATTATTTAAGAAGGGGATTATTTTGAGTATTTGAATAATAATTTCATCTTAGTTTGGTTATGAGTCATGTTTTTTATCAGTTATTTCTAATAATTCTTTTATAATATGAAAAAAACAAATGGGAAAGTTCAGAAATAAATAAGTATCGAAATTTTGTGAAATTTTTAAAACCCAAAGTTCGGAAAATTTATTTTTATATATCTTCTTTTATAACTCTATATTTTAGCAACGTGATATTTTGAAAGGGGGGAAATTTAGTTTAGAGTTCCTTTTTAAAATTATTATAATTGGCGAACTTCAGAAAATTTATAAAAATTTAACCATGGCTGCTTTTATTTAGATTTTAAATTTTAATATTAGTAGCGAAGCGCAAGCAACCCCCGTAGGGAAGGCAGAGTGGCGAGCCATTGCCTGGTAACTTTAAAAAGGAACTCTAAACTAAATTTCTTCCCTTTTAAAATATCACGTTCCTAAAATAGTCATAGAAGAAGATATATAAAAATTAATTTTCTCTACTTAACTATTTGTCTTTGGGTTTCAAAAAATTCACAAAAATTCGATACTTATATTTATTTCTGAACTTCACCATTTTGTTTTTTAACATTATAAAAGAATTACTAGAAATAATTTTCATAAAAAACATAGGTCATAACCAAACTAAGATGAAATTATTATTCAAATACTGTAAGAAATCCCCTTCTAAAATTATAGTTAGTGATGATGATGATGATTATAATTGGCGAAGTTGAGAAAATTTATAATAATTTAACCATGGCCGCTTTTTTTAGATTTTAAATTTTAATCTTAGTAGCAAAGCGTCAAGCTCCCCCGGTAGGGGGGAGTGGCGAAGCCATTGCCGTTTTTTTTCATATAGAAATTAAATAAAACTAACCAAAGCTTGAATTTTGTTCAGTATATTTGTATCCTAATTTGAAGGTGAAATATACATAATTTAGAGCCCAAACTCATTTTATTAATAAATACAGTCAATTGAGGCGCGCACTCAATATTTACAATGATGTCCCTTGTTATTCGGGGATGACTAAATTCATCTTGGCGTGATGGATACCAAATTTGTGATTATATCTTAACCTCTATTACTCTACTTATATTTAATAAGCTGCCGCAACAGATCACAGTTTGATGGCTGTTGTTTATCAGCCTTTAGTTTGATTATCGCCCACAAATTCTCTCTTGGCTTTAAATCTGGCGAATTTCCTGCCCAAGCTCCAAATGGTTAGATGTTATATTTAGCCTAGAACTTTGTTAATGCCTTAAATGGTGAAAAGGTGCACCATCATGGTGAAAAATACAGTGATCATCTCTAAATTGGTCCTAAACAATTAGAAAAAGTGCTGATGAAGTACCTTTTGTTTCCATTTTTCGTTCATAGTAGTGTTGTTGGGCATGATTTTTAGTGTGTCAATTGCCTTAGATGAGAAACAGGCCCATACATGGACAGTGTCCAGGTGCTTCAAAGTTGGGACAAAAGATGACTCGTGAAAGTACTCCCGTTTTCTCCTCAAAACATCAGATCTTCCAGATGGTCCAAACAAGGGGAAGGGAGCTTCATCAGTAAATATCATTTTTCCCCGTCTTCAACAGTTGATTCTTAATATTTACTAAAAAAATGACCCTATCCGTAAGGTTCTTCTTGGTAAGATGAGATTTCTTTGCAACTCTTCTTGAGTTGAAGCTTTCGTCGTAATGTCTCAGCTCACTGTCCACGCTGAAGCGTTCACACCTGCTTCTTTAACATCGTGAGCAAGCTTGGCACTGGAGGCTATCTGAACATTTCCCAAGGGGTACCATACCAGAAAATAATCTTAGGGTTCATTTGAAGATCTTGTGTGTCTAGAAGACTTCTACTCGAGAATGTAACAATCCTTTTTAAAGTCATTAATGATCCTAAAGATGGGGCTCTTTGATGCAATAAATACCCTTAGCAAACTCTCTCCTTGCATTTCAATTAACTTTAGTGTAGAGCAACAATAATTGTACGCTTTTCTTTGCAAAGAACAATTTCTAGATTAAAAAAAGGTTTAAATATTTAATTTACCGAAAATATTACGATATAGATCATAATTACACAGTATCATTTCATTAACCCAAATATGTCATCATTTTACCCCTTTGATTGAATAACAAAGCTCCATGGACTAAGTGAAACTCACCTCTCACATGAACAGAAATTTAGCTCGATTTTTTAATACTTACTTTTAATAAATATGCAATAAATTAAATATTAGTATATTATTCCTTTTACTTAAATTTAAAAAAATAAATGAAAAAATAAAATTATAATTTAGTCAAATCTTTTGTCCATGACTGTACTTAAATATCTAGAGGAACTTTATACTGCCAAATACAGTTTTGAAGATAAATTACGCCTGAAAAAAGTTGTGTAACTGTGTACAAGAAGGTTGAGTTATATTGATAAGTTCGGATTAAAGAGGCAGGCTTTCTAACCCTGACCTTCCCTCCCGAGGAGGCAAATCAAGCTGAACATGTTCCACAAGTTGAAAGTGCAAGAGGAACCAATCTTCGGGGTTGATGATTAATGCTGTGATGGTAGTAGCAGAGATAGCCAGGCAAACAATTACCAGGGGCGAGGCTGATGACGCAGGCATAGGCAGCTGACGACCGATAATGATGGATAGAAAGAATAATTCGAAGACAGAAGCGTCCTCGTCCCAGCGTTATCGAAAGAGCGTCGACAGCAGTGATGATGCCGTTCAATTTTCGACTGAAGTTGACTAACTCATCTGTACGAGAGTTGTAAAAATGGTCATTATGGCTATAGGTGGTGTTGGAACGTCTCCCTGCTCAAGATCATTATGATTTCTTCGAGTTTTGCATGACTTTGAAAGTGTATGTGCTCCCGGTTGATGCAGAGCGATGAAAATAATGAAATTGAGGTTGGGGAAAAATTTACACGGTCCTAACCCTCGTCCACTGATCAGACGCTCTTGAGGCCAGGCAAATCTAGTCAAGAGTCCTGATCCTGGTATTAATTGAGATCAAATAAGGTCAGGAGGTACAAGATTTGTTGCGTGGTAGAAAGACTGGGAGACCACCTCACATTTTGATTTCACTTATATTGAATTAGGTAACTAACTTTCTTCTATATGTTAATGTAATTGTTATGCACGTTTGTTTGAGCGTTGCTTGAAAGGATTTGTATTTAACTCTCAGTTATGAATTACTCACGAGTTTAATTGAGTGCACTAGTTTAATTCCGTTTTTCTGGTTTTTCTCACATACAGGGTCACTAAATTGTTATACCGCTGTCCAAGGACAAAGGTTAAAATCCTATTGTAACACTAGTTTATTGAAATGTTTTACCGACTGGTGGCCTAAATAGACGGAGGGCGAAAGAATGGCAAGAGGATGGAGATATGAGAGAGTTAGTTCTATACAACATCGCTTAACACAAGGCCTTAGAATCATTGATGTAAGGCAAGTATGCTCCCACCTACATTTGCCGTCTCGTGATTTAGTCTCTGTATTTAACTTGTAATAGAGTACAGAAAAGTTACAACTGGTGGAAGAAGGAGTTAGATGTATTTTCCACGCAAAGAATAAAATAAAAAAAAATCCCTGATAAACACAGGCAAAGAACTAAAGACTATGTGGTAGAACGTGCTGTATTTAAAATAGCTTTGTAAAGTATTATTTTATTGTGTTGAAATATTCTTTATTTTTCACACAAAAGCAAAATTGTATGAAGGAAAGTGTGTTACAAACCTTATTCTAAAAGTTAGTGAGACTGTGGTGATAGCGGGAGGTTAATGAAAGGTTGAGATACATATATTGCAGGAAGAATACGTATTAGAAGCTTTCTATCAAAAAGCGCTTTTCTTCAATCAAATATAGTAAAATTATTATTTTTTCAACAATGATATATATATATATATATATATATATATATATACCTAGGTTTGAAAAGGTTCTGTTACATTCATTATTTTTTAACTATCGAGAGGTTTACATGCATGATATAAAAAAAAGTGGCATTAAACCATCTTAAAGATTTACTATTACACCACTTGTCATTATAACGTCTTTTCGATTGTGTGCATCTGTATTGAGCTGTAAGTGAAAAATTGTAGATCTATGCTCTCTTGCCTGCGAGTGGGTCATAAAAAGTCCGACATCGCCAAGCGGTTCATATATATATATATATATATATATATATATATATATATGACTAAGGCGCAGGATAGTTTTCTTAGGTTATAAATCAACTTACTGAGGGTGATAATATATTGGATTTAATTCTAACAAATAGGGAAGAAGGCATTAGCATTACAGAGATTGGGGGAAATTTGGCAAATATCGACCTTGTGAAATTATATTTAAGTTAAAATGAAAGGGGGTTATCAGTAGGATAAATAAGGTTAAAAACCCAGCCTTTAGAATATTAGATTATATTGGTCTGAGGGGATAACTTGAGACAGTTGTTTATGGACAACGAGTGACCCTGGTAAGGTCAGGTCAACAAATGCGAAGTCAATGAGAGCAGTTGAGGGAAAAGATAACGCGCAGGTAGAGAGGAATGGTGTTGATTAGGAATATGATACAATGATTTAACATTTAATTACTGGAGAGAATATAAACATTCCATATAGGGAGATTAGAGGTAAGGCTGTCGACCCGAAATTGATGTCAGATAAATTTTTAGATAAATAAAAAAGGTGCCGGTCAATTAAAGCACAGATATAATGACCTAACTCCGAAAATTAAAAAGTTAATTAGGGAAGGAAAGAGAAATTGTGAAATTAAATTGGCAATTAAGACAAAGGCAGATCTCAAGGGTTTCTTTCAATTGAACAAATCTAAGACTAGAGATAAAATGAGAATACTTAAAACTATAGATGTAAAGTGTTAGTGGTGCAATGGCTAGTATGTAAAAAAAGGATTGTCTTTCAGTGGTTACACTCGAAGATACTATATATGTTTGAGAGGAAACTTTGATCTCCATATGTAATGATGTATGGAAATTAGAGATATTTTAATTATAAAGGAGATTGTGTCAAAAGAATTAGGTACAATCACATTTATAAAAGTATCGGTGTAGAGGAAATACATCAATAAAGCCTCCCGGAGGGCCAGGCGGACGTATACATTAAAGTCTCTCCCCCACCCTGAGGAGAAAGTAAGAGAATCGAGCCACATTAGGAGAGTCATGGGAACGTTAGCCGGCGGAATAACAGTCTCACTGCCTACCCTTTTTGATCTCCTCACCGAATAGGTAGTCGAAGCGAGCCGCTGTGCTAAGGTGACCACCAAAGGCCTTTAAGCAGGGCTCAAAGGATCCAAGAACCTAGGAGATCCAGAGGCCCGTGGTTAAATCGCCAAAAAGCTGTGCCAGTCAAGAGAAACACCAAAGATGAGGACGGTTGTTGGTGTCTCTAATTAAAAAGCCGACTTGGGCACCGCGGGGCCACCCTCCTCACCCCTCACTCTCCCTTCTGTGGCCTCACTCCTCGCTCTCCCCGCTGCGGCCTCGCCCCTTCTCCCTTAGATGGGGTGGTCGCCAGCCTATAAATAATCCCCTGAAGGAAAGAGAAAGGATTAATTAGAGGAGAGACGATAAAAGATCAGTTTGAGAAGATCGATCCTTCCCCTATTGCCGAATTAACATAGAAAGTTAAGTTTTGTATCGGTACAAGACCGAACTATCCTTTACAGACTTAGAAAAAGTCTGACTGGATTACCATTTCTAGTGCCAACCCAGGAATTTCGGCAGCAAGAAAAGATGGATTAGAATTCGAGGAGAGACGATAGAGGATCAGATCGAGGAGATCGATTCTTCACCCAGTGTCAAATTAACATAGAAAAACGTCACGTTTTGTATCGGTACCAGACCGATCTATCCTTTACAGACTTAAAAGAAGTCTGACTAGATTACCATTCGTAGTGCCAAACCAGGAATTTCGGGAGCAAGAAAAGGATTATTTCGGTAGAGGCCCGAAGCATCCTGCACAGGCTTATTAAGAAGCTTGGCAGGACATATATTCCTAGTGCTAACTAGGAATTTCGTAAGTAAGATAATAAGAAGAACCAGTCACCCTTGAGTGACTCTCAAATTGCTATCTTAAAACCGAAGAATTAGACATCGGATTCCTTTACCTCGATCCCATCTCGAGGAAAATCTACCATCGGCCGCTCCAACACACCGAAGCGCGAGAAAAGCTATCTAGTGAAATCCGGCAACCCTTGATCCTTTCTTTCAGGTAAGTTGGAATGACTATTTATATTCGTATTGCTTTAGTATGAGTTTATTACGGTACTCAAATTAACTGAAGTAGAAACAATTGTTAGTGAGCCTCGTCATCTTTACCAGTAGATGAGTGAAGCTTAAAGTGGAGTTGAATGCTAATCTAAAAGGGTCACTATAAAATACCTAATCGGCAGATTGGTATGTTTACGTGGAGCATATTTTTTTTATTTGCTCATTAATAGATTCTGTAATAGGCCCAGTTTCATGTATGTTTATCCTCGTTAAATTTATTAGGTGAATATAAATATTTTTCTGGTTAATTTGTATATTAATTCATAAATTTAAAATATATATTTATTGTTGGATAATTCCTGGGCATTTCACTAAATATTTACGTGTTTGAGATGGCTCTTCCTTAAAGCAACAAATGAAATTATGTTCTCTCCTTAAAACGGATTAAACGCTGTGACCCTCTCTCATCACTAAAGTAATTAAAAAGTCCACTCAGCCAATATTTAAGTAATGTTGTCATGCATAAGCAATAGGATCAGACTGGCGCTCTAAAGCTACAATTATACGACAATCGGGTCCTGATGATTTTTTTTCCATAGGAATTTAAAGGATCTACAGATGTGTTAAGTGAGCTCTCATCATGCCTATTTATATAATCGGTATGGACTAGCATTGTACAAACAGCATGGAAGAAAGCTAATGTGATACCTATATTTAAAAAGAGGATGAAGCAAATATGTCTAATTACCAACCATTAAGTTTGACATCAGTGGTGGGGAAAATGATGGAATCTATAATAGCGAAATCTATTAGGGATTATTTATGTAGATCAACATAAGTGATTAATGAATCTCAACACGGTTTAACGAAGGGTAAATCCTGTTCGACTGATTTACTGTCTCTATAAAAAAAAGGTGTATGATGCCGACAATAGCGATGAGAATTACGATATTGTTTACTTTGATTTTAGTAAGGTGTTTGAATGGGTGTCACACTTACGACTTTTGAATAAAGTTAATACGCATCGGATCGATGGAAGTATTTTTAGGGGGATTAATTCATGACTCAGTAAAATACAGCAAAGCGTTAGTATAGACGGGATTAAATTTGAGTGGGAGAATGTTACCAGTGGGGTTACTTAGGGGTCAGTGCTGGAGCAGTTGTTGTTCTTTATTTATATAAATGATTTTGACTCTGGCATAAATAGCGACCTGAAAAAGTTTGACGATGATACTAAGGTAGAATTATAAGGTCTGACTCTGATGCTAGGTATTACAAGATGACCATACTATCACAATAGGCAAAGAAATATCAAATGTAATTTAACAAAAGCAAGTGTAGTGCACTTAGTATGTGTAACCCACTAAATAGTAATAAACTGAATAGGAAAGATTTAGAAAGGTCAGGATATGAAAGAGCCATAGGTGTCCTGGTAAGTTCTCAGCTCCGGTCTAGAAAGCAGTGCATATGTGCTAGGAATAAAGCTAATGGAGTTGTGGAAGTATGAATTAATTTTCTCAGGCCTAGACTGGCACCAGCTATGTTTGTCTTCACTTATGACCACTCTCCCCCACTCTGGTAGCGTTGACCGCCCTTCTGCTGGTCGCTGGTGTCTCCCTTGTCCCCCCCCCCTGAAATCTCTCACTAACTTCCCCCCCGTTTGCGTCGTAAAAAAGCGCGCTTATCAAACTCCCTTGCGTGCATTGTCTGACGCCATGTTTTTCCTTGGGACTTCGCTCGTCTCGCCTACCCCCCTCCTTATGGCCTCCAAACGAACTTCCCTATTTAACACGAAGTGCATAGTTGTCGTCAGAGAGTGCGAGTTAGGAGGTCTTGTCGCCCAGACTAATTGCATCTGTATCCTTGTCGAACCGAGCTTCGTCATCGCGATCTCTTGAGCAGATCCTCTCCGTAATCCGCTCTGTTCAGAGGAAGATTACCCCTACTTTATTGCACCCTGGAAGACTGTCCTGAGTTTTGCCTCTTCTCATCTGTCTTCGTGGAGATTCTACGCCGTTCCGTTGACGAGTCTGTACTGTGGTTGATCCCGCCGATCCCCCCCCCCCTGAATTCGGAGTAATCGCAAACCCATTGGAGTTCCCTGAACGCTCATACCTCGAGTTCGTTCTACGAAGACCTGGCCACTAATCTTCCGCTCCCATCAATCATCCGAGGTAATCCAGAATCCTACCCTGGTAAGTCATCTCATTCTCTCAAGCACTAAGAAGTCCCCATAACGAAAAGATTTAGTAATCTTACTCCTCTTATTTAAACCATCGAATTAATTAATAATTCCCGGGCCCAGCTTCCATTAATCCCTGCCTGCTATTATATTCATTGTCACGCTAACCTTTGTGCTAATTTTCATTATTATTCTTTTCTCCATATTTAATCATTTATCTTGTATTAAAGCTTATTTTTATAGAGGTGTTCCCTTAAATGATTCCTCAGATGAATCGAGCAAACGAGTTCCCCTTTTGAATAACCAACCTGTAATTAAGTCGCACTCTTACTTTGGGAGACCATTGCCTTCGCTTCGCTGCATACCTGCCTGAAAACAGGGCCGAGATTTGCTGGTCTGACTTAATTACGTTTGTACCCATATTAGACAGTGGGACATACTATGTCGTTCCTCGACAGCAGTATTGGGGTTTATTGGGAGGAGTGTAAATAATAGGATTGCTGATGTCATTCTGAAAATGTACCTGGCATTACTTAGGTCTCATATTGACACTCGGGTGCAATTTGGGTCACCATACTATAAAAAGGATATTGCTTTGCTTGAGTCTGTGCAGAGAAAGATGATTCATGGTTCAATGAGCTTACCTTATAGGAGAAGAGTCTGAGGGGACTTGATTGAAGTCTTCGAGTGGGTTAAAGGTTATAATAGGGGAGACGGGTAAGAATCTTATTTTTAGCGAACAGGATAGGAGACGTAGCAATGGTTTTAAGCTTAGCAAGTGTAGGTTTAGGAGAATGGTATAAAATGGTTTACATATCGAGCCGTAGATGATTGGAATAAGCTCCCTAGTCATGTGATAGAAGCATCCTCCTTGATAGATTTATGGATGAGAAGGATAGGTTGGACTACCTATTTGGTGGGAACAGGAACTGTCTCGTATAAGATAATGATTAGCTTTTTACATACTCCGCTTCTTCATATATATATATATATATATATATATATATATATATATATATATATATATATATATATATATATATGAATTAAAACTTGACGTGTATAGGAAACCAACCCACTCGAATGCCTATATACATTATTTTTTGTTTCACGATAATACTGTAAAAAATCGGTAATTTCTAACCTTTTTCTTAGAGCATACAAAATATGTCATCCAGCCTATTTAGATGAAGAAAGTGTCATTATCAGGACCATTTTATCTAATTTTTATTACCCCGATTGGTTCCTATCGCCTGCCCATTTTGCAGCTAGGAAAATATTCTATGGTAATAAGCCTTCCCGCACTAATGACTTCAACAAATGTATAACATTGACATTTAATAATAAATTAAATAGTTTAAAAGACATATTTGGAAATGCGGGTATTAATCTAGCCTTTAAATATAATAATTCCTTAAACCAATTGATGATGGCCAGGAAACCCAAAGAACATCATAACATAGGAGTATATGCAGTACCATGTAACGATTGCCATAAAGTTTATATAGGGGAAACGGGAAGAAATCGAGACAAGAGATTGTACGAACACAAAAGAGATATTAGAGTGGGCAGCGAAAGTAGTGGAATATTTTGCCATGTTAGAGACAAGAATCATACGATCGATTTCAATGGAAGTAAAATGTTATTTAAATCGGCCAACTATGTCAAGAGAAGAATCGTAGAATCGAGCTTGATATCGTCAGTTCCTAATTTAAATCTATCTGAGGGTCAATTTTCTTTTAATCCTGTAATAAGATCGCAAATAAACAAAATAGTAAAATGCCAGCCCTTCAATATGTTTAGGCCTACCCCCCCTTCCAGATTAGCTAACAGTAGGGGCTTGGGGAAAAAAAAGGGGATCTTTCACGATCAGACCTTGTGTTATGCTTATATGCACTTCTCTTATATTTTCTATCCAGTGTCAGTTGAAAAAGGGTGTGAGATACACCGAAACTGTTCTGAATTAAATTGTCTTCGGAGAATGTGGTTTAATTCCTCATCTTTTTTGGCGATATTGCATTAATTTTCATCATATATATATATATATATATATATATATATATATATATATATATATATATATATATATATATATCGCAAATTTATTTCAACAATAATTGCTTAGTTAGTTCTACTTAGTTAATCTTTATTTAGCGAGCTCTTAAGTGGACTTCTTGAGTCAATTATTCTTTATCCATTGCTATGTTGTCAACTTTAGTTAATCATTATGCACTAACTTGTTTATTCAATTTTCATTGTCATTCCTTTTTTATCATTTTCTTTTATATGCTCATGTTTTTAGTTGGTTCCTTCTAATGAATCCTTAAGCAGTCTATAATTTTCTTCATTTTATTTAATCATTTTTTATTGATTCATTATTTCGTCAATCTTTTTCTTATCTACTCTATTTTAAGGCTTTATTAGAGAATCTTATTCAATCAAGCTTTCTCTAGCCAATTCTTTAAGCTTTCAGCAACTAACTTTTGCCCACATAATCTTGTGGGCGCATCTGAACGCCTTTAAACTAGTCGCCCCTCTCGTGCGCCGTTACCGTAAAAAATCGCATCCAATTCCTCATCGGTCAGCTCTTTCTCTCTCAAACACTCATTCGCCAAATTAACGCACATTTTACGCGTAAAAACAACCCTACCACACACACGCATCCATAAACTCACTTACGTACATTCGCTTCACGAGACTCTTTTAATTCATTCTTTTTACATGTTAATATACCTCAGCGTGGGTTCAGTCGAAACTTTATTTACACCCTTCTTTCACCCATAGATAATTTTTACCGATTCGTTACTCACACTATCTCTTTCCCTCACATGAGCATCCCTCTCAAACTTTATACTCGTTTTGCTCTCACTCCAGAACTTTGCTTCTAATTCCCTTACAGCTACCTTGGAACCACCATAATCCCAATCCCTCTATCAGGCATATGAGTTATAATGATAGACTAAGGGAATTTGATATGTTTTCATTGGAAACCCGGAGACTGCGTGGTCAGCATATCGAAGGGTTTAAAATACTTCGAGGCTTCGACAATGTTGACTTCAAGGATATTTTCACACTTGCTGAGAGCAGAACAAGAAATCACGGCTTTAAACTTGAACTAAAGCGTTACAACCGCGATTTGTGTAGAAAATTGTTCACGTATAGTATCTGCGGTAGTTGGAACGTACTTCCAGTGGAAGTTGTTGTCAACAGTGAATCTGTTGACCAGTTTAAGTCAAGACTAAACGGGTCTTGAAAAATAGGCGTTTAAGGACGTAAAGCATTTGAGCAGAGATGTGCCCGCTCTACTGCTAGTCCAAAGGTACCCTCATTGAATGGACTGTAAGGTTTTCTAGGGTACTTTCTTTCCTTGTTATCCTTGTTAAATCCGTACCAATTCCGCCTTTTTCAGGGGGTCACACGATTTACTTTGTTATCACATCACACTCCATTCACCCTCCGATAGTTTACTTCACTCTTTTTGTCCATTCCCTTTTAGTCCCATCCTCACACACACACACTCTTAAAAGCTTTGATAAAACTTCCAAAATCCCATCACACTCAGCTCCCAACACCAGGTAATTAGCATACACCATCAATTTTACAACTTTCTCTAGATCCATGAACCCAGTATTCATGCACATCATCATCAATCTTACAACTCTTTCCTTCATTCCCAATCATACTCTCTCTATACAACATCCATAACTATATTAAATAGCAATAGCCGCATCATACAACCACTCTACCCCTATGTTAAGCTATTGACTCCAGCTATCTTTCAACCTGAAGCAAGCCTACATTCCAAAATAAATACTCTTCAAACCCGTCCGATAGCTTACTCACCCCAAACATTTCAAACACTTCACGCTCGTAAGCTTTCTCTAGATCCATGAACCCAGCCTTCGTGTACACCTCTTATGTCTTTTTTTAATGTAAATACCCTACCCAAACACACCCTCAAGCCTCAGAATCCCCCTTAGTCATACTCTATCAATCCCGCAATAATCCTTCCTATAAAACGAATCGTAATTTTTTCATACAAATTACCCTACGACACAACAGACCTATCCCCCTGTAGTTCTCGCATTCTTATTTCTCTCTTTTATCTATTAACAAGGACACTCTTCCTGTATTCTTCCAGTCCTGTGGCACCTTTCCAAATTTAAATACACAACTACCACCACAACCACTGAACCCATTCTATGACATTTAAAAGACAATTTTTAGCAGTTCCTCGCCGATGTCATCTATTCCAGTTACCTACTCCTATTTTTAGATCTCTCACATCACTAACTAGATCGTTCATGCATGATCTTTCATACCCAGATTATCTAACTCAAATTATTATTGCCACTTACTTTTAACGCTTTGTTCCTCACAGGTTAACATACATTCTTTTCCTTGCTATTAACACACCTATTTATCTCCCCCCGTTTATCGCCCTTCTAACCTCCTTCTAGAATAGAGTTTGTTCCTAAAATAGATCTTCATTGATATTTTGCAGAAATGTTACATTTGCTGATTTCCTAATTTTTTTAATCCCTCTTATCACTTTCACTTTCATTTAATTATGTATCGAACAACATCACCCTAAAATCCTTATATGCACTGTTAAACATTTGGATGTTCGCTTCCGTTTTACTTTCCACATCACACTTCACATTTTTAGTCAATCAATCAGCATTTTTCTTCCTCTTTCTTCCTCCGGCACACCCTTACACAGCCATTGCACTAGCTACTATTACATTTTGGAATTAGCTTGAATTTTACCTATCTCCATGCTTGAATTTATTCCCTATTTCACTCAGGAGCATTCTCACATACTCTCCCCGTTCTCTCTGATTTTAGAAACTTTTGCTGATTCTCCCTTCCTTTGACCGTCACATATTTTGATCCATATATAGACCACTTTTACCTTACAGAACACAATCATACAGCATATTCATATATCAGTTTTCACACAAAGTTCATCCAACATCATATGTTTCCTTACTAGGCAGAGATCATTTACATTGTTTAAATATACTCCTCTCTTTTGAGCACCCTATATGCATTTAGAAGCATCCTTGAGCCTTAAGAATATGTTTGCTAGACACTTATTCAATAAATTCTTCTTTAGTAAATTATTTTTTATCCATTTATAATAATTAATCTTTATTTAGTGAATCGTTATTTACATAAACATTTGGTAATTCTTGCATATTTAATCAATCCATATTTAGTCAATCTTTAGAGAATCCGTATTTACCAATTAGTTATTTTATCATTTTCTACTCAATCAATCATTTATAATCTATTTTAATGAGTCAATCTTCATTTAGTGCACAGTTACTTAATGAACTAGCTAATTCTTATTTAGGCTCTATTCATTTTTCATTAATCTTTATTTTGTGAATCCTACTTTAGCTAACCTTTCTTTAGGCAATTGGTATTTAAATGATTTCTATTGTGTCAATTTTTCTTATAATTTTATCTCATTTATTAAATATTTAGTAAAGCATTTTGTAGTCAATTATTACTTAATGAATTAATTTTTAGGTAATCTCTTTTTCATTTATAGTCAACCTTTATTAAGAGAATCCTTTTTAGTTCATATTTCCTAACTTAATTTTTGCTCAATATATTCTTATTTGAACAATCTTTTTCGAGGGATTTTTAATTACTCATTATTTGCTGAAACTTCATTTAATAGGTCTTTATTGAGTTAAATAATATTTAGTGAATCCTCTTTTTCAAAGTTTGTTTAGTGAATTTTCATATACTCAGTGCTCAATCAAACCTTATTTATTCCATCTTTATTTGAGCAATACTAATTTAGCCAATCTTTGAGCGAGTGTTATAAAAATATTTTTGAACGATGAATCCCTACTTTTATCTTTCGGCTGCCTCCTTTTTACGTGCCTGGGTATCTCTTTTCTGTTTAAAGATCAACGGTAATTGCTTAGAGTTGTTGTTGGGTGGTCGTCGGACAGCGTTGACTGGGCCTGCACATTTCCCGTTTTTGCTGCCCCAGTAGATCCTTATAATGAGGTGAAAGCACATTTTAGAACTGTGGCTTCAGGAGGCGAGCTTCTCAGATATTGACCCTCTCTCATGGTGGGGTTGTGTAGGTACCTCCTAGGTCAGTTAAAAATAAATTACGTGCAGGAAACTTAATGCATGTAGTGTCAAATCAATCAAATCCCTTCCAGACTGTTACGTGTAACAACCTTTTAAATTCATTCATATTATCAAACTTTAACATTTTTATTTTAAACTAACGAAATCACATTTCATCCCTTTCTATAGCTAATTAATAATGAGAGAATTTGTGGCTCACCTCTTCTCAAAGCATCTCTGAGAAGGCATTTTACTTTTCCAAAACATATAAATCGAAGCACATCGTCTTACCCTAATGCTCGTTTTTAGTCAGTAAAGACCCCCATTATATTGGAGTAGGTCGATATTGATATGATGAATTTGTATATAATAAGTCTTATTAAGAAATCGTTCACGTCAGTTCATTCCAATAGAGACCAAACTATTGAATCGTTGTAAATGTTGTCTTTCGGACAGTTTATTTGGCACCTTGAAAACATTTTTATAGTCTATTAAAGGTCTAGGTATTAATAACTTTAAAATACCATGGAGTACAAAGAGTTATCTTTAAATTGCTTTCAACAAATTTGAGACAATTTAAACAACTTTAAAACCATATATTATGCCTTTCAAAATCGACATTGAGTTTTTGACAATCAAGAGAGTCTAGTAGACAAGAACTTAGAAAATTATCGAGTTTAATACTATTGGTCTTGGAAAAAACTGAGAGAGGTAAACAGCATTGAAAATTAATTGAAGTTAATAGACAGATGTTTGTAAAATAACTCGGCTAGTGCTCATGTGTTCTGTAAATCACAAGTGCAAACAAATATCTGAGTATAGTAGACAAGTGTTTGGAGAAGTAATGACTTTGCCTAACAAATATTTGGGAAATAATTGAGTTTAGTATCCTTTGTTCTAGAAAACACTGAGCTTAATAGGCGAGTGTTTTGGAAATCAACTGAGCTTAATAATTCTGTATTTAGCGACCTATTTAGTTTACTAGTCAAGTGTTGGCAAAATTTTTAGTTTAGTTATTTTTCTTTAATTCGAATATTCAATAACAAATTCAATATATTTTTAGAAATATTTTTTTAAAAAGGAATATCTAAATTATGGTGACAAATGGCAGTACAATATTTCCGTTTATAAATAAATTCTATTTATTTTTTCGTACGTTCCCTTACCACGATTTGCTGTTTAAATATTTTCAACTTATGATTTGAGTAGTACTATCTTCTACAACTTTAACAACTGATTATGAATAGTAACCCTCCCATTCGGGAAGAATGTAAATCCACCCTTATATTATTTTAGCAGAAAATACCTAAATTAGGGTAAATTGGTAAATATTTTCCGTATGACGTAATGGTGCGGTAGGTTTTCTTCTGATTGCTACCAATTTTTTATGGGAAAGTCTATTTATGACTCTCCTCCGTTGGTAATCACGAGAATTGGATTACATCCACCTTACAAGTCTAGAAAAATTGACGATGGCATTATTAGATCTTAAGTTTCTCTTATGCTAGCCGGAATGACCTGAATTTATGGCACAGGAATCTCATAGCTACATAAAAGAGAAAGACTCCGAAAAGATTTTCGATAAGGCAGTGTTTAGGTATGACCACTGGGTCAGATATTATAAGGATTTTTTTATATTCGCGTTATTATTTGTGGTTAATCTTAATAATAAAATTATAAAGGATGCTAGTGAGAGATGATAGTGTGAGGAAGTGGGGCCAAAGAACAATTGAGAAAGGTCCATATTAAAGAATAAAAAAAGAGTTATACTCAAGGGATTCTTTCTATTAAAAATAATTATTTTAACTAATATTAAAATAACTTTTTTTAAGGAATTTCTGATACATCAGAGAGTTTCCCTGATATTATAATAAGTTTTTATAAGGCAATTTAATTTTGACATTATGTAGATATTTCCCCCTCCCCAACAAAGAGCATGATCGAAATCTTATGATTAGGTACAAGTTTTACCACTGATTCGTTCTAGTCAATAACATTCTCAGTAATGAGCTGTCATAACGTGGGTCCTGTACTCTCATCCTTGAAAAACTTGCCTTTATTTTTTTCTTTAACGGGTTAACTACCAAGTTGGCTTTGTCTCAAATGCAAGCCTGGCTTTGATACCAGTTTTCCGATTTTTTAGCCTATTCTACCAGATATCCAACTTTTTTTACTCATTAACCAGGTTTTCCATTTCTATGCCTTTCTTAACTGTTTCCTGATTTTTTTGTCTTACATACAATTGTTCCTAATAGATTGACTCATCTGACAGTTTTCTATTTATTCACCTCATTTCATACTTTGCCTCTTTCTTTTCCTTTTTACAGTATCGTATTTATATGTCTTCCTTACAAGGTTTTTCATTTCGTTTCCTTCCTTACCAGTTGTTGATTTCTTAGCCTTTTTTATCGAAATATTCATTAAATATTAAAAAATTAGAAGCATTTTAATTTTCAAAATTCTGCATTATAATTGATCATTTTCATACAGTAGTAATATCATGAATATTGTATAAAAAATAGTGGTTCTTTTCGTATTAGTGCCATTTTATTCGAAATTAGGCCTAGAACCCGAGACTCGACTAAAAATTAGTATCCAAATGGTTTTTCATTATCTTAGAATAAGCCTACTTTACGGTAATAAATGTTTCATTTTAATCCCATTCCTTGAACCAGGGTCACTTGATCTCAGGTTCTTTCACCTAAAGCAGCGTAAGATAATCAGGATCGTCTGTATATTTTTACGAAATATCATGGAACTGTGAAGTTTCCTGTGAGACGCTTTCAAGAAATCTCAAGGCCAAACTGATTTGATAGAAGGCGTTTTTGTTGTATTTTTTGTAATCCTCTTCGTCGATCTTTTAGCCTCGTAGAAGCAAATTTGTATCTAAGGCATCTCATAAGGAGCTGGCGTAAACCGCTTTCAAAAGATGATATTGTTGATGGAATGGTATATAAGATAAATAATTTGACACTACTAGCCAAGAATGGAACTGTTCCTTCAGTTCAAATGATAGAGGTCATTATCAGCTTATGCTAACTACGAGTACTTGCATCTTAGTAGAGTCATTGCCAAAGGTTTTGAAACAAATGTATATTTTTCAGGATTTTTAAAAATTTACGTGATACAAATAATTATTTTAATATTAAATTATTGCAGTTTAGTAATAATTCAGCAATTAAAAAAATAGAAACCAGTACATTCATTCGCTCAATCCAAAATCGGGTTCTGGTCCTTTTCCTGTAATATGTCAATTCCAATCCGTAGAGTTTGCTTTTCGATCAAAAGGGTATAATGATGACAAATATGATTTAATGAATTGTGTTGTGTAATTATAATCTGGTTCGTACTATTTTTGTAAAAATGTTTAAATATTTTTCAACTCCATAAATGGTTCTTTGCAAAGAAAAGCTTGCAAGTATTGTTGCTCTGCACCAAAGTGGCTTGAAATGCAAGGAAATAGTTGCTAAAGGTATTGCATCAAGGAGCACTATCTTTAGGATCATCAATGACTTTAAAGGGACCGAGTACACTCCCGTAAAGAATTATTCTAGACGCACAGAGAGCTTCAAATAAACGACAAAGTTTTCTTGTGCTAAGGTCCCAGCTCAGTTCAGGTTGCTTCTAGTGCCAAGCTTGCTCAGGATTGGAAAGAGGCACGTATGAATGCTTTATGGGCATAAAGAGGCGAGGCTTTTCGTAAAATGTCTCAAATCGACAAAAGCTGCGAAAAAATATCATTTCGCCCAGAAGAACCTTACGTATGGGCTTCACATTTGTAGGAAATTCAAAGAATCGACTGCTGAACACTGGAGCAATGTGAGTACTAAACTGTTTAACATTATTTTATTTTATTTCTATTTTGACAGATTAATTTTGTACATATTATAAGATTTATAAAAAACCCCCCAACAAATTCCAGGCTTTGTAAATGGTAGGGATTCCAACCCATGCCATGAAGTAAACTACTGGATCGAGCCACAGCCCATCGCCTTAAAGAAAATCTAAGTAATTCCGAACTACTTAAGGAAATTTTTGAGACATCTCCTCGGGGAGGCTTTGATTTACGCGGGGGCGGAGAAACGAGGTGCGTTTAATAAGTTTGTTTGTGTTCGCATCTTTTTATAGTCTCAAATACGGCTACATCATTTTACTGGTTCTTAGTCAAGTGTAGTTTGCATTGTACACATGTACGAGGGGCTGTCAATAAGTTTTGCGAATCGGTAGGACAAAACAGAAGAAAAGTGATGGTTGTTTGTGGGGGCGTTAGGACAAGTTATGACAAGTCAGTACCTATAGCCGAACGCTCCAGCCTCGTCTATTTAAGAAGCAGTAGCTGATTGCAGATCGTCAGTCACAAATTTTTCAACAATGGAGAAGGTTCAGCAGCACGCAGTGACAAAATTTTGACCAAAGAAGGCAAGAATACAAAAGAGATCCATGAACGCATGGTTGCAGTGTACACCGACACCGCCCCTTCCTATGCAACCATTGCTCGCTGGAATAGAGAGTTCTGCCATGGTAGTGAGCCTCTGGAAGATGACCTCCGTTCAGGGCCCACGTCAGACATGACCAACGAGGACAATGTGGCCCGTGTGGAGAGGATGATCCTCGAAAATCGACCGGTGGACGTCGGAGAAATCGAGCGAGAACTTGGAATATCACATGGAAGTGTTATCAACATCATCCACGACAATATAGCCATGACGAAGGTCTCTGTGCCCATTGGGTCCCTAGAAACCTCATGCCGCATGATCGACTTCAACGTCATCAAAGTCCACAAGGCCAGAGTTGCACAAGCTGCTGTGCGTAAGTGCAGATTCGAGGAGCTCAACCATCCCTCCTACAGTCCAGATCTGGCCCCTACCGACTACTTTTTATTCCGCCAGCTCAAGGCTGCACCGCGTGGACGCCAGTTTGGAGACGATGAAGATGTCCAGCTCGCCACCCAGGAGTGGATTGAACAGCAGTCGGGAGATTTCTGGTTGTCGGGAATTCGAAGCTTCAGGGACAAGTGGCGCAAGTGCATTCAAGTTGAGGGTAGTTATATTGAAAAATAATAAAACACTTCTCCTCATATCTCGTTTCCTTATATCCGAATTGCAAAACTTATTCACCACCCATCGTATGTATGTAATTAAGAACAAACTATATATATATATATATATATATATATATATATATATATATATATATACATATATATATATATTATACATGAATAAAACGTTTATATATACCTTTTCTTTGGTCTCTCAGGTCAACTAGATACAATGAGATCACCTTAGTAATATTCGTTGCTTAAACTATTTTCAATTTTATAATTTCCAGTTTTCTTCTTGGAAGCATTTGTAAATGCATAAATTTACAATTGAATTAAAACTCACGATATTGTATCTCTTTAAACCAGAGTCCTAATATTTAGTAGTGAAATTTAAAAGATTTGACAGTTTTAGAGTGAACAGAATTTTGCCCAAGCTCTTGTCGTTCAAACTATCCTTCTAAATGCTCGAAAATTCCATCGTCAATCCCGATTTCTTTATCTTCTGCGCAACTCGTATTGGTTATTTTCGTCTGTAAAAAGTTCATTTTCAGTTTAAGTAAGAGACAAGTATGCAATAATTCAAATATCATTCCATTGCAATTCTTCTGAACTTGAGGAAAATAATATGAACAGAGCGAAGATAGCTTAAATATTTCCTAAGGAATCAAATTAACTCACATTCCAGTACAAACAACTCTTGAAAATATCCTCAAGCACTGCTGCGAATAGTTTAGAGCCGATTGGGGTCCTTCGTCCCACCTATTATTTATTTGTATTTTACTGCTAAGTAAGATATAAATGACGAAACTAAATGAGAATTTCTCAAAGTTTATGTTGGTATTAAATGTTGATTTTAAGAACTGAATCCGAGTTTATTAAGTCAATGTCGTTTTCTTAGGTATCGAGTGCTAACATCGAGGTATTACAAGGAATGATTACGGCGTGATAGAGGAGAACCCTGAGGAGGTTGCAGGTCGGTAGACAAGCAAAGTTAAATCATCAGAAGCGAAATGCTTCTATGCTTTTGACGTAACTTATTTCGAAAATGACTCATACTAGTTCTAAAATATGGATGTAAATTTAGACACTCAACAAAAGCACGCCTAAACTAAGGACGATTCAGAGAAACACGGAACATACTTGTTAATAAACCTCGCAACTACCAAAAATAATAAATGGATAAGAACACAAACACAGTTGAGAGATAGAGCAAAAAATAATGAAAATCCTAAGTAGAAATGGTCATGACACAATACGACAAGAAACGATATTAAAATCTTAAAATGGATATAATTATACAAAAAGAGAACCGGAAGACAACTAATGAGGAAAGGGGCAAACTCGAATGCTAGATATGCCGATATACATCGACACAATTAGATATTTGTGCAGATTTCAGATCCCTAAATCAGCTTAGAGATTATGCGCGTGAATATACGCTTACATGCTTACACACTTTGAAGAACAAGCTGTGCACCCATGCCCGCCAGTGTCCACGCAAGGGGTCGCGATACCCCTGACTCACCTTTCTTGGCGAAAGCTTCCGCGGTGATGAGGGAGACGAGGAGAATCCCTACGGACAAGACACCCCCTTTCCGGGATCGCGTAAGCAAAGACCCATCGGAGGTTAGGGGGCAAGACTCCCCCCTCGGCAGCCCCATCGGGATCGAGGACGGGAGGAGGGGGTTCACTTGTCTTCACATCTGCAAAGAAAAAAAAATTAAAAGGGGGAACTAACCTTGGGAGTCTTCAATATAGGGAACATATGACTATCCCCTGGGGTGCTACATCCGTGGCCTAATTTAGGGCTAAGGGTCAGGTTTAAATTAGTTCAATGAAGCCCTGTCTGATGTCTATCTCAGTGGAGACAACGGGTTTAACGGAGGATGCGTCTAAGAGTCGCTAGTTGGAGCCACAAAAAGGTTGCCTCGAATTGCCACTCCCATTCGATCACTGATTAGAGCTAATGAGGATTTACCTTGTTCAACGTGTGAAACGGTGACTCTTTCTCTCAATTTTTAAGAAGGGTTCACAAATATATAATAATCGTGGTAACCAATCGAGGAATATTCACTGAGTGGTTGTCTCTTTTCGATTGTTTCGATGCTTAGAAAATATTGATTGCACAAAAATGTTTTTCCTGAATCAAAATAGGACTCTGTGGCACGGGCGGAAGTTGTAGTTGTCCTAGTTTGGATTTGGGAGATAGGGGGAGGGGGCATTTACTTAGTGATAATATTGAACACTTCAAATGGTAAATAAAGAAGGTTGTACTCGCAGCATAAAACTAGCAATAGCTATTTTTAAAAACCTTATTCAAACCGACTCTATTTCGCTCTCTCTTTCTCATTATCTTTAATAATTATTTTGTGGCAAATTATCCCATAATCACACTTTCCTTCGTATCCTGCATCTTGTTATTATGTTGCTCCATGTTAGTACCTGCCTCAATGCGCCTCTCTAAGTTATCCCTCACTCAAAGTCTATCTCATTTCCTCGCTCACTCTCCAGT
The DNA here is from genome assembly GCA_963969495.1 of Ceratothoa steindachneri. Taxonomy (NCBI): domain Eukaryota; kingdom Metazoa; phylum Arthropoda; class Malacostraca; order Isopoda; family Cymothoidae; genus Ceratothoa; species Ceratothoa steindachneri. Next base: position 43,170,384 of record OZ018323.1, on the reverse strand, counting down.
TCTCTCTATCACCCTACCGATATCTTTACCCTTTAATGCCTTTTTTTTAAAAAATATGTCCTTATCAGATTTTATACTTTGTTTATGTACTTCTCCCTGCCTCCCTGACCCTCTATACCCCTGTTTCGCCCTCGAAAACTTTGCCCGAAATTTGCTAGAATATATATATCAATAACAATAAATATCTCCGAAAATGTTTACGACGAGACACAAAATGGAGATATGTTCGAAGTTATTCAAAAACGGTTTTTAACGGCTCTCTGTTTTGTAATTTAAAATTTGGTGCGCACCGTATTTAAAATTGGCTGCGCCTGTCACCATGTAGGTGCATATACGAGTATATATTATATTTATTCTTATATGTGTGGAGGTATGTTTGCGTTTATGTATTATTTGTGGACGTAAGGAAATACGTGGTGAACAATAAGTTCAAGTTCTAGAAATTCCATGGGTTAATATGAGCGGATGAAGTGGTTCAATTTCTAGAACTTCCTTAGATTAATATGGGCGAATAAGATAGTTCAATTTATAAAACTTCCATAGATTAATATGGACCGATGAGGTGGTTCAAGTTCTAGAACTTCCAAAGATTAATCTGGGACTGTGATGTGGTTAAAGTTCTAGAACTTCCATAGATTAATAAGGGCGGGTGAGATAACTCAAAGGCTAGAACTTCCTTAGATTAATATGGGCGAATGAGGTGGTTCAAGTTCTAGAACCACCATATATAAATTTGGGCGCATGAGGTGGTTCAAGTTCTAGAACTACCATAGATTAATATGGGCGCATGAGGTGGTTCAGGTTCTAGAGCTTAACCAAGTTAATATCAACCAGCAAGATATTATATAATAGCACGACTATTTTTATCGTTTCCACGTCACTAATTTGCCACAAATTGAGGTTGGCGCGCTTCAACGCCACTTAAATGTACCCGCCCTTCCCACCTCCTTAGTACCCATCATCCCTTGTAAAAAGACTTCTACACCCCCCCCTCGCAAAACACCTCCATGCACATCTATTCGACACAATAACATCCACTTCCTCCTCAGTCAGTCCTCCATTTTTCTTTCAAACACTCATTAATTTAATCAGCCCACATTTTAGGTGGTCTTCCAACCCTTGCCACACCCTGACCCTCACTCTCGTAGTCTCTTCACAAGTCTATGGCCATCTATTCTTCTTACATGTCCCTACTACCATAACACTTTCGGTCACACCCTTCTCCACACCATAAATATCATTTAACCAGTCGTACCGTACTCTATCTAACTATTCCGTAACAAGCATTCAAGTTGTCCAATTGTACCTCTCTTACTACACTATGTAGATCTTTCCTTCTTCCATAACATAGTTTCACCTTCATACACCAACGTTGGCACCAACATGCCCCCCATGCGGCTTCCTGGCACAATCCACACTCAAACTCTTGGCATTTACTCTCTCTACAGAGACCTTCTCCCAGAGATACTTAAAACTTTCCACATGTTTATGAGGAACAGCACATACTCGAATCTTACACTTCACGCTTTTCTATTTCCCTAAATTTGTCATTTCTTGTCATCCTCTCGAGGATGTAAATGTACCGGAACTTTAGCTGAATACTAGTACCCTTTTAACTGGCGAGTTCTACCGTTTATCGGTGTAATATCATCCAACGAGGACGCTCAAGCTCAAGAACGTTTTGCATTGATATCAGCTTCGTCTTAATCTTTAGTTATATAACTTTAGCAATTATTGTCGCTCTCAAAAAGAGGTCAAAGTTCTAAAAATTTAAAAGGTTAATGAAAAACTGCGAGTATTGACTTCTAGAACTTTATTAGGTCAATTTAAGTAAGGATCGACTTGACTTCAGGTTTTAGAACAACAGTTTAATATCATCCACTTGTGAAGTTCAAGTTATAGAACTATTGAGGGTTAATATCACCACCACCAATGATTTCAAGTTTTATGTCTTTAATTGGTTAATATATTACCTACGAAGATATAGTACCTACTTCAAATTCTAGAAATTTACCTAGTTACTATTACGAGGATTTTGCTCATTCTGGACATTTGATTAGGCTTTTATTTCCATTTTTTATGTCCTTTATTCTGTCATCTTTGTGTGTTTTAAACCTCTCTACTTTGAGTCATTATGCCCTCCAATCGAAAACGAGTCACTATCTCTAAAACATCAAAATGACAAAAACGTCAGTATGTCCAAATTATCCGGAGTACTTCAAGGTTTGCTTTTATCCCGCTGTTCTTTTAAATTCCTAACTCAAAGCAACCGATCTCTCATCAGACCATTCACTCTTTGCCCCAATCAGGTGGTTCTCTCATCCCCCCTCACCACCCGTTCCCCCCAAAGGGCGGGATAATGGACACAAAAGCGACAACCTTGTCCCAAAACTCTCGCCTCAATTATTGATTATTTATGGTAATTATCATTATCGATAGGACCATTATGTCCACAGAATGGACCCGTCTGCTTCGTGTTCTTCGGAGGCGGATTAGTCCTAAAGCAGCGTCAATCCGTCGGAATCGTCTCATTCAGAGCAATTTGACCAGAAAACTCCGAGCAAATAACCCGCAGGGGAGGCTTGCAGCCGCAAGGGGTGGTTTCCAGGGTGGGCAAAGCATACCCCACCCGTGGGAAAGCTGGGTGATGCAAGGGCGGCAGGACAGAGTTCCTTTGCGTGCTGAGTAGGCGGCGTCGGCAGTGCCCCTCTGTGTCTAAGGGGCAAAGTGGAATTCACGATAAAAGATTGGGATTTTGGGACGAGAGAATGGAGGGACTGGGAGTGAGAGTAGGATTCGATTGGGAAGAGGGATTAAAGTGTGAGAAAGGAGAAACCGGAAACTGAAAAAATAGACACAAAAGGAACAAATGGGAGAAGAAAAGAGCAAAAGAAAGGCCAGATTCGCCTGACAACTAAAGACTCCGGATCTTATCACACCAAGATTTAAGACGAATAAAGGAAATTATTAACAGTTCTACTAGTAATAATAGTAATATAAGTAAGGGTATTTATTATAGAAAGTGTAGTATAAGTAATAAAGGAAACGTTAGTATTAACAATATTAGTATGGGTAATGGTATTATAAATACGAGTGGTATTAAAACTAGTATGAACGGAAGTATCAATAATGCTAGTATCATTCGTAGTAGTTTAATCATTATCGGTAGAACTAATATCAGGAAAAGTATCATCAGTAGCAGTAGCATAAATATTAGTAACAACAGTAATATTAACAATAGTAGTATGGGCAAGGGTAAGGGTATTATAAATAAGCGTAGTATCAGTGATAGTAGTAGAGTAGCAATATCCTTTAGAGGTAGTATCCACAATACTAGTATTAATACTAGTAGTATAATAAATATTACCAGTATCTAGTATCAGAAATAGATAGTATCAGTAGTAGTGGTATGAAGAGTAACAAGCCCTTTCACTAACTGTAGTCTCAATAATAGTAGCATTTGTAGCTGTATAGCAACTACAATCGTAGTAAGATCAGTAGCCGTAGTATCAACAATACCATGATCAGCAATGGTAGTAGTGTTCGCAGTAATAGTATATTCGTGATGGTAGCATTTGTGTAGCAGTAATGGGAGGAAGATAAGTATGCGAAGTATTAATAGTTGTATTTGTTTTGAACTTGTCTTACCATGGATTTGCATCATCTCACACCAATCTCAGAGGGAAGCTACAGTTCAAAATTGGGTTCTGACCAATTTTGGAGCATCCCCAGTGAAGCAGATTGGACTCGAGACTCCGTCCGGTGACTCAATAAACCCAATGTGGCTTAGCTTTTCAGCGGCCTACCCTCTTGGCCTAATAGTGCCTTCACATCCCCCATAATTCCAAGAGAGCCGCCTTCTCAGGGCCCGGTGCCGTGAGTGAGCTGGGAACGGGGTGGGCTTGAAGGAAGGCCGTTTTTAGAAAACATAAAAAAATACCTTCTAGAATTGTTTAAATTATTTCAAATTTGCTACGAGCTGTTTAAAGATAACTGCACTAAACGCAAAACATTTATTAAGTTGTATTAAAGCATAAATTACAGCTAAATTTCAGTAATAAAACCGTGCCTTAACCATTTATAAACAGAAAAATTGCTGCGTGAGATGAAAAATGGGTTCTTAAGTGCAATGTCAATGGCAAGTAATAACGACTTGGTCTCTAAAAACAGAAGCATATGATTTGAATTTGGATGGGATGTGAAAGAGTTAATCATTATAAGCTTTTCAATAATAAACAATCAGTTACTGCATATCTACTTATATGTTCAACAATTATTACGTTTAAATTAAGCTATTGATCTAAAATGTCCTTCACTGGCGAAGCAAGAGGGTGTTCTCTTTCATGACAATACACGTCCACACGTAACACGTTTCACCCTAGAAAAAAATAATGCATTTGTTTGGGTAGTTGTTCTTCCTCATTTTCCATACTAACCAACCTTGCACCATCTGATTGTACCAGTTAATCAAATCGTTACAACCTTGCCTAAAGGACAAAAATTACTCTTATATGAATGAGGTAGAAGGAGATATTAAATCGTATATTCCATCAAAACCGAAAGAATTCTTGAAGAAAGGCATTTGCAGAAACAGCATTGTCAATATTGATGGAAACTAATTTGCAAAATAAATGTATTTTTTGTATATTAAAAATGATTTTATATTCATTTAAAAAACAGTAAATTGTAACAACCTAATAAATAGTTCACTCTATACGAAAACTGGCGCTAGGAATTCTTAAGTGTTTGTCCATTCAAAAGGAAAGAAAATGGCAAGTCTATTCCACAATGAAGGATAGATTACCTATGTCGAGATTTGAAGAAGTGTATAAAATGACCGTAGACTGTGTTACTCTGTGATTATGATGATGACCATGAATTTTAGGTCGAATATACACATTCATCAAAAGTCAGGCCATTATAGTTTTTTTAATATTTAACCAGCTTTCCCCAAACTCTTTCATTTCATACATCTCCATGACCATCATATCTCTATCTCCATTATCGGATGACGCGTGCTCAAGAGGAATATTACAGTCCATCATATATTTTCTTACCACTCATTTAACTACTCCTTCACATTTTTTAATATTCAATTTAAATCTTGCATTAATTTTGCTGAAAAATATATTAGAAACGCAAGCCCCCAAATCATTCTTAACTGTTCCGTAGATATTTTACTCCTTGCATAGCGCGTACCGATTCATTTTTAACGCTACCTCAGCCGTACCTAACCAATGTGTACATTTCTACCATTCAGCGTAGTCTCAAGTTAAATATGTACGTCTTTAGTTTGTGCATGAGTGTTGCATGGGAGCACCTCCCCATGTGTGATTCACTATTATGTTTAGTCTCTCATCTCCACACCCACTCTCCCCGACAGCAGAACGAAACCTCATATATCATTTTAATTAGCCACAAAACTTGAGATTCTAAAACAAATCCTTTTAATTAACGTTAAGCATTTTGAAGGCATCACTTAACGGGAAGCCACTGCTGACAGCTACACCGAACAGTTCTCACTCTTGACAACTACACCGAACACTGTCACTGCTAACATCAACACCGAACGGAGTGCAACTGCTAACATCTACACCGAACGGAGTGCAACTGCTAGAATCTACAGTACACACCGATCCACGCCAACTTAACCTTAGGTGACCAGAGAATAAAAGCTTAAGGCCTAAATAGATAGGTGTGTAAGTATTTGGATGGGTGGATAGATAGATATGTGGATGTTTGTTAGAGAGATAGACTTGTTGATTAGGAGTAGAGAGATAAATATGGATGGGTGGGTAAACTGATAGATATGTGGATGTTTGTTTAAGAGATAGATTTGTTGATTAGGAGTAGAGAGATTAATATGGATGGGTGGGTAAACTGATAGTTATGTGGATAGATAGATAGACAGATATGTTGAATAGGTGGTTATACACATTAGTATGAGGATGTGTGGTTCAGCAGATATGTGGATGTTTGAGTAGATACACTTGTAAATGGGGTATAGATAGATTGACGTGGATGGGTGGTTATAAAAATAGATATATATCTAGATGTATTGATAGACAGATATGTAGAGGAATGCACAGAAATATAGACAAGGTTTAAAGGCTCTATTTGCTTATCATTATTATTATTAACCTAAAACTGAAACGCAAACCCAACGAGAGCACTTTGCCAGTTAGTTTGTGATGGATGGTTCGTAAAGAAAGTGGCAAAGTTTGGGAAAGCGAAAATAGTAGGATGTAAATCGCTCGAATTGCAAAAAGGAGAGACTAGCTGTGGTAATGCAGAAAATCAAGTGAATCTCCGCAATCCTTTGAGAACAAAGACAAAAATGGAAAGGGAAAAAGTAATCAAAACTTGGATGTAAAAACTCCCGGTAAAGAAGTAACGGAAGCAACACCTATCTCGAGAGTTTTCGCGACTGGTAAAATTGTGGAAGTTAAAATAAGGCGAGTAGCAAAAGGGGATGCAGGATTTCCTCTGGCTTAAGGCGCGAAGAGAACTCTCCGACTGGACAGTAGGAAGGACATAAAAATGGATCGAACCAGAATACTCTATTCTTTATTTATGGCATTAGAGTCACCAACCGCTTCCACATAGTGTGGACGGTGCACATCAACGCAGTTTAAATTGTTTCTTTTTTCATTATTCCGAGTCCTTAACATCACCTACTTATAATGAGTAGAAAACCCCCAACCCCACACGTATGACCCTCACCATGGTCCAGGAAACACCCTAAATGCTATAAACACTTCACCAGATCCTCTCAAGCCTACACTACTCCCTAACCAGGGCACCACTACTCACAACACGATTCGCCTCCGCATAACACATTTTAATATTAAATCTTTCGGTCCAAACCACCTCCTTAACGGCAATCAATCGGATATCGACTCAGAAATAAAATACGTCATACACGGGTCGTCTGGCAACAGTCCGGTGCGGTCACCATCACAAGGTAAACACATTTAAATGCCACATTAGTCTAACTGTTTCAGACATTCCCTTCAAGATGCCATTTACAACCAAACACAGTTCCACATATTCACAATCTCAGAAAAAATTTACAGATAGACGGTGTGCTGGATCTATGGGATAACTCCGTTTGCGCTTTGACCAGGCGCGGATCCAGGTGGGGGTTGGCGACAGAAGCCACCCAAACTTCAGACCAGCTTATGTTTACATTCCTATTTTAAGGTATACTTGTATTCTGTTATTCAAGGTTAATGTAATAATAATGAATATATAAAAAAAAACAGTTTTGTAAACCGTTACTATGAATGTATCTTATATGATACAAGTCTAAAATACAGATAAATCTTAAAAGTAAGGATTAAATTGAGTATATACCTTACCTGACGTCACAAACTACAATAGACCACAATTCATAACATTCTTAAGTGTGGAAAATATTCGGATCTGAGAGAGTTAGGGCTCACTCCTGTCTAATATACTGTTATTTATTATCAATACTGTGTGTAAGATAACCATTACTAATGTTCAATGCCTTTTTCTCAGAGTCCCTTAACGCGCACCTTAGAAACAATCTTTTTAAATCAGATGCCCTCGTTGGTTGATAGTTAATGAGTTTTGATAAATAGGAATATTCCCGTCTGATTATCCTAAATAAATAAAATAGTAAATCTTTGGTGTCTATATTTTTAACACTTGTAACTGTCGCAACTAATTTCCCATTATTTCGCTAGTTTTTACTAGTTGCCACAAAGCTTTTTTTCATTTACTATTTTCCTATCACCTTTTAATGTTTTATATCTAGTTTACTTCAATTATACTCTTTTACCAATAATTTAACGCAATTTGAGTGTACTAGGATTTTATCACTATTTAACTCCTTAAAGATACGACAAATTTAATACTAAAAATTTACCAAAAGACTATTATAAACAATTTGGGCAATTTGACCTGTTTTAACTGCTTTACCACTCACATTTCTTACTTTTTTCTTGATAGGTCAGTACCCCAGGTAAATACTGAATAAGGGTACAGACGGACTCTGTACACACAAGTTGAGGAGTTGAATAGTACTACCCAGAACTGAATCCGGCAATTATCGCTCTAGTCAGAAAGCACCCGGCCTTATTTCCCTTCTGGCCTTGCAGAGCAAAATACCACTCTCTCTCTCCTCTGTTCCGGAGCCCTACCTATGGAGTACTAGTGCTCTTTATCGGAGTCCAAGTATCGAAGTAACCCTGGTGCAGAATGGGTGCCCCCGTCAGGGTCACGCAATTGCTCAACTTACCTGGTATTCTTACCTTGTGGGCATCCCAGGTCCCGACCAGTAGTACTGGGAAGGGTAGCCACACACTGCTGATGCGACAACCCATAAAGAAGAAAAGTATTGTATAAAAGAGGGATCTAAAGGTTGTAAAGTGCATCATAAGCAGCTAATAGGAACGAGATTCAGGAAAGAGATAATTGAATAGAGAGACCAGCAGAGTGGAGGTGAGTGATAATCATACAGTTGATCAGCTCGGTGGAGGGAAAGAGAGGATTTGAAGGCATTTATATTTGGGGAAATTGCTAGAGGAGTGGGTAGGGAATCCAAGTATGCACACATCGAAAGCTGAAAAATCTTCGGGTTCGGTCAAAGCGACATCAAGGTAGAGCAATCTTAAGATGGTTTCCTCTAGTGTAGAATGAGAAAACAGGTCCGTAGGGTGAATAGCAGATTTGTTGTGGAAGATTTGCCAAATTTTGATTAAGTTGGCGCCAAAACACACAAATACCACCAGGAAACCTCCCTCTAAACGAAGACTATCCCCCGGTGCCCTCTGACATGCCATCGATTATCATTCTGATTTTTATATGAATTCTATTATCCGGTCAGTAGCATTTCGTATTCTAGGTAAAAGGTGTCGTCTCCGAGCAAAGGAAGGATTACTCAACATAGTTCCATATGATAGGCCTCCCCCGATGCCGAAGCGTACTTCCTTCTTCTTCTTCTTCTGCAAAAATATATATGATAGATGGATATGAGGATGTGTGTATAGATGGTATATAGGAAGGACGGATATAAGGGATGGATGTATAGAATGGATACAGAGGGAGGAAAAAGAGTATAGATTTAGAGGATGAATGCAGAAGAGGGCTATATATAACAAGAATATATGTACAGGGTGGATATTATGGATGAATACCCATCCATGGGCGAACCTCAGCGTTATTCTCTGTTCTCAGTTGCCGAAGAACCCACTACGTGTTGTTCGTACCAAGGGACAAGAAAACTAAAAAGTGCTAATTTAACACCCTGATACATGCTTCTCAGGACAACCCGGGGAAAAATAAAGAACTGAAATAAATGGAGGGGTAAAAGCGCTGTTAGATGGCAAGGGATTCACAGCATCCTCTATAAGCGTTCGCAAGTACTCAAAAGTACAAACAAATTATTCCAACGCGTTTTAATAACACTTGAACACCTCAGGAAGCACCTGATGTCCACATTGGCCATTGGTTCAAAGTATGAACAATTGATTACATATTTAAAGTATTTTAGCTACAAAATGACCCATTAAATTCAATTAATTAATGGTAGAGATACACTCAGTGGTAAGGTTGGGTGAGGTGAAAATCTGTAGAAGGTAAGTAACAGGAAAGAGGGAACTACTAGGAGCTCATTAAACTCAATATCCCTATGCATAGCAATTTCTACTAGTAATAAACAGTAAATTATGTTTCATTATTAAGTTGAAATATAAGTAAATACATTATTTAACCTAAACCAAAGCTTGAAAGTTTTTGTAACAAAATTAGAATTAACCAAAATGCAGTTCAAAGTAATTAAAATTAAATTATAATGGTAGTAATTCCTAACTAATTATAATACTTACATTAAATATATAATTGCAGGAAAAAACATCAGTGGTTTTATCTAAAAATAATAATAGGTAAAATCACTTTTATGTCTTTTGTTCAATATTTGTATCAAATATTTTAAAAAACACAACCAAATAAAAAATTACTTTGGATCATTTAATATATTCCTTCGATCAAATTTTTAAGACTCAAATTTGTTCCAACTGTTAAAAAAATCGGTCAAAAAGTGTTCTCCTCCGACCGTATCAAATTGTCAATGTTCAAGTTATAATGACTTTATAGGTCTGGAGATGAGTGAAAACGATTGTAGTGCTGTAATGGGTTGTGGAAGCGCGTTTACTTTTAATTAATTAATTTCGATCATTTAATCTATTCCTCAAATCAAAATTTTTGTATTCAATTTGTTCAAAAGAACATCTCCACATGATAACAAACTGCCTGTTCAAGGTATAATGACCTTAAGAAATGTACCGAAGTGGAGTCAACACGATGTAGTATTGTGGTTGCTTTTGGTAGCACGTTTAATTTTTAACTAAGTGCTTGTGATCATTTAAGTTATTTCTCAAGTTAAAATTTTCGTATTTAATTTTGTCCCGCACCTGCGATTTTAAGGGATCATGAATTTATAAAGTATGCTGAAGTGGAAAGAACGCGATTGTAAGATCGTGGTGTGTTCTGGAAGCACGTTAATATTGGCCTCGATTTGCGCAGCGGGACACCCGCACTTGATCACGTTCAGGCACACACTGACCTGCATCTTCTCTGTTCTCCTTCGGCCTTTTTGCTCCGTTTAACTCCTGGCATCAGTCGCTCTTGCAGAAGCGTCTATCTTAAGAGCTTAGTTGATTGGTATAACTAAATCCCAGCAAGGTCGGAAGAACCAGAGACAAATTCCACTCGGGATACCATTGGGATACCATAAGTTATTTGATACTCATTAATAATAATCCGACGAACGGAAGCATCGTATATATTAGGTCAGTCTGGAAAATTAGAAAATTATATTTTCTAGCAAATTTAAATTAATTATTATGTTGCCATTTTGTTCGAGAGGCAGTGTTTTACTATATTATTGTGGGGTGTAATGGGAAATGAAGGAAGGTTGCTTGAGGGTCGTTGTTGTGTAACAAACGAGAAAACTTTGACTCGGAACCAGATAGGGTATTCGGCCATTATCTATCTACATCTACTAGATTGAGGAGAGGTATGCCGCAATCTATATCTGACTGCCTTTATAGTCTTCTCTTCACACTTCAAGTTACGTACCTCCCCCATATTTTGACATAATCTAACCTCAACACTTTCTTTACCAAAGCCTCGCTTGAAGAGTTCATCGTCTATTTTCCCTTTTTAATTATAAGTAAAAAATAACAAAATAATGACAAAGCCTGTACTTCACTAATATTAATAGTCATGGAGAATTTCCTCCTCATCTCCTCCTCTTGAAGTTGATGTTCACCAGTCTTTCTTGAGTCTCCTAGTACCCCTTCCCTCCATCCCACTTCTTCGCTTTCAACAAAAGATAGCTCCCTAAACCCCGCCCGTAGGCAGCGCCAGCAAAGGTATTAGCCCGTCATTATACAAATGAGAGTAGTCCAGTATCAAAATGAAGATTTTAAAACTATACAAATTATGCAGACGCAATGAAATTTAAAAAGTCCCCCCGTCCGGTCCGGTGCATCTCGTTTTCTTTGATGTTTGACCTTAGCAGATAGACATTAAAAAGTTTTCAAGTATTAAACCTCATACAGAAATTTGCTGTCGGATATAACATAATATTCATGGAAGTTAGATAAGAGTTAGAGGTTATGATTTAGTTTTATAAAAGATTAATTAAATAATAAAAAATAGATGGTAAAATCAAGGATTAATATCTTAATTTTTTATTGTACAAGGAGTAGAGTAAATATAGGACCCAGAAAAGAGTTAAAGCGATGAGAGGGTTGCTTAAGTTCCTGATATATATATATATATATATATATATATATATATATATATATATATATATATATATATATATATACGAGAAATTTGAATAACAAGTGACACGGTAGATGCTCAATATCCCATACGAAAAAGGAGACTATCATACGCAAGTGATTTCGTCTTTTTATAAAAAACAAATAAACAATAAATTGGCACCTATAGGGAACCATAAAAGCTCATAGATGGTAGGCCCATTTCAGAATCAAGCTAATATGGGTGGAACCCCATCGAATATTTGTAGGCTATTATTACTTCATAATTTCATAATTTCAGCTTATGGATCGCTGGCGCTTCTTGTGGAAGATTGTTCCATCCAAACTTGACCGATGCCGTTGCTGAAGGCAAATTTTGGCATTGATGTTTTGAATTAATACCTTTTCCTATTTTTGTCATGTCCTCAGTTTGCCTGTCAAATTAAAAAGATTTTCTGCATATTCATCAACAAGTTATGTTTCTATTTGTTTTCCTCTTTCTCTTTTATGTTCAAGGGAAAAGAGATTGAGTTTTTTAAGTCTATCATTGTAGCTAAGATGTTTTATTTCCCTTATCCTTTTCGTGTAGTGACGCTCTATTCGTTCTATAATATCTACATCTCGAGTTAACTATGGAGACCAGAATGGAGGAGCATAATCTAATATAGATCTAACTAATGACGTCTATAGTTTTAACATCGTCTCTCATTTACACGTTGAGACGGATTGCCTGATAAATGATGCGACTTTTGTTGCTTTATTTCTAATTGCAACGCATTGACTGGAGAAATTTTATTTATTTTCTATTTTAACTCCTAGAGTGTCCTATTATTTTACTTTTATAATCTCGATAATTTGGAGAGAGTATTTAAATTTAGAACTATTTTTTCCGAAATGTAAAAGCCCCGCATTTGACAGCATTAAGTTTCATGCCAGATTCGTTGCACAATTTAATTAAAATATTCGGGCAATTTTTTAAACAGTTCCAGTCTTCCTAATCCTTTATTATATGCCCAAGACCAAAGACCAAACAAGGATCAAATAAAAATTATGAAAGAAGGAAGAGAGAAATAGCAAACAGAATAAAATAATATAAATTCTTTTCAGGTCACTCAACTAGCCTTTAGGCGTGTTTCCCAACTTGGGCGCTAAGGCCCCCTTGTTGTCGTTTGTTGAGGTACAAGGGGACGCTGTAAGATGTTGCTTCACTTAAGAGGGGTTAAATGCACACTGGGGGCCTTCGGTATTTATTCAATGTTAACCATATTAAGTTTAAATATTACTCAATTATTAGAGCATACCTACTTGTTAGATCTGTAGAAATCTATCGAAATACTGGAATTCTATGGAAAGCAAAAAATCTGCGGAATTGCAGTAATTTTATAGAATTCTACAGAAATTTCTACTGGATAACATTGATGTGTGATTGTAAGGGAAAGGGACGCCAAGAAGAATACCCCTTTTATTTGTTTCCTGAATTCCTTTCCTCCCTGTGTCTCTAAGTATAACTTCACGTGGAGTAAGCTCTGTATCCAAGGAGAAAAATAAAAGAAGAAAGAATTTGAATATAGGTAATCATTGCCTTACAGGTTTACTTAAGTTGGGCGCTAAAAGATTTCACACCTCCGATGAAGTGCTAATCTCTGTAGTCGGAAAAAGGATAGCCAAAAGTTCCCACTCATATCGTTAAAGACGATTAAGACCTGTGTCGGGCGACAAAAGCTAATCTCTCTAGGCGCCGGAAGCTTTCTCACAGACGTATGTGCCTTCCAGCGATCAAGCACCATAAAAATGGACGTCATATTAATACCCTGGGTTTTTGAAGATCGAGAGATTGAGTTTGAGATTTCGTCGCCATCGGTTCAGATCGTGTGTCTGTTTCCCCAAGTTCCTGGTATTAAGAGCAAGCCTCGAATCATCGTTTCATCCCCAAAGGACTGGCCGAGCTTCCACTCGTCCCATCTGGAACCCCTTCTCAAGATCTCCAGTTTCCCGTGTGAGATTTCGTGCCGAGCCGCGAGAGAATCTCGATTTTTGGAGGTTGCACTTCTCTGGAGCAGAAGTGCCATCGTCCGTCTTCAAGGAAGATCGTGAACTACTGTAGTCTTCTGGTCCCCCCCCCCTTCATCCTAGTCACCATCAGGATATTCGGGCGAGAGTCACGACCATTTTCGGTCTCCATTCATCCGCTTCCCCTCGCTAAAGGATTTTTCTTCCTGGAGGTGACTCCCTTTAAAGTAAAACGACCCCTGATTGCATGTCCTGTTAATCGACTCGCTTTCCGACTTTTAAATATTCCTTTTGTATAACTGATTTATAGTATCCTATTTAAAAGATAATTAACAAGTAATTAACGTTACCTGATTGCCAATTTTCTATAGTCTGTAAATATTATCCTTATTCACATTTCCTATATCTCCCGTAAGTATCTATATGTTAACTAGTGACTTATTAAAATTATAGTTTTGGTTTTTACTCTTTAAATATATCCTTGAACTGCAACTTGGTAGACTCATTAAAAGGTATCGGCCCCTGTATTGGAATTGCACTCTTACACCTCGTAATCAACGGATTACTTGTACGAAGTGAACGTATTTGTACGTAGCGAAGGACGCGTACGTACACTAGAAGATATATGTGTGTATAACTGCATATACACATATTCTCCTGGCTTTTATCTCTTTCCTCCCAACCAATAGATACATATATGTATATATAGACGTATGTCTTCGGAGTTGACCTATACCTCGACAGTGTTAGTGTGCTTGTTTTTCGCTCAGTTGGTGTTACACCGCAGGGTTGCCAAATTGGCAATCTCGGTGTCATAATTCATGAAAATTGATTACCCTTTAACTTTGTGGCCACGAAAAATCAGTGTGTCGATACTGTTATACAGATGTAAAATTCTATGCAATATTTGTATAGCTTAATATTGTAAACGCTTTGTATTAACAATATTGTACGACTAGTTGTTGTTACTTATTCACGCGGCCTTTGGTTTGCGTTGACGTGTTTTATGCAAACTGTTATTGAAAAGGTTTGTTTAATGACGTTTCAATAAACCACTGAAAACTGACTTATAGTTTCCTATAACTTCTTCACTAAAAGCAAACATGCTTGAGCTTCGTTTTGTACTTGTATAAAACATGTACGTATCAGCCACACTCTCTTGAGTCTACGTCTGTTTTGGACTGCTGTTAGTTTCCGGGTAAGTTCTGTGTTGTTAAATGTTGTTCCTTTGCGTGTTCTTAGTTATTAAGCGCTTTTTTGCAATAGTTTTCACATAAGCTTTGATGTTGCAATTTTTTTTATAAAATCTACCCATATTGTGACAAATAATGGTGATTTTTGTATAACTTTAATAACTACATATATTCAAACTAAATCATCGTCTTGGTAAAAAATAATTTTGGTGTTTTTCCTCTTTTCAGTGTTATATTTGTTGTGCTCGAATATTTTAGTTTTGAGTTCGGCGTAATCCCTGTAATCATTATTGGTGGTAAAATTCTTTGTTTGCCATTTACTGATCTATTTGAATTATAGTGACCATGTTTAACTACCCATAATCATGCCTGAAAACTCCTAAAATGTGCATACAATATAGTGTTGAATATTTGAAGTTTGATTTATTAGTTCTCCAAATAACACCCAACTGCTAATGTACCTTCTCTGTGAGAAAGCGTTCTCTAACGAGGCCATAAAACCATCCCGACTTTCTGATCACTTAAAGAAGATTCATCCTGATAAAGAAAAAGAGAATTTGTCATATTTTCAAAATTAACTAGACAGATTTAACAACAGAAAAACTATTAGTTCCTTTATAACAAAACGATCCCCAAAATGCGACGATTGACTTGTTTGTTCATATAATATCTCCAAATGATTGTCAGGTCTAGGAAGCCTCATACTATTAGAGAAGAACTGATTTTGCCAGCTATAGAGGAAGTCTTGCCTACAGTAGTACATCACCCTTCACCAAGCATAATTGCTAAAGCGATTCAACTTAGTAATAATACTGTTCAAAAAAGAATTGACGAAATGGCCAAAGACATTGAACAAATCCTGTGTGACACAGTTATGGTTCAGCAATTTGGGTTACAATTGGATGAGTCTACTCTGCCAGGCAATGAATAACTACTTTTAGGATTTGTTCGCTTTATTATAAATAACAGAATTGATCAAGAGCTGCTTCTTGCAAAGGAACTTGAAACAAACACTAAAGGTGAATCTATTTTTACTGCAGATGAACAGTTTATCAAAGAAAAAGATATCCCAATGAGCAATATTATTCCTTGCTTCCAGCATTAACAGGGTGGTATAGAGGTTTTCTTGCATTTTTGAAGAAAGTTGTGCCCGGTGTTTTTTACAATATATTGCGTAATTCATCGACAAAATCTGGTTGCCAGGAAGTTGAGTGGACGGCTTAATAAATCTCTTAACGTTGTTATTATATCAGTGAATAAAATAAAATGCCATCCCTTAATTCCCGAATATTTCGACAGCTCTGTGATAACAATGATGAAGAATTTGATCGCCTCCTTTTACATACCAAAGTGAGATGATTATCGGAAGCAAACTGTGTTTAAAGCGATTTTATTCACTTTCAACAGCATAGTTAATTTTTCCAGAGAATAAATGTGGTCATTTGAGTGATTAACTCTTAGCTCGCAAGAAGGATATTCCCTATTTAACATATATCATAAACATATTCAACGATCTGAATTTGCAATTGCAAGGCTGTGAAATAACTCTTATCAAAGCAAAATCTAAAATTTGCGCATTCTTGGACAAGCTTTCCTTCTTCAACAATAATATTTGTCGTAAGAATTTGTCTCTGTTTCCAAATCTAAATGAACTAGAATATAATCAGACAAATAGTTCCATATTGGATGATGACATCTTGATTTATTGCAAACATTTTAAAACGTTACACGAGGACATGGAAGGGAGCATAGGTAACGAATACTTAATTGGTAGCTCAAAGTCGGGCGATTCCATAGTCGGGCTAGCCGGGAAAAAACAAAAATCGTTCTCATTTCTTTATTTTTAAGATATTCACCCCAAATTTGGAATAAAGCACCTAGGGACCAATGTACTTCGAGCTGTGAAGTCAAATTTTTATTCGACGAACATATTCGGCGTGACGAACAAAAGTGTGACTTATTTAATGAAAACGAAAGAATAAAAACCTTATATTTATAACCGATGTTGGTTATATTCAATTCAATTTTATTTAATAAGGCTGTGTACAATGAGATTCTTAGTTAACAAAGGGTGTTCACTAAAATCAAATTTAAAAAATTCCATAGGTTTTCCAGGCACTTTAAAAATAATAAATGGCAAAATATCTAATTAAAACTTAATGAAAAATGGGTATATTACATTTAATTACAAACATATTTCAAGGTATATTCTAATAAATTAAATAAAGTAGGCAGCATCAATTAAAGAAAGAAAGAAGAAATCCCTTAAAGGCCCACACCTGACAATCTAGCAAACAATTATATTTCCATTAGGTATCATTTAGCTAGAACCCCGCATTTAATTTATTTTTTTAACTTTAGAAATCTTTTTCATAGCCCATGGGTGAGTACTGACTATATTATTCTGAAATAGGTGTAATAAAGTAATCGCTAGTAAGAATCTAAGGTGTGAACACTCTGTACTAGTAACCTATTTCATAGTTAACCTGGATTCTAATATCTACCGTACAAAATAAAGATACATAACAAATGTCAGTGGCTACACACACTTAAATTGACTTAGGAATTTTTCTCACTAGAAAGTTTCTTCTTCTTGTAGTTACCTTTGCTCCTGGTAGCTTTCTCGGGTGCATCCGAATTACCTTTTTTTATGACTCTTCTTTTGACTTTTGCATGGGCATGACTGTTAGCTTTTGACGCCATATTTTTGCCCATGACATGGAAGAGGGACCTGGCGATGGCAGGGACAACGGTGTTGACCAGGTTTCAACCCTTTCACAGTCCACAACGGCAAAAAAATACAATTAACTTATGATTTCAAAACTTTCCAAGATGGCAGCAGCGTCTCACCTACAGTAAATCGTAACAATGACCGGAATCGGCCCCTGGCGGGCATGGCGGCCAACAATCGCGCTACCTTATACCGCCCGACTATGGAAGTAGCAGAATCTGGAATTTGGTGAAGCTACCAATCAAATATTTGTTATCTATGGCTGTAAATATCAAGATCTCATAAATATGAAAATACCTGATTCGAAGATAAACCAATTTACATATGCTTATACAAATGAAACTAATCTTGCAATGCAAGAAGAGTTAATTGGTTTAAAAAATTACTTCGAATCGAAGCCTCTATTTAAACAATAATACTAGGAATTTTGGTTAAAAAAGAAATTCCTGAAAAATACCCAAAGCTGTTGAAAGCAGTTAAACTATAATTCATAGCTTTTTCATCTTCATATATGGTTGAAAGAGGGTTTAGTGCAGTCACTCGACTTCTCACCAAACAAAAAAAACACCGGCAAATCACAAAAAGAGGAGATTTAAGGTTACTTCTTAGTAGGATAAAACCTAGGGTGCAAGAGTTAGCCAAAAAAAAAGTTTACGAACTCATTAAAACTTATTGAAGTAAGATTTGAATGAGATTCTTCTAATTTTTATATTTAAAATAATATATCATAAAACCTAAGAACGATGAAATTCTGTTGACAGAGAGGGCAATATCAAAAGATTTAGTGTACAAGGAGGCATTAGACCAAAAAAGGTTCCCAAACACTGCTCTAGGCTATCATCCATATTTCCCACAAGGATGCTTCATTTCAGCTGATAAGCAGAGCAGTGGGAGTAAGTACCTACACACTAGGGTCCATAATATAAGGGTCAGTAAGAACAAGTGTATTTAAATATTGATGTAAGAAGTTTAACAAAACGTTGCTATGGTGTGCCATGGTGTGGATGGAGGATCATCTTGTAACGTGTGACACACAGAGAGGTTTAACAAAGAATGAGTGTAAACAAGTGCAGAGACGGAGTGAAAAGTAAAGAGTTAAGTGATATGATAATACGAGAGATGAATGTTCAAACCGTGTACAGAGGGGAGAGGAGGGAAAGGGGGGTGAGGCCAGGTCCATTAAGAAGGTCATGTGTGTGTATGCTCGTATAATATATATATATATATATATATATATATATATATATATATATATATATATATATATATAGCCTACCTTAACGTTCCTCACGCTGTACTTTATATTGCTGTTAAACCGAGGCGTTAACGCTTCATAGAAAACGTTGGCTCGATTAAAGGGAAAACTATATAGAACAATAGTTTTTGCCCATATTTAATGTTTATAGGTAGAAGAATGCCTTTAAAACGATAACTAACACATAGAGAAAGTAATCCAAAAAATACATTCAATATTTTTTTAAATTAACCAAATGTTAACATTTCAACCGATAATGCATTTCACATTGAAATCGACGGATCCTTTATTGTATCTATGTTGAACAGGATGAGTCTCATTAATTGAAGAAGTGAACAAATAATTAATAAGTTTCTCATTGTATATATCTCGGTAACAGTTAAGAGCATCTTTCATCCTGCGATTTGCTTCGATATACCTCTGTACATTTGGATCTTGTCTTTCGAGTTTGACCAAACCTGTTTCAATGAGGTTTAAAGCTTTTTTATGTTCTGGCACACAAAATCTCTTCTCCTCAGCGGATTCGATGTCGTTATCGGTGGAATTGGAATGCGATTATTTGTCTGATTCTTCGACTTGCTCTATTGGAAGTTTTTCTTGTTTATCCTCAATAAATTGACTCAAGTTTTCAGGAGTTAATTTTATTTACATTATTTTTTCCCACACAATTGAAACTTTTCCTCTAGCTGAGGTATGGTCCTCCTCTAAAGTTAGTCTCTGAAAAAATCTGATGGTACAAATTCATAAAAATACCTTTCATAGTTGAAGATTTCACCTCTGCCCAAGAATCTGAAATATTTTTATTACAGTATAAATGTCAAATTTTCCAAATATCTGCTAGCGTTTTATTTGCACCCTGTGTGACTTGGACTGCTTGTGTAAGTGTACGGCATACATAGTACTCTTTAAAGGATGTAATTGCTCCTTGATCCATAGGCTACAACAATGCCGTTGTATTGGGCGGTAAAAATATCAATTTTACGTTTGCGTGAATGTCATCTAAGGGTACTGGGTGCCCCGGGTCATTATCTATCAAGAGCATCCTCTTAAATGAAATTATATTCTCTTCGCAAAATTGTTTGGCTTCCGGTACAAAATGATTCCAGAACCATTCTTCAAATACCGTTTTGGTGACCCAACCTTTCTGATTAGATTTTCATGCTACTGGCAGTGATGATTTAATGATTCCTTTTTAGGCTCTTTTGAGATTTTCTTAACGATAGAAAAGCATAGGCTTTAGTTTATAGTCTTCAGCCTCAATTCCACCCAAAAACAACGTTAATCTCTCCTTTATAGCCTGAGGTTCTTGGAGAAGTTCTTTCACCACTGCTGATATATGTTCTGCATGGCACCGTTTCCCACAACAGACCGGTTTGATTCACATTGAAGCTGTGTTATGGTATGAATTCCTTGGTGTTGATTAATAGCGATACCTTATCTACGAAAGCTTGTGCTGCAGCATGAGGAGGACTAGTAGCTTCACCTTGTAACTTGATGTTGTGTAGATTGGCTCTAATTTTAAAGCGATTAAACCAACCACGACTGGCTACAAATTTCTCATTTCAATTAGCAGAAGAACTTGAGCACTCACCAACCAATTCTTAAAAATTGATGAAGCCTATTCTCGCAGAATAGAAGTGGTAATACGAATGCACAAGCCATTTGCTCCTTTAACTATTCTAATAATAGACTTTCCATAAATAAACACAATGGCAGGTCAAAATAATTTGAATATTTTTTCCTTCACAACAAGCAAAGCACGAATATTGCATATCAAAGCACTTGACAATAACAGGAAAGGAGGACAACTAAAATGCACGAGTAATACCTTCAAAATAGAAAATTTCCAGTGCCGTTAATTTGAGTTACTGCCAGTAAAACGAGGTGTGATTCCCAATAATGTGAGTTGTGGTGTGGACGTGAAGCAGAAACGGCATTATTTTTAATTTAGAGATATATTTCATTCATGAAAAGTGTTTTTAATTGAAAAAAACAAACCGCCGCTTTCTATCTATAATAAATCAATATACATATGTATATCTATTTCAGTGTCATAATCATATCTGTTTTGCCAAACTCATTATTAATCGCAATATTCTATAAGACATGAAATGGATAAATGCTATATGTATTATTACACACACAGACACACACACACACACATATATATATATATATCCCAAACCCTAATCTTTTTCGGCAGAAGTAGGTATTCGCCCTACCTTTTGTGGTACTGCGGTACTTCGGTTCACAGAGTATATATATTATAATAAATAAAATGACATTACTTCATCATTACATATGTATATCTATTTCAGTGTCATAATCATATCTGTTTTGCCAAACTCATTATTAATCGCAATATTCTATAAGACATGAAATGAATAAATTCTATATGTATTATTACACACACACATATATATTTATATATATATATATATATATATATATATATATATATTATATATATATATATATATATATATATATATATATATATATATATATATATATATATATATATATATATATATCCCAAACCCTAATCTTTTTCGACAGAAGTAGGAATTTGCCCTACCTTTTGTGGTACTGCGGTACTTCGGTTCACAGAGTATATATATTATAATAAATAAAATAACATTACTTCATCATTTTTTCATTTAATACTTTATACAAAAACTACAATTATCTTGTTTATTAAATAATCATCTTATATTAAACAATTTAACGTTATGTAGTCCTTTTATATAATACTTATAGGGAAAGAAAATAGTGAAGCAACTTTATTTTTTTATATAATACCAAGTCGTTGAAATATAAATTACAATTTTTTTCAAAATAAATAGATTCCATACCTTTTCACCCTCAAAGTAAAAAAAAGGAACAAATTAAAAAAGTCGAGTTTCATATTTAAAAAATTGATCTTTTAATTTTAAAAGTTGACTTTCATATTAAAAACCTTGAAGTTCAAATTTTTAAAAATGAACTTCAAATTTAAAAAGTTGACTTTCAAATTAAAATACTTGGATTTCACATTAAACATGTTGACCTTCAACTTGAAAAAAGCTGACTTTCACATTTGAAAGTTTATTTCAATTGAAAACAAATGAAATTTAATTAAAAAATGTAATATCATCTGAATTTGTATAAAATCAAGAGCACTAAATTCGCCACCGGCCTACGCACTTATTTCTTCATGGAATATCTTCTTTTATACATAAAAAACATTTGTAGGGGTCATATCTACAGTATTAATTACCATATGCATATCTAATGATAAACTGCTTAAAATGAGAAAAAATAAAATTCTCCATCAGTCATCTTCCAAACTTTTCCTACATTTCGGCCAACTCTCTAACGTGACGTTAGAGAACCTATTTTGATAGCTTGTGGGATTTCTTCTCGTTATATCCTTATTGACAGCTCTTTTGTGCCTCGAGCAATCGTTCGCATACATAACTCAGCCCTCTCAGTCACCAAGTGAGTAATTTTTTCAAATAATGTACTAAGAAAATATTTAAGAATGGATATTTGCAATACTGCTATTTCCTATCTGTATAAAATTAAGAGATCTCTGAAAACCCGAAATAATAGCTTGTAAAAAGAAAAAACTAACTGAATTAAAGGTTAGGCTCAATCACCTCCAAGGCGCATTGAGAAACGACCTTACAACCTTTTGACAACCAAAGTGGCACCATTGGGCGCTGAAATGGCCTAATGGCTCGCAAAAGACTCGGCTTGACTTTCGAGCCAAGTGTGAATAGATTGGGAATAAATTCGGGTTACCTCCCAGACGTTGGAAATTCATTTATTTTTATTTGAAAATCAACATTTAAAAATTTGTAAGTCATTTTTTAATTTAAAATCAAGCTTTTTTAAATATGAGTCAACTTTTTAAATTTAAGGTCCATTTTTTCTTAATATGAAAGTCATTTTTTTTATTTGAAGTTCAATTTGTTAAATATGAAAGTCAACTTTTTTACATTGAAGTTTTAATTTTTAAATTTAAGGGTGAAAAGGCGGTGTTACCCACAAAAGAAAAATTTATAAATAAATAGACCACGGGTATTATTATATATATATATATATATATATATATATATATATATATATATATATATATATATATATATATGTGATAGAACGAGTTGAAGCTGCGTTAATTTCAACTTCTATCACATATTATATAAAACCACGATGTTGCCCACGTGCATCTTCAAATCGAAGCTTGGCGCCTTATCGCAGCCACCGGATGTCAATGTTTAAACAAGGAGGTTATCGTCCCCCCGTTCGCCCCCATACGCCGACCTCGCCAGATTCAGTTAGGCTTATGGGCAGATAAGGCATTGTTCTCCAGCTTGGCAGTGCGTTCCCTCGAAGCTCCCACTCCATTGTCCCCCACGCCAAGGAGTGTTCTGGCTATTTATATGAAAACTTTACCACTAAGATCAGATTGGAGATCCAGATTTTCGTTGCGATACATCACCACGACTCTCTCTCCCTTTGTGCGCCAAGGGACCTCGACCTCGAGATTCACCATCACTTGTCCAAAAGGAGGACAATATCCTTTGAGTGCCAAATGTTCGAGCCTTTCGTGAGGCCAAGTCCCCAAGGCTTCCCCCTCGTGTTCAGAAGAGAACAACGTAGAACAGCCATTGTTCTTTTGAGCCCTTCGCCAAGAAACGGTTCTCACCTTTTCCCCTTGTTGTTCAGAGGAGACCAGCATTAGAACAGCCATTGTTCTTGAGCCCGTAGACAAGAGACGGTTCTCACCCCCCCCATCCCCTGTTGTTCAGAGGAGAACAACATTAGAACAGCCATTGTTCTTGAGCCCGTAGACAAGAGACGGTTCTCACCCCCCCTATTGTTCAGAAAAGAACAACGTAGAACAGCCATTGTTCTTCAAGCCGTTCGTCGAGAAACGGTTCTCATTCCCAAGACGCCACGTCAGGATCATATTATCCCCCACCTTCGGCTGGAACTCGCCAGCGGACCGAAAATTCCTTCGCGCCACCTTCCACTGCACCACTAGTGTAAAGTTACGTAAGCCAAACGTCACCTTTGAGTACTTAACCCTTTGGTCAATTCTATCCTGTGCTTTAAATGGTTTATCGAACCATCTCATCTCTTTAACTCTATATTTGTTTTACCTTTTTAAATCCTTTAAATCCTCATATTAGCCGAGCCCCCACGACCCTTCCATTCTCTGTTTATGTCAATATTTTCCGTCTTGTGTTTGTTGATAGTTATTAGTAATAAAACTCTATTTTATTAATGATAGCAATATTATTATCCTTGAGCTCAGTTCCACTTCTTAAGCATATCGAAGATACATAATATCGACCGCCAGACATTAACGCACTCTAAAGATAATTAAGGAAGTTCCCTCAACGAATAGTGATATATGGTATATCGTCGGGAGTCATTCTACGACATATATATATATATATATCTATATATATATATATATATATATATATATATATATATATATATATATATATATATATATATATATATATATATACTATTTAAATTTGGTGTCAGGTGTGGGGTTTAACGCTATATCTTTGCAAACACTGGTCTAAGTCGAGTAAAGGATAGTGTTATTCGTTATAATAATAGAATATAGTAGTTCCCTTTGGTTTTAACGATTGCTATCCCTTTTTTTTTTTTTTTGAAACTTAAGAAGCTGGAGTAGCTCAAGGATCTGTTATAATAATTTGGTTTTTTTTGTGTATGATTTTAGTCAGTGGTTATTTAGAGTAAGAAACCAAGTACGAATAGGTCAGTGCCCATATTTAGGTAGGCTAATTCTATAGAGGCATTATTCTTGTTGCAAGGAATTTTAGTTGGTTGACTAGTGCGCCCCAAGTTTTGCGGTGGTACATGACCACCTTCAGCGGGCGAACCGATTCCCCGTCGTTAGATGTTACCTGCAGTGTCAATATTATAATGGCTGGGCTGAAGTCATTGTAGCACCCATACAATTCTGTTCCGTACTTATAGGACAGAGCCCCCAAGTAAGTTCCGACCCTGTGTCTCAGGCCGCCCTTCCTCGAGGCCGAGCTAAGAAAGAAGCCCAGGAGCCCATCCCCATCAGAACCCCGATACCGTCCGATTTCTTGGAAACACTTAACCAGGACTTTAGGACGGCACAAAAGGAGTGTAAATCACTAACACCCTTAGGTGATAAGGCCCAAGACAAGAACACGGA
The DNA here is from genome assembly GCA_963969495.1 of Ceratothoa steindachneri. Taxonomy (NCBI): domain Eukaryota; kingdom Metazoa; phylum Arthropoda; class Malacostraca; order Isopoda; family Cymothoidae; genus Ceratothoa; species Ceratothoa steindachneri. The sequence continues at coordinate 43,145,180 of OZ018323.1, read as the reverse complement.
GACTGTCCGTGGACCCCAAGAAAAAAAGAACCCCCAACGCGCCCATGGAGATACCCTCGTAGAACTGGACGAAACATCGTCGCTTGTAGAAGATTACCCTGCGGAGTACCTTAAGGTAATCCAGACAGTGTGCACCCAACCGGATGCCGATTTTTCTTCTCCTTTCCTACCAGGCGAGTCTTTGGAACCCTCTGACCTGGATAGTGACGCGCAGCTGACACCACGTCAGAAGAGTCAACTACAAGAGCTATTTGAATGGAGTCACCATTTAACCACCCTATTAGCTCTTTTCGAGCGACTGGCGAAAATGGCCTCACCATTGGCCCCCGCAAATGCCATTTTGCCCACGAAACCATCAAATATTTGAGTTTCAAAATAGGACAAAGCAAGTTAGGTCCCCAAGAGAACAAGATTAAGGCAATGGCCGACATGCCCCTCCCAAATACAAAGAAGCAATTAAGATCGTTCCTAGGATCAGCTTCTCCCTATCAGCGATTTGTTCCGAATTTCGCTGCAATTTCGGCCCCCCTCAGCCCCCTTCGAAAAAAGAATTTCCCCGATCGTTTACGTTGGAATGATGTCGCTATTTCCCATTTTAATCAGCTCAAGAATAAGCTCATTTCTGCCCCCAGTGTAAAGTTGCCCAACCCGGAAAAATCCTTTGGGATTAAGACCGACGTGAACAACGGGGGCATTGTTGGAGGTGTACTCCTTCAATACGAGGATGACGGCACGAGTCATCCAGTTGCATATGCTAGTCGTCAATTATTACCACGTGAAAGGAGATATGCCACTATAGAAAAGGAAGCTCTATCAATTATCTGGGTCATAGACAAATTCAAGATGTACTTGATAGGTAAAGAATTTCAAATAGGAACCGACCACCGTCTATTAGCCTATATTAGGAATGTGCGACACTCAAACGGCCGCATCATGCGCTGGAGTTTACTCTTGCAAGAGTATCAGTTTAAAATAAATTAAATAAAAGGTTCCGATAACCAGGTCGCTGACGCCCTCAGTAGGAATGCGTTACCGAATAGCGTAGAGTAAGTGTATTTACAGGATTAGTATCTCCATGTAGGTATATACTGTCTTGTACCACTTAAATTAAGATTCTCTTGTAATATAATTAATTAATGTATATGTCTGAATTTTTTAACGCTCAATGTCTATTTTTTTTGTATGTATATATATTTGTACAAATTAATTTATGTATAAATTATTTTGTCCCGTATGTACTAATTTTATATCATTTCATTGTTCCATGGCCTTTTTTTTTCTTCGATTAAGTTGTATTAAAGGTTATTTTCCCCTGTAATCTAAAGATCAAAAAAACATATGTATTGAGGTAATATTAGTTAGGTGCAGGAAGGTACGGTTGGTCCAAGAAAACGGGTTCCCCTCAACGGAGCTCTATCGTTGTCCCTTCTCTCTTTTTTTTTCGAAGTGACAACTTCCCCCGGAATGTAGGGGTGTAATAGAACGAGTTGAAGCTGCGTTAATTTCAACTTCTATCACACATTATTTAAAACCACGATGTTGACCACGTGCATCTTCGATTCGAAGCTTGGCTCCTTATCGCAGCCACCGGATGTCAATGTTTAAACAAGGAGGTTATCGTCTCCCCGTTCGCCCCCATACGCCGACCTCGCCAGATTGAGTTAGGCTTATGGGCAGATAAGGCATTGTTCTCCGGCTCGAGTGTGCGTTCCCTCGAAGCTCCCACTCCATTGTCCCCCACGCCAAGGAGTGTCCTGGCTATTTATATGGAAACTTTACCACTAAGATCAGATTGGAGATCCAGATTTTCGTCGCGAAACATCCCCACGACCCTCTCTTTCTTTGTGCGCTAAGGGACCTCGACCTCGAGATTCACCATCACTTGTCCAAAAGGAGGACAATATCCCTTGAGTGCCAAAGGTTCAAGCCTTTCGTGAGGCCAAGTCCCCAAGGCTTCCCCCTCGTGTTCAGAAGAGAACAACGTAGAACAGACATTGTTCTTTTGAGCCCTTCGCCAAGAAACGGTTCCCACCCTTCCCCCTTGTTGTTCAGAGGAGAACAGCATTAGAACAGCTATTGTTCTTGAGCCCGTAGACAAGAGACGGTTCTCCCCCCCTACCTGTTGTTCAGAAGAGAACAACGTAGAACAGCCATTGTTCTTCAAGCCGTTCGTCGAGAAACGGTTCTCATTCCCAAGACGCCACGTCAGGATCATATTATCCTGCCCCTTCAGGGTGAACTCGCCAGGGGACCGAAAATTCCTTCGCGCCACCTTCCACTGCACTACTAGTGTAAAGTTACGTAAGCCAAACGTCACCTTTGAGTACTTAACCCTTTTGTCAATTCTATCATGTGCTTTAAATGGTTTATCGAACCATCCCATCTCTTTAACTCTATATTTGTTTTACCTTTTTAAATCCTTTAAATCCTCTTATTAGCCGAGCTCCCACGACCCTTTCCATTCTCTGTTTATGTCAATATTTTCCGTCTTGTGTTTGTTGATAGTTATTAGTAATAAAACTCTATTTTATTAATGATAGCAATATTATTATCCTTGAGCTCAGTTCCACTTCTTAAGCATATCGAAGATACATAATATCGGCCGCCAGACATTAACGCACTCTAAAGATAATTAAGGAAGTTCCCTCAACGAATAGTGATATATGGTATATCGTCGGGAGTCATTCTAAGACAATATATATATATATATATAATATATATATATATATATATATATATATATATATATATATATATATATATATATATATATATTTATATATATATATGATAGTGAAACTACTATATAGGAGCATAGAATTTATTTACATTCATTTAGAGTTTTTTATCAACTCACCATATGAACTTCATATTTACAGTTATTAGATTTTTTTTATACTGGTTTCACTATAATATACCATAACTCGCCATTAAGTTCTTTTACTTATATATATATATATATATATATATATATATATATATATATATTTATATATATATATATATATATATATATATATATATATATATATATATTATTGGTAAGGTGCTTAATATTGTTTGAAAGCATGTGATTTTGTAACTTATTATAAATCAGGGCTTCGGACAATGCCTTAACCCCTTAATGAAAGACTTAGAATTGTTGGAGTATAAGTAATCAGGAACTCCGCAAAAGTTTGAGAATCTCTTAAATGTTTTCAAAAATTGGCATGTCGAGCAGTCTGGCACTAATACGATGTGCACAGCCCTTACGTTTAGATAAATGAAAAGTTGAATGTAAATTTTAATTGTTTGAACATTTTATAAAATCAATTTGAACTTTGATGAATTTTTTTTAGATTCTTTTGGATTCTTTTGATTGTGTCGTGGTATGACATTATATTACATCAATACCATATTATATCTATGGGGGAGGGACCGATAACTTACAGGTGAACCGACTAATGGGCGGAATACCGCTAGGTTAGACGGGCTGAAATGCGAGATGAGAGTGCAACGATGTCAGATAACAAATGGAGAATGGCAAAGCTCAAGGTTATTTAAAGAGGCATGTACAAAAATATAATTTTATTTATATAAAAATAATGAGAGAATTGATCGGTGAAATTACCTCAGAGATTTAAGGGCCAAAATCACATCAGTAAACGAAGGGGGCAATTGTAGTTATAAATCCGACAATGAAGTTAGAACTTAAGGTATTACAGGAGGTGACTTTTCAAATGAAGGAGGGGAGAATTAACTTAATTGGGTTACTGAAGGGGGAAGAGGGGTTGGCTTACAGATGTCTTCTGCAGGTGAGGTGAGGCCGCTCAGAACTTCTGAGCGGGAGGTTAAAGTGATGCCTGTCCTTCAAAAAAGGGATGGGGGGGTAACTTCTGGTCCAGAAGAGAGTATTTCGGCTACCCAAAACGAAGGGAGGGAGGAGGCTTCGACAGGAGTTGATAAAAGAAGTCGGAAAAATCACTCACTGGCTGGGGCTAATTCCAAATACACAAAATAGTTCAGCTGTTACTTTGCTTTGTTGTTAGCACCTGACTTGGAACTAGGGGGAATCTTCTGGGGTCTGGGCAAGACTTCTTAACTCTGTGTCTCTTTATGGGAGTCGAGCGGCATTTATGCCCGAGGCTCTTCCCGGGGTTGGGGGGCGGTAAGCGGGAAACAGCTCTACTCTCGAATGGCCTCGAATTTTCTTGCAGAGGCTATTCTGCCCGTGTAAAAGTGAATCGTGGTGGACATGGTTCAAGACGGGTAGGCTTACCAATTTAGGCCTAACTGGTCCTTCTGCAGCACATGAAAGTTTCGTTCTGCTCAATAGATCCCCAAATCCAGAACTTCTAAGCATCGTTAGAGTCAAATCGATCGCAAGATGTTTTCATTTTAAATGACAATTGAAGATTAATAATCGTGTTAAGTAATAATTCTTTTCAAAAAAATGAGCTCATCATCATCATCACTTCATCACTAACTCTATATTTTAAGAACAGGATTTTTTGGCAAATATTAAATACTATTTTTTCTTATTTGGAAATGACTTGGTGTGTTTTGTGGATTTTTAAAAATTGATATAACAAGAGGAGGTCTTCACCACTCTTCCTTACAGAAGATGAAGTTCATAAAATTTATTTTTATATCTCTTCTTCTATAATTCTATATTTTAGCAACGTGATATTTTGAAGTGGGGGAAATTTAGATTAGAGTTCCTTTTAAAAATTATTATAATTAGCGAAGTTCCGAAAATTTATAAAATTTAACCATGGCTGCTTTTTTATTTGAAATTTTAATCTTAGTACGAAGCGCAATCCCCCCCCTCCTCCGTTTTGGATAGTGGCGAAGCCATTGCCTGGTTGATGTTATAATTGCATAATCCTGATTTATAAATCATCTCATCGGTTTTGATAAGCCTCTTTGATCACGGATTAAATCAGTCTCTAATGAGGGAAGGAACAGAGACTTTTATTTGCTCGGACACATTTTCAAGGAAATCGTTTTCGGTAGGGAAAGAATCAAGTTGCATTATAGAAAGCCGATTAAGCTTGGTAAGAATTGTAAATCTAATTAGGGATTCTTTGCAAGTTTGAAAATGAATTTTAGCACAAGGCTTGTGATTCCATGAAGTTTGTTTATCTCTGAATAACGTCTAATAAAAAAAATGGATTCTAAAGTATTTTTAACGTACAAATGAGTGGTAATTAAGATTTAATTGGTTTCTGTTAGGCAATGTAGTTCGGGACGAGGCTAGAACAGTTTTTATAATATCAGCCCGAAGAACCATGCATCAAAAGGTTCAGTTTCTATTGAAATTCTTCAAGAGAAGTCCCACGCTAAGCAAATCACAGGGTTATAAACGGTGTTTACGAAATTGTATAAACATTTATTTTATACTTATACCAGGCAATAGCTTCGCCACTTTCCCCTATATGGGAAGGTTGCGCCTTGCTACTAAGATTTAAATTTTAAATCTAAGAAAAAACAGCCATGCTAAAATTTTTATAAATTTTCTGAACTTCACCATATGTAATTCTTTGGGTTTAAAAAAAAAATCACAAAATTTCGATACTTATATTTATTTCTGAACTTCACCATTTTGTTTTTGGATATTATAAAATAATTATTAGAAATAACTTTGTTAGGATAACATAAGTCATAATCAAACTTGGTGTTCCCAATAAGGTTTCCAGGAGAATTAAATATGTGTTTAGTGCCAATAAACGTGAGACATGTATTGACAAATTAAGATTCAACCAGTTTTGGATGTAATATCCTTAAATAATACCTTTTTAAGGATATTACATCCAAAACTGTGGTTGAATCTTGTTATAGCGACAAAGGACAGTAAGAAGGCTTTGTATATTTTTTGGGGGGTAAGAAAATCCCTTAAAAATGTCTATTAGAATAGTATGAACTCTCACTTTAGGGTAAGCGAATTGTGTAAATGGTGGCCTTTTGTCTCGTTTTACCTTGGATTTCTGTCAATAAATACAATTCCTAACCCATTCACGAACGTTCAATCTCAATAGTTTCCATACAAATCTGTCAGCGAAAAATTTGAAATAAGAGCAAAAACCTAGATTTCCTAAGTTATGATAAATATAAAAGAGATGTTTGCAGGAATCAGAAGTTAAATAATGTCAGAAAATGCCTTTGGGTAGATCACAAATGATAGAATGATTTGAAGAAGGTCAAACGATCTTATGAAACTAAAGTGAGGTTGAAGAAATCTCTTGCAAACTGTTCAATTCTGAATTGGATAGTTGCCATTTAGCCAAACACTCATAATAGTAACACTAGTAAGTGAAGGAATGCTAGAATCGATAGACTTACACAAATGGGTTGTGATGCCACTTTTTGAGAGTATCACTACATGTTGCATAGTTTTAGTTTTACAAGCGCCATGTTGTATGTTCCACAGATTGCCTTGTAATCATTGTTAGATGCCCGAGAGAAAAGGAGCATCACTAGGATTGATTCTCTTATTCGGCTCTGTGCCAAACATCATTAGGGCAATGACTAATGAGTTCGAAAGTAAGAGATTCCCTTGGAGAACGTATGGCTGTAAGTGATCTATTAGCTCCAATTATTGCCTTGCATTCGATGGAGACATAGAGTCGATACCTTATAAGAGATGGTGAACATGTTTAATTGAAAGAGCTTTAAAGATTAATTACTGAATGTTAAATATTTTATTCTCTAGCATTGAATTCCTTACGAAAGTACCCGAGTATTTCAAATTCCCTTTTCAAAAGTTGTTTGTAAATCAGAACCAGGTCTAGATAGGATGCATCTAGGATGAGGAGCAATGGACAGTCTTTTGTTTTAGGTGAAACAAGAGACTTGCTTTAATTATTGTATCATTTGTGGCATTAAAGGTAGATTTTGCTTATTCATCTCATTGTGAAGTTGAATTGAAACGTCGTTTATCCGAGTTTTTTTTTTTTTTTAAACCGTGTGAAAGGAATAAAAGTAATAGAGGCATGCCTTATGAATCTTCTAAGGAAATTGATTAAACCAAGAAACATCTTCAGTACTTGTAGTGTGGTAGGCTTAGAATAACATTATAGCCCAGAATTTCGGCGTTTCCCGATAAAAAGCAGCTAACAATGTTTCTTGGCAACCCGTGCAGTTTGAACGTTTTTAAACCTTCTCTAATTGTTGCATGTCTCTGCTTCTTTTTAGGTTGCAATGAGAAAGTCGTCAACATAAACGAAACTAAGTTTAGATCATCCGAAATATGAAAAACAAAACGCTGAAACGATGAATAAGAGCTATAGATTCAAAACCTTTAGGGGTCTTTTAGTCTTTATTTTCCGCAACATCTCAATGTTGCAGTGAATTCAGTAAAATGATAGAGAGAAGTAGCTATCATGCATATTGACTGTGTTTAGTCATCGGAAATTACAGGCTAGGCAACACGAGTTGACTGGCTTCTGAAAGAGATGAAGCAGGACTTAGGTTATAGCTTGAGCTGGGTCTTACTTTGCCCTCCGGCTATTATCTCAATAATTTAGGTGAGAATCACCTTAGTTTTTTCACAACGGAGAGGCTTTTGGCCAAATTTTGGTGATGGTAAACGTGAAACAATTTCGTTACCTTTTTAGGAACGCTGATTTTCATGCTTATACAATTGACTATACCTATGTATTTATTGTGCAACTCATTATTTTAACATATATTTCTTCTGTATTCGAGCTTCATATTGTTAAATTTAAACTCTTCAATTACATCAGGTTGCCCTTTGACCTTAATACTACATTGTTAAAAGCCGTGTGGTAATTAAGAAATAGATGAGGTTAACCATTAATTACGCCCGCTCCTTGATACAGTCCGAAACGCATTCCTTTGATGCGTTGCTTCCCAAATTAGTCATTAAAAACTCTCCCCGCTCAGTGGTACAATTGTACGACCATCTAATGCAAAGCTATATTTGCTCTGTATTGAAGAAGGAAACGACTCCATACTTGATCGAGAATCGTCTACTCAAATTGAATTTAAATTTAAAGTCAAGATTCCAAATAGCCGCCATTCAAACAGAGATAAAAATCGCTTCCCATAACTCTATCGATTCAAACGCAATTTCGAGATCGGACGTAGGTAACTTTTGTCGCATTCAGGAAGAAACTTTGAAATGAAACCTTGACGGCCTAACGCCCAAATTATTTGCTGAGACAAATGAGAATCTGTCTTTCGCAGTTGGAAAACCTCGTTGGTTTCAAATCGAATATTTTTAGATGGGCTAAATTTTCATATTTAGAGAGTCATTATTTCGATTACCCTTTTACTCTAGCCAAACATCTCTGCGATTTGGACGAGAATTACGAGGTTCCTTTAAAACTTTTGGAATACGAATTTTTGTATTATGATGCTATTATCGAATGTTAGTTCTCAAAATCTTTAATGCCCTATCAATGCAGAATTCAGTTATTTAAAATCTATGCCTATGGTTGAACGAGATCTGTTCTATGCTTTACAAAGCTAAAAGTTTCAATGAGCACTTCTTGAGACAGAAAACCCGGGAAATTAGTTACTTTGGCATAACATCTATGACAAATTGCATGCTATATTCCAAGAAAGATTTTGTAGAGATACTAAAACAGATTATCACATGCTCTCCGAAATTTTAAAAAGTTACACAGTTGTTATTAGTAGCTTGAAAGATTGCGGTTCTCTAGACAATTTACTATGGAGATGCCACTTAAGCCATGACTCAAACAATTTCCAACCTCTAGTCCCTTCAAACACGCTTACAATCTCCCTGAAAATTCCTACTTTGCTAAACAGACTCATCGCTTTCGCACATATAAAACAAACGTCTTTCAAACTTAAACTTAAGGAACTCCAGAACCAAAAACTTCGAACTGAAACTATTGACATCACGTATTATTTAAATTCCCTTACCATAAATGCAAGCTGTCTAACGAAAATCATTCTTTACTAAAGTGCCCTACCTATAACAGTACCGCTATAAGGAAGAAAAGGTGCTTTGAATTGCACTTGTGCCTACAGTGCAGTAGTTCTCAGCATCGGACGCATGTTTATCCAGCCAATAGTTTCCAGCTGACTTACGCCTTTAGCTTCTGTAAATCTCAAACACATATTTCCTTCCTGTGTCAAGGAATAATCGATGAAAGCGAGACATTATGATTAGGCCGAGCGGAATAATACGTTTAAATTAAATACTTGCCCTATACTTCCTGCTTTAAATGTAGACGTTGGAGTGGGAGGGATGTTGAGACTTGTGAGGTATTTAATGGATTTCGGCTCTCGGAGCTGAACTTCTCACCTACAAGTATACAAACAAAACATTCGAAGCCGTCTTCTGCTTATGGCCCTGAAAAATTTCGGCTAAGCTCTCGGTCGATCGTACTTTGAGCATCCAGTATTTGGTATACTGGGTGGGCAAGCTGTTCACACTCTTAAATCGGAATTCACATTTACCAATCCTGCGTTTTATTTACATATCGGTAAATAAAATGAATAAATGGAATTGGTTCGGTAACATTCCCGAAAAAAAGCAACATGGTTGGGATAGAGGGATTATTTCTGACGACCGAGTTAGATTGTATTCCTTATCACCGCGTCAGCAGGTTTTGAGAGTCGAGTCACCAAAAGAGAGAATCTCCGTACCTCAAACTGCCCGTCTGACTATCTTAATAGGCTATAGTCGATAATTTCTGGCATAAGAGCAAGCGGAACAGTTACTCAGGAATGCTGGGCGAATTTTTCGTACGCTGTAGCACTGCCTTACTACCTCCTGAAGAGCGTTGTTTATTCACGCGTGCATATAGAAAGAAAGACTTTTGAGCCTTCGCCATCTAAGAACGCGACTCTGTCCTGGGTGTTTTTAGGAGCCTAGTCGATCTGCAAAGATTTAACATATCTTTTCGCTGCGAAGTAGGAGAAAAATGATTGGCTAAATACCCTCGTTGCTCCCGTCCAACGACCTGCGTGGGAACCTGCTCGGATGACTGCCCTTCATTAATTTCGTCTTAACTATGTCGGCCACTTGGACTGGCATAATTAAGGGCTTGCGTGGAAACTGGTTTGAGGCCTATCCCACAGCAGAAGCACAAGTCAGAAATTCTCTCGAATTTGGGGCAAAACTGCGAGTCCCGGACGGAGGAGAAATCCTCATCGCCCGGGGGACCCGGCCAGAATCATAGAGGGAGTTACACCCGTCTCTATGTAGTTGGATGCAGTTTTGGCGTACGTACCGGTGAGGGGGTGGCACAAACTTAGCGGTCGTTGATTCGGCCGCTATGCATTAAGTCCACCAAGCTCAACCCTCTGAGGTCCCCACTCAAGAACCATCCCCCATCCATCATCCCCCCTCATCCCGGCACCATCCGAGCGGGGAAACAACAGGAAACTGGACGGGAGCACTTTTTCTCGCGTCGTTTCAAACCAAACCCTTGACTTTACCTCCTTTTTCACATATCACTTTTTTCACATACGAAATTTTCACATATAATTTTCACACATAAAAATAATTCAAGAAAGAAGAGTGAAGACGTCGGCGACGATGGAGGCCCTCCCTAAGAGGGTCCCCCTACGGACCTTACCTGGAAAAAAGACCCCTGAAAAAAAGAATGTGTGCGAATCCTTATTTGCAAATTTAAGGATAGCATTAATTAAACTAATCGATATTCCCAACGGTTTCATCGCCATGTGCGGTGAAACCAAGGATATAGACCGGCTCCTATCCGATGAAGGGGCCGAAGTTCTGAAAACCCTCGACCTCGAAGCGAAAACCCCACCAGCAATCTCCGCAAATCGAAGCGTGATCTGCCGTAAGGTAGAAAGCTGGGTGGGTGAGAACTCTCCCGCGGACCTGAAAACTGAAATAGAGAAAAATCACACATGGGCAAAGATAAACGAAGTGATCAAATTCCGTGATCACACCCACGTCTTTAAGGTGACGTTTCAATCAACTGAAATGGCCCACAAGGCGGCAACCGAGGGACTCCTCATTTTCAACATGAGGATCCCAGGAGCAAATATAGAGCACGAAAAGTACCACAATATACAAATGTGCTTCGTGTGCTATTCTTTATAACAGCACACCACTGCCAACTGCCCCAAAAAAGGACAAATCTGGTGCAGCGAATGTGCCACACAGGGTCATAGATATGACTTCTGTAAAAGCGATTCGAAACAATGCATGAATTGCAAGGGGCCCCATCGAACGATGGCCTTGAACTGCCCCAAAAGAAAAGAAATAATAAAGAAGAAGGAAGAAAATGAAAAAAATAAGAAAACCGCTACATACGCGAGCACGGTGAAAAGAGGTGAAGGGAAGACATCGACTCCCTCACCGATGATTTTCACCAACGACCTGAGTGCAAAGATTCTTATTTGCATAACTCATGCGAACGTGGCTAATGCTGTAAAACCTGGATGTTACAACCAGGTTTTAAACACGCTTCTTAAAGCAAACAATTTGCCATCTATCATTGTGCCAGATGATCCTGAATGCTCTAGGGCATTTAAGGATAGCATAATGGGCAATAACAAAAAAGAAAATACCACCGGATTAGGCGAAGTCATGGAGTCTCACTCATCGGAGGAATCCGAAGAAGAGGATGAGACTAATGACAAGGAAGAAGAAGATCAATCTACATCTTCGGATAGTGACGAGGGCCCATGCACTCGCACTAGGGCAACAAAGAGTCGATCAAAGACTCCCAGCCCTCCCCCGAAGAAGGTAAAGCCTGGGCACCCCAGACCCGCCCCACAGGCCCCCAAGAGTAAGAAAAAGAAAAAACACAGGTAACTCATCTTACCATGGAGCGGAACTCACTAAGAATTCTGGAAATAAACACCAATGGCTGGACAAACAAAAGAACTCTCTACGGAAATGTGTTCAGGGAAATAGATGCAGATGTCATCTTGATTTCTGAAAATGGGATTGACACTCGTAGTTCTGAAATTAAGATCTGGAACTACGACGTGTTAATCACGAATTACTCTCAAGAGCGGTATGACGGTGCCGCCATCGCCATCAAAAGAGGGATCAAGTATAGACCCATAAGAAACTTGGAAGAATCCTATCTTGCAATAGAGGTCGACCTCGATATAGGAAAGCTGGTCATCGCCACCGGGTACCAGCCGCCGAGACGAGAATATTTGCCGATCCATTCTCTCTCTGGCCTATTTGGCAGAAGGACCCCCACCATATTAATGGGGGACCTTAATGCCAGATGCCGGGATTCTGGGTACAGGACCTTCAATGGAATTGGAAGGTGCCTGGACACTATGATGGACCGAAACATGGTCCATAGAATAGGCCCGGACTTCCCAACCTATACTCGAGGAAGAAGTGCCACAAAACCAGACATTTGTCTGGCTAATCGTCAGCTGCCATTCAATTACTACATGGAACCAGTCCAGGTACCATGTAGTGATCATATAGGGATCCTACTCACCATCAATAGGAACCCTATACAAGTCCCAGCTCCAGTCAGAAAAGACTACAGGAGAGCCGACTGGGCACGGTACGCTGGTCTCCTCGAGGCCTATCGCCCACCAGATCTGGACGAGGCAATTCTCGAGGAGATAGACGAGGCACTCGACGACCTCAACGAACATCTCATTATTGCAGATAGGGCTTGCATCCCCAAAACCCAGTTTAAAACCATCTCCTCATACAGGTGGACTGGGTATATAAAAGAACTCTATAGAGAATTGAGAGTTATGTACGAGTTAAATATAACAAATGCAACATTTGACTCACTACAACGAAGTAGAGAGATCAAGGAAGAGCTCAACCAGCTGATCCTCGAACAACAACAGAGACAATGGGACGATGCGATCGAGAGCCTCGATCAAGATGCATCCCCCAAGGACTTTTGGAAGAAAGTCAAAAGTCTCAGAGGATCATCTGGAAAAAAGAAGAAAATGGAAATCCAAAAAGAAGATGGATCCATTGAAAATGCAGACAATATCATCGAAGTGATATTCCGGCGTTATTGGGAAAAAATCTTCAGCATATCGGAAGAAGAAAACGAAGATTTTGATATAGAGTTCGAAAATAACATCGTAGACGAGCTTAACACGGTAATACATCGAACGCATCCTCATCACCAGGTGGATAGACTGCGTGACGGAGACGCCGAGATCACAGAAGAAGAGATCCTTGGCGCACTCCGCTCATTCCGACAGAAAGCCCCAGGCCAATCGGGGCTTACGAAGCTTAACTTCGAAAAGGCACCAGCCAACATCCTCAAAGGAATGAGACGAATTTTTAACGCATGTCTGAATACAGGGTACTTTCCAGATGCTTACAAAACGGCAAAAATGATCTTTTTGCCCAAGCATGGAAAGGACCCTACGTTGAGAGAGAGCTACCGCCCAATTTCACTCCTGGAATTTGGCGGGAAACTCTTTGAGAAGATCCTCAACGGAAGACTGGTGTCTCACCTGGAAGAAAACTCCCTCTACAACCCTTGCCAATTCGGGTTTAGAAAGAAGCGAAGTACGGAAATGGCAATTAATGTCATAACGGAAAAGCTTTCCCAAGCCAAACGGGACAGGAGTTATGTGGATATCGTTTGTCGGGATGTGTCAAAGGCGTTTGATAAGGTGTGGCAGCGGGGCATGCAGTATAAGATCTTAAGGCTGGGTCTAAGTGAAAAATTAGAAAGAACTCTCTGTGACTATGTCATGGAGAGAGCGGCGTATGTCAGTCTAGGGTGCACGGACGGACCAAAGTTTCCGCCCACTGCGGGCCTCCCGCAGGGGGGGGTGTCTGTCCCCCACCCTTTACTCGATATACACCGCGGACGTCCCAGACCCTGTGTACCCCAATTCCCTCAATATTCAATACGCCGATGATTTCAGCCAGATAATCGTATCCCCATGGAGGCATGCGCCGTGGCAAGCTCGCATGACAGCGATGGAAATCGCGAACCTTAACAACTACGAGGCTCAGTGGAAAATAAGAACAAACCAGGAGAAATTCAAGGTGGTCCCCATCGGACGCACCTCAAGGGCAGACGTGCGTGTGGGGGATACGCGATACCCCTACACCAACGAATGCAATGTACTCGGTATGAAAATCACCTCTACCGGGTACAAAAAGCACGTCGAAGAAAGAATTTCTCGAGCCTCGTCCGCTGTCAGAACTCTATACCACTTCAGAAATCTACGTGAAAGCAACAAGAAGAAGATCTACAATGCCCTTGTAAGATCTACGTTGCTTTACCCCGCCTCCACCCTCTCATGTGTCTCAAAAACACAAAAGAGGCGTCTTCAAGTAGTACAAAATAAATGCATGTACCTAATAACGGGTACACGCAGGCATGAAAGAAGACACCAAGAAGACCTGCACAGAGAGGCGGGGATAATTCCCATTAACAAAGTCATAGAAGAACAGACCCGGAAAATGCAGGTTCTGGTTAATCGTGAACTGAGTGATGAAATCACCCAGATGATTAACCAGAACAGAAGAGCTGAATGTCCCCCCAGATTCCCCAGCTCCGCCAACCGAGTGGCTGGCGGAGACGAAGTGCCGTTCTATGCGTAAAATGAGAAAGAAGAAACCTGTGATACAAGATCAATCACAAGAACATTGGAAAAAACTCGAAATCCTACTACGACAAAATACCGATGAAGACAACCCTACCAAAAATTGAAGAACCCAACGTTTACGACGAGAACTTCGAAAGAAGTAATCTACCAAGAAGAAAGAAGAAACAATATTACTACTAAAATACACACACAATAAAACAATACAACAAGCACGCACTTAAATATATTAAAAACATATACAAAACAGGCAATGCACAACACAAACCAAAAAAACTAAAGTTGCTAAGACAAATGGCTTGAACGCCATAATAGTTATAATTTTATAATTTTATAACTTTATAATTATTACCAAAAACCCAAAACAACAAAAATGAACTCACACAAGCAAGAAAATAAATAAAAGTGATAAGTCTGATCACCAGACCCTAGGCATCTCTTTGCACCTCTTCCACACTTCTTTCTCTCTTCTCCACTTGTCTATTTTCTCTGTCCCCCCCCCCCACACCCTATCGTCTCCCCTCACATGCACTCGCACTTACACAAAGTCAAAGTCAAAGTCTCAGGGATGGAGCTAGATCAGAATTCTTGGCATAAGTACCTCTCGGGCAAGCATCTTACCAACTGGTAAAGGAGGAAAACTTTTAGGAAATTTTTGCCTATGCCTCCAAAAATTTGGTTCCTATTTTTAGGGCCAAATATTACGAAAGAGAGTAATAACCTGGTGTCACCCCCACCCTCATCATCATTCACTCACTAATAATCATCCCCACCTTTATTTCCAGTGGCCCCACTTAAGCAGATGACTGCTTAAGTCCTCGGCCCACCTCCCTGCGTAAACCACCGTCAGATGTGAAGTGAAATTGCCATTCATGTTTCGTCCCAACTATGTCAGGCAGTTGCTTGACCATAATTAGGGGCATTGGAGGAAGCTGGTTTGAGGAGTAGCCCACAGTACAGAACAATTTCAGAAACATTCAGGAAAAGGGACGGACTGCAACCTTCGGTGCCTAATATTGCGAAGGCCCATTCCAGGACCATAGAGGGACTTACAACCGTCTCTATGGTATGTTGGGGAGCGGTCACGATTCAAAACCCTCGGGGCTGAGGCGTTGTCAATAAGTCCGCCATACAATCACACCCCTGAGAGGATCCCAGCCGGACTGATCTCATTCATCATCATCATTCACCTAAAGGGCAATCTTCATTTCCATCCAGGTGGCCGGCGAACGTGGGGAGGTCTCTTTTCATCCCCAAGGAAAAAGAAAAAGTATAATAATTAGAACGTAAAATTTTTAACCAAATTACACACGCACACGCACACATATACATACATACATAAGAAGACAAGCCGTGCCACATTACAAGAGGCACTGGTGAAGGATCCTTGGACCCCCTAGTCAGAGCGTCTGCAAGAACAGAAGATAATGGCTTCCCACCCAGCCACTAGACTCCCACTGAGGACCATTGCTGGACAACCAAAGCCGGATCGAGGGACGGTGTACCAGACAATCTAAGGAGGAAGGACAGAAGGTGCAAGGAGAGATAGGCCTCCAATCTAGCACTCCCCTTCAGATCCAGGCACACCGCAGTGTAGTGTGCCGACAATTGGACCCCTGGATAGGCCAACATAGCAGCCTTGAAATAAAGGAAGAGATCTGCAGGAATCAATCGTGGGCCAACGTGGTGGAAGTCGTGAAGTTCCGAAACAAACGGGACAACACGGAGCACCAGCATGTTTTCAAGGTCATCTTTGCCGACACACAGATGGCGCAGAAGGCAAAAGAAAGGGGGCTGCTGCTATTTAATGCAAAAATCAGCGCTGACCAAATGGAAAGGGAGGAGTTCACTCCCATCCAAATATGCTTCCGCTGCTACAAGCTCGAGCAGCATACCACAAAAGACTGCAAGGAGGCAAATATCACTTGCTCCAGGTGCAGCGGAACAGGCCACGGATGGAGGGAATGTAAGGCAGCCAAGGAAAAGTGCCCAAACTGCGGCCTAAACCATGGGGCGAAGGCCATGTCCTGCCCCCAAAGAAAGGAAATTGTCAAAAAGAAGAAGACGGAAGACTTAAGGAGAAACAACACTTCTTACGCCCAAGTCGCGAGAAAAGCCCCAAATAAGGAAAAAATCCCCCAAGCACAGACGAAGACATACCTGAAGCTCGAGAATAAAAACTCGACCAAGATTCTTACGTGCATTCTCTTTGCGCACGTAAATAATCTTACGAATCCGGGATCATTCTCAAAGACCCTCAACTATATGCTCAGGAAGAACGGCATGGAGGAGATGTGGTTTCCCGATGACCCACCATCGGGAGACGTACTTCGACTCCAGTTCGGACCTGATAAAGCATCAGAGGCCCCAGCAACCCCATTCCCCAAAGAAAAGAACATAATGACAGAAGTTAAAACGACGGAAAGCTCAACAAGCACAAAAGCCAACACATCATGGCCAGACCCGCGACTAGAATTTGCATAAAGACGTAAGAGGAAGGAGATGAAGGCTGCTAGGAGGATCAAGGAAGCGGAGGGAAACCTAACAAGTGAAGCATCCTCATATTCTGAAGCTGACGAAGCAACAAACAGGGCGACCAAGAGCCCCGTGAGCTCCAGAAGCAGGTCGAAAACCTCGAAACGTACTTACAAGTACGATGGAGAGGAGATCGACCTCAGAATCGTCACGGACGAGCAGATCCCACACCCTGAAAAGCTCTCCCCCACGGAGATATTTAAGGGGATCCAACAAGGAGAAATAAAATGGGTATACGCCGCATTTTGAAAGAAAAAGACATAGAACAAGCGCTGCATGAAGGCGCAGTGAAGATCCACAAAGACTCTTGCATTGCCCTAAACAATGCAGAGTTTAAAGAAATACGCAACAGGAAGTTTAGGACATAAAACACTAAGAAGAACACAAATACACGGAACAACACAAACATGGAAAACACAAACAACACCTTAAAAATAATCACTCTGAATGTGGATGGATGGAAGGGTAAGTCCATTGAATATGGTAACATCTTCCGTACAGTGGACCCGGACATCATCCTCATATCAGAACATGGTATAAACACAACCACAGACAACATAAAAATACACAACTACAACGTTATCCAGAAAAACCACACTCAAGAACGATACGATGGCGCAGCCATCGCTATCAGAAAAAACATAAAGTACAGAACATTGCAGGACTTAGATGAATCATTCGTGGCGGTCGAGATCCCGACCCTGGTTGGTCACCTAACTGTGAGGGCAGCCTACCAGCCACCCAGGCGACAGTACCTACCAATCAACAACTTCTTCACCCTGTTCGGGCACAAAAGGCTAGCGCTGCTAGGCGGGGACCTAAACGCCCGGATCGAAGTTAGCAGTAAATAAAGCAGTGTTAGCGATAAAATTTTAGCGCGGATGCTCTCTAATTTCAAATTACATAGGGCGCATTAAACAAGGTAAAAACAAATTTAAGTTCAAATGACCTAATTAAGGCATGCATTGAAGTTTTCAATACGCAACTTCAGAAGGAAATAATCGAACATTTTCATGTAGACCTAAATATTATGGGAAGTATGTCTGGGCCCCCCATAGACCTATCATAAAGACCGCAAAACAGCTAGGACAAGGATTCGCCGCTTTTAAATGCAGCCTTAAAGAAAATTCATCTCTCTCCCTAAATGCCGCCGCATACCCTGGCATAGTTCTTTTAACGTCCTTTTTTTCTCAGTCGTTTCTGTTCGAACAAGATTGTAGTACTTGCAGACCATAAGAGGGATCTCCGTCAAATAAGATTAAAATCAGAATCTGATTTAAAGAAACTGTTTTTTTTATGGGCAAAATATAAGAAGTCGGTCACGGATAGGGTTTTGCACCATGTTATCGGATTGGCTAGTTCCTCTTTCATCTTAAGCTATATTCTCAAACATCACCTTAGCCTTTATGTAAATTATCTGTTTTAAAAGTCTTAAATATTCTTTCTACGTTGATAATCTGGTAATTAAAAATTCCGATCACAAAATACTCAAGTAGTTTTCATTAGAGCGAACGAAAGTATAAACTAAGTAAGATTAGAACCCAGGTCGTTGAGTTCGAACCATGCATCATTAATAACCAAATTCAAGGCAAAAATAGAGGTTGCACACGATACAGGAATCGAAAGGGTATTGGAGCATTCGAACGAGATCGAGAAAGAAATAAGTGGCGTATTTACTCCAGAATTTGATTCCGTCGTCTAAAGCAAACGAAATATTCTGTCACAATTTTTTCTAGTCTTTGATCTTTTGGGGCTCCTTTCACCTATCACCGTTTGAGCCAAGCTTCTTCTCTAAAGCTTGTGGGCTAGGAAAGTTTAATGGGAGGCGAATGTAAGTGTCTGGGATCTTAAGACGTGAGAATCTGTTTGCTGCGATTTGGTAAATATGTGAAGTGAAAATTCCGCCTTAAGCTCTCGAAGACAATGACAAACCAGAACTCAAAGATTTCGTGATTGTTATAGCTTCTCATATTATTCTGTGTTCTAGAGTAACTAACTTAGTTCTTTCTGAATAAAAAGTGGCTACTTTGTTTTAAAAGACCCTTCACTCTTTAGATTTAATGAGTATTGACCAGTTAAATTAAACCTAGAGTATCTTAAGCATTTTCTCTCTCTCAAGAGAGTCTATTCGTCTTTGTTGACGCAGATATTCATCATCAGTAACTCCCTAATTTAAGAAGGGTATTTTTTGAGTATTTGAATAATAATTTCCTTTTAGTTTGATTATGACTTATGTTAATTTAACAAAGTTTTTTTCTAATAATTATTTTATAATATCCAAAAACAAAATGGTGAAGTTCAGAAATAAATATAAGTATCGAAATTTTATGATTTTTTTTAGATTTAAAATTTTAGTCTTAGTAGCGAGGCGCAACCTCCCCCTATAGGGGGGAGTGGCGAAGCTATTGCCTGGTATAAGTATAAAATAAATGTTTATACAATTTCATAAACACCGTTTATAACCCTGTGATTTGCTTAGCGTGGGACTTCTCTTGAAGAATTTCAATAGAAACTGAACCTTTTGATGCATGGTCCTTCGGGCTGATATTATAAAAACTGTTTTAGCCTCGTCCCGAACTACATTGCCTAACAGAAACCAATTAAATCTTAATTACCACTCATTTGTACGCTAAAAATACTTTAGAATCCATTTTTTTATTAGACGTTATTCAGAAATAAATAAACTTCATGGAATCACAAGCCTTGTGCTAAAATTCATTTTCAAACTTGCAAAGAATCCCTAATTAGATTTACAATTCTTACCAAGCTTAATCGGCTTTCTATAATGCAACTTTATTCTTTCCCTACCGAAAACGATTTCCTTGAAAATGTGTCCGAGCAAATGAAAGTCTCCGTTCCTTCCCTCATTAGAGACTGATTTAATCCGTGATCAAAGAGGCTTATCAGAACCGATGAGATGATTTATAAATCAGGATTATGCAATTATAACATCAACCAGGCAATGGCTTCTCCACTACCCAAAACGGATGGGGGAGGGGAGATTGCGTTCCGTACTAAGATTAAAATTTCAAATAAAAAAAAGCAGCCATGGTTAAATTTTTATAAATTTTCGGAACTTCGCTAATTATAATAATTTTTAAAAGGAACTCTAAACTAAATTTTGCCCACTTCAAAATATCACGTTGCTAAAATATAGAATTAGAGAAGAAGAGATATAAAAATAAATTTTATGAACTTCATCTTCTGTAAGGAGGAGTGGCGAAGCCCTCCTCTTGTTGTATCAATTTTTAAAAATCCACAAAACACACCAAGTCATTTCCAAATAAGAAAAAATAGTATTTACTATTTTCCAAAAAATCCCGTTCTTAAAATATAGAGTTAGTGATAAAGTCATGATGATAATAAGCTCATTTTTTAGAAAAGAATTATTACTTAACACGCTTATTAATCTACAATTGTCATTTAAAATCAAAACATCTTGCGATCGATTTGACTTTAACGATGCTTAGAAGTTCTGGATTTAAGCAGAACGAAACTTCCATGCACTGCAGAAGCCCCGGTTAGGCCTAAATTGGTAAACCTTCCCCCCTTCCCCCTCCCCACCACCACAAGCGGAAGCCTCGAACCGTGTTCACCATGATTCACTTTTACACGGGCAGAATAGCCTTTGCAAGATGATTCGAGGCCATTCGAGAGTAGAGCTGTTTCCCGCTTACCATCCCCCCAACCCCAAGAAGAGCCTCGGATATAAATAGCGCTCGACTCCCATCAAGAGACACAGAGTTGAGAAGTCTCGCCCAGACCCCAGAAGATTTCCCCTATTTCCAAGTCAGGTGCGAAAAACAAAGTAAAGTGACAGCTGAACTATTTTGTGTATTTGGAATTAGCTCCAGCCAGTGAGGTAATTTCACTTAACGATTGCCATTGAGCGATTTTTCCGACGTCTCTCATCAACTCGTGTTGAAGACCTCCCCCCCCTTCCCTCGTTTCGGGTAGCCAAAATACTCTTCCCTGGCCTGGAAGTTACCCCGCCCCCCCTGTTTTTGCAGAACCGTCATCACTTTAACTTCCCGCTCAGAAGTTCCGAGCGGCCTCACCTCACGTGCAGAAGACATCCGTAAGCCAACCCCTCTTCCCCCTTCAGTAACCTAATTGAGTTAATTCTCACCCTTCATTTGAATAGTCTCCTCCTGTAATACCTTAAGTTCTAACTTCATAGTCTGATTTATAACCACATTTCATCCCTTCGTTTACTGATGTGATTTTGTCCGTTAATTTTCTGATGTAATTTTACCCATCAATTCTCTCATTATTTTTATGTAAATAAAATTATATTTTTGTACATGCCTTTTTAAATAACCTTGAGCTTTGCCATTGCATATTTGTTACCCTACTTCACTGCACTCTCATCTCGCATTTCAGCCCGTCTAAACTAGCAATGTTCCGTCCCTTCGTCGGTTCACCTGTAAGTTATCAGTCCCTCCCCCACAGATATAATATGGTATTGATGTAATATAATGTCATACCACGACACAATCAAAAGAATCCAAAAGGATCTAAAACAAATTTCATCAAAGTTCAAATTGATTTTGTAAAATGATCAAACAATTAAAATTTACATTCTTCTTTTCATTTATCTAAACGTAAGGGCCGTACACATCGTATTAGTGCCAGACTGCTCGATATGCCAATTTTTGAAAACATTTCAGAGATTCTCAAACTTTTGCTGAGTTCCTGATTACTTATACTACAACAATTCTAAGTCTATCATTAAGGGGTTAAGGCGTCACGGTAGAGAGTTGGCCGAAATGTAGGAAAAGTTTGGAAGATGACTGATGGAGAATTTGATTTTTTCTCATTTTAAGCAGTTTTTCATTAGATATGCATATGATAATTAATACTGTAAATATGACCCCTACGAATGTTTTTTTATGTATAAAAGATTATATTCCATGAAGAAATAAGTGCGTAGGCTGGTGGTGAATTTAGTGCTCTTGATTTTATACAAATTCAGATGATATTACATTTTTTAATTAAATTTCATTTGTTTTCAATTAAAATAAACTTTCAAATGTGAAAGTCAGCTTTTTTAAGTTGAAGGTCAACATGTTTAATGTGAAATCCAAGTATTTTAATTTGGAAGTCAACTTTTTAAATTTGAAGTTTATTTTTTAAAATTTGAAGTTCAAGGTTTTTAATATGAAAGTCAACTTTTAAAATTAAAAGCTCACTTTTTTTAATATGAAACTCGACTTTTTTAATTTGTTCCTTTTTTTTACTTTGAGGGTGAAAAGGTATGGAATCTATTTAGTTTGAAAAAAATTGTAATTTATATTTCAACGACTTGGTATTGTATAAAAAAATAAAGTTGCTTCACCATTTTCTTTCCTTTATAAGTATAATATAAAAGGACTACATAACGTTAAATTGTTTAATATAAGATAATTATTTAATAAATAAGATAATTGTAGTCTTTTTATAAAATTTTAAATGAAAAATGATGAAGTAACGTTATTTTTTTTATTATAATATATATACTCTT
Organism: Ceratothoa steindachneri; assembly: GCA_963969495.1. NCBI lineage: Eukaryota > Metazoa > Arthropoda > Malacostraca > Isopoda > Cymothoidae > Ceratothoa > Ceratothoa steindachneri. The sequence continues at coordinate 43,122,622 of OZ018323.1, read as the reverse complement.
TGTGAACCGAAGTACCGCAGTACCACAAAAGGTAGGGCAAATACCCACTTCTGCCGAAAAAGATTAGGGTTTGGGGTATATATATATATATATATATATATATATATATATATATATATATATATATATATGTATGTGTGTGTGTGTGTGTCTGTGTGTGTAATAATACATATAGAATTTATCCATTTCATGTCTTATACAATATTGCGATTAATAATGAGTTTGGCAAAACAGATATGATTATGACACTGAAATAGATATACATATGTATATTGATTTATTATAGATAGAAAGCGGCGGTTTGTTTTTTTCAATTAAAAACACTTTTCATGAATGAAATATATCTCTAAATTAAAAATACTGCCGTCCCTGCTTCACATCCACACCACAACTCACATTATTGGGAATCACACCTCGTTTTACTGACAGTAACTCAAATTAACGGCACTGGAAATTTTCTATTTTGAAGGTATTACTCGTGCATTTTAGTTGTCCTCCTTTCCTGTTATTGTCAAGTGCTTTGATATGCAATATTCGTGCTTTGCTTGTTGTGAAGGAAAAAATATTCAAATTATTTTGACCTGACATTGTGTTTATTTATGGAAAGTCTATTATTAGAATAGTTAAAGGAGCAAATGGCTTGTGCATTCGTATTACCACTTCTATTCTGCGAGAAAAGGCTTCATCAATTTTCAAGAATTGGTTGGTGAGTGCTCAAGTTCTTCTGCTTATCGAAATGAGAAATTTGTCGCCAGTCGTGGTTGGTTTAATCGCTTCAAAATTAAAGCTAATCTACACAACATCAATTCAAAAGGTGAAGCTGCTAGTCCTCCTCATGCTGCAGCACAAGCTTTCGTAGATAAGTTATCGCTATTAATCAACACCAAGGAATTCATACCATAACACAGCTTCAATGTGAATCAAACCGGTCTGTTCTGGGAAACGGCGCCATGCAGAAAATATATCAGCAGTGGTGAAAGAACTTCTCCAAGAACCTAAGGCTATAAAGGAGAGATTAACGTTGTTGTTGGGTGGAAATGCGTCTGAAGACTATAAATTAAAGCCTATGCTTTTCTATCGTTCAGAAAATCCCAAAAGAGCTTCGAAAGGAATCATTAAATCATCACTGCCAGTGGCATGAAAATCTAATCAGAAAGGTTGGGTCACCAAAACGGTATTTGAAGAATGGTTCCGGAATCATTTTGTACCGGAAGCCAAACAATTTTGCGAAGAGAATATAATTTCATTTAAGAGCATGCTCTTGATAGATAATGACCCGGGGCACCCAGTACCCTTAGATGACATTCACGCAAACGTAAAATTGATATTTTTACCGCCCAATACAACGGCATTGTTGTAGCCTATGGATCAGGGAGCAATTACATCCTTTAAAGAGTACTATGTATGCCGTACACTTACACAAGCAGTCCAAGTCACACAGGGTGCAAATAAAACGCTAGCAGATATTTGGAAAATTTGACATTTATACTGTAATAAAAATATTTCAGATTCTTGGGCAGAGGTGAAATCTTAAACTATAAAAGGTATTTCTAGGAATTTGTACCATCACTTTTTTTCAGAGACTAACTTTAGAGGAGGAACATGCCTCAGCTAGAGGGAAAGTTTCAATAAGGGTGGGAAAAAAGATTGTAAATAGAATTAACTCCTAAAAACTCGAGTCAATTTATTGAGGATGAACAAGAAAAACTTCCAATAGAGCAAGTCGAAGAATGAGACAAATAATCGCATTCCAATCCTACCGATAACGACATCGAATCCGCTGAGGAGAAGAGATTTTGTGTGCCAGAACATAAAAAAGCTTTAAACCTCATTGAAACAGGTTTGGTCAAACTCGAAAGACAAGATCCAAATGCACAGAGGTATATCGAAGCAAATCGCAGGATGAAAGATGCTCTTAACTGTTACCGAGATATATACAATGAGAAACTTATTAATTATTTGTTCACTTCTTCAATTAATGAGACTCATCCTGTTCAACATAGATACAATAAAGGATCCGTCGATTTCAATGTGAAATGTATTATCGGTTGAAATGTTAACATTTGGTTAATTTAAAAAAATATTGAATGTATTTTTTGGATTACTTTCTCTATGTGTTAGTTATCGTTTTGAAGGCATTCTTCTACCTATAAACATTAAATATGGGCAAAAACTATTGTTCTATATAGTTTTCCCTTTAATCACGCCAACGTTTTCTATGAAGCGTTAACGCCTCGGTTTAACAGCAATATAAAGTACAGCGTGTAGACGTTAAGGCCGGCTATATAAATATATATATATATATATATATATATATATATATATATATATATATATATATATATATATATATATATTTTATAAGAGCATACACACACATGACCTTTTTAATGGACCTGGCCTCACCCCCCTTCCCATCCTCTCTCCTCTGTACACGGTTTGAACATTCATCTCTCGTATTATCATATCACTTAACTCTTTACTTTTCACTCCGTCTCCGAACTTGTTTATACTCATTTTTTGTTAAACCTCTCTGTGTGTCACACGTTACAAGATGATCCTCCATCCACATTATGGCACACCATATCAACTTTTTGTTAAACTTCTATAATAAATATTAAAATACACTTGTTCTTACTGACCCTTATATTATGGCCGCTAGTGTGTAGGTACTTACTCCCACTGCTCTGCTTATCAGCTGAAATGAAGCATCCTTGTGGGAAATATGGATGATAGCCAAGAGCAGTGTTTCAGAACCTTTTTTGGTCTAATGCCCCCTTGTACACTAAATCTTTTGATATTACTCCCCTATGTCAACGGAATTTCATCGTTCTTAGGTTTCAAGATATATTATTTTAAATATAAAAATTAGAAGAATCTCAATGAAAACTTACTTCAATAAGTTTTAATGAGATCGTAAACTTTGTTTTTTTTTGGCTAACTCTTGCACCCTAGGTTTCATCCTACTAAGAAGTAACCTTAAATCTCCTCTTTTTGTGATTTGCCGGTGGTTTCTTTGTTTTGTGAGAAGTCGAGTAACTGCACTAAACCCTCTGTCAACCATATATGAAGATGGAAAAGCTATGAATTATAGTTTAATTGCTTCCCATAGCTTTGGGTATTTTTTAGGAATTTCTTTTTTAACCAAAATTCCTAGTATTATTGCTTACATAGAGGCTTCGATTCGAAGTAATTTTTTAAACCAATTAATTCTTCTTGCATTGCAAGATTAGTTTCATTTGTATAAGCATATGTAAATTGGTTTATCTTCGAATCAGGTATTTTCATATTTATGAGATCTTGATATTTACAGCCATAGATAACGAATATTTGATTGGTAGCTTCACCAAATTCTGGATTCTGCTACTTCCATAGTCGGGCGATAAGTTAGCGCGGTTTTTTGCCGCTATGCCTGCCAGGGGGCCATTCTAGTCATTTTTACGATTTACTTTGGGTGAGACGCTGCTGCCATATTGGAAAGTTTTGATATCATAAGTTAATTGTATTTATTTGCCGTTGTAGGCCTGTTAGCTCTAGAACTTGTAAGTAGTAAAGATGTGGGCTCCTTCAATTTAAGTGAATAAGTTATAATTTGTGTTAAATAAGTGAAGCCAGCATATGATACATATATGTTGTTTGGGGAGGGACGCTATAATGATCTAGAAATTGCAAACTTAGACTTAAACATCACAATGCACGCATAATTTCTTAAATAACTTAAAGATCATAGCAATAATTACGTAAATAATACACTAATTTAAATTAATAGTGCATTTCCGCTACAATAGACTTAACTATTATCGAATGATTTTATTATTCATAGTATTGTATACGTTTATAAACAAACGAGGACGATTAGGCTTAGCAAGATTGCGATCGTCTAAAATTGTCAGAAATGTCGCCCTTGAATACATTTTTTTTATACGGCAATAGCTCCCCCATTCGGCAAAAATATTCTCAAATATATATATTTTTTATTTTTATTTCGTTAACCTTGTATCGGTGCCGATATATCGGTTATCGGCTAATTTGCATATCGGTGCAACCCTAATCTATGGTATTGTTTATCCATAGATAACTGTTTATCATAACTGTGATATTAAAAGTCTTAACTACGATACGCACCCTAAACTACACCTTTACCGATTCCTTGGGTTGATCAAATCATTATCTCTGGCGAGTTATTACGATAAAATTATATTTTATTGTCGTTTATCATCATCACTAACTCTATAATTTAAAAAGGGTATTTTTTTGAGTATTTGAATAATAATTTCATCTTAGTTTGGTAATGACATATGTTGTTTTTATCAAAGTTATTTCTAATAATTATTTTATAATATCAAAAACAAAATAGTGAAGTTCAGAAATAAATATAAGTATCGAAAGTTTGCGAATTTTTTAAAACCCAAATGGTGAAGTTCAGAAAATTTATTTATATATGTCTTCTATAACTATATTTTAGCAACCTGATATTTTGAAAGGGATGAAATTTAGTTTAGAGTTGATTTTAAAATTATTAAAATTGTCGAAGTTCAGAAAATTTATAAAAATTTAACCATGGCTGCTTTTTTTTAGTTTTAAATTTCAATCTTAGTAGCGAAGCGCATGCTCCCCCCCGTAGGAGGGAGTGGCGAAGCCATTTCCTGGTAAACTTATTAAACACGGGTTTAAAGACAGCAATAAAATCTAATTAATAATACTGTACTGTTATTCATATGATTATAAATGTTGTATTACTTTGACAGAAAGGCCCGCAGCCTCCTAAAGCGTGTTTCTTGCCAGGAGGCTCTGGTAAAAGGCAACACCCTTATGCCCTCAGTGCAGGTGGCCGACCCTGACAAGCTACCAGAGACTTTCAGAGAAATGATTGAATTCCAGGACCGCGGCGGTCTCCTCTACATCTTAAACGACTGCATCCACATGGCCATCATGACCGTGGGAGTCTTCAAGGCGATTGCAACACCAGAAGAAAGGAGGGCCAATTTCCTGGTGGCATACTCTTCAGAAGAAGTGTTCGTGTGTTTCTAAAATGAACTAATGAGAAATGACTTAGGCATGTCCCTGTTGGACTGTGGAAGGGTTGGAACCTGGTCAACACCGTTATTCCTGCCATCGCCAGGTCCCTCTTCCATGTCATGGGCAAAAATATGGCATCAAAAGCTAACAGTCATGCCCATGCAAAAGTCAAAAGAAGAGTCATAAAAAGAGCTAATCCTTGTGCACCCGAGAAAACTACCAGGAGCAAAAGTGACTACAAGAAGAAGAAACTTTCTAGTGAGAAAAAGTCCTAAGTCAATTTAAGTGTGCGTAGCCACTGACATTTGTTATGTATCTTTATTTTGTACGGTAGATATTAGAATCCAGGTTAACTATGAAATAGGTTACTAGTACAGAGTGTTCACACCTTAGATTCTTACTAGCGATTACTTTATTACACCTATTTCAGAATAATATAGTCAGTACTCACCCATGGGCTATGAAAAAGATTTCTAAAGTTAAAAAAAAATAAATTAAATGCGGGGTTCTAGCTAAATGATACCTAATGGGAAGAAAATTGTTTGCTAGATTGTCAAGTGTGGGCCTTTAAGGGATTTCTTCTTTCTTTCTTTAATTGATGCTGCCTACTTTATTTAATTTATTAGAATATACCTTGAAATATGTTTGTAATTAAATGTAATATACCCATTTTTCATTAAGTTTTAATTAGATATTTTGCCATTTATTATTTTTAAAGTGCCTGGAAAACCTATGGAATTTTTTAAATTTGATTTTAGTGAGCACCCTCTGTTAACTAAGAATCTCATTGTACACAGCCTTATTAAATAAAATTGAATTGAATATAACCAACATCGGTTATAAATATAGGGTTTTTATTCTTTCGTTTTCATTAAATAAGTCACACTTTCGTTCGTCACGCCGAATATGTTCGTCGAATAAAAATTTGACTTCACAGCTCGAAGTACATTGGTCCCTAGGTGCTTTATGCCAAATTTGGGGTGAATATCTTAAAAATAAAGAAATGAGAACGATTTTTGTTTTTTCCCGGCTAGCCCGACTATGGAATCGCCCGACTTTGAGCTACCAATCAAGTATTCGTTACCTATGCTCCCTTCCATGTCCTCGTGTAACGTTTTAAAATGTTTGCAATAAATCAAGATGTCATCATCCAATATGGAACTATTAGTCTGAATATATTCTAGTTCATTTAGATTTCGAAACAGAGACAAATTCTTACGACAAATATTATTGTTGAAGAAGGAAAGCTTGTCCAAGAATGCGCAAATTTTAGATTTTGCTTTGATAAGAGTTATATCACAGCCTTGCAATTGCAAATTCAGATCGTTGAATATGTGTATGATATATGTTAAATAGGGAATATCCTTCTTGCGAGCTGAGAGTTAATTACTCAAATGACCACATTTATTCTCTGGAAAAAATAAATATGCAGTTGAGAAGTGAATAAAATCGCTTTAAACACAGTTTCCTTTCGATAATCATCTCACTTTGGTATGTAAAAGGAGGCGATCGAATTCTTCATCATTGTTATCACAGAGCTGTCGAAATATTCGGGAATTAAGGGATGGCATTTTATTTTATTCACTGATATAATAACAACGTTAAGAGATTTATGAAGCCGACCACTCAACTTCCTGGCAACCAGATTTTGTCGATGAATTACGCAATATATTGTAAAAAACACCGGGCACAACTTTCTCCAAAAATGCAAGAAAACCTCTATACCACCCTGTTAATGCTGGAAGCAAGCAATAATATTGCTCATTGAGATATCTTTTTCTTTGATAAACTGTTCATCTGCAGTAAAAATAGATTCACCTTTAGTGTTTGTTTCAAGTTCCTTTGCAAGGAGCAGCTCTTGATCAATTCTGTTATTTATAATAAAGCGAACAAATCCTAAAAGTAGTTATTCATTGCCTGGCAGAGTAGACTCATCCAATTGTAACCCAAATTGCTGAACCATAACTGTGTCACACAGGATTTGTTCAATGTCTTTGGACATTTCGTCAATTCTTCTTTGAACAGTATTATTACTAAGTGGAATCGCTTTAGCAATTATGCTTGGTGAAGGGTGATGTACTACTGTAGGCAAGACTTCCTCTATAGCTGGCAAAATCAGTTCTTCTTCAATTGTATAAGGCTTCCTAGACCTGACAATCATTTGAAGATATTATATGAACAAATAAGTCAATCGTCGCATTTTGGGGATCGTTTTGTTATAGTGGAACTAATCGTTTTTCTGTTGTTAAATCTGTCTAGTTAATTTTAAAAATATGACAAATTCTCTTTTTCTTTATAAGGATGAATCTTCTTTAAGTGATCAGAAAGTCGGGATGGTTTTATGGCCTCGTTAGAGAACGCTTTCTCACAGAGAAGGTACATTAGCAGTTGGGTGTTATTTGGAGAACTAATAAATCAAACTTCAAATATTCAACACTATATTGTATGCACATTTTAGGAGTTTTCAGGCATGATTATGGGTAGTTAAACATAGTCACTATAATTCAAATAGATCAGTAGATGGCAAACAAAGAATTTTACCACAAATTATGATTACAGGGATTACGCCGAACTCAAAACTGAAATATTCGAGCACAACAAATATAACACTGAAAAGAGGAAAAACACCAAAATTATGTTTTACCAAGACGATGATTTAGTTTGAATATATGTAGTTATTAAAGTTATACAAAAATCACCATTATTTGTCACAATATGGGTAGATTTTATGAAAAGGATTGCAACATCAAAGCTTATGTGAAAACTATTGCAAAAAAGCGCTAAATAACTAAGAACACGCAAAGGAACAACATTTAACAACACAGAACTTACCCGGAAACTAACAGCAGTCCAAAACAGACGTGGACTCAAGAGAGTGTGGCTTATACGTACATATTTTATACAAGTACAAAACGAAGCTAAAGCATGTTTGGCATTAGTGAAGAAGTTATAGGAAACTATAAGTCAGTTTTCAGTGGTTTATTGAAACGTCATTAAACAAACCTTTTCAATAACAGTTTGCATAAAACACGTCAACGCAAACCAAAGGCCGCGTGAATAAGTAACAACAACTAGTCGTACAATACTGTTAATACAAAGCGTTTACAATATTAAGCTATACAAATATTGCATAGAATTCAACATCTGTATAACAGTATCGACACACTAATTTTTCGTGGCCACAGAGTTGAAGGGTAATCAATTTTCATGAATTATGACACCGAGATTGCCAATTTGGCAACCCTGCGGTGTAACACCAACTGAGCGAAAAACAAGCACACTAACACTGTCGAGGTATAGGTCACCTCCGAAGACATACGTCTATATATACATATATGTATCTATTGGTTGGAAGGAAAGAGATAAAAGCCAGGAGAATATGTGTATATGCAGTTATATACACATATATCTTCTAGTGTACGTACGCGTCCTTCGATACGTACAAGTACGTTCACTTCGTACAAGTAATCCGTTGATTACGAGGTATAAGAGTGCAATTCCAATACAGGGGCCGATACCGTTTAATGAGTCTACCAAGTTGCAGTTCAAGGATATATTTAAAAAGTAAAAACCAAAACTATAATTTTAATAAGTCACTAGTTAACATATATATAATTACAGGAAATATAGGAAATGTAAATAAGGATAATACTTACAGACTATAGAAAATTGGCAATCAGGTAACGTTAATTACTTGTTAATTATCTTTTAAATGGGATACTATAAATCAGTTATACAAAAGGAATATTTAAAAGTCAGAAAGCGAGTCGATTTAACAGGAGATGCAATCAGGGGTCGTTTTCCTTTGAAGGGAGTCACCTCTAGGAAGGGAAATCCTTTAGCAAGGGGAAGCGGATGAATGGAGACCGAAAATGGTCGTGATTCTTGCCCGAATATCCTGATGGTGACGAGGATGAAGGAGGGGGGGGGACCAGAAGACTACAGTATTTCACGATCTTCCTTGAAGACATACGATGGCACCTGTGCTCCAGAGAATTGCAACCTCCAAAAATCGAGATTCTCTCGCGGCTCAGCACGAAATCTCACACGAGAAACTAGAGATCTTGAGAAGGGGCTCCAGATGGGACGAGTGGAAGCTCGGCCAGTCCTTCGGGGATGAAACGATGATTCGAGGCTTGCTCTTAATACCAGGAACTTGGGGAAACAGACACACGATCTGAACCGATGGCGACGAAATCTCAAACTCAATCTCTTGATCTTCAAAAACCCAGGGTATTAATATGACGTCCATTTTTATGGTGCTTGATCGCAGGAAGGAACATACCTCTGTGAGAAAGCTTCCGGCGCCTAGAGAGATTAGCTTTTGTTGCCCGACACAGGTCTTAATCGTCTTTAACGATATGAGTGGGAACTTTCGGCTATCCTTTTCCCGACTACGAGGATTAGCATTTCATCGGCGGTGTGAAATCTTTTAGCGCCCAACTTTAGTAAACCTGTGAGGCAATGATGACCTTAATTCAAATTCTTTCTTCTTTTATTTTTGTCCTTGGATACAGAGCTTACTCCACGTGAAGTTATACTTAGAGACACAAGGAGGAAAGGAATTCAGGAAACAAATGAAAGGGGTATTCTTCTTGGTGTCTCTTTCCTTTACAATCACACATCAATGTTATCCAGTAGAAATTGATGTAGAATTCTATAAAACTTCTGCAATCCTGGAGATTTTTTGCTTTCCATAGAATTCCAGTATTTCGATAGATTTCTACAGATCTAACAAGTAGATATACTCTAATAATTGAGTATTATTTACACTTGATATGGTTAACATTGAATAAATACCGAAGGCCCCCAGTGTGCATTTAACCCCTCTTAAGTTGAGCAACATCTTACAGCATCCCCTTGTACCTCAACAACGACAACAAGGGGGCCTTAGCGCCCAAGTTGGGAAACACGCCTAAAGGCTAGTTGAGTGACCTGAAAAGAATTTATATTATTTTATTCTGTTTGCTATTTCTCTCTTCCTCCCTTCATAATTTTTATTTGATCCTTGTTTGGTCTTTGGTCTTGGGCATATAATAAAGGATTAGGAAGACTGGAACTGTTTAAAAAATTGCCCGAATATTTTAATTAAATTGTGCAACGAATCTGGCATGAAACTTAATGCTGTCAAATGCGGGGCTTTTACATTTCGGAAAAAATAGTTCTAAATTTAAATACTCTCTCCAAAGTATCGAGATTATAAAAGTAAAAGAATAGGACACTCTAGGAGTTAAAATAGAAAATAAATAAAATTTCTCCAGTCAATGCGTTGCAATTAGAAATAAAGCAACAAAAGTCGCATCATTTATCAGGCAATCCGTCTCAACGTGTAAATGAGAGACGATGTTAAAACTATAGACGTCATTAGTTAGATCTATATTAGATTATGCTTCTCCATTCTGGTCTCCACAGTTAACTCGAGATGTAGATATTATAGAACGAATAGAGCGTCACTACACGAAAAGGATAAGGGAAATAAAAAAGAGGAAAACAAATAGGAACATAACTTATTGATGAATATGCAGAAAATCTTTTTAATTTGACAGGCTTGAACGTGAACTGAGGACATGACAAAAAGAGGAAAAGGTATTAATTCAAAACACCGATGCCGTTGCCTTCAGCAACGGCATCGTTCAAGTCTGGATGGAACAATCTTCCACAAGAAGCGCCAGCGATCCATAAACTGAAATTATGAAGATTAATTCGATAAATATTTAAAAGAAAATAAAGTAATAATAGCTTACAAATATACGATGGGGTTCCACCCATATTAGCTTTATTCTGAAATGGGCCTACCATCTATGAGCTTTTATGGTTCCCTATAGGTACCAATTGATTGTTTATTTGTTTTTTTATAAAAAGACGAAATCACTTGCGTATGATAGTCTCTTTTTTCGTATGGGATATTGAGCATCTACTGTGTCACTTTTTATTCAAATTTCTCATATATATATATATATATATATATATATATATATATATATATATATATATATATATATATATATATATAAATATATATATATACATATATATATATATATATATATATATATATATATATATATATATATATATATATATATATATATATATGTATATATATCAGGAACTTAAGCAACGCTCTCATCGCTTTAACTCTTTTCTGGGTCCTATAATTACTCTTCTCCTTTTACAATAAAAATCAAGATATTAATCCTTGATTTTACCATCTATTTTTTATAATAAAATTTATCTTTTATAAAACTAAATCATAACCTCTAACTCTTATCTAACTTCCATGAATATTACGTTATATCCGACGGCAAATTTCTTTCAGGGATTTAATACTTGAAAACTTTTTAATGTCTATCTGCTAAGGTCAAACATCAAAGAAAACGAGATGCACCGGACCGGACGGGGGGACTTTTGAATTTCATTGCGTCTGTATAATTTGTATAGTTTTAAAATCTTCATTTTGATACTGGACTACTCTCATTTGCATAATGACGGGCTAATACCTTTGCTGGCGCGGCCTACAGGTGGGATTTAGGGAGCTATCTTTTGTTGAAAGCGAAGCAGTGGGAGGGAGGGAAGGGGTACTAGGAGACTCAAGAAAGACTGGTGAACATCAACTTCAAGAGGAGGAGATGGGGAGGAAATTCTCCATCACTATTAATATTGGTGAAGTACAGGCTTTGTCATTATTTTGTTATTATTTACTTATAATTAAAAAGGGCAAATAGACGAGGAACTCTTCAAGCGAGGCTTTGGTAAAGAAAGTGTTGAGGTTATATTATGTCAAAATATGGGGGAAGTACGTAACTTGAAGTGTGAAGAGAAGACTATGAAGGCAGATAGATATAGATGGCGGCATACCTCTCCTCAATCTGGTAGATGTAGATAGATAAAGGCCGAATACCCTATCTGGTTCCGAGTCAAAGTTTTCTCGTTTGTTACACAACAACGACCCTCAAGCAACCTTCCTTCATCTCCCAATACACCCCACAATAATATAGTAAAACACTGCCTCTCGAACAAAACGGCAACATAATAATTAATTAAATTTGCTAGAAAATATATTTGTCTAATTTTCCAGACTGACCTAATATATACGATGCTTCCGTTCGTCGGACAATTATTAATGAGTATCAAATAACTTATGGTATCCCAATGGAAACCCAAGTGGAATTTGTCTCTGGTTCTTCCGACCTTGCAGGGATTTAGTTATACCAATCAACTAAGCTCTTAAGATAGACGCTTCTGCAAGAGCGACTGATGCCAGGAGATAAACAGAGCAAAAAGGTTGAAGGAGATCAGATAAGATGCAGTTCAGTGTGTGCCTGAAGCTGATCAAGTTTGGATGTCTCGCTGCGCAAATCGAGGCCAATATTAACGTGCTTCCAGGACACACCACGATTTTACAATCGCGTTCTTTCCACTTCAGCATACTTTATAAATTCATGATCCCTTAAAATCGCAGGTGCGGGACAAAATTAAATACGAAAATCTTAACATGAGAAATAACTTAAATGATCACAAGCACTCAGTTAAAAATTAAACGTGCTACCAAAAGCAACCACAATACTACATCGGGTTGACTCCCCTTCGCTACATTTCATAAGGTCATTATACCTTGAACAGGCAGTTTGTTATCATTTGGAGATGTTCTTTTGAACAAATTGAATACTAAAATTTTGATTTTAGGAATAGATTAAATTTTCGAAAGTAATTAATTAGAAGTAAACGCGCATCCACAACCCATTACAGCACTACAATCGTTTTCACTCATCTCCAGACCTATAAAGTCATTATAACTTGAACATTGACAATTTGATACGGTCGGAGGAGAACACTTTTTGACCGATTTTTTTAGCAGTTGGAACAAATTTGAGTCTCAAAAATTTGATCTAAGGAATATATTAAATGATCCAAAGTAATTTTTAATCTGGTTGTGTTTTTTAAAATATTTGATACAAATATTGAACAAAAGACATAAAAGTGATTTTACCTATTCTTAATTTTAAAAAAAACCGCTCGTGTTTTTTCCTGCAATTATATATTTAATGTAAGTATTATAATTAGTTATGAATTACTACCATTATACTTTAATTTTAATTACTTTAAACTTCATTTTGGTTAATTCTAATTTTGTTACAAAAACTTTCAAGCTTTAGTTTAGGTTAAATAATGTATTTACTTATATTTCAACCTAATAATGAAACATAATTTACTGTTTATTACTAGTAGAAATTGCTATGCATACGGATATTGAGTTTAATGAGCTCCTAGTAGTTACCTCTTCCCTGTTACTTACCTTCTAAAGATTTTCACCTCACCCAACTTTACCACCGAGTGTATCTCTACCATTAATTAATTGTATTTAATGGGTCATTTTGTAGCTTAAATTCTTTAAATATGTAATCAATTGTTCATACTTTGAACCAATGGCCAATGTGGACATCAGGTGCTTCCTGAGGTGTTCAAGTGTTATTAAAACGCGTTGGAATCATTACTTTGTACTTTTGAGTACTTGCGAACGCTTATAGAGGATGCTGTGAATCCCTTGCCATCCAACAGCGCTTTTACCCCTCCATTTATTTCAGTTCTTTATTTTTCCCCGGGTTGTCCTGAGAAGCATGTATCAGGGTGTTAAATTAGCACTTTTTAGTTTTCTTGTCCCTTGGTACGAACAACACGTAGTGGGTTCTTCGGCAACTGAGAACAGAGAATAACGCTGAGGTTCGCCCATGGATGGGTATTCATCCATAATATCCACCCTGTACATATATTCTTGTTATATATAGCCCTCCTCTGCATTCATCCTCTAAATCTATACTCTTTTTCCACCCTCTGTATCCATTCTATACATCCATCCCTTATATCCGTCCTTCCTATATACCGTCTATACGCACATTCTCATATCCATCTATCATATAGATTTTTGCAGAAGAAGAAGAAGGAAGTAAGCTCCGGCATTGGGGGAGGCCTATTATATGGAACTATGTTGAGTAATCCTTCCTTTGCTCGGAGACGACACCTTTTATCTAGAATACGAAATGCTACTGACCGGATAATAGAATTCATATAAAAATCAGAATGATAATCGATGGCATGTCAGAGGGCACCGGGAAAGGGTCTTCGTTTAGAGGGAGGTTTCCTGGTGGTATTTGTGTGTTTTGGCGCCAACTTAATCAAAATTTGGCAAATCTTCCACAACAAATCTGCTATTTTGTCTGAGATTGTAAATATGTGGAACTGTGTTTGGTTGTAAATGGCATATGAAGGGAATGTCTGTAACAGTTAGACTAATGTGGCATTTAAATGTGTTTACCTTGTGATGGTGACCGCAACGGACTGTTGCCAGACGACCTGTGTATGACGTATGTTATTTCTGAGTCGATATCCGATTGATTGCCGTTAAGGAGGTGGTTTGGACCGAAAGATTTAATATTAAAATGTTTTATGCGGATGCGAATCGTGTTGTGAGTAGTGGTGCCCTGGTTAGGGAGTAGTGTAGGCTTGAGAGGATCTGGTGGAGTGTTTATGTCATTTAGGGTGTTTCCTGGACCATGGTGAGGGTCATACATGTGCGGTCGTGGGTTTTCTATTCATTATAAGTAGGTGATATTAAGGACTCGGAATAATGAAAAAAAGAAACAATTTAAACTGCGTTGATGCGCACCGTCCACAGTATAAGAAAGCGGTTGGTGACGATGATGCCATAAATAAAGAATAGAGTATTCTGGTTCGATCCATTTTTATGTCCTTCCTACTGACCAGTCGGAGAGTTCTCTACTCGCCTTAAGCCAGAGGAAATCCTGCCTCCCCTTTTGCTACTTGCCTTATTTTAACTTCCACAATTTTACCACTCGCGAAAATTCTCGAGAAAGGTGCCGCTTCCGTTAATTCTTTACCGGGATTTTTTACATCCAAGTTTTGATTACTTTTTCCATTTCCATTTTCGTCTTTGTTCTCAAAGGATTGCGGAGATTCGCGTGATATTCTGGATTACCACAGCTAGTCTTTCCTCTTTGCTATTCGAACTTGAACCACTTCATTCACCCATATCAATCTAAAGAAGTTCTAGCACTTGAGTTATCTCACCCGCCCTTATTAATCTATGGAAGTTCTACAACTTTAACCGCATCACAGTCCCAGATTAATCTTTGGAAGTTCTAGAACTTGAACCACCTCATCCATCCATATTAATCTATGGAAGTTCTAGAAATTAACCCATCTCATTCGCCCATATTAATCTAAGGAAGTTCTAGAAATTGAACCACTTCATCCACTCATATTAACCCATGGAATTTCTAGAACTTGAACTTATTGTTCACCACGTATTTCCTTACGTCCACAAATAATACATAAACGCAAACATACCTCCACACATATAAGAATAAATATAATATATACTCGTATATGCACCTACATGGTGACAGGCGCAGTCAATTTTAAATACGGTGCGCACCTAATTTTAAATTACAAAACAGAGAGCCGTTAAAAACCGTTTTTGAATAACTTCGAACATATCTCCATTTTGTGTCTCGTCGTAAACATTTTCGGAGATATTTATTGTTATTGATATATATATATTCTAGCAAATTTCGGGCAAAGTTTTCGAGGGCGAAACAGGGGTATAGAGGGTCAGGGAGGCAGGGAGAAGTACATAAACAAAGTATAAAAACTGATAAGGACATATTTTTGAAAAAAAAGGCATTAAAGGGTAAAGATATCGGTAGGGTGATAGAGAGAACTGGAGAGTGAGCGAGGAAATGAGAAAGACTTTGAGTGAGGGTTAACTTAGAGAGGCGCATTGAGGCAGGTACTAACATGGAGCGACATAATAACAAGATGCAGGATACGAAGGAAAGTGTGATTATGGGATCATTTGCCACAAAATAATTATTAAAGATAATGAGAAAGAGAGAGCGAAATAGAGTCGTTTTGAATAAGGTTTTTAAAAATAGCTATTGCTAGTTTTATGCTGCGAGTACAACCTTCTTTATTTACCATTTGAAGTGTTCAATATTATCACTAAGTAAATGCCCCCTCCCCCTATCTCTCAAATCCAAACTAGGACAACTACAACTTCCGCCCGTGCCACAGAGTCCTATTTTGATTCAGGAAAAACATTTTTGTGCAATCAATATTTTCTAAGCATCGACAACCATCGAAAAGAGACAACCACTCAGTGAATATTCCTCGATTGGTTACCACGATTATTATATATTTGTGAACCCTTCTTAATAATTGAGAGAAAGGGTCACCGTTTCACACGTTAAACAAGGTAAATCCTCATTAGCTCTAATCAGTGATCGGATGGGAGTGGCAATTCGAGGCAACCTTTTTGTAGCTACCAACTAGCGACTCTTAGACGCATCCTCCGTTAAACCCGTTGTCTCCACTGAGATAGACATCAGACAGGGCTTCATTGAACTAATTTAAACCTGACCCTTAGCCCTAAATTAGGCCACGAGTGTAACACCCCAGGGGATAGTCATATGTCTCCTATATTGAAGATTCCCAAGGTTAGTGCTTCCTTTTAATTGTCTTTTTCTTTGCAGATTTGAACACAAGTGAACCCCCCCGCCCCCCGTCCTCGATCCCGATGGGGCTGCTGAAGGGAGAGTCTCGCTCCCTAACCTCCGATGGGTCTTTGCTTACGCGATCCCGGAAGGGGGGTGTCTGGTCCGTAGGGATTCTCCTCGTCTCTCTCATCACCGCGGAAGCTTTCGCCAAGAAAGGTGAGTCAGGGGTATCGCGACCCCTTGCGTGGACACTGGCGGGCATGGGTGCACAGCTTGTTCTTCAAAGTGTATAAGCATGTAAGCGCATATTCACGCGCATAATCTCTAAGCTGATTTAGGGATCTGAAATCTGCACAAATATCTAATTGTGTCGATGTATATCGGCATATCTAGCATTCGAGTTTGCCCCTTTCCTCATAAGTTGTCTTCCGGTTCTCTTTTTGTATAATTATATCCATTTTAAGATTTTAATATCGTTTCTTGTCGTATTGTGTCATGACCATTTCTACTTAGGATTTTCATTATTTTTTGCTCTATCTCTCAACTGTGTTTGTGTTCTTATCCATTTATTATTTTTGGTAGTTGCGAGGTTTATTAACAAGTATGTTCCGTGTTTCTCTGAATCGTCCTTAGTTTAGGCGTGCTTTTGTTGAGTGTCTAAATTCACATCCATATTTTAGAACTAGTATGAGTCATTTTCGAAATAAGTTACGTCAAAAGCATAGAAGCATTTCGCTTCTGATGATTTAACTTTGCTTGTCTACCGACCTGCAACCTCCTCAGGGTTCTCCTCTCTTAAGCCGTAATCATTCCTTGTAATACCTCGATGTTAGCACTCGATACCTAAGAAAACGACATTGACTCAATAAACTCGGATTCAGTTCTTAAAATCAACATTTAATACCAACATAAACTTTGAGAAATTCTCATTTAGTTTCGTCATTTATATCTTACTTAGCAGTAAAATACAAATAAATAATAGGTGGGACGAAGGACCCCAATCGGCTCTAAACTGTTCGCAGCAGTGCTTGAGGATATTTTCAAGAGTTGTTTGTACTGGAATGTGAGTTAATTTGATTCCTTAGGAAATATTTAAGCTATCTTCGCTCTGTTCATATTATTTTCCTCAAGTTCAGAAGAATTGCAATGGAATGATATTTGAATTATTGCATACTTGTCTCTTACTTAAACTGAAAATGAACTTTTTACAGACGAAAATAACCAATACGAGTTGCGCAGAAGATAAAGAAATCGGGATTGACGATGGAATTTTCGAGCATTTAGAAGGATAGTTTGAACGACAAGAGCTTGGGCAAAATTCTGTTCACTCTAAAACTGTCAAATCTTTTAAATTTCACTACTAAATATTAGGGCTCTGGTTTAAAGAGATGCAATATCGTGAGTTTTAATTCAATTGTAAAGTTATGCATTTACAAATGCTTCCAAGAAGAAAACTGGAAATTATGAAATTGAAAATAGTTTAAGCGACGAATATTACTAAGGTGATCTCATTGTATCTAGTTGACCTGAGAGACCAAAGAAAAGGTATATATAAACCTTTCATTCATGTGTAATATATATATATATATATATATAGTTTGTTTTTAATTACATACATACGAGGGACAGTGAATAAGTTTTGCAATTCGGATATAAAGAACGGAGATACGAGGAAAAGTGTTTTATTATTTTTCAATATAACTACCCTCGACTTCAATGCACTTGCGCCACTTGTCCCTGAAGCTTCAAATTCCCGACAACCAGAAATATCCCGACTGCTGTTTAATCCATTCCTGGACAGCGAGCTGGACATCTTCATCGTCCCCAAACCGGCGTCCACGCAGTGCAGCCTTGAGCTGGCGGCATAAAAAGTAGTTGGTAGGGGACAGATCTGGACTGTAGGAGGGATGGTTGAGCTCCTCGTATCCGCAATCGCGCAGAGAAGCTTGTGCAACTTTGGCCTTGTGGACTTTGACGACGTTGAAGTCGATCATGCGGCATGTGGTTTCTAGGGACCCAACGGGCAGAAACCTTGGTCATGGCTATATTGTCGTGGATGATGTTGATAACACTTTTCCATGTAATATTCCAAGTTCTTGCTCTATTTCTTCGACGTTCACCGGTCGATTTTCCAGGATCCTCATCTCCACACGGGCCACATTGTCCTCGTTGGTCATGTTTGACGTGGGCCCTGAATGGAGGTCATCTTCAAGGGACTCACGACCATGGCAGAACTCTCTATTCTAGCGAGCAGTGGTTGCATAGGAAGGAGCGGTGTCGGTGTACACTGTAACCATGCGTTCATGGATCTCTCTTGCATTCTTGCCTTCCTTGGTCGAAAATTTTATCACTGCACGGTGCTGAACCTTCTTCATTGTTGAAGAATTTGTGACTGACGATCTGCAATCAGCTACTGCTTCTTAACTATACGAGGCTGGAGCGTTCGGCTGTAGGTACTAAGTTGTCATAACTTGTCTTAACACCCCACAAACAACCATCCTTTTTCCTCTGTTTTGTCCTACTGATTCGCAAAACTTATTGACCGCCCCTCGTACATGTGTACAATGCAAACTACACTTTACGAATAACCATTAAAAATGATGTGGCCATATTTGAGACTCTAAAAAGATTCAAACACAAACAAGCTTATTAAACGCACCTGGTTTCTCCGCCCCGTCGTAAATCAAAGCCTCCCCGAGGAGATGTCTCAAAGATTTCCTTAAGTAGTTCGGAGTTACTTAGATTTTCTTCAAGGCGATGGGCTGTGGCTCGATCCAGTAGTTTACTCTATGACATGGGTTGTAATCCCTACCATTTACAAAGCCTAGAATTTGTTGGGGGTTTTTTTCTAAATCTGATAATATGTACAAAATTTATGTCAAAATAGAAATAAAATAAAATAATGTTAAACAGTTTGGTACTCACATTGCTCCAGTGTTCAGCAGTCGATTCTTTGAATTTCCTACAAATGTGAAGCTCATACGTAAGGTTATTCTGGGTGAAATGTTGTTTCTTCGCAGCCTTTGTCTATTTGAGACCTTTTTCGAAAAGTTTCGCCTCACTATTCCCCTAATGCATTCATACGTGCCTCTTTCCAATCCTGAGCAAGCTTGGCACTAGAAGCAACCTGAGTTCAGCTGGGACCTTAGCACAAGAAAACTTTGTCGTTTATTTGAAGCTCTCTGTGCGTCTAGAAGAATTCTTTATGGGAGTGTACTCGGTCCTTTTAAAGTCATTGATGATCCAAAAGATAGTGCTCCTTGATGCAATACCTTTAGCAACTATTTCCTTGCATTTCAGGCCACTTTGGTGCAGAGCAACAATGTTTGCAAGCTTTTCTTTGCAAAGAACCATTTATGGAATTGAAAAAGATTTAAACATTTTTACAAAAATAGTACGAATTAGATTATAATTACACAACACAATTCATTAAATCATATTCGTTATCATTATACCCTTTTGATCGAAAAGCAAACTCTAGGGATTGAAATTGACATATTACTGGAAAAGGACCAGAACGCGATTTGGGATTTAGCGAATGAATGTACTGTTTTTCTATTTTTTTTAAATGCTGAATTATTACTAAACTGCAATAATTTAATATTAGAATAATAATTTGTATCACGGAAATGTTTAAAAATCCTGAAAAAAATAAAAATATACATTAGTTTCAAAACCTTTGGCAATGTGTCAATAAATATATATTTTAAATTTATCAATTAATATAAAAATTAACCAGAAAAAATATTTATATTCACCTAATAAATTTAACGAAGATAAACATATTTGAAACTGGGCCTATTACAGAATCTCTTAATGACCAAATAAAAAAATAGGCTCCACGTAAACATACCAAATGCCGATTAAGTATTTTATAGTGACCCTTTTAGATTAGCAATCAACTCCACTTTAAGCTTCCCTCATTAACCGGTAAAGATGACGGGGCTCACTAACAATTGTTTCTACCTTAGTTAATTTGAATACCGCAATAAACTCATACTAAAGCAATACGAATATAAATAGTCATTCCAACTTACATAAGAAAGGATCAAGGGTTGCCGGATTTCACTAGATATCTTTTCTCGCGCTTCGGTGTGTTGGAGCGGCCGATGGTAGATTTTCCTCGAGATGGGATGAAGGTAAAGGAATCCGATGTCTAATTCTTCAGTTTTAAGATCGCAACTTGAGAGTCACTCGAGGGTGACTGGTTCTTCTATTATCTTACTTACGAAATTCCTGGTTGGCACTAGGAATATTGGTCCGGCCAAGCTTCTTAATAACCTGTGCAAGATGCTTCGGGCTGGCACCGAAATAATCCTTCTCTTGCTGCCGAAATTCCTGGTTTGGCACTAGGAATGATAATCCAGTCAGACTTCTTCTAAGTCTGTAAAGGATAGTTTAGTCTGGTATCGATACAAAACGTGACGGATCGATCTCCTCGATCTGATCCTCTATCGTCTCTCCTCGAATTCTAATCTCCCAGTTTTCCTAACATGCAACAAATCTTGTACCTCTTGACCTTATTCGATCTCAATTAATACCAGGATCATGACTCTTGACTAGATTTGCCTGGCCTCAAGAGCGTCTCATCAGTGGACGAGGATTAGAACCGTGTGAATTTTTCCCCAATTTCAATTTCATTATTTTCATCGCTCTGCATCAACCGGAGGCACATACACTTTCAAAGTCATGCAAAACCTGAAGAAATCATAATAATCTAGAGCAGAAAGACGTTCCAACACCACCTATAGCCATATTGACCAGTTTCACAACTCTCGTACAGATGAGTTAGTCAACTTCAGTCGAAAATTGAACGGCATCATCACTGCTGTCGACGCTCTTTCGATAACGCTGGGACGAGGACGTTTCTGTCTTCGAATTATTCTTTCTATTCATCATTATCGATCGTCAGCTGCCTATGCCTACGCCATCAGCCTTGCCTCTGGTAATTGTTTTTTTGGCTATCTGTGCTACTACCATCGCAGCGTTAATCATCAACCCCGAAGATTGGTTCCTCTTGCACTTTCAATTTGTGGAACATGTTGAGCTCGATTTGCCTCCTCAGGAGGGAAAGGTCAGCGTTCGAAAGCCTGCCTCTTTGATCCGAACTTATCAATATGACTCAACCTTCTTGTATACAGTTACACAACTTTTTTCATGCCTAATTTTTCTTCAAAACTGTATTTGGCAGTATAAAGTTTTGACTAAATTATAATTTTATTTTTTCATTTATTTTTTTAAATTTAAGTAAAAGGAATAATATACTAATATTTAATTTATTGCATATTTATTAAAAGTAAGTATTAAAAAATCGAGCTAAATTTCTGTTCATGTGAGAGGTGAGTTTCACTTAGTCCATGGAGCTTTGTTATTCAATCAAAGGGGTTAAATGATGACATATTTGGGTTAACTAAATGATACTGTGTAATTATGATCTATATCGTAATATTTTTGGTAAAAATAAATATTTGAATCTTTTTTTAATCTAGAAATTGTTCTTTGCAAAGAAAGGCGTACAATTATTGTTGCTCTACACTAAAGTAAATTGAAATGCAAGGAGAGAGTTTGCTAAGGGTATTTATTGCATCAAAGAGCACCATCAATAGGATCATTAATGACTTTAAAAAGGATTAGTTACATTCCCGAGTAGAAGTCTTCTAGACACAAAAGATCTTCAAATGAACCCAAAGATTATTTTCTGGTATGGTACCCCTTGGGGAATGTTCGGATAGCCTCCAGTGCCAAGCTTGCTCACGATGTTAAAGAAGCAGGTGTGAACGCTTCAGCGTGGACAGTGAGCTGAGACATTACGACGAAAGGTTCAACTCAAGAAGAGTTGCAAAGAAATCTCATCTTACGAAGAAGAACCTTACGGATAGGGTCATTTTTTTAGTAAATATTAAGAATCAACTTTTGAAGACTGGGTAAAAATGATATTTACTGATGAAGCTCCCTTCCCCTTGTTTGGACCATCTGGAAGATCTGATGTTCTGAGGAGAAAAGAGGAGTACTTTCACGAGTCATGTTTTTTCCCAACTGTGAAGCACCTGGACACTGTCTATGTATGGGGCTGTTTCTCATCTAAGGCAACTGACACACTAAAAATCATGCCAAACAACACTGCTATGAACGAATTTAGGACCAATTTAGAGATGATCACTGTATTTTTCAGCATGATGGTGCACCTTTTCACCAAATAAAGGCAATAACAAAGTTCTAGGCTAAATATAACATCTAACCATTTGGAACTTGGGCAGAAAATTCGCCAGATTTGAAGCCAAGAGAGAATTTGTGGGCGATAATCAAACCAAAGGCTGATAAACAAGAGCCATCAAACTGTGATCTGTTGCGGCAGCTTATTAAATATAAGTAGAGTAATAGAGGTTAAGATATAATCACAAATTTTGTATCCAGCACGCCAAGATGAATTTAGTCATCCCCAGATAACAAGGGACATCATTATAAATATTGAGTGCGCGCCTTAATTGACTGTCTTTATTAATAAAATGAGTTTGGGCTCTAAATTATGTATATTTCACCTTTAAATTAGGATACAAATATACTGAACAAAATTCGACCTTTGGTTAGTTTTATTTACTTTCTATATGAAAAAAACAGGCAATGGCTTCGCCACTCCCCCCTCTTAGGGAAGCTTGGCGCTTCGCTACTAAGATTAAAATTTAAAATCTAAAAAAAGCGGCCATGGTTAAATTTTTATAAATTTTCTGATTTTCACCAATTATAATCATCATTATCATCACTAACTATAATTTAAGAAGGGGATTTCTTGGAGTATTTGAATAATAATTTCATCTTAGTTTAGTTATGACTTATGTTTTTTTATCAACATTATTTCTAATAATTCTTTTATAATATCAAAAAACAAAATGGTGATGTTCATAAATAAATATAAGTATTGAATATTTTGGAATTTTTTAAAACCCAAAACCAAATGGTGAAGTTCAGAAAATTTATTTTTATATATTGTGATAGAACGGTTTGAGGCCGCTTAATTTCAACCGTTATCACATGTTGTTTAAAAACACGATGCTACTCACGTGCATCTTCGCATTGAAGCCGGGCGCATTATAGCCGCCACCTGAGTCATTGTTTAAACAAGGAGGTTTATCTTCCTCTGTTTCGCCCCATGCACCAACCTCGCCAGATTGAGTTAGGCTTATGGGCAGATAAGGTATTAATCTCAGGCGCAGCTGTGCATTCCATCGAAGCCCCCACTCCATTGTCCCCTACGCCAAGGGGTCTCCCGACTATTTATATGGAAACTTTACCACTAAGATCAGATTCGAGATCCAGATTTTCTTCGCGAAACATCACTACGATCCACTCTCAACTTGAGCGCCAAGGGCCCTCGACCTCGAGATCCACCATCACTTGTCCAGAAGAAGGACAATATCCCTTGAGTCCCTTGTTGTTCAGAAAGAGAACAACGTTAGAACAGCCATTGATCTTTTGAGCCCGTAGACAAGAAACGGTTTTTACCCCCCTCTCCCCCCCTGTTGTTCAGAAGAGAACAACGTAGAACAGTTATTGTTCTTCAAGCCCGTTCGCCAAGAAACGGTTCTCACCCTTCCTCCTTGTTGTTCAGAAAGAGAACAACATTAGAACAGCCATTGTTCTCGAGCCCGTAGACAAGAGACGGTTCTGCCCCCCCCCTGTTGTTCAGAAGAGAACAACGTAGAACAGCCATTGTTCTTCAAGCCTGTTCTTTAAGAAACGGTTCTCATTCCCAAGACGCCACGTCAGGATCATTTAATTCCCCCCCCCCCTTTCGGCTGGAACTCGCCAGCGGACCGAAAATTCCTTCACGCCGCCTTCCTCTGCACAACAAGTCTAATTACGTAAACAAAACGTTACCTTTGAGAATTTAACCCTTTTTTCAATCTTATCCTGTGCTTTAAATGGTTTAGCGAACCATCCCATCCCTTTAACTTTTATTTGTTTTACCTTTTTAAATCTCTCTAAATCCTCGGATTAGCTAGATTTCCCCCGACCCTTTCCATTCTCTGTTTATGTCAATATTTTCCGTTTTGTGTGTTGTTGATAGTTTTTATTAATAAAACTCTATTTTATTAATGATAGCTATATTATTATCCTTGAGCTCAGTTCCGCTTCTTAAGCATATCGAAGATAAATAATATCAGTCAACCCAGACACCACGCACTCTAAATATAATTAAATGAGTTCCCTCAACGAATAGTCATATATGGTATATCGTCGAGAGTCCATTCTACGACATATATCTTCTTCTATGACTATTTTAGCAACGTGATATTTTAAAAGGGGAGAAATTTAGTTTAGAGTTCCAATTTAAAATTACCAGGCAATGGCTCGTCACTCCCCCCTCCCCCCTACGGGTGTTGCTTGCGCTTCACTAGTAAGATTAAAATTTAAAATCTAAATAAAAGGAGCCATGATTAAATTTTCATGAATTTTCTGAACTTCGCTAATTATAATAATTTTAAAAAAGAACTCTAAACTAAATTTCCCCCCTTTCAAAATATCACGTTGCTAAAATATAGAGTTATAGAAGAAGATATATAAAAATAAATTTTCTGAACTTTTGGTTTTAAAAAATTCACAAAATTTCGATACTTCCTATTTATTTCTAAACTTCACAATTTTGTTTTTATATTATAAAAGAATTATTAAAAATAACTTTGATAAAAGAACAGAAGTCATAACCAAACTAAGATGAAATTATTATTCAAATACTCAAAATAATCCCCTTCTTAAATAATAGAATTAGTGATGATGATGATGATATAGGAGTCTCAAAACTTACATTGAAACATTCGACAGTTCTATGGATACGTGGATGGCAGCCTAACTAACACTTCTATGAATGGGACCTCATATCAAAGGGTGACAAAGCCTTAATTAAAATTCCATTCAATGCCAAACGCTTGCAAAACATTCGCGTTTCTATGCAAGAAAAGTGTGATTGGAAATATCTAAAAATCCATCTGTATTCAACGCAAAGGTGTGCAGTACGCATACAGTATCTAACATTGAATGAGAAGGTTGCGTCAGTATTAAATGCATTTATACTCGGTTATTGCAAAAAATGGATAATGAGGCGTTATTCATGTTATTTTTCATTACTCTTATCATTTCTTCATCAGGGTGTATAGCGCATGTAATGTGAAAATGATTGCTTATAAAGATAATAATAGTTCGTAATGAGGCGCAAATGTAGCTCCCTTACTTATATGGTAGAGCTAAGTAGGTGGTGAAATAAAGTAAAAATGCTGACCTAAATGGGAAGGGGGGAAAATAGCACTGAAATTAGGATAGCCGACTCGAAGCGGGTCTATGTAAATGAATAAGAGTTTAAGTGAGAGAATTGCAGTGAAATTTCGTCGTAAGTCACCTAAGCAATTACAATGTATCCTACATTTACTATTTTCTTTATGTTTAGATTTTAGAAGTTATACTTGTGTTTCTGTGTCAACTTATTTAAGTTGCTAGAGATTTATCACTATGGATTCATGGGTATATTTTGTAACTAAAACTTTACCCGTTGAACAAACTGGGAATCGAACCTGTCCTGCCACAAACTCTTCCTTCTTCAAACCAATGCTTTAACTCATTCGTTTGGGGGTTTGACACCACAGGTTCAAATATCCCTTTTTTTCAACGGGAAAACTCTTATTCGCGTGCACCTTTACATCTCACTATGTCGGTCGGTCGGTCCCCGTTTTGTCTTTTTTTGCTTTTGTAATAACATTGTAACTATTCAGCTGATTCTAACGAAATTTGAAATTCTTATGTTGTTTTACATTTTCCTTCGAATGATATAATTGCCAAAGTCCTCCCAAGGTTAACCCGAGAATTATTTTGTTTTGGCTATAACATCATAATTATTCGGCCTATTCTAACGAAACTTGAAACCCTTATGTTGTTTTGCATTCTCTTTCGAATGATATTGGGGAAAAAATTGTTTCGTAAACCCCCACCTTATTGAGGGATCGACTAGTTCCAGTTTTGAGGTGAAGGAGGGTTTTACGGCGAATTATTTATCTGACTCCAAAGATAACTGTTTTTAACGGTGTTCTTGGCTGGCCTTGTGAAAATGTCATGGAAAAGTTGGACTAACAAAAAAAACTTTATTCTAACCACGGAATCTTATGATTGCAATCGGCGAGAAAGACGGAGCGTACTAGCGAGAGACTAGTAGTCTATATATTATTCAACAAGAGTAAGAGTTAAGGGAGAGACGAGATTTAGGGGGTTTCAGGGGGAGCGTAAACCAGACATATTCGTTATTATTCTCTATAATTCTTTCTTATTAACTACGCATCTACTGACTGTCTTCTTTCTATTTATATTTGCGCTCTAAATACAGATGGCATGGTCCAAACATGGAACGGCGGTCGTAGGACGGCGTACCTCCATTTCTTGTCCTTTCCCCAAACTCTTGGCGGGGTTGGGAAGTCTATGCACAATGTGTGTACGCTTCGACATCTCTTATGGTCAGCAGCTGTGTTTACTCGGGCTCTTCCTAAATTAATATCCATCTTTGATTACTCTATATCGATACACAACTTGGGCAGCTTTATCAAACTTTGGTGTTCAACCATTTATTTGCTCGTCGTTTGTCCCTCACCCTTCTTACTACATATGTACATTTATTCAAAGTTTTTAGGGTCGTAAGGTCATAAATCAGAATAAGTGAGAGCACGCGAATTTTGTTCAGCAGATCTTGTTTTAAAACTACTTGCTAAGATAATTCTCCAATATTGGTATATTAGGGTCTTCCTGTGATTTTTGTGAATGGAAAAGCGATGGCAACCAAGTTTTAATTTGGCTATCTCTTATAAAGTGAAGTTGGGGATACTTGCAAAATATATTATCTTGCGTAGTGTATTTGACTATCAATTCGATCCTCCTTTCTTTCTCAATAAGAGGTTTATTACATCTTCAAAAAATGATATTTATGCTTTTTAGAGGATACAATTCTATCGAATCCTTGTTCATTTTTAGCGTAATTATGATTTTTTCCTACGTATTAAAATGATCAAAACAGAAGCCCTTGTTGCTTATACGGTCAAATAATACAGTGTTATGCAAAATACAAAGCAATTCATCTACTCATTTTTCTTTTTATTTTGTCGTCATTGTGCAGGACTGTAAGTTTGCGCCTTAATATATGCCAAAGAACTCTCCATAAGAACATTTAAGTGATGTTGCAGATGAATCAAGGAACACTTTTTCTTCACTATACTTGCTTTGTTGTGTCAAAGGTGCCCAAAATACTAACTGATTACCAGTTTAGAATCTTATGTTAATATGCTCGCACATCAAATCTAATATGTAATTAAATATGCTTGTATCTATATTTAGGGTCTTGTAGAGATCGTATCTTTTTCACTTAATAAGTGCATATACTTGTAGGTATAGAACCTACTGTGGAGCGAAATTTCGAAAATTCATTCTTTTCTCTTGCGGAACTTTTACTATTTCATTTCCTTGCGAATGCAGTAATATACGTAAAATGTTTTATTCTGGTAAAACAACAAATACCTCATTTGTATAATTAAAAATATCAGCAAATGCATTGAGGAAAAATTGAACTCAGTCTCCTTAGATGGAATATGATGCTTGGACATAGGTATAGCTTTCATGGTCCCATTAGTGATTCATCGTCAATTCCCTTTTCGATCTAATGGGTGACACTATAATTCTACTGTTAAAAATAAATAATCTATTCGGGTGAGAAAATATCACAAACTGACAGCGAAAATCGAAATAGGTTCCCGGTTGGCAACATTTGATTTTCACATGTCGCAAGACTAGAATACGAAAATAGTGAATATAGGCTATCATGAAAATAAAATTCCATAAAAATAGCGTGATATTTTTAATTTTTACCAATTTTAAAACAAAGTTTAAATTTATTCTTGTTATTATAGTAGATTATCTTAACTATTTTTAAAGCAAAGTTTAAATTTATTCTTTTTATTATAGTAGATTATTTGAACTATTTTTTTTGGGGGGGGTTTAGGCTAAAAAACATTTCTATTCTCATGTTTAGAACGGCACTGGCGGAGCTTGGAAATCTGGCGCGAC
The DNA here is from genome assembly GCA_963969495.1 of Ceratothoa steindachneri. Classification (NCBI taxonomy): domain Eukaryota; kingdom Metazoa; phylum Arthropoda; class Malacostraca; order Isopoda; family Cymothoidae; genus Ceratothoa; species Ceratothoa steindachneri. The sequence goes on along the minus strand of OZ018323.1, from coordinate 43,094,000 downwards.
TTATTCCTCTTTTGTTTCAGTCAATGATCTGGACGATATCATCGTCCAATTTACGATTAACCATTTCCTGCATATTCCTTGTATGTTCATCTATGACAAGGTTAATGGGACTTAACCCTGCCTCCCGGTGCAGCTCTTCCTGGCGATGAACCCAGATGAGACTTCAATAAGTTTCACCAGTGCTACTTTCCACTCGAGGTTGAAGGTTTCACAGAGGTGCCTTTTGTTGGGGTTCTTTTTTGCCCGGGGATGGTCCTTAGGGGGTCCCTCTTAGTGAGGGTCTCCATAGTCTTCTTCGTTCTTACTATTTCCTCTTGTGACGGCTTCTTTTTTTCTGAAAGCAAAGTGCAATTATGGTGTTTGGAGTGAAAAAGAAAGTTATAAAGTGGTAAAAGAGGTAGCGGTTAGTGCAGGTATTTGGGATACGAGTCCCAAAAATGGTGGAAAAACACCCCCGTCCATTTTCCTCTTGGTCCCCCACTCGGTTGCTGCCAGAATGATGGGTGATGGATGGATGGGGTGGATCTCGAGTAGGAACCTCAAAAGGGGTGAATTATGGTGGACTTGATGCATTAGTGGCCGAATCAACGATCGCTAAAATTTTGCCACCACCTCTCGGGTACTTACGCTATAACTGCATCCAACTACAGAGAGGGGGAGTACTTCTCTCTATGATTCTGGCTGGGTTCCTAGGCGATGAGGATTTCTCCTCCGTCCGGGACTCGCAGTTTATGCCCCAGTTTCGAGGTAATTTCTGACTTACGCTTTCGCTGTGGGCTAGACCTTAAACCAGTTTTCACATAAGCCCTTAATTATGTCAGTTTAAGTGGCCGGCATAGTTAAGACGAAATCAATGAATGGCAGACATCCGAGCAGGTTCACACACAGGACGATGGACGGGAGCAGTGAGGTGCTTAAGCCCTCGTTGAGTCAGCAGTCGTCGATGAAAAAAGTATTATCTCCTTTTGAATAGTGAAGCGTAGTTCACCGAAAGACTTCCAGAATAGGCGCTCTTCTATGTAGGCGGTGCTCAAGGTCCGTTACTAAGCAAGTTACTCATATTAGTTGAATATTTCGCCGTCATGTTCCTTTAACAGAAAAGGTGAAGTACTCGCTCGGAACTAGTGCGTTCCGTGTTAAGTTTGGGGTCCATCTCTTTAATGAGAAGAGCATCTAGAATTTTTAGGATGCGAAGGTCATGGTTTCTTCTGAGTATGGTAGCGTTTTCGACCAGAGTTGCTCTTGTAATTTGTGAGTTATGCTTTTCTTTGTAATGTGTTTTTATTTAAACTTCTTGCAAATGCATCGTTAGCCACCGGCTGATGGTAGTAGTGGCCATACCTATATATTGATTACTTGGATGAGATTTGCAGTCCTCATGGGGGTATTGAAATTTGTACACCACATTTGTAGCCTTTAAGATCGATTGCTTTTCGCGGAGGTTGTTTTTCATTAATAGGTCGCTTACTTTTGTGTTTTATAATAAATTCGTAAGGTTAACTTGTTATTTGATAGTGTTGCTTTTTATGATATCTTGTATTATTCTTTCGTCTGTTTTGTAAGCATCCGTCACTTGGTTCTTGTAGTAGAGTGGACCGCACTTGATGAAGAATTTCGAAGATCAAAACAGATCCTGATCAATAATAGCAACTCAAACAGGAAATTCGACAAATTACAAAAGAAAATTATCAACTCCAACTTTGAGGTAAAGGAGGGAAGAGAAAAAGGAAAAGTAACTGAAGGCGTCTCCGACCACTTTCGGAATTGTAAAATGTGTATTTTAGGCAGTTAGTCAAAATACCCATATCAAAAAAACGAATCTATTATTGATTGAGAGTATTAACTAAGCATAATAATTTTCTCTTATCCTTCGGACTAGATTGTTGTCTTCCCATTGTTAAGATTTCGTATCTTCACTACTTACTTAGCTTTGAGGTGTTTATTGAACCAAACCATAATTTTTCTGTTTTAAAGGACGAAATACTTCTACGATTTTAAATCCTTTAAAGTCTTTTCCACCGTCATTTCCAAATCGGATTTCTCCTTCTAAAGAAACTTACTTATCTGTGACAAAGCCATCGTTATTTGAAACCTGACAAGGGTCGTGATGGACTTTCTTTTAGATAAGAATTCGTATCTCACTAGAATCTATCATATTTTTTAATATTATGCTAAATTTAAAAAGATAAATACCTATGTACAGTCATACACACTTAAAAATGGGGACAAAATTAATAGGATCTTAGGAAATTAAAAAAATATAGCGCCGTTCCTGAAAATAGATATAACACTTTGTTTCGTTCTAAATCTTTGCTTGAGATGGTACTTTAGTAGGTTCTGGATTGATCGGAAATCTTGGGCAGAAATACTTCGCGGCACGCATCTCCTTGCTTGGCAAAGGAGGAAATTTTGGGGCAATTTTTGCCCACGCCTTCAAAAATTTGGCTCCTATTTTTAGGGCTAAATATTAAGAAAGAGAGCTATACCCTGGTGTCACCCCACCCCTCATCATCATTCACTCCCTATTAACCATCATCATCTTTATCTACAGTGGCCCAACTTAAGCAGATGACTGCTTAAGTCTTCGGCCAACCCTCCTGCGTGAACCACCGTCAGATGTGAAGTGAGATTGCCATTCACGTTTCGTCCCAACTATGTCAGGCAGTGGCTTGACCATAATTGGGGGCATTGGAAGAAGCTGGTTTGAGGATTAGCCCACAGTAGAGGACAATGTCAGAAACATTCCGGACAAGGGACGGACTGCAACCTTCGGTGCCAATTACGGCGAAGGCCCCTTCCAGGACCATAGAGGGACATACAACCGTCTCTATGGTATGTTGGGGAGCGGTCGCGATTCAAAACCCTCGGGGGGGCGGCGTTGTCAATAAGTCCGCATTACAATCACACCCCTGAGAGGATCCCACCCGGACTCATCCCATCCATCATCATCCTTCATTTAAAAAGGCAATTCTCACTTTCATCCAGGCGGCCGGCGAGCGTGGGGGGGGCCTCTCTCCATCAAAGGTTAAAAAACGTAATAAACCATACACCTAATACACATACGAACTTAAACACACATACACACATCACAGAAACAAACACTTAAGCAAAGAAGATCTGCATCCCCCCCCCCGGACAGAGGGGCTGCAGAAATACTAAAATGGTGGCCCACCCAGCCACAAGAGTCCCGTTAAGGGTCATAGGTGGGCACCCCAAACCGGACCGAGGTACGGTGTTTGCCACGGTCTTTGGGAAGCTGAGTGTGGGTATCCCGAGGCTGATAGATACCCCAGTCGGCTATTCTGCAGTCTGCGAGAAGGAGGCAGATGTGGAAACCCTGACAACGGAGGAGGGTCAAAAGGTGCTTAATGAAATAGGCCTCCAACCTAGCACCCCCCCTCAGATACAGGCACACAGAAGTGTGGTGTGCAGGCAGCTCGATCCATGGATTGGGCAGCACACAAAGGAGGAGATCAAAGAAGAGATCAACCGTAATCAACCGTGGGCCAACGTGGTGGAGGTGTTAAAGTTCCGCAATAGGTGGGACAACACCGAGTACCAACACGTGTTTAAGGTGATCTTCAGTGACACCAAGATGGCGCAAACTGCCAAGGAAAGGGGGCTTCTCCTCTTCAATGCAAGAGTCTCAGCAGACCAAATTGAGAGAGAAGAATTTACCCCAATCCTAATTTGCTTCAAGTGCTACAAGATGGAGCAACATGCAACAAAGGATTGCAGAGAACAGGTAGCCACATGCTCCAAATGTAGCGGGAAAGGCCACGGTTGGCGTGAATGTAGGGCCACCACGGAGAAATGCCCTAACTGTGGACTTAACCACGGGGCAATGTCTATGTCATGCCCAAAGAAAAAAGAAATCATTAAGATGAAAAAGAATGAGGCAAATATAAGGAGCTCCACCTCCTATGCTCAAGCTGCTGCATCAAGAGCCTCGCCACTTTTAACCTCAGGCAAGCAGTTGTCGAAAACATATCTCAAACTTGAGAATGAAAATTCGACGAAGATACTCACGTGCATACTATTCGCGCACGTGAATAATCTCACCAACCCGGGGACGTTCGCGAAAACCCTCAATCTCATGCTAAAGAAAAACGGCATGGCTGAGATGTGGTTTCCGGACGACCCCCCATCGGGTGACGTGCTGCAGCTGCAGTTTCAACCAAAAGAGACTACCGAGGCACCGGCGACTCCATTTCCCCAGGAAAGAGAGGTTGAACGTCTGGCAAAGGAGGCAAAAGCCCCAGCGGCAAAAGCCAATCCCACCAGGGCTGACCCTAGGCTGGAGGCACAGAAACGCCGAGAAAAGAGGGAAAAAAGAGCAGCCAGAAGGTTGAAAGAAGCAGAAGGAAACCTAACCAGTCAATCGTCTTCGGAGTCTGAAGTTGAAGAGGTCGAAGACAGGGCAACCAAAAGCCCTGTTAGCTCGCGAAGTAGGTCAAAAACCTTGAAGCGTACCTACAAGTACGACGGAGAGGAGATTGACCTTAAGATCATAACGAGCGAGGTGAACCAATACCCTCAAAGACTCTCTCCCAAGGAGATATTGCAGGGTATCCACCAGAAAATTTACAAATGGACCTACTCAACAACAGACAAAGAAAAAGACGTAGAAGAGGCAATACTAGAAGGCGCCGTAAAACTACACAAAGAATCCTGCATCACCCTAAGTGATGCAGAATTCAAAAAAGTAAGAAACGGAAAAACACATTACACTTAAACACAACAAACTCCAACACACAAATACAAGAAAAACATGGAGAACAGAAACAACGCGCTAAAAATACTTACACTGAATGTGAATGGATGGAAGGGAAAATCTCTTCTCTACGGTAATATCTTCCGGATAGAAGACCCAGACATCATTCTCATCTCAGGACATGGAATAAACACAAACACTGACACAATAAAAATCCATAACTACACAATCATACAAAAAAATAATACACAAACAAGATTCGATGGCTGCGCCATCGCGATCAAGAAGAACTTAAAATTCAAAACACTTCCGGACTTAGATGAATCATTCGTGGCTATCGAAATCCCTACCCTGGTTGGGGGTCTTACAGAGGCGGCAGCCTATCAGCCGCCCAGGAGACAATACCTGCCGATTAACAACTTTTATACCCTCTTCGGGCACAAAAGGTTAGCATTGTTGGGCGGAGATCTAAACGCCTGTTGCCGAGCATCCGGCTACAGGCGGGTCGATCCAAGAGGACGAAACCTGGAGCTGCTTCTTGATAGGAAGAAGCTCCAGAGAGTTGGACCAGACTTCCCAACTTTCGTGACACATATTCGGTGTCAAAACCGGACATCGTGTTAGCAAGTCCAGAATTCCCCTTCAATATAGCCAATGCCCCAGGACCTGTGGTCCCGAGCGATCATATCCCGATCATCACTACCATCTCGCTTGCGCCTATACTCAAGCCCGTCACACTTAGGAAAAGTTACGCGAAAGCTAACTGGGAGTTGTACCGAGAAATGCTCAGCACCTATCAATCAGCTGACCTGAGCGACGCTAATCTCGAGGAAATTGATGAGGAGATCGACAAGATCACTGGTCTCCTCACTCAAGCCGACGAGAGATGCGTGCCCAGAATCTCGTACAAAATGCTCCCGCAACTTAGGTGGACGGATGAAATGAGGGATATCGCCAGGGAACACAGGGACATTTATGAGGAAGTCGGCAGGACAGGCCCGAACAGGGAAAGGGCAGCCCGAATGAGACAACTAAGCGAGGAAATGAAAAACACTATCCTCGAAAAGCAGAAGGAAATCTGGGACAATATCATAGGCAAACTAGACCGGGATACTAATCCTGTAAGTTTTTGGAACAGCGTCCGAAGACTTAAAGGATTGCCTCCCAGGCCAGGAATAAAGATCAAGGATGGCGATATTATCATAGAAGATCCGGACATTCTGGAAGAAAAATTCAGAAATCATTGGAAACAGATCTTTGCAATCTCACCTGAGGAAAACGACGACTTCGACCAGGACTTCGAAGACCGACTGCTCGACGAACTCAGACCGATGTTACATAGGACCCACCCACAACCTCAAGTTTCTAGAGAGAGAGAGATGGTTGACCACGGACGCCCAATCACTGTTGAAGAGACTATTAATACCTTAAAGTCCTTCAAACAGAGGCGTCCAGGATGGTCTGGGCTCACTAAGAATAACCTAGTGAATGCCCCAAGGCAAATTATTCAGGGCATGGTGAACACCATGAATGCATCCCTGAATACAGGCTACTTCCCCGACGGATATAAGGTGGCAAAAATCATCTTTATTCTGAAGGGGAACAAGCCCTCAGACCAAGTGGCCAACTATCGCCCTATCTCTCTCCTAGAATTCTCCGGCAAGATCTTCGAGAAGATTTTAGCTAATAGGCTACAAAGTCAACTCGATGAGTTAGGAGCGCATAACTCCCAACAACATGGGTTTAGACCTAAAAGGGGCACGGAAACGGCCCTGGCGCTCCTAACCGAAAAGATCGCTCACTGCCGAGCAATGGGTCAATATGTGGACATCGTGATGAGGGACGTGCAGAAGGCCTTCGACAAGGTTTGGCTGAGCGGACTACAGTACAAAATACTCGGTCTCCAGCTAAACCCGGTCCTGGAACGGATGCTTTGTGACTTCATCATGGACAGAAGGGCATGCATCATGATTGAAGAGCACAAAGGACCTGAATTCGAACTCACAGCGGGCGTTCCCCAGGGGAGCTGCCTGAGTCCCCTGCTTTACCTGGTCTTTACCATCGACCTCCCTGCTCCTATACACCGGGACACGATGTATCTGCAATATGCAGATGACGTCACCCAGATCGTCCCGAGCAGGGTCAGGAGAGCGAGGGATCAGGCAATCAACACAATTGCAGAGATCTGTAACATCAACCAATATGAACAAAAATGAAAGATCCGGACAAATCGGGAGAAGTTTAAGATTCTCCCGTTGAGCCGAGAGTCTACGTGGCCCATCATAATAGATGGGAGGAGATACGGCTACTCCGCCGAAGGCACCATCCTGGGCCTAAAGATCTCCGACCGCGGATACTCGAGTCACTACAAGGAGAGGCAGGCTATGGCAAGGAGAGAGATCCCCAAGCTATATAGGTTCCGTGATCTTAGCTCGGCGAACATCAGGAAGTTATACCTGATGTTCATCCGAGCTAAGCTCATCTACCCTGCAGTAGTGACTCAAATGGCCAACAAGACCACTAGGAAGAGACTCCAGCGAGTGCAAAATTCAGCAACCCTCTGCATCAACAAGACGAGAAGAAGGGAGCAGATTCGGCAGAGGGTACTGCACCAAAGACAAGGACTGGAGCCCATTAATATCGCCACCCAAAAACTGGCCCAAATTGTCTGGTCAACAATGGCCAATGATATAATCCCAGAAATAAGAAGAACTGGCGGCAGGATCAACATCCCGGCCAGATTGCGCGGGAAGGTCGCCCGAAATCAACGCTTCCCAAGCACAAAACACTGCACCGAGGAACACATAGAACACATATACACATAAAAACAAAATAAAACCATCATACAAGCACCAGACATACAAGAATACAAGAAGAACTACGTAAACAGTACACAAACGCTAAGTGCATAACAACATCGAGCACTAAAAAAGGCTCGAATGCTCGAAATCGCGACAAAAATAAGTACACAACACGATAAAGACAAACAATAAGAAGAACACTAAAGAGACACAATCACAGAGACACCCGACAAATAAAACAAACCAACTGCAACATAAAAGACAACAAACGAAAACAAAAACGCCTGCGAAGCCCCTAAAACAAGGGCAACCCTACCCCATTTTTCACCAACTTTTTTTACCTTCTACTATCTTTTCATATAGAGTGATTATTATACCATCAGTAGGTTCTGAATATAAGATCCCATTTTTTTTTCACTCGGCAAGTTTCTAGTCCAAATTTTATCCCTTTTAATTTATAATAGGTTTACTGATAATGATTTTCTATTTGTCGGTAGGCGGATATTTTGTACCAAATTCTCGAAGATAATTCAGTTTTGAGTGCTGAATACGAATATAACATTTCTTTTTTGGAGAAATGAAAGGAAGTATCTAAAAAAAATAAATTTAAACTGTAAATTTTGGTTTGTCCGATACATTTAAAAAAAAAAAACGAAATGGAAATCAAACGCACTTAAACTGTCATATGATTTCCCAATATTATTGGTCACTCTCTTTATTATTTCGTCAAACATTCATTTGTATTTAGATATGAGTATCCCATAATAATTTTTTAAACAAATTTTGATTTCTATTGCGTTTTCGCCACATAAATTCACATAAGTAGGAATCGAGCATCTCACGGTGGGTACCACCGTGTTCCAATATGTTTCACCTTTTTGGAGTAAATTCAAGGGGACTGCTCGTGGGGGCTTTAGCACTGAGGAAGGATCTCCTTACGATGATCCTGAGTTTCAATTAATTAGGGGGATGTCTGGGGGGCACAGTCCCCTAGTATATAATCATAATTGTTTATAGAATAATGTTCTAAACTAGTGCGCATTAAATTTTGTTTTTTTAATACCTCCTTTCATTTCTGCAAAAAATAAATGTTATATTCGTATTCAGCCCTCAAAATTGCATTATTGGTCAAAATTTGTTACAAAACACCCCCAGTCGCCAAACAGAAAAGATCCACTTTCCTGATGCCTACAAAATATTTCCTGACCAGCTTTGATGTCGAGAGTTTGTCCACTAATATTCCTTTTTCCGAGACTATTAAATTTGCGTAAATTCTCACATTCGTAATTCTATCTACGTAATAAGTGAAACAAAGAGCTTATTCAAAACTCTTCTTGAACTTTCTGTTTGTAATTAATTTTTTTTTATAGAGTTTTTTATGAACAACTAAAAGAGATGGGAATGTTTCTTCCCTTTTGGCCCTTCATTAGAGAAATATTTTTGTGTTATTTATCACTCTTTGGCTCGATGACTGTCCGCTTAGTTTTACTTTGATCTTATATAGGCTCATTATATTCTTTTCATATTTAAACTCACAACATCCTGATATTAAATTTAATTATCAACGCAAGCAAAACATGGGCACCTCTTTCTTGACATTAAAAATTTACCCCAGAAGATAGTCACTTCATGACAAAGATTTACCAAAAATTCATCAAATCTATCCTTGGATTAGGTTTCGTAAGCTTTTGTGAATTCAAATTTAAAGTAAATATGCTTACCCTCTTTCATATAGTATATGACATGTTCAAGTTTGTAGCACGTCATTTGGAATTCGTATTTTAGAAAATATTTGGCTTATAATGGTTACCCCAAATCCTTGATTAAAAAAAAAATAGTTTATTTATTTATAAAAACACTCAACTTTGGCGTCATTTCAAACTAACCATAATATTAAAGATGTCATTTTCCTTCAATACTTTGATTCCAAATCCGTGAAACTTAAAAATGAATGGTAACTAATACTATCGTCAATTATTCACCTGCATTGTTCTCAATAGAGAGTTAAGACTGAGATGTCTTTTTTTTTAAGATCATCTACCCAACAGTATGTAATCGAAACCTAGGGCAAAATTTTCTACTGAAAAATTCGAATACCGTTGCAACTTACTTCGATCATAACGACCAAATTGTATTCCAATTCCGTTTTTCTGTTACTTATGAATACTAGTGTGGGTCATGTGACTCATCGTATTATTAGAGTGACTATAAGATCGGAACGTTATTCGCTGCTAAGACTTGACGTGTTTACGTAAAGTTTTCTTACCGAATAATATTTGTGCTTTTCTTCATTCTTACGATTCAAGTAAGGACGCCCGAGCTGAGCCAACCTATTTTTTTAAATCAGCCCTACGGTTGTCTTGGGGAAGAGATAATACTACTTTTTTATCGGTCACGTGAAACTGACACGAGCGCTTAGGCTCCCTACATCATTCCCCGCAGGCGGGCAACGTGCCTGCTCATGACCCTCGTTCCAACTATGCAAGGCATCTGCGATATGGCATAATTTGGTGAATTCACGGAAGCTGGTTTGAGGAGTCGCCCACAGCAGAAATCAATTTTAGAGGCTTCCCTGGAAAAGGGATGAACTGCGAAGTCCATTGAGTTAGCTTTTAGCTTTATCGATGGGGGTTTACCGCCCAAGATCATAAAGGGACAATCAACCGTCTCTATGCTATGGAGGATGCAGTCGCGAATTTAAAAGACCCCAAGGGGGCGGCATCCCCGGGTGAAGGAAGTTGATTTGGCCTTCACTCACCATCAAGTCAGCCATAAGACAGCCTTTGAGAAGGTCCCTTCCCGGGTCCATCCCTTTATCATCCATACCCCCATCAATTGCAGTACTGGTTCGTGGGGCACGAGGTCGCATTACGGCGGACGACACCCTATTTCATCTGTTTTTCGATAAATCTCTCATAACACATCACAGACGAGTGACAGAGTATTTTAAATAATTTTTATAGAAGAAAAACAAGTAAAAGGAAATATGAACGATCAGGAAGAAGGATTTACCCCTCCACCGGGGGAATGAAGCACCAGACGAAGAGAGTCCCCTTGAGGGCCTTCCCCGGCCATGCAATTCCAGCCAAAGCTCAGGTGTGCCTAGTTCTGTTCAAAGAATTTAAGGTTGCACTGATCCGAATGATCGACGTGAGCAACGGGTACATAGCCCTTTGCTCAGAAACTAAATACATGGACGAAATACTGTCCAAGCGATGAACGGAGGCGCTAGAGAAGATAGCGCTTGAGGCGAGAACTCCCGCTCCCCCCTCCAGTTGTCGGCCAACAGGAGCGTCATCTTCCGTAAGATTGAAAACTAGATTGGCAAAAGAACAACAGAAGAAATCGCGCAAGAAATTGAGGAACAAAACCCATGGGCCAAAATTAAGGAATTAATTAAATTTAATAACCACACTCATGTGTTAAAATCACTACCATACCACCAAAATGGCACATAAAACCAAAAGATCTGAGCTTTTAACATAAGGATACCATCCGAGAACATCAAACAGGAAAAATTCCACACTATAGAAATATGTTTTTCCTGTTACAAGCTGGAAAATCATACGCGCCACTCCTGCCCCAAAATGAACAAGAAACTATGTTCTGAATGCGGGCAGGAGGGTCACAGGTTCAAAGACAGTGCCTCATCGACTGAAAAGTGCTAAAATTTCAAGGGTGGCCACCGAACTTTGGCACTCAATTTCCCCAGAAGAAAAGAGGTAATAAAGAAGAACGAAGAAGTAGTTCGAACCCATAATGCCCAGAGCTACGCGGCTGCTGCATCACGATCCAACCAAACTCCAACCAAACTCCAACCATAACTTAACCTACGATGCAACTCAACATCGAAGTGAGCTCGAAGATTCTCACATACATCATCCAGGCCCATATCACTAATACGGGAAACCCAGGAAGCTATTAGAGTGAACCTCAATTCACTGCTACAAACAAACAATCCGCCTACAATTAAAATAACCCAAACTCTGGACTCACTAAAAATAATCAATATGAGTACAGCCTCATCCAAACCACTAAAGGAACAAGTGCTGCAGGTAACAGCAGAGGAAGAATCAGATGCTAAGCATAAAAGTCTTCAAGGGACTCGCAACCCGAAGAAGAAAAAAAGAAACAGAACCAAGAACAAGACCCCAGAGGGCCTCTAGGAGTAAATGGAAGAATCCCAGCCCCTCCAGAAAACAATTATCAAAGAGAAACAAGGATATGGAAGTAATTCAGGAAGAAACTTGAAAATCTACCCCTGCTCCCAGAAATGTCCCAAACAGGGGCCCCAAACTGAAGAAGCGGTAGATTAATCTTGATAATGCAAAGAGACACCTGGAATTTTTATTATCCCTTGGGCTTGATATTAATATGTTAGTGTTGGTTTGCATACCTGTGTTCAGAATATCTGAAAAGCCAATTAAAAGTACAAGCTTCCTTTTAACTTTAGTAATTATCTAAAATGGCGATGCTATTAAAATGTATGAAATCCTGGTATCGGATGCGGTATGTTAGAGTAAAAATGTTTTCATATAACACACCATACTTATTGATTAATATAATACTCCATATAATGGTCTGATAATGATCGATAATGGCAAAAAAACGTAACTGAACCGTGAAGAGAAGAAGTCATATGCCGGTAGGGTCGGCGGATTACATACCGGCGAGGCAAAAGTGTTGATGATCCAAGAAAGTACGAAAATCCAAGGCCACCTTCTTTCTAGGCGACCCATGGCCAGCACGCACTGTACCGACAGGTATCTGCGTCGCATGTTCCTTCGAGATCGTAAAAAACCAAGATCCAGTTGTTTTTGACCCCAGACAACGTTAAAGTCGACATAATTTTGACGGAGCAATGGAATCGAAAGTGCATAGTGCCAATAGTAAAGCATGGTGGCTGTTCTGTAATGGTATGGGGCTACATGTCAAGTTCAAGGGTGAGTCTTTTTACTGTTTGCGATTAAACCATGAATTCAGAGAAGTACCAAGTTGTCCTTAGAGATTACATGCTGCCTTTAACCCGATACCTCTCTGGAAATGCCTAGAATGTGATTTTCCAGCAAGACAATTTCCCATGCCAAATCTGAGTTCACCAGACAGTGGTTCCGAGACAACGATATCACGAGGATGGACTGGTCACCTGACTCTCCGGATATGAATCCGCTGGAAAACCTCTGGCAAAACCTGAAAGGACCTTAAGACGTCTTCAGCTTGCCTCTAATAAGCAACTGAACGCAGTTATCAAAGAGGAGTGGGATAACATTATACTCGTCAGGTGTAGCACCCTCGTGGAGAGCTTGCCTCGAAGTAAAAATACTCTCATGACTGTTAAGGAAATTTTGACACTCCACCTACCTTCCTGTATCAGTTTAAGGTTGCTGTAATTTTCGCAGAGCTTCATCTACTTATCTGTTTTATGTTGATATGTTACATGTTTTTGTAAATTTTGTATTGTGTTAATTCTCGTTTGTTTTGTGTATATATAAATTATATGCTTTTTATCATTACTTATTTCACTGCTCGATTCTCAATGATATTATTGATATGCAAAATAAAAACCTTTTTCCATCTACCTTACATCCATACCAATACAAACGTACTGTTATTTTCTCTAACTCCACACCCATCGATAATTACTATTATTTTCATTTTAGCTCTGTCTAATTTATACTTATCAATTAAGATGTATGTGATGTCAACTTCAGGTCTCAGTAGGTGTATGATGTCATGGAGCAAGGCATTCGCGAGAGCTGTAACCAGATTTGATAAGCATATACCTCTGACAAGTTCTTTAGCATATCTGGGAAACTTCCGAATGTTAGTCTCCTAAAGGTCTCTTGCTAGGCTACCATTCATTGTTTCCTTCCTGAAAATATGGATAACAAGGGTTCGTTTTATGTATTGTTTTTATGTGACTATTTAAATACACTTATAAATATTTTAATAAGCATAAAAAGAGAACAATGATCTCAGAACTAGATGCATTACTTGTAAGTCGAGTTAACTCTGTAGGTTGTATGAAAGATCCAGCTTACTCATTATATTTCTGAGGTGGAACATATTGCTGTCTCTGTTGGGCCTTCTCTATTTTTTGGTAGTAGCTGTGTCCACTTAAGACATCTGAAAAGCCCCTATACTGTCTGTTTGTGATTGCTGATCTCGAAAATATACTCTTTCTTCAAGCAACACTTTGGCAAGTGCAGGGCAAACACAGATAGTACTTTCTTGTACACATTCGTCGTTCTTGCAATTTACTCATCAATCACTGCAAAGCACAATATACAGAGAATAGGAACAAGCAGATATATCAGAGTTTTTCTAGTCTTCCATTCAAGTTTCGCATCACATACGCTTTAACCTGCTTGGATTAATTTTTTTCATAGTCATGAAAAATTTTTCACTTACTGACAATGGATTTGTCATTATTTAAAGGCAATCTTGGTTTACTGGAAACCAAATGTATTTTAAGTGTTTGTTAACTCACTGAAGTATGGCCCCAAATTTTCTGATGCTAACATCGAGCAGCCCTAGTATATATATATATATAAATATATATATATATATATATATATATATATATATATATATATATATATATATATATATGTCACATTTTATATCTCATCCCCTATTTAGATGCGGTTTTCGAACACTTTCACACAATCACCCTGAACCTATGTACAGTAGTCTAAATCAGTTGTCATCATGCTGTTGTGAATCAAAAAGTAAAACTTTTAATTATCAAACTACCTGGACAAATCTCGTCCATTTTAACTTATTCCGTTGATATTTTTTATACCTACAAATTTACCTGAACATCAATCCAAATGAGTATTTATCATTATTGAAAATTCTTGATTTTACAGTACAAAAAACATTGAAACTTAAACCAGGATTCGAGTCCAAGGTTTTAACCACCAAGATAGGCATCTGTCAATAGTATATAACGTGACTCAGACTTTTGCCAGAAGAAGCAACATTTTTTGATAAAGTCTCTCTTAGGCAGTCAAATGGCGCCAAATAGTATGGAGAGGTCAAATAATTTACAAATTCTAGGCATTATTTCTTAATTTAGGCGAAAACTCAGAAAACGACAAGATTAATGGAATAATTGTTATTTTTGTTCAAATACACAACCCTGCAATTTTCATTTCATTAATTTCACCTTCACTCTGAAATTACTATGTATCGATACATATGCAAATAAACACACATAAATGCATACAAAAATGAAAAAGGCCTTTTAATTTGAACACATAGTCGCGACAATCTTAATCACCATCTGTTAACTATTAGGTTTACAAAAATTTATTTTAGAAAATTGCTAAAAAAATATGTCTCGTTTATATTGTTTTAAAGTTGGCTCAAACGCTTGAAAGATAACTGTATTAATGCATAGGCAGTTGTTAAAATGAAACAATACCCAGGTAATTTTAAGGCGATAAACATTAGTGTTTATATGCTACATGAACTTTCTGAAGTACTGCGTTCAATCGCATTCGTACACCTCTAGACTTGGTGTCCCACATTTGGTGGGATGTGAAAAGAGTTATTCATTATAAGTTCCTCAAATATAAGCGATAAGAAACTGCAGACCTACCTAAATGCTCAACGATGGCAACGTTTAAATGAAGCTCTCTAAAATAAACTCATTCCCTCGTCAAACGAAAGAGCGTCCGCCTCCTTCATGACCCTGCCCGACTACCCGAGCCACTTTTGAGCCCTAAATAGGTTGAGAGGTTCTTTATCATCCCCCATACCATTAAAACATCACCTCAAGGGCAAAGTTTACTCCTACAAGAAGCAAGTAGAAGAAGGTATCAAATCCTATTTTTCATCACAACCGAATGAATTCTTGAACAAACATAAACACAGCTTAGTCAAACGATGCGGGAACAGAGTCAATAATGATAAAAAAGTACTTTGCTAATTGTTTTTTACTATATTAAATATGATTTTTAATCCATTTTATAAAAAATATATTAATTATGTGGCAATTTAATGCTACTAAAACTACTACTTAATCACTGATACTTGGTGATCTTAAAACTACTAATACTTGTCATACTCATCTCAATACTATTACTATAACTATCTACTGATCCAACTACTATTACTATGTTTAAGTAACAAAGCGTTTACACGGTATTTTCCCTTTGTGTGGGGAGATTAAATGCACACCTATACATGTGTGATTTATAATTACCACCGTGTGAGCGAAAGATAAATGTACAGTTGCACACCTCTTTATCGATATTATAAGGTTCACATTTGTTTTTTATTAATTGAATAACATAATTTTATTCTCAAAATAATTAAATAATATTTTTAGAATAATTTAATTATAATTTTTTAAACTATTTCATTATAAGACTTTTTTTCACCTTTACTATTTATACCTATATTTCCTTATCATTCTCTTCTTCTTAATTTTACACCATTAAATCCGTTTCCCTTTTGATTCGAAAACTTATTTTCTTTACTCCTTATTTTCACCCCTTTTTTTCCTACTTCCTAACAGCTGTTACCGTCCCTTTGTCATTTTGGGCGAGAAAATACACAGGCATTTTTAAAGCCATATTTGGCGTGAAAAGGCGGGGATTTTCTTATCATTTATTCCTGTGAGGCAAAAGAGTTTGGAGGGAATTGAAAAGGGGGTTTCAACAGTGTAAAATTATTTGACGCTTTCGCTCAATTTAATGATGATGTGGTGTTTTTATTGTTAGATCCAAGCCATTTTAGTGCTTTGCCCCCGGCACTGGGCGCCAGGAACTACAATCTCCGTAATCTACATATTTTTTTGTCTTTCAGCTGGGGGGTTTCCCTCAAATGTTTTTTATTTTGTATATTTTGTTCAAAATGCCAAATTATAGAGAATTTTATCGGAGGAATTTTTATATAGGGGGTTCATAAAATGTACAAATTTGGAATGTTAAGATTGTGAACAGGCAGTAGAGGCGAATGAAGAAAACGCTAGTGGCTTTCTAGTTTGTGAAAACCACCATTTTGTGTCCTAATTGGGGATTCTTTATATTTATGGTTTATGATTTTGGGTCTATCAATCAAAATGTTTTATTATTCATTTGTGTAGAGGTGTCCTTAAACAATATTCAAATCTTAATTGGCTTGATTATTATTATTGATTTGTTAATACTAAAAGTATGATAAAATCGAAGAGAAAACTTCCCTTCCTAAACTGAAATTCACTTGGAAATATTATTACTACCATCCTTCTTCCTCATAAGAGTAGAAGAGGCCTTATTATTTGCACCAACTTCCATTTTTCACCTCGATTATCCCCCTCCCTTTAAGTTTCTGGAGAAAATTGTTTTTTTTAGGAAGTTCTAGGGGAAACCATCGAAGGTATATTCACCCAAATAGTCTCCAAATAGTTAAAAAAAGTGAAAAGACCGACTAGCTCTTTGGCCTGATCATACATCCAAAACGCCAAACTACTAAGTATTATGGAAGCGGCTTGCCCCCCCCCCCCAAAAAAAAAACCCTCGAGAGTGCATGAACCCATTTCGAGTAAACGGGTCAAGCGGCAGCGAAAGGGTCAAGTTGTGCGCAGAGGGGTAACCCGATTTTCGAAGACATTAAAAAAGAACGCGTCCGATGTATTGGGGACAAAGTGGTCGTCGCAATAAGGTGAAAAAATGCGAAATGACACTGAACCAGGGTAGCCGTGCCACCTAATCGAAGGTAAAATCTAAATAATATTTGTTAATATTATTTTCTCCTTAAAATGAAACTCATATTCTACCAGAAATTTGATGTCATAAAGATTAACAAAGAATCAAACATAAATAAAAAAAGTGAAAGTGTAAATTACTAAAAATGTTCTTCCGTCAGTATATAAACACATGAATAAGTTGTAAAGGTCAAGTCAGCCATGTTTATTGCTATATGATCTTTTCTGGCCTTGAATATGGTCTTGAACAGGCTTCGAAATTAATTTTCATCCTGGACTCAAATATACTCTCTATTTTGGTCACGGAATTAATGTTTATAGTAAACTCAAATAGAATAATTATCTTGTACTCTACTTCCGATTTGGGTCTTGATTTAGTCTTGGAGTCTCTTTCTTGCATTTTGTTCTCGAGCATGCTCTACTACTTAAACCATGTTACTCAAGTGGGGTTTGACCTTATCCATGGCCTTGCCTTTTGTTCTCGAGTAAGTTTTAGGACTTCAACAAGATACACAAGTGTCTTTCGACCTTATCCATGACTTTTCATTTAGTTCTCCAGCATTTTCTAAGACTTTAACCATGATACTAAAGTGTCTTTCGACCTTATTCATCGCATTTGCCTTTAGTTCTCGAGCATATTCTCAGGCTTTAACCCAAATACCCAAGTATCGTTCGAAATTATTCTTGGCCTTGCCTTTTGTCGCGTCTAGAATTCGATCTCGGCCGTAAATTTTAAAATGTTTTGCGTTTTTCTTATTATTTACTCATATCTTTAAATCTCTAATTACAGAACAAATCTCTAACTAAAGAAAATTTGTAAACTGCCGAAGATTACAACCGTGCGTACTTTTTTAAATATGAGGTACAGAAATGTACAAACTCCTAATTCTGCACTAGCAAGAAGAATCCTGTACTCTAATTTTTTTTACCGGAGTGAATTCAGAAAATGGAATATTTGCGGCGTTTCTTAGGCAACAGCGAAACTTGTTTAAAAAATTCACCCCTCTAAAATTTTCACCGCTGCATCTGACGTATTTTGTCATGTGGTCCTTCCTTATGTAGATCAATGAAAAGGCTTCCACGCAATTTACGTTATCTATTAATCCAGCTATTTATCGGTCTGGCTGTCTATCAATCTTTATATATCTCCTTTATCCACCCATCTTCTTACCTACCTACCTACCTACCTATCTAATTAACCTTCCTTACATCTTTCATATTTCCAAAATCATTCTCATTTTGAAATTTATTAAATACATATTTTTGATTAGGCATGTTTCCTACGGCATATATGTAGGTACATGTGTCGAGTGAGCATCTATGTTTACCCTTTTCGTCCTCGATTTTCTTTCCCTCTGAGGTAGGAAAATCTGAATTGTAAGGTAGAGAAAAGGTTGATTTTTGCACATTTTTCTCCTAGAGGTTGTAAAAGTGCGTATTAAATGCATAGATGAAAGGAGATCTTAATTTTAAATTAAGTTTGTTCCTCCTTTGCCATTTTTCTTGAGACATCGGCGAAAAATTAAACCTCTTCCTCCTTTGGCGGGTTTTTCGGACGGCCAATTTTTAGCGGATATTTCTTTTTATATTATTCATGGTCTTCGTATTTTAATTGAGTTCAACTTTTCTTGCCTTAAATTTGAGAATATAAATATAAGGATAAATGTGTTATTATTATGAAAATATTATGAAATTGACTCTAAAACTAACAAGGTAATTTCTTTCCTCTCCCAACTTAATTTATCATTTTTATCTCCAGGAAACAGCGAGAGTATGGCATCAATTCCCGTCGATGATTCATCCCCACCCGTGTTTCTGAAACACCCTGTTGATGCTTACGTCATCAAAAACAAACCCGCCGTCATTTCTTGTAAAGCTGCGCATGCTTTAAAAGGTAACTCTACTATTTTACCATTTGATTAAGAGAATATAAATTGATAATAATCGTTCAATTTTTGTGTAAAAAAAGTACACATGTTTTAGCTGCTCAAAGGTGTTCTAAATTATGCTTAAAGACGTTGCAAAGATTGCAACAAAACCTAACGTTTCTAGTATTATTAATTAATTTCTTTCGTGATTTTAATATCCTATGGAATATATTGAGAGACCTTATGAGTCTTTCAGAGTCTGAGATTCAGACAGTTTGGAGACACGTTAAACGGGATTTTAATAAAACCTGGATGATTAATTGCATCATTAGATATGAAATATTCCAATTTGGAAGGTTTTTTAAATTGAGCCAACAACCTTTTTTTGGTTATTCAATAGTTTTTACGCACAGTCCTTACTTAGGCTCAGTGTGCCCAAAGAAAGAAGGAGAAGAGGGTAAGCTGGGGCCGGACGGGGCGCTGAGTCCCGTCAGCACGGCGGCCAGGAAGGAAAATCGCCGCACCCCTTACTAGGGGGCCAACAGTCCTTTTCAAATTAGTTGGCTCAAGAAAGAGCCCCTAATTCCGGACCCAGGAACCAACGAATTACGGTTGTTTGATTAGTCTGAACTTGATATCAATTGAAACTGATTGTAGCTCTTTCAGGCAAATTCCTAAAGGCGATTTCAGACCTCAGAATACTCGGTTATTTAATAATTAGCTTCTTTTAATAGTGATTTTTAAGTATGATATAGAATTTTTCGTTGAATTTAATTAATTAACTCACAGCTTCGTTAAAACATGACTTGACTAACCTCACATAAATCACTCACCAATTTAAACAAAACAGAAAAGTGAAGTTGTGAATAGAGTGGCAAGAGTAATGAATTTTAAGGAAATTAAAATGAAGGCCAACGAGGTATAAAATAATAGTTACCTGGTGAATCAGAAAAGAAACAAGTTAAAACCAAAGGATAAACGGTCAGACATGGTAAAGAAGTTGTTCCTTAGGTTGTTCATGGCTCAAGAACACTTCTGAATTTGGGAAGCCCAAATCTCTCTGAGCTTAAGAATAAGTCGGTTACCACAAGTAACCTTTGCCCCAATGTGGAATTTAGCCGAGTTATGAAACTTCCTATTCAGGAGGGGGTGGAAAATCTCATGAACCGCCAACTCTAAATTTTCATAGGGACCTAAAACTGTTGTTTCCTTCAGCCAAGCTGAAGGTTAACCACGAAGGCTAGAAAAGACTAGTGATTTTTTGTTATTTTAGAATGTTTAACGCTTTCGTTCATTATTTATTTGGTCTATACTGGCCTAGAAAACGATAGTGGGAGATGTAAAAGACGGGTAAAAGATAACCCGTTAGAGAGCACCAGTTTCTCTCGGGGTACTGCGTTCTGGGTAGCGTACTGCTGCTCGAGGATTCAGTTGTAGTAGTAGGAAGTTTTTTTTGTACCCATGGGAAAAACTCTTAAAGACTAGTAAAATTAGAGAATCAAAATCCAGATAGACAACGTCTATCTTTACCACCCCTCGTTTCAATGACACAAGCCAATTACATGGAAAAGAGAATTCACAAACGTATTTTTGAGGCAAAATTTCTTTTATTCTTGTTTAAATTACTTACTTAGGAGACAAGACTTATCTGTCTTCAAAACCCTACTCTTTTGATACACTACAACAATCCCTAGTTATGTGTAATATAATTAGAACGAGTTTCACTCTGGTCCTCTGTATAAAGCTTTAAGATTTTCTACTATTCAAATATTAGCATCCCCCGAAGTAATGGCTATCCGGGCTGCACTTCTTCCAATTGAAAGCGGCTATAATTAAACTCATCCCAATCACCAACGGCTATGTTGCAATATCTGCTGAACTAAAGGACGTAAATAAATTCATTTCCAACGAAAGGCATAAAACTCCAAAGAAAATTGACCTAGAAGCAAGACTCTCCCTACCACTCCAAATATCTTCCAACCGTTAAAGCTTGAATGCAGTGAGAGAAAAAGAAAGTAAACAAACATGAGCAAGAATGTAAGAAGATATTAAGTTAAATAACCACTCCTATATATTTAACGTGACTTTTGAGATAACTGAAATAGTTAAGGAGGCTGCAACAGAAGGACTGTTCTGTATGAAAATTACAAGTAGCAACATATATTAAGATCTCATTTAAATGCTACCAAATGGAAGTCTATACCACACAAACATCCTCTAAAGAAGACGATAAATTATGTTCAGAGTGAGCAGTGAAATTCTATTCATTCTTTTAGAAAATATACATCAAATAAAACTTTGTCAGAGAGGATACAACAATTTTCATGTCCTTCCCTAAAAGAAAAGAAATTATACGATATAAAGTGGAAGAAATAAGAAAATCGGAAGAAATACCTAATAATGCGTAGGCGGGTCACGATAAATACAGTTAGGAATGTACCCAAAATCCAATCAAGAGAGAGGGACATTTGAAAATATATGAAGCATCATGCAAGAAGTATACATTATTCATATAGTGCAACCAGGCTGTGATCTAACAGATCTTAATTCTATGCTAAACAAAACTATGAAACTCCCATACAATCCAAATTAATCTACCACATATATCATGGCATTCAAAACAAAGAACCTATCTTTGATGAAAAACTTTGAACAGAAATCTTCAATGAAAGTAAAGAAAAAATTAGGGAAGAACAGACAAGAAGACAAAAGTTGGAAACGAGTATGTGCAAAGAAAGAAAGAAAAAAAACACCATGTTTTGAACATCACACACCCAAAACAAATGAACAAATACAAGATACAAAGAAACCTAAGCCAGAAAGTTAGAAGGGGAGCTGATAACGGAATGCAGCCAACCCTATAGATGGAAAGACGAAAGGTAAATTAATAAACGAATTGCTAACTTTCTAAAGTGAAACTAAACATTCCCCTTTGAACACGAATGGCTGGGAAGAAAAACAACAAGAATATTGAAATATTTTTAAGAAAATTGATCCGTGTCATCATAATCTCAGAACATGGCATCAAAACACAAACTGACAGGATTAAAATCTAAACTTTTTATATAAAAGCAAATAACGACACAAAAAAGAAAGGCAAAAACTATTAAAATCAATATTATGTAACTGTTTAGAGGATTTGATGAATCATTCTTAGCATTAAAAATCGCTATTAACTTTGGAAAACTTTCAATATCGACTGGATAGCACGCATCTACGAGAAATTGTCTTCCCAGCCACAATATCTTCAGTATTCAATAAAGCGGCATATTCCACAGAAATCGGGGACTTAAATCCTTATTATAAAAGTATGAGTAATGAAAGTAATCAATCCGGCAATTTGTTTAAAATATTAAAAGAAGTAACCTGCAGCACTTCGGGCGATACTTCAAAACTTTCATTCCGGGAAGATAGTAACGAGACCGGATATATTTCTTGCAAGCCAGGATATTAGGCCGTGAATACAAGGGAATTTCTGGTATAAATTAACCAACATCCCACGCAAATTCCTGCAGATCGAAGGGAAAAAATGCAAGTGCTGATTTGGCTGAAGTACCAAAATGAACTGCCCGATTACGCTTTAACAAACTTCGAAGATGCGATCTGAGAAGAACTATATGAAGAGCTCCATTTGTTACCCTCCAACATGATGCAAGCGGATGAAGAAGTCATTACAAAGACTCCAGATAATACAATTATTTAATCGAACTACAAAGATCAGATGAAGGGCAGAAATGGAATCTCAAAGAAAAACAAGAGCTTGTAAAAAGGCAAGAATAAAGAACTGAGAAAATGACCAGAATCAGGGTTCGTAAAGAACAACTCTAATGAAATCGTGGATCAACAGAAGACAAAATGAGACGAGACAATGTCTGAAGTTGACCCGAAATTATCATCCACAGAATTCTGAAACAGAATAAAATTGATATAGGCCAAACCCAAGACCTGAGATTGAGGCAAACAAAGAAAAAAGAGGAAGTAAGAGAGATTCTCAGTCAACACTGAAGATCAAAGTTTGATATTAATAAAGAAGAAAACGCGAGATTCGACATCGACTTTGAACATGAAATATTTGATTTGGCCGTAAGGTTCGGAAAAATATATTAAACAGACGCCTAACATAACTTCTTGAGGAACACTCTATCTATAATGGACAATAATATGGCTTCAGGAAAGTACAATGATATCACTAAGTATCATAACGTAAACATTGCTCATGCAAGAACGAGCGTCGATCATTGATATCCTATGCCGTGAAATCTCTAAAGCCTTCAAATAATTGGACAAAGATGTAATACAAAATTCTAGTTATACTTAAATGAAACCCTAAAATCAATCATATCCCAATATGCAATATATAGAATTGCATATGTCAGCATGAGTAAAATAAATGTAGTTTAAATTTAACTTTAAAGATGTGTATCCCAAAAATGCTACCTAACACCCACTCACTACTTTATTTATACTTCAGAATTCTCACTACTGAGGTACCCAGCGACCTTTATTATGTAGTTCGCTTGCCATATTATTCAATTAATAGCATGAAGAAATAAAAATCCTAGATGCACCCCTGATGACTACACAAGAAAGGAGCAAAATAGGTGAATTCGAGCTTAAGTAGAAAATACAAACAACAGGACAAAATTAAAAAATCGTTTCACTGAGAAGAAACCTGTATACGTATATGAAAATGGACTGTAATAAAGAACTCTTACCTCACACCAGGGAATGTAAAGTCCCATATTGTTGCAGCCATAGTATTAAAAATTACAACTCTGGCTGCAAGCAACATGCTAAAGGAAATTACGCAAATCAGTGCATAGATTACAAAGTACATTCGACCCTCGGCTATTCGCGGTTCGTCATCCACGCCTTCAACTATCCGCGGAAAATTTTGGTGGGCCTTAAAATTCAAAGTTTGCGCTATTTCAAGACATCCGCGGGCACATACCGAGAGAAACGTAATTTGTCGCGAAAATCTTTGCAGTCCCGCGGAAACCAACGTACATAGCCGTAAAACGTAAGTGTTGGTTGGCTGAGACCGGACTATTCCAGTCAATCAGCGTTCAGATCTCGCTCGCCCGACTACAGTATGTACAGTTTATGTACCGATTTCCCGCGCTATATTCAGTACACTTGTGTCCCACGTGTGGGAGCAGTGCTTTGTGTATTTGTCGTAATTTTGCGTGTTTTATTTCTAGTTTTTCAATCGTTTTACGCCCTAAATAATCCTTGCTTTTTGCACCTTAATATTAACATTGCCTAAGCGCCCTGCATCGCCTAGTGTTTCTAAAGACATGCGTAAGCGTACCAAGAAAGTGATGAGTTTGGAGGAGAAGGCGAAAGTGTTAGATAGGTTAAGAGAAGGCAAGAAAAGACCGAAGTTGTTCGAGAGTTTGGACTGAACGAAAGCACAATTCAATTAATTTTAAGCTGTGAAAAGGCTATTAGAGAGAGAGAGAGTGTCAGTGAGTGTAAACCAAGTGATGAAGACTAGCAAATCAGTGCGTGATAAGGTTCTTGTTAGGATGGAGTCTGCTGCATGTGTATGAACATGACAAAACATAACTTCTTGAATTAATATGGGGAGCGTATTACGATGTTTGGGAAAAGGGTTGAGGGTGTTTTAGGGGTAGCGTCAACTATTCGTGTTTTTTTAATATTCACAGGGATTCGTGGTCCCTATCCCCCGTGAATATAGGGGGTCGACTGTAGGTATATAAAGCCGTCCCAAACAAATAACAATAATCTACTTTTTCTTAAAAATACTCATTTAATTACCATGAAAATTGCACATCTTTTTAAATTTGCTATCTACTTTTTAAGTTTCATTTAAAATGTTTTGAGGAAATTAATGCACAGTAAGGGCCATAATGATTCGGACACAGGTTTCCATTACAAAAGTTACAGCAACCTCAAATCAAACAATGATCGCTAATTCATGATAAATTACAGATATAAACTAAACATAGTTATAAGTTGGATATGTACATTGTACATGTTAGGATGAATGAAAGTGAAAGTTACGTACAAAAAGGTTTTTACATTCCAAAAATATAGTGCTCAAAATGACCCGGACAACGTAATTATATCACTTCTATCTTTGAGACAACCAAATAATTCAGGGTAGTAACTTTCTTCTATGAATTCTTAGCACTTTCAGTCATTATTTTGTCATGCTCTGAGCAGTAAACATACTTAGGGGACCTACTACACTTGCCTACATCTAGGAGATAATTGTTAAGCTACGTCAATAGGATTATCTCTCCATCAGAGCCATAGCTGAAAGTCTTAAATGCGCTCAAAGCGTCGTATATAATATTATATCACGTAACGATACCACAGGCTTATGCATCAGTAGAATATCTCGTGTTTCCCATGGGGAAAATCTCCAAGAGAGATTACCAAACTATCGCCGTTATCTCAAAAAGGGACCGATACAAGACATCAGCAAGGATTTCTTGAGAAGTAAATTAAACTATGGGCTTTAGTGTCTCCAAGAAGACTGTATCACGTTGCCTGACGGAAACATCTTTAAAATCACGCTCACCGACTGTCAGACTTACGAACAAGAAAGCCAGAGTTTCCTTCGCCACAAAGCACGTTATATGGCCAGAAGACTAATGATCCAAAGTACACTTCAGTGATGAATCGGAGTACAATTTTTTTGTGTCAGATGGCAGGATGTTCTTCCTTCAAATACCTGGCTAAATATCTGTGAAATGGGTGAAGTGCTGCGTCAAGTTTGGTGGAGAAAGCATTATGGTGTGGCGCATAATTTCGATAGAAGGTAGTGACACAGTTGCCCGCTTGCAGGGCAGAGTAAATATTTCACTGTATAAAGACCTTTTGCAAGAATTTACTTGATAAGGAGGTATTAATTGTCATGGACTGACCTGCTCACAGCCCAGATCTCAATTTGATTGAGAATTTGTGGAAAAGGCTAAGAGACAGAAATAAGGAGAGAAATATTACAAGAGGTATGGAGAAAAATTACACCAGAAGAATGCCTTTGGTTAGTGCGCTTCTCTTGCAGAAGATGTGAGTGCATAATTTAGAGTAGATATCTACATACCAAGTAATAATATTGGAACAACTGAAAATTATTTGTTGAATAACTTATATCATTGTACCTTCTAAGCTACGTATGTTGTTATCTGTCCGGATAATTTTGACCAAATAATTTTGGAACAAAAATACTCTTTTCGACATAACTTGCAGATTTATCCATCCTAATATGTAGATGTAAAACCTATATCCATTTTTTTATTTTTGTAATTTATCATGCATTACCTAACATTTTTGGGGGTTTGATATTACTGTAAGTTTTGTGATGGAAACTTAAGTGTCCGAATCGTTTATGGCCTCTACTGTATATTTGAAGAAACGATTGTTCCAAACTAGAGAACTATTAGTTATATCTTTCAGTTTGGAGGTATGCACCACTATCTCACGTATATTACAGACTGCTACTCATGTTAGTACTAATTTAGTGGGATGGCGAGACAAGTTAAGGTCGACAAATCCTTTGGGGAGCAGGTTATCCAGTGGTAGAGTGATAAAATGACACTGACTGGCATTCTAGTGCATTGCAATCGGGTAAAATTTTGATTTCCCGCATAATAAAACTCCATTAATGCACCGTCTTATGAATCGACGAAGAAAACGAATGATATCAGAAAAATCAGCCCTAGGGAAAATTGCACGATGTAAGCGACTTCGAAGAAAGACCGATTTAACTCATCAGTCATTATTTAACGTCAAGTTACCAAAAACATGACAGTGAATGTCTCGCGCCATAATTCATCAAGTGCTGGATTCTGTTCGCTCGTGCGTTCATGCAGTAAAATACATGGTGCAGTATAGAAGAATACTCATCAGGACATGTGGACCCCTTCTTTTCGAAAATTGATAATACCTGAACTTGTTTTCATGTAAGTCACTGCTCTGTGGCACACAGCAAATACAGTGAAACACTTTCTAGATGCTGAAAATATCGACGTGAGGAAATGGCCTGCGTTTACCCTTGCTTTAAACCCGATGAAGACTTTTGGAAGATATTCTGTGAGAATATTATGGCTTGGAAACAAATGAATCTTGACGATCTCTTCTGACAAAGATTGGAAGAAGCATGGAATCAAATTACATGTCCGAATAATACTACAAATTGAAGAAGTCTTGCGGTCGAAAATCTGCTCAAGTGCTTTAAAAAAGCGGCATCGTTTTATTAATATTTTTCCGTTGTTTATTAGATAATTATACAGTTTTCTGCTTTTATCTACATTGATTCTTATAGTTCTCTATTATTGGACGCAGCTTTGGGGGCTTTTTTAAAATACACATTACATCCACCACAAGTGTTTTTAGTTGTTGTTCAAAGAAATGAAACTTTGACATTATAAGAGGCAAATTTCAAAGAATATTCTCTGCATTTTTCATGGAAAATAAATGAGTATTTTTAAGAATATGTGGATTGGGGTACTTTGTTTTCAATTCTGTGGTACTGTAGATTTAAACCTTTAAAAAAAAGGCCAATAAAAAGTCAGTCTAATTATTGCTACGTCAATCTGCACTGATTTAACCTGCAGTAATACAGCACTGCACTTTCAATTAAAAAAAAATTCCAACGGTACACATTACATCAAAACGATACCTAATCAACAAAACGAAAAGAATGGGAAAAGAGAAAAGAGAACCAAACATCTTTGTATAGAAATATAATAATGCAACCACAGAATAAATCCATTGAGAATAGGTCTAATAAAGTCGATGATATAGCATCATAAATCATCTAGGTGATAATTAAAAGAGAAAATTTAATGTCCAATTTCCCATCTTCGTGTCCAAGCTAGAAAAAAAAGAGTTGTAACACAACACATAATTGGTTTACTCGCAAAATAAAGTTGAAGAATCACAGGAAAATTGACGACTTCATCTTTATTAAAGGCTAATTAGCTGTGAAAGTTGAGCCCTTCATTAAAAATTTATTGAATTTTAATGAATATAGCTGTAAAGAACATCACACATGTACAAAACATAAGAAACCCAGGCTAGGTCAAGGAGACTACATCTCCATCTTCCGATAAGGACCAAGAAATCCCAAAGTAGAATTCCACCAGACATACGACGATAAGACTACTAACAAAAACCCTGAGTGTAAATAATATAGATAAATATGCAACCTTTAAAAACCATAAACGTAAGTATGTATATACATCCCACATACCTAACACAGATGAACTAAAAAAACAATTAATAAAAAAGCTTGAATATCTTCAGAAGTAACCAAATTAAATGTATTAAATAAATATTATTTAAAAAGCACAACTCAGATTAGCGGGCTCTGTAGCCCAACGGACTAAGGTCAACTAACGTTGTCTCTACTCTCTCTCCTCTACTATTCTCTCGTCCCCTAGCTTTCCAAGTCTCCCTTGGTTCATCTCAACAAAGGGATTGCGATGGAAGATGATCATGCGCTGAGATCGGTCTAGGGGGGCCTTATCCTTTCCTCTCCCCACCTGGATGAGACTGAGGGGGTTTGTGGAAACCAACAACACCGTTCTGTCTCAGCCGTTAAAACTAAAATAAATAAATAAAACTTGGAACAACACTGAACCATCGTAATAAACTGTCCACGAATTTTGTGACTTCTCTTTCTCTATCCCCTACCATGGTTTTATTTGTAAACTTGTTTGGTTTTAATATATTATTTTAAGTTCTTATATATTTTATGATGAATAAACTTGAGTTTTCCTATGAATAAATTTTTGCGGGCTTGCCACTGACTCTTTCGTACCTTTTAAACCTCATGGTCTTAATCCAATTTATCTTACCATTATCACTGGTCACACCATGAAGACTAATACCATCCTTACTCACATTCAAACACTCTCACCTTACACTTATAGAGCTATTTACATGTACCTTCTTTCACACATGGCGTTTTAAATGTTCGATCAACATTTCTAAATCCATCTTAGTTTTAGCCACTAATCCAAGGTCGCCAGCATAGCTTAACATAGAACTCAGTCCTCACCGATTCTTAACAATCTTGCATCTAGCTGAAGGATTCGTCAGAGCTCTTTGCCAAAACAAAAACTTTTCCACTCCATCTCCCGGCACACATATATAAAATCACTAACTCCGGTACTTTGTCATTATTTTCCAAAATATTACCCTTCGCGTCCCTAACACTTCACTACTTGCTCTATATGTGTAATCTCAAAACTTTTCCTAATGCTACTTTTTCTACACGATCTTATCTAAATACTTTCTCTAGATCTATAAACCTAGATTTATAATTAATAGTTCATCCCTTACTTCTTGAACCATCCCCTTTACTACAAATAGTTAAAGAAGACACAACCTCTCCATACTTATACTTCGAATATCCTCAATTACAATTTTAAATATACCTTGCCTCCTAGACTTAACAAACTCATCCCCAAGTAGTTCGTACTCTTATCTTTTTTCCATTTATCCTTATACAATAGTACCCTAACAGTATTTTTTATAAATCTTCAGACACCCTTCTTCTAGAAAAGGTCATACAGCGCAAAGCACCCACACAATTAGATTTTGTATATATGTAAATCATCGTAAACCAGGATGCCGATGGTGCCTTTCGCGACGACGACCCGGCCGACATATTGAAGACATTAAAAGAATATTATGCACAGTTTTTACTGGTACAGATATAAATAACTTACCTATAATATAAGAAGCAACAAATTTTCATTAAAACACTGGATACACCTTAAAATATTGAGACAACAGAAGATTACATTACTTTTTTAAAATAAGAAATTGTAAACATCAGATCCCAATAAAAATTTATATAATTCCACTTACAGAAATGGAAAGCAAACTGTCAAACCCTCTTTCTGCAATGTTTGAAAAAACTTTTAGCAAGAGAAGAGTACCAAAGATTAAAATAGACAAATACAACGCTACTTTAACAAAGATCAAACAAAAAGACATCTTGGGCACTTTCGGCCCTTATAACTTACTTCAGAATAGTTTATTAAATAAATCACATTACATTTTTTAATGCGGAAGTTCACGTTTAATTAATTTTCTCGATTTTTTAAATGAATAAAGAACAAACGTTTGACCAATATTAGGATGTTTATGTAGCTAAATTCGCCTTTAAAATGGCTTTTGACACCATTCTATATTAATTTTCTTAATATAGTTAAACGAGCACGAAATAATGGGTAGCGAGCTAAAATGAATTAAGGACTGGCTAAAAAGTCATAGGCATTAGATCTTAATGAAAATTGTTTTCATGGGCTTCAGTTACTTGTGGAGTTCCTTATGAGTCTGTTATTGGGCCCTCGCCTCTTTGATATAAGTGATTTGATCAGTATTTATTAAGTAAAAATTCTAAATTAACTGATCAAAACAAACTAAGCATACAAGCTTAATTTAGAGCAATTTTATAATTCTCTGATTAACATCTCTCCATTTAACCAAATATTTTATCTAATCCAGCTAGCTGCCTTGCCATTTTTTAGATCTTAGGCAGTGCTAGCAATCCTTTGCATACTTATCACCTCCATAACCGATACAAAACAAGGTTTACAACTACAAATTTACTCATATTTTTATTCATTTGAGCTTTCTTGAACTCTCCCATTGACCAGCACATTGCTAACAATTTCGCTTCTTTTTTCTTTTTGACCTTTGCATAACTATTGGCTTTATTGTTTCTCCCCTTTCTCACATCATTATTGAATATTTTCCCGTTTCCATCTGGATCCGCTTCTATCTTCCGTGCAAATTCTTCTTTTGGTAATTTCATACTCTAGTTATTTCATCGTTCAACCTTTATTTTTGCCTCGTGACCTTTTCAACTGTATCTTAATAATTTGCAAGGATACCTTCATTTTGCTCTCCCCTGTTTAGTATTTTAAAAAGGAATAAATTGGCCGTGCAAATGCCCACCTGTCTGACTAAGAAAATTGACATGCCTTGCCTGGTTTTTCTTCGTACGATGATTAATTAGTAAAATATGAGCGCTGCTTGGATAACAGTGTTGTGTGCACTTAATATTTTTATTTACTTCCGAGTGCTCCACAAAGCGCTCGGACGTTTCCAAATGTTTACTTACGCATTAAATAAGGGAAAAGGGGCAATAATTCAAAGGCACATGCTTTACACCTTTAACGAAAATTGGTGATATACAGGGGGACATGGGTAATTTGGAGCGTATGTCTCTTGTCTGGCTTCAGTTTTCTCTTTTTCCAATAATAGTAGACTCAGATATCATCGTATGTGAAGGAAGCAATACCATAGCTAAATTTAATCCTCTAAAAGAAATTGAGAATTCAAGCTTTTCTGCCTGGTATTCACGCCTGAATCTCCAATGCGAAGATTTCCGAGTGCTTGGGTGTTAATCTTAGGACGGTGGAGAGGATCAGGAAATAATTGGGTGAGTCAGGCTGGGATTACTAGGAAACGGAATCTCGGGAAACATCACTGATTTCTTCTGAGACCAAAGAACCCCCGTTTTTTGTGGGGATCCAGGTTCTCATTGACAATGAATCCAACAAGTCAATTTGGTCTTATTTTCTTATATATAAATATATATATAGTTTACACAGTTCCATTTGGAGTTCCAATCAAGGGGTGTGAATTTAAGTTCATTGAGGATATCTTTTAAGATTAGATCTTTGACGTAGTGGCTGCATTTGAATTCCCCATCCGAAAGGATAAGGTCGAAGATTTTATCTTTTAGGGTGGATTCAATGACTTTTTTTAGCGGAAGTCCTTACACTGGTAGATTACTTCGGCATGTGAGAAGTCTATTGGGTGGTTAAAGTTATTAGTGTGTGTGAAAAGACTAGAAGTTGTGTTTCCCCGTCTAACGTCTCCTCGGTTTTCGTACATTCTCTTATCCAGATTCATTAAATTTTCTCCTATGTAAAATAAAGGGCAGTTAATTTATTTACAGGGGATCAAATAAACTCCTGCTTCGTTGGTTTCTTCTATAGGTTTTGTGGTAGAGAATGAGTTTTTAAAGGTTGAAGGGTATTTAAAAGTGGTGCGGTTGGGGGAAAAGATACTATTTAAACCTTTCAGTAATAGAGAAATAGAAGGGAGAGGCAGTTTCTTATAGTTTGGCATGTGAAAAGTCTATTGGGTGGTTAAAGTTATTGCTGTGTGTGAGAAGACTACAGGCTGAGTTTTCCCGTCTAACGTCTCCTCTTTCTTCTTAAATTCTCTTATCCAGATTTATTCCTGTTTCTCCTATGTAAAATAAAGGGCAGTTAATTTCTTTACAGGAGATTAAATAGACTCTTGCCTCGTTGGTTTCTTCTATAGGTTTGGTGGTAGGGAATGATTTTTTAATGGTTGAAGGATATTTAAAAGTGGTGCGGTTAGGGTAAAAGATACTATTTAAACCTTTCAGTAATGGAGAAAATGGAGGGGAGGGGAAGTTTCTTATAGTATCTGGGTTACCACTTTTATGGCAATAGAAGTTTGACTTGGCCTTGGACAAGCATTCATTGATGATATGGACGGGATATTTTAGTTCCAATAAATGTACAGGAGGTAAAAGTAATTTCACCGGACAAGAAACATGGGTTACGAATTTTAAAAGCACTTAAAAACATAGAAATTACGATGGCCTTTTTAATTTTATATCATGACAAGAGTAAAATGTGATGTAAGAATTGGAATTAGTGGTTTTACGGTATACCAAGAAGGTAGGTCGGTCATTTACTCTTACAATTTTGAAATCGAGGTAAGGTAAACAATCATTATTTTCCCATTCAAATTTCAATTTTATGGTAGTGTGTAGGTTATTGAGATTGTTTAAGAAATTGTCAAAAGATTCCAGTTAATTTAAAGGCCACATCGATATGATGTCATCAACATATCTGTACCATACAAAATTTGGGGAAGGTGTCACTTGAGGGTTTAAAGGCATTTCGAAATGTTCCATCAAAAGATTCAACAAAATAGTTGTCAAAGGATTTTCCGTAGTCAGCCATACATGTTTTTGGCGGAAGAAACCAATATCATTATTAAAAATATTTTCAGTGACGCAAAGTTTAACTAGGTTAACAATTTTTCTTTGTGTAGTGAGAGGCTTAATCTAGGGTTACTTAATACATTAGATAATACTTTAAGGTCTTCATCAACGGGTAATTGGTAAAAAGACTTTCTACATTAAAGCTCACTAAGCGACTGCCTTTGTTGTCAATTTTTAAAAATTTCTCGATGAAATCTGGAGGGGGAACTTTATGTGAGAATGAGGTTAATGCAACTGCGTTTGAGAGAATATTGGCCAGCCACTTAAAGAGAGAATATGCATGGGAGCCTATGCATAACAATTGATTGAAGAGGTGTTACAGGCTTGTGGGTTTTCGGTAACCCATATATACGGGGAAGGGATAGATTAATTGGTTTGAAACGTTGTTAATTTTTTGTTGAACGATGCCGTTTTGTTACTGAAAGGGTTTGAAGATAGCTTTTCGTAAGTGTAGTTTGGTTTAATGAAAGCATCTTTAAGGTAGGTTCTCCATATTAGTTTCCACCAATTTATTACGCTTGTACACATTTTTATCGGATACCAAAATGATCAGTAAAATTTATATATCTCTTCAGATCCTTGGAGCCCCTACAGATGTTTATGTTCGTCGAAGAGTTGGAGAAGCTTATGATCCGAGATGTGTAGTCCAAACATTCAAAATTCTACGTGATATTGTAATGGTTGTGGCTGCATATCCTCTTCAGGTCCATGATTTTTGTTCACTTGTGAGGGCATAATGAATTCCATCACATACATCAGCATGTTAGACCAGGTTTATTAACCTTCCCAAGAAACGATGCTCCATGCCACATATCTAGTCTCAACGTGTTGGTTTGAAAAGAATGGGGTGACGTTGATGGAATGGCCTCTTCAATCTTCAGTACTCAAAATTGATGGTGCACAAATGTTCCTCAAAAAGTGAATTAACAGCCAAAATTCATGAAGAGTGGCAGAAAATTGAGCTAAAGCCCTGTGACAACATAGTCTCAGGTATGCAAATTATGCCAAATATCAAATAAATGAGTTCCGATCATATTCTTCACTTTTTCATCTGTCCAATAATTTTTGCCAAGGCTGTAAATATATATATATGTATACGAGGGGCGGTCAATAAGTTTTGCAATTCGGATATGAGGAAACGAGATATGAGGAAAATTTTTTTATTATTTCTCCAAATAACTACCCTCGACTTCAATGCACTTGCGCCACTTGTCTCTGAGGCTTCGAATTCCCGACAACCATAAATCTATCGACTGCTGTTCAATCCACTCCTGGACGGCGAGCTGGACATCTTCATCGTCCCCAAACCGGCGTCCACACAGTGCAGCCTTGAGCTGGCGTAATAAAAAGGAGGCGCTAGGTGCCAGATGTGGACTGTAGGGGTGATGGTTAAGCTCCTCGAATCCGCAACCATGCAGGCAGCTTGTGCAACTCTGACCTTGTGGACTTTGACGAAGTTGAAGTCAATCATGGGGCGTTAGGTTTCAAGGGACCTTGGTCATGGCCAAATTGTTGCGGATGATGTTGATGACACTTCCATGTGATACTCCAGGTTTGCACTCGATTTCTTCGACGTTCACCCGTCGATTTTGGAGGATCATCCTCTCCACACAGGCCAAATTGAACACGTTGGTCACGTCTAAGTCCTGCACCATTCGCATTAAAACCCTTTGCACTTATTAACGCTCTGATCGCCATGGACTCTTTTGTACCTTTTAAACCTCATGGTCTTAATCCAATTTATCTTACCATTATCACTGGTCACACCATGGAGTCTAATATCATAACCCATACCATCCTCACTCACATTCAAACACCCTCACTTTACACCGATAGAGCTATTTGCATGTACCTTCTTTCACACAAGGCGTTTTAAATGTTCGATCAACATTTTTAAATCCCTCTTAGTTTTAGCCACAAATCCAAGGTCGCCAGCATAGCCTAACATAGAACTCAGTCCTTACCATTTCTTAACGATCTTGCATCTATCTGGAGGATTCGTCAGAGTTTATTGCTAAAACAAAAACTTTTTCACTCCATCTCCCGGCACACGTATATAAAATCACTAACTCGGGTAATTTGTCATTATTTTCCCAAATATTACCCTTTGCGTCCCTAACACTTCACTACTTGCTCTATATGTGTAATCTCAAAACTTTTTCTAATGCTACTTTTTCTACACGATCTTATCTAAATACTTTCTCTAGATCTATAAACCTAGATTTATAATTAATAGTTCATCCCTTACTTCTTGACCCATCCCCTTCACTACAAATAGTTGACCCAGACACAACCTCTCCATACTTATACTTCGAATATCCTCAATTACAATTTTAAATATACCTTGCCTCCTACACTTAACAGACTCATCCCCAAGTAGTTCGTACTCTCATCTTTTTTCCATTTATCCTTATACAATAGTACCCTTACAGTATTTTTTTAAATCTTCAGACACCCTTCTTCTAGAAAAGGTCATACAGCGCAAAGCACCCACACAATTAGATTTTGTATATATGTAAATCATCGTAAACCAGGATGCCGATGGTGCCTTTCGCGACGACGACCCGGCCGACATATTGAAGACATAAAAAGAATATTATGCACAGTTTTTACTGGTACAGATATAAATAACTTACCTATAATATAAGAAGCAACAAATTTTCATTAAAACACTGGATACACCTTAAAATATTGAGACAACAGAAAATTAAATTACTTTTTTAAAATGAGAAAATGTAAACATCAGATCCCAATAAAAAATATATAATTCCACTTACAGAAATGGAAAGCAAACTGTCAAACCCTCTTTCTGCAATGTTTGAAAAAACTTTTAGCAAGAGAAGAGTACCAAAGATTAAAATAGACAAATACAACGCTACTTTAACAAAGATCAAACAAAATGACATCTTGGGCACTTTCCGCCCTTATAACTTACTTCAGAATAGTTTATTAAATAAATCACATCACATTTTTTGATGCGGAAGTTCACGTTTAATTAATTTTCTCGATTTTTTAAATGAATAAAGAACAAACGTTTGACCAATATTAGGATGTTTATGTAGCTAAATTCACCTTTAAAATGGCTTTTGACACCATTCTATATTAATTTTCTTAATATAGTTAAACGAGCACGAAATAATGGGTAGCGAGCTAAAATGAATTGAGGACTGGCTAAAAAGTCATAGGCATTAGATCTTAATGAAAATTGTTTTCATGGGCTTCAGTTACTTGTGGAGTTCCTTATGAGTCTGTTATTGGGCCCTCGCCTCTTTGATATAAGTGATTTGATCAGAATTTATTAAGTAAAAATTCCGAATTTACTGATCAAAACAAACTAGGCGGACAAGCTTAAGTTAGAGCAATTTTATAATTCTCTGATTAACATCTTTTCCCCATTTAACCGAATATTTTATCTAATCCAGCTGCCTTGCCATTTTTCAGATCTTAGGCAGTGCTAGCAATCTTTTGCATACGTATCACCTCCATAACCTGATACAAAACAAGGTTTACAACTACGAATCCAATCATATTTTCATTCATTTGAGCTCTCTTGAACTCTCCCATTGACCAGCACATTGCTAACAATTTCGCTTCTTTTCTTCTTTTTAACCTTTGCACAACTATTGGCTTTATTGTTTCTCTCCTTTCTCACATCATTATTGAATATTTTCCCGTTTTCATCTGGATCCGCTTTTATCTTCCGTCTAAATTCTTCTTTTGGTAATTACATACTCTAGTTTATCCCTCGTTTCACCTTTATTTTTTCCTCGTGACCTTTTTAACTGTATCTTAATAATTTGCAAGGATACCTTCATTTTGCTCTCCCCTGTTTAGTATTTTAAAAAGGAATAAATTGGCCTTGCAAATGCCCACCTGTCTGACAAAGACAATTGGCCGTCCTTACCTGGGTTTTCTTCTTACCATGATTAATTAGTAAAATATGAGCGTCGCTTGGATAACAGTGTTGTGTGCACTTAATATTTTCATTTACCTCCGAGTGCTCCACGAAGTGCTCGGAGGTTTCCAAATGTTTACGTACGCATTAAATATGGGAGATGGGGCAATAATTCCAAGGCACTTGCTTTACACCTTTATCGAAAATTGGTGATATACAGGGGGACATGGGTAATTTGGAGCGTATGTCTCTTGTCTGGCTTCAGTTTTCTCTTTTTCCAATAATAGTAGACTCAGATATAATCGTATGTGAAGGAAGCAATACCATAGCTAAATTCAATCCTCTAAAAGAAATTGAAAATTCAAGCTTTTCTGCCTGGTATTCACGCCTGAATCTCCAATGCGAAGATTTCCGAGTGCTTGGGTGTTAATCTTAGGACGGTGAAGATGATCAGGAAATAATTGGGTGAGTCAGGCTGGGATTACAAGGGAACGGCGTCCCGGGAAACATCACTGATTTCTTCTGAGATGAAAGAACCCTTGTTTTTTGTGGAGATCCAGGTTCGCATTGACAATGAGTCCAACAAGTCAATTAGGTCTATAACTAGCTATAAGGGGCTCTCAGAGTTTCTCATCAGGCAGTTATTGCATGGAGGCATCAGCTACTACTCATAAAGATGAAAAAGTGTCAGCTTTGTTCGCATAGAATGAAGGACAGCGGAAGAAACCTACTATGAATCTTGTGAACAAACTGAAGCATACTCTCAAGCTTGGCCGGCCTAGGTTCTCAGAAAAGAAGAATTTCGGCTAAGAGCAAGTGTTGATTCTCAAAGCACCCGCTGGCATCTGTGCGACTCCGAAAGATGTACCAAGAGTCATGATGACCAACTCATAGTTCCATATCATATTATATTGGGTGGAGAGTAGTGAAGGCCACAATATGCCCCCGTTTATCTTTGCAGAGGTTCACATCAAGCGCCTGGATGAGTGGCATTGCACTTGATCCAAGAGCATCCGCTGGAATCAAGTAGGTGTGGTAGCTAAACTCTGCACCATGCCACACAACAAAGTGGACCCAGTCATGGATGTCAGACAATTTTTTTGAGCCACATCACATCGAACATCTGGACTCCTAACTCCCCAGACTGCTTTCTAATGCTTTAAGATGGATAATAGATTTTATCGGGACTCAGCGCTACGAAACTTTTCCTTTTTTATTGTAAAAACTAATTTGCTTTTCGGTTATGTCAATATTGGTAGAAGTATTATCTTCGCTAGTTTTATGAAAACTTTATACTGAGTAAGTTATTTGTATCTTTAAAGGTTTATAAATTCAAATAGTGCTTAATTAATGCTTTACCACCTGATCCGGATCGTACCTAAGGATACGTGTTACCCTTACGGGGACTGTCGTAGAATTCCCCCCCTTTTTTTCTATTCTAAGAGTGCTAAGAGTGTCTAATATATTGATATTATAAGGATATCTTAAAGAACAGAGCCGTTTTGCAACACGTAAGGATATATATAAGAGAAACGCAAAATAGTCCCAAAATAAACTTATATTTTACCTTTATCAATTGAATCCATAACATTTATACATTAGCTACAGCTATACTCTGCATATTATTATAAACAAGAATTAATTAAATTAGTTTACCCACAAAACTTGGTTAACGTTTTCTCTAAACACAACAATAATATAAGAATTAGGCTTACGGACTCATGTGAAGTTTAAAGGCCTCAGAAATGTTATTTACTCTCGACGCGTGTCGCCGGACAGATGTAGATGAGCGAGATCACACGGTTGTTTTGGCGAGGGTGGCAGCTGGGGGGTCCACACGTTCTTTCGGGGGGAGGGGGGTTCTTCATGGACGAGAACCAATACGGTGCTTTATGCAACACCTAGGGAGTCGTGGTCTCTCTGGCGAAAGTGAGTCGAACTTGGTTCTTAAATCAAGTTAACTTAGAGTGCGGTGTGACCACTGAGTAACGAGCTCGAGGAGGAGGTTTTCTTCTTCTTTACTTTTTTCCTTATGGACAAGGACTGAACTCGGGGAGGGTCTTCTTCAAGGGCGAGGATAACGGAGAAGGGTTTCTCTGGAGTGAATAAGTTACTTAAAGTTCGGTGTGGCCACCGAGTAACGGGCTCGAGGGGGAGCCTTTTCCTTCTTCTTTTCTTAATTCCTCAATGACGAGGAATACGCCTGGTGTTTAAGGTGCACCAGAATATGAGGAGTCTCTCTGGCGAGAGAAAGTTGAACTTACCAAAGTTAACTTATCGATTGGTTTGATAACCAGGGACTTAGCTCGAGGATGAGCTTCTTCTTAGCCCCTTAAGGTAGGTAGCCCTGCCTCTCTTGCAGGGTACTTCTTGGTCTGGCGAGCCAAGTACACTACCTCTCCAGTCTCGGTAGTTCGGTTTGATCCGAAGACTTCGTCACCTAGAGACTGACGTATACTACCTCGATTTTCCTCAGAGTTCCTCATTTATACCTCGTCACCCCACTGGGGAAGTGGTAAGGAGGGAAGGGGCTTGAGGACGGCCCAAGGAGAGTTCTTTTTCCAAACGGTTTTTCACACGAAGTCAAACATCGGCTCCTCGTTAGCCTTCGAGATTGGGAGAAACACGTCTCCAATTTCTTATTTGACGTGAAACTGGATCTCACTCTCCTGGGGGAGATCTTACATTTTGATCTTTAGGGTCTTTCATGGCACCAAGTTGTGCCACACTGCGGTTAAGCACTGAACCCGCCGATGCCTTCGACGGATGTCTTTGCGGTAACCGCCTTGTGACTGCCCCAAGAGTGAACGGAATGGGATGGGGGGAGTGACCATTCCCCTACAACACCTCCCATCGAAGAAATAATCGGGACGCGGGATGCTCCCGGGAACTGAAAACTACTTACTCAACCTAGTCGAGATTAGCAAAGTTGTATCTCTTGAGCACTCTCATACATTAAGTTTCCTTACACATGTAAGCCCTCGCGCGCGTTTACACAGGTAATGTGTCGAACTAGACATACTCGATTTACAATTTTACATGAACATAACAAAACCCTAATTTGTCGATTACCCGCAAAAAAAAACACAACAAAACAAGCTACTTCCTTACATTTCTAAGTTTTTGAGAACTTAAATCCTACCGATAAATATTAACACGAATAACAAATGAAAACATGGTTTCACGCTCATTAGATGCTGAAATAACCCTCAATGGTATCTAGTCTCCGCCTATAGAGCAGCTGTCCTTTATCGGCTCCTTTGATGTAGCTGATCCTAAAATGGTGCTCTAAGACCAATACTTTTCCGCGCCTGAGTCGGCCGTTCGGGTTATTGAGTCTCCGCTAGTATGTTACTAAATGGTAGTGGTATTTCAACCTACTCGACTTACCCATATTATGGTACTTGACTACCTTTAAATTGAACATTAAGGCTAGAGCGGCCTGTTGCAGCGGGGCATAATTGATGGGAGCGTGGGTCCCATAGCTCTCCTTTAACCAGGCACACTGGAAGATTGTGTCTGGGTTCGATCTTTGGGGATCGAGAAAACTTTTCCCTGCGAGGTCGTTAATGGGCCTGGCGCTCACTACGACTTGGCGATTTAGCGGTAACTCCGTGGACGTTCCGTTCAGGGAGGAGACTACTAGGGGTAGGGGGATACTCATCCGCGTCTACCATTTGACTAGTCTTACCTGGCTGTATTGCAATAGCACCTCTTTCTTCCTTCCTTGTCAACCCATTTGACTCACTTATCTTAGTAGGTAATTCCTCAGGTACACCTGCTCGTACCTCTACCCTACCTCCTACTTCTTCCCTGATAACCCCATTTGGCTGGGAGCTCCTCGTAGGTTTTCCTTTAGGTACTCCTGCTGGTACCTCATCCCTACTTCCTACTTCTTCCATCGTTACCCCATTTGGCTGGGTTTCCCTCGATGGTCCTTTCTTAGGTCCAGGCTGGGCTACAACTCCCTCGGCCTCTATGAGATTCTCGATAGGTGCTATTTCGAGTGCGAGCAATCTTTCTTTTTCTTCTCTCTCTTCTCTTTCAGCTTGAGCACGTTCTTTTTCCCTCTTCATTCTCTAGTTCTCTATTTCTTTTTTAATCTTTTATTCTCCTCTCTTTCAACTCTTTTTCCCTCTTCATTCTCCTTTCCTCGGCTTCTTGTTCTGCTTTCGCTATTTCGTTTCCCCGTCGAGTTCTTCTTTCTTCATCTTCCAGCTTTATCTTTAGTCTTCTTTCTTCATCTTCCATTTCTATCCTTATTCCGAATTCTCGTGCTTCTCTTTTCAACAGTATTATTCTTTTGCTTGTTTTACCTCCTCTCAGCATTCTTCTTTCCTCTGTTTCTATTTTCTGCTGTATTCGGGATTCCTCACTTTTTCGGTTCATCCGTATTTCCATTAATTTACGTTCTCTTTTATCCTCTCTTATTATATCCTCTGTTTCTCTCTCAAACTTTTTTGATTCTTGTTCTTCTTCTATATCAAAAATTCTTTCTTCTTCTTCACAATCTATTCTTAGTTCTGCCATGACGTAGTCATGCATCTCTGTGCCTTCAAGTCCCAGACTTTGGGCTTGTTGGTAAAATCTTTTGACTGGATCCATTTCGTGTTGGTCTGTCTATTTTCTATTTTTCCTTTCTGTATTCTCAAGTAATTATGCCACCACTCACCAGGTAGCGCATAGCATAACTTACCCTTAATCCCACTACTATGCTGATTGAAATACCACACCCGACAACAAATTTACCACTTGACCTACCAATTACCTTTAGATTGTTATCACCCCTAACTCTACCAATTTTCCTCTCGTCAATTATTCTCTTATTCCTGATCTGATATTCCTTTACGTGTTGGCTCTTTCTTAATTTGACACTGCTGGGTTCTTTCTAATAACAACCTACAAACCTGACACCACTTTTATTTATGTCGTAGAATTCCCCCCCTTTTTGTTCTATTCTAAGAGTGCTAAGAGTGTCTAATATATTGATATTATAAGAATATCTTAAAGAACAGAGCCGTTCTGCAACACGTAAGGATATAAATAAGAGAAACGCAAAATAGTCCCAAAATAAACTTATATTTTAACTTTATCAATTGAATCCATAACATTTATACATTAGCTACAGCTATACTCTGCATATTATTATAAACAAGAATTAATTAAATTAGTTTACCCACAAAACTTGGTTAACGTTTTCTCTAAACACAACAATAATATAAGAATTAGGCTTACGGACTCATGTGGAGTTTAAAGGCCTCAGAAATGTTATTTACTCTCGACGCGTGCCATCGGCCAGATGTAGATGAGCGAGATCACACGATTGTTTTGGCGAGGGTGGCAGCTGGGGGGTCCACACGTTCTTTCGGGGGGGAGGGGGGTTCTTCATGGACGAGAACCAATACGGTGCTTTATGCAACACCTAGGGAGTCGTGGTCTCTCTAGCGAGAGTAAGTCGAACATGGTTCTTAAATCAAGTTAACTTGGAGTGCGGTGTGACCACCGAGTAACGAGCTCGAGGAGGAGCTTTTTTCCTTCGTTACTTATTTCCTCATGGACGAGGACTGAACTCGGGGAGGGTCTTCTTCAAGAGCGAGGATAACGGAGGAGGGTTTCTCTGGAGTGAATAAGTTACTTAAAGTTCGGTGTGGCCACCGAGTAACGGGCTCGAGGGGGAGCCTTTTCCTTCTTCTTTTCTTAATTCCTCAATGACGAGGAATACGCCTGGTGTTTAAGGTGCACCAGAATATGAGGAGTCTCTCTGGCGAGAGAAAGTTGAACTTACCAAAGTTAACTTATCGATTGGTTTGATAACCAGGGACTTAGCTCGAGGATGAGCTTCTTCTTAGCCCCTTAAGGTAGGTAGCCCTGCCTCTCTTGCAGGGTACTTCTTGGTCTGGCGAGCCAAGTACACTACCTCTCCAGTCTCGGTAGTTCAGTTTGATCCGAAGACTTCGTCACCTAGAGACTGACGTATACTACCTCGATTTTCCTCAAAGTTCCTCATTTATACCTCGTCACCCCACTGGGGGAGTGGTAAAGAGGGAAGGGGCTTGAGGACGGCCCAAGGAGAGTTCTTTTTCCAAACGGTTTTTCACACGAAGTCAAACATCGGCTCCTCGTTAGCCTTCGAGATTGGGAGAAACACGTCTCCAATTTTTTATTTGACGTGAAATTGGATCTCACTCTCCTAGGGGAGATCTTACATTTTGACCTTTAGGGTCTTTCATGGCACCCAGTTGTGCCACACTGCGGTTAAGCACTGAACCCACCGATGCCTTCGACGGATGTCGTTGCTGTAACTGCCTTGTGACTGCACCAAGAGTGAACGGAGGGGAGGGAGGGGGGAAGTGACCATTTCCCTAAAGGGACCATATGCACCATTTAATTTCTTTACGATTATCACTATACATATCTATAAACTCGCTGGGGCTCGTTTTGTGACAAAGTCGCCTATCCATTTACATAATCCCCTTCCTTCTATTCGTATTTTGGGATTGCCAAGGCAACGATAATAAAGTTATCGGTAGAATGATGGTTTTTTAAATTTCCCACAAAAGGTTACGTTCCGTTATGCAACTTTTAATTTCACTGTATGTTCACGGTACCTGCATTGATCTTTTATAACCTTAAGGTTCATGGCAGATGTTCTTGTTATTTATAGATTAATTGAATGCCGGAAATCATTAGTTATTACTTGGTTGCTTTCAGCGCCTAAGATTTGAAGTGGGAGCGAAAAATAGTCAAATTATAAGATTTAGGTTTTGGGATAAATGGAGATCTCTCGAAAACATTGTAAGAAATATTTAGATTGACTCGAATAATATTGTAATTGCTGGTCCCAAGGCTTTGGGAAACGTGTATTCTCTCAACTGGTTTCTTGTGCTTTTTCATAATTAAGTCTACGATATTCTCTTGACGTGTTGGGAAGACACTTGCTATGCACAGAGTAATAATTTATAAATTCCAAAGTCGAGATTCGACATTGTACACCTGTTCCATTTATGAAATATATATTTATAAAAGTGATGTTACCAGATATAA
Source organism: Ceratothoa steindachneri (assembly GCA_963969495.1). Taxonomy (NCBI): domain Eukaryota; kingdom Metazoa; phylum Arthropoda; class Malacostraca; order Isopoda; family Cymothoidae; genus Ceratothoa; species Ceratothoa steindachneri. Next base: position 43,049,940 of record OZ018323.1, on the reverse strand, counting down.
CCGATAATATTTTATAAAGTAAATCCAAAAATGTTTAAAAATGAATTATATCGTATTTTTTATTTTGTCTTGAATGCCTACAGAACCCGACAAAAATTTATTTTATTATTATTTCTAAAAAGACTCGACTGCTAAATCTTGGACGTAATATCCTTATTTATTTTTTTAATTTATTGCCACTGGATATTTCTTTATGTATAAACTACGCCTACACCTGTTCTTCTAGATATATTTTCATCAGAATTTTTATAGCAGGTTTATAATTGAAATTCAGCCAAATAGCGTGACAATAAGTACTCACCTGACACTTACTGTTTAATTTCTCAAAAATATGCCCTTATAATTCTTTAATAAATTTGGATTAGTTACGTTTGACTCCTTTACACGAATATCGAATATAACCCAGGACAACCAATTAGCCATATTGCTTTTTTTCTACGTTTACTCCTGCTCCTATATTTCAAGTATATATGAAGCATCATTGGTGAAATGTAGGTGAAAGTTTAGAATGTGGTAAAGGTCTCTTCCTTTACTTGGTCGGAAGTTGATATTAGCCTTATTGATATGAACGATCCCGTGTCAATAAGAAATAACTTGCTCCTAATGTTATCACTACTGTGCAAACAGGCGTTTGTAAGAAGGACGGTAGAAGGCCAATTTTTGACTAACATCACATCCAAGAATTTCTTGCTGGTGGACGTCGTGTGCGCAGCCAAAGCGCAGTTGCATAGCTTGCTCCTCACATTCTGTATGGTACCAACAAACCCTATCGAATAGGTCGGTGGTACTTCAACGAAGTGTAGAAGATCTTCATCTCAAACCAGTCCTAGCCTGTTCTAATTTTGCTTAGCCCTTTTGAGAAGACAGAAACTTATTCGGTGAGGAGAGGACATTAATGCCTGTAGTTCACACAACATCGTCTGGAATGGAGTCTCCGCGAATGAGGAGACGACCCGTTTGTGATTCTTCCTATAGCTCAGCTCGCAGTGTGAGTCTGTTGAATATGTGACGGCAACTCTAGTACAAATGATATCTTGAAGAACTCCTGACAGATGCTGTCCCCCAAAGTGGCTCGGAGTTTCTTTGGTAGGTTTGCTTAATGTATCTGTGAATGTTGCTTGGTACTGACCAGCATCTCTATTTTCTGAGTGATCGTGGGCGTATGGCTTTCGAGAATCGCAATCCTAGACGGTACGTATGAGCAAGGATGGTTCAGATCGCTTAATATAAGGAAGACGCTATTAATTACGTAGTACGAAAGACCACGAACTAACGATTTAAATTTGGTGTGATTGCTTGCGAAAATGGACTTATGTATACTTGAATGAAGCAGGAAGAGAGTGAGTTAGTTTGGAACTCAAGAAGACAGATGTTACTACTTGTTTAGTTTACTACATTTTCTGTTTGTTCGTACGCCAAAATTATTTTTTATGTTTGTACTAGACTTAATTTCCGTTCTTTCCGTTGATTATTGCTGCGAGGAAATGCCGGGTTGTTGCCAAATAAGGTTTTGGGAGGCTCTTTAGCGGAATAACCACAAATGAAGAAAAGGTGTCGGACGTTAGTGCTTGACATCTGTGTCAAACTTCTTGAAAAGAAAAAGAAACGCCTTGTAAATTTAAAACTGTGATTAATTTTTTCCTTAAATAGTATTTCACATTATGAGTTTACACTGAAGCAATTACTTATTTTAACAAAAATGAGGGACGATTGTGGTCTAAGTTCATTTAACCGAGAAAGATGAAAGCGGAAATAACTAATGCACAATAATGAATGGGAATTGATGAGTGACGGTAATATTGGAGAATGAATAATATAAAATATTGGTGTGTGGAAAGTCTATTAATATAACGAGTGACATTTTTTTAAATATTTGCTACAATAATTGAATCTTGGATTCAACCTATTTTAACCAGTGGGACTGATTAATCATAATTAGGGTAAGTGCTTAATATGTCAACACTCACCGAGGATCTTCTGGAAAAGGCAAATTATGCCTGTGGCTCCAGGGCTGAAAATAAGAATTATCCTTCTCTTAGGTGGACTTACTACGAGCTCCACCTACCCGTCCACAACGTGATGCCTTGCCACAAGGGTAACCTCCCTAGTAAATAGTGTCAGCTTTTTAAAAACAATCCGGACGAAGATTCGAACTGCAGATCCAATGATTACCGGGCAAGCGCGGTAACCACTATACTAGCTGGCCACTTCCACTGGCTAGCGAAGTCATAAATGTTCCCATGACAGCGGCTTTATCTCGAGTTTGATATACCTTATTAACCAAGGGCCATGGAATCCTCGCGCAGGCGTATACTGATTAGAAGACGTCTGTATCTCTATTTTATATGGGACTGTTTTTACCAAGAGGATGTTAGCAAAGGATACGACGCTTACTTCATAGAAGTGAGATATGCTTATGATCGTGCGAATTTCGAGGTTCTCAGAGGGAATTTGATAAATTTTCTTACAAAACAGGCACTTAAATAAATACACAGGAGTTAAAATTGAAAGAGGCGTCGTTAAGAATGAGTTGAATAGTAAGAAAATTGGGCTGCGGAGTGTATTTGATTTGAAAGCTGTCAGAGGTATGTGTATGGGTTTTCTCCGAACATATGATTGTGCTCTCTGAGGGAAAATATTTTAGTCTTTTGATGATAATATTTAAAAAAGTGGAAAGAAAAGGAGAATCAAAAGTGAACGCTTGTAGAGCAAATATGAAGGAAATTTTTAACAGGGGCAAAGGTACTGCAAAGGCGGTTGGTCAGTGTGCTATAAATAGGAAGAGAACGCAAGACGTAAATTTTGGAATGTCAATGTGAAACATTGAGTGAATGGTAAAAAGGAAGCCTGGCTACTTATAAATTCTTAAGAGGGCAAGAGAAAATGTCTGAGATATGTGGATGTAAGTATACTGGTGGCGAAAAGAAAAGTAAAACCTGTTATTAACCACAGTGAAAGAGCAACAATTGTAGCTTTTGGATGCAAGATGAAAGATGATCTGGATAGAAACAGGAACTGTGGAACTGAATCATAAGGAACAAAAACCAAAAGTATAATATCCATTGCAATATCAAAAGTAAAATAACTTGGTACTTGCAAGAATATCGTGATTTTAAATGTTTATAGGGACATTACATTTGGCTAGCTCTATTGTGTTAGTATGTAAGATGGCGCATTTATTAATAATGATTGATTTCGTTTGTAAAACCTAAGTGATGTAACAGAGTAGGAAACATGTAGGAATCGAAAGGCGTTTAGTGCTGCGATGGGTTTGAAAATGGCAAGGTAGCTGAGTAAATGATATAGCTGCAGTAATGCTAACAAGTGGTGGTGATTCTGTTATTGAATGGGTCAAAGAGCTTTTTCATCAGCATTCATAAGTAAGAAGCTGCTTTAAGACGGGAAGAATACTGTGATACTCCTGATGTAAAGGGGTAAAGAGGAGAAATGTGAATGCAAAACAGAAGAGTTTAGTTAAACTAAAACTCTTTCTCATCACAAAATTTTAAGATATGACTCATATAAGGACGATTGGATGACTAGAGGCATTACCTTAATGATTCATATATGAAAAATATTTTGGGGTTTAAACTTCACTTGCATAATTTATAAGTATTATATAGGCTTCATACACCATTGCGAATGCATATTAATACAAAATGGTAAAATGAAAGCGGGTATAACAATAACAAAGATTAATTTATCTGAAAACAGAAATGGCAAATAAAATTTAATTTCTGGTATGATTTCTCAAATGTTGTCGAGCCGTTATTGTGCACACGCTTCATCAGCTCCTTGGCTGATTTTCCCGTGCGTTCAAATCCGGGCTTTGAGAAAGCAGATATTTTTTTATCTCAGAGGACTTGTCATATGCTTAATCGTACCTCTGCCGCTGCCCATGAATCTCTTGGGGCATACAGACATTTGGACTTTTAAGAACATTTATAAGCTTGGTTGGAGAATCGAACTCTAATACTCATGTCGGAAAATCAGCAATAAAAAAAGAAATGTTAACAGTAGAGTGGAAATTGCTTAAAATATGGATTTATTCCTTCGCCACCTAATAAAAACAACCAATGTGTCTACTTTGTGGAAAGATATCTTTAAATGAGGCTATGAAGCCGTCCAAACTGTTTGGTCATATAAAGAAAATCACCCTTGACAATTCGAAAAAAAACTATCATATGTATTTTCAGGCTTTTCGAGACAAGTTTTAGAATAGGAAAACCATACAAACTATGTACGATCTTTAGATACAGCAAACTAGTGATGGATAAAAGCTTCATTCATTATCTCTTTGATAATTAATTGGCAAGTATGAAAAACTTCATACCATTGGAGACGAAATTATTTTATCATCAATAGATGAAGCGCTTAACACTGTAATTCACCATAAATCTCCAACCAAGCTTATGAATCAAGCACGCTGAACAATAATTTATTCTGTGCTAAGAAAAATTCATGAAATCGCTGAAGATATAAAACAAACTTAATGCAACCTACTGAAGGTGAATCATTGGATGAGTCTATGTTGCCAGGAAACGAAATATTACTTCTTGATTACGTGCGTTTAGTTAGAGAAGAGAAAATTGTTCAAGAGTTGCTGGTTTCAACGAAACTGGAAACTGAATTAAAGAAGGATCATTAGTTTCTGTTGTTGAACATGTTTTCAATGAAAAGACAGACCAATGAACAATATTATTGTGTGTGAGGCAAAACATGCGCCCGCGGTGACTGGTCGTTGTAAGAAAACTTTTTAAGAAAGCTTTTTCCAATATTTTCACAGGAATTTAATCAATGATAACGTAAATGGGGAAAGTTCTTAAATGTTGTTAAAAGTCCAAAATGTTTGCCACAATAGATTCAGAGCCATTGCCAAAGGTACGATTAATCATAGTATTAAGCAAAGTATAAAGCTATGAATAAACGAGTTTATGTTAAAATTACTAATTTAAACCAAAGGAATATAAAGTCATGGGATCCCCCATGCTCACTTTAGTATTGGACGCTAATTGAGACTAATAAATAATTTAATTTCTTCACCTTTAAAAAACCACACGTGGATCTGGCTGAAGACTGACCTTGGCCTTGGATTTTATGTAGACAAAAAAGGTTTTGCGGTTAGGCCTGTGGGCGTGTTCACAGCCACCCAGCTGTTTGACTGGCGAGGAGACGAGCTTGAAGCAACAGGTAATTTCGGTGAAGGCGAGGGATGAAGTTAAGCACGTTGTCTTAGTCAGACGATTTAGACAACGGGACCGTGATTGTACGTCTTTTCCAATCTTCGTGTTAATCTTGAGATGGTTAGTACTGACGAGCGATGAGCAAACAAGTAAATCTTTTAAACAATGCGGGGAGAAGGGGGGTAAGGGAATAACTTTTGGTATTCCTCAATGGCGAGGATTATCTCTAGTTTTTGTTGAAAACCGGGATAGGGGTTTTCTGTGACGAGAGATGTAAGAGAGTGATTCTCAAAAGCTAACTCTGCGTGTGACCACCAGTAGTTGGCTCAGCATGAGATTCTTCTCTCTTCCTTTCTTTGATTGCCGGCCACTGCCGCTGGACATCGTCGTCTCGATCTCCAGTTATCCACCTATATACTTCACTCACCCACTAGAGTTAGGGAAAGGATGGGGGGGGGATGGGGCTTATAAATTGACCCTCCCTCATCTAACGACTCTTCTTCGAGCGTCTTTCACAACCCTAAAGGCATCATCTTACTTTTGGTTGCCGCTCCTATAATTTTGTCTATGACACGAAATCAGATTCCAACTCTTAGAAGAAATAGTGCCTGTTAAACCAATGTTATTGCACCTGGTCTCCTTCTCTTCGTATTGTTATGCTCGCTGGCACAGAAATCTGATGGTTCAAACTTCTCGTGGTTTGAGGAGGCGTCTGGCCTCCCACGGGTCGAGGGGAGAGAGGGAGAGAAGTTAAGTATTCGGGTTACACTGGCTAGCTCTAGGACGTTGCGTTAACTATCCACGGCCTCTCTTTTTAGGGTGGAATATCGATTTTCCTATAGACATAAACTTACATTTAGAAGGTGGTGACAGATCTAATAAAGATAAAATCAATCATTTGTACTTTTATAGCTTATGTGTCAACATTCAAACGCATTATCGAACTTCGCGAGCAAGTTTAGTTTCCAAACCCTAGTAGGTTGAAAAGCAATTTAACAGATGACGAGATAAAAGTGTATCGTGACGATATTAGAAGAGCCAAAAGAGGGAAAAAGGTAAGGTTTCAGCGTCTTATTGCAATGGAACTACCTGACTGATAATAAACATGTTTTGGGATATTTGAGCAGATTTAGGTATATTGCAGGAAGAGTTAATCGGCCTAGGAAGCTATTTTGAATTATTAAAGTTTGTTTATAAAAAGTCAAATCGGGAATTTTGGCTACAAGGAAACATTCTAGAGCGATATCCAATCCTTTGCAATGAAGTAAAACTTTTTTATATCTTTAACTCTTTTATATCTAGTGGAAAGGGGCTCAAGTCCGTGTCTCAACTCCTCCCCAAGCAAAGGAACACACTTAATTAATAAACAGGGTGATTTGTGGCTTTTCATACGTTACTTAAAACTCGACGTTTCAAAGCTCACAAGGAAACACCAAATTCAAACCTCATATTGAAATATTTTGAACAATTTAAATTTTATCAACTGCAAAAGTGTTTGCGTCAAACTATTTACTTCTTGAATCTAATAAAAAAAATTACACTAAATTAATTTGAGTCAAAGGAATTATTCTGTTGTTTAAAACTAAGACAAACGTTTGCTCTGGGTAAACAAATTGATGCTTTCCTTTATTTTTATCGCTTTATTTTCGGTCCCACTGTATATGTAATTTTATTTCTCTCATAAAATTATTCACCATATCTTTATTGTCGTGGTATAGCAATTATATATATATATATATATATATATATATATATATATATATATATATATATATATATGTATATATATATATATATATATAAAATAGGTGGGTGTTATCGCGATAACGATATCGGGTTATCGGTTATCCGATTTTTTCCCGCGTTATCGATTCATCGGTATCGCGGATACTTTTGGTTCCAAACTAGCGATAATCAATAATTGCAGTTTGGGGGGCCAGTTTAGCAAAGAGGCGAGCCGTGCGTGCTTTGGAGGCAGAAATAGGTAGGTCCAAGTTGGGAACCGAACGTATACTGAACGGTGTTTGCGATGGCCGTTCTTGACGTCTTCTCAAAATGTTCGCTCAGCTTCAGTCTCCCACCAGTTGTCGGACGAGAGGTCACGAGTTATTGCTCCTGCGCGCTACCGGTTTTACATGGTCTTTGATGATTTTTTTCGTGCTTCTTCCGTTGTAATCTTTTGTGCACGTGTATATGAATGCATGTACTATTCGGTGTATTCTTAATATCCGTTTATTAACGTTCTGAACACTTACGAAATTACACCCCTATTCTAAATTGACCATATTTTTATTATAATTTAATAGGGCAGTGCTTTGCTATTTTATAGTATTGAATTTCGGATGGCGTCAGAAGAGACTGTGCTCACAGTATCGGAATTTCGGATTTATCGGTTATTACCTTATGGGGCGATAAATTTATCGCCAGTTAGCGATTATCGGTTATCGTGATACATTTTTGGGTTATCGCGCCCGCTATATATATATATATATATATATATATATATATATATATACTCTGATGGGCTTGGCAGACCAGATGGCGGGAGGAGTTAATGAGAAGGGGGAGAAAACCGTCCCCAAGTACCTGGGTTTTAACTATCAAAGTAAGCGAGTGAAGATCGGCCTTAAATACTGAGTTACAGCTGAGTGCAGTTCAGGTTATTTAAAGAGGACTACAAAACTAATATTAATAAAACAAAAAGGAAATATTAAATAACTACAAAAGTAAGTTTAAATAAAAATATTTGGTGGGATGAAAAATGACACTCGGTGTCGGTCGAAGGGACCAGCATCAAAAAGCTTATAGCGAGTTAATGATCTGACTCGGAACGGAGTCTTTAAAGAGGCCACGTTAAGCCGAAATACAAGCAAAGATTATTAATATGGGGGGACCGGATTATAATAAGATCCGTGGACGATGGCGGCCTACAATGCCAAAGCTTGAAGCGACGAAGGGTAAATGCACTTCGGGAGGCAGAAATTTCAAAAGTATAGGTTTTACCTCAGGGATCTTGTTGAGGGACAACTTGCGCAAATCCCCGAAAGAACGGCTATTGTAGGAAGCTTGCCAATCGTCTGGGGGTGAGTTCTAGTTTTCGGTGCTGGAATAAACCAAGGGGAAGCCGAATCGACAATCGTGACGTGTCTTCGCGTGTAGGGCGAGCAGGTACCAACTTGATCCAGCCAAACTTTGGGTTAAATAGGGGTTAACGAGGCGGAGAAATAGCATCAGGCCTCTACACGCTCTCCCTAGCCAAACATGCATCTCGCAGAATAGCCGGCTTCAGCAGAGGAATTCGAGATAAGGAGGCCTGTAGAATATTCTCCAGAGTTCTTTCTCGCTTGGTGGGTAGGGGGTTAAGAGATCAATTCGCCTGAAGCGCGGGGATAGGTCTCCTCGAGTAAACACAGGTGTGGTCAATAAAGCCGCGTTGAGCGATTCCTGCCTCGTTTAACCTTGCACCTCATTATATTTGTTTCGAGTTCAATGCCACGTGTCTTGGTAAGTGTTTAAGGTAGACATCAAGGCTCTATTCTCCCGTAATTATGTAATAACTTTTATAAGTAGATTACCATATTTTTTATAATACTTGTTGATGTTTTACTTAAATTTTTGACTTATAAATTTAATACTTTACTATTCCAGCTTTGTATTATTTAATTTTATCCATATATGTGATGCTATTTCCCCGATTATGCAATAGCATTGTTCGACTAATCCACCCTATAATACAATAACTATACTGTACTGTGACGAGTACTTCACGGCGCATTGAAAATTTAATTGTACTTACAGGTGGATTTTAAGATGGAAGATGGAATCCGGAAACCATTGCCTTAGGATCTCTGAGGGGCGTTGTGGTAGATTTAAAGTCATGCATTGAAGTTCGTGAAGGCAGATGTTGGTAATTCAAATATATATATATATATATATATATATATATATATATATATATATATATATATATATATATATATATATATATATATATATATATATATATATATATATATATATATATTTATATATATATATTTATATATATATATATATATATATATATATATATATATATATATATATATATATATATATATATATATGTTCAAGTTGTTCCTCGGCTTCATATATCGGCAGAATTGTGCGATCATTGAGAAACGTTATTTTTCGCATATGGAAATTAGCCATCAAACAGGGTCTGTTTTTTCGACAAAAGAACATTCACCTGTAAGAGACCACATAGTAAATTGAAAACGTCAATAACCATGACTAACTTTAATATCATAGCCAGAAAATAAATGTCCGACCACACTCAGGATCTCAGAATCAATATATATTAAATCTTTAAAACCTACTCTTAATTCAGATAAATCGTCAAATCATCTTCGTGTTCTGTAAAAACCATAACCTACCAAATAATACTCAATAATATTGTTGAAATATTCTTCTGTTGAAATATTTCACCGGTGTGTTATGATGTGATCTACAATATAGTTACCAAAAACCTTCTGTATATCATAACTTTGCAGTATTATAAATTTTAATTGCATAGAGTGAATTAAGCATTCCCCTAATTTTCACAGTAATTACAATCAATTTGTGTAAGTAATCAAAAGATATATTTCTGATTATTGTTAAATTGCTAATGAATTGTCATATATTCCTAGGAACTAGAAAATGAGCACACAACCTGGAAACGTTGTTAATTTGAATAAATGGATTTAGATAAATTATTCGACTATTTTTCGTCATTGGCTTCATCTTAAAAAAATAATATATATATATATATATATATATATATATATATATATATATATATATATATATATATATATATATATATATATATATATATACATATATATATATATATATATATATTAGGTTGAGGAATAAGTTCTTGCGCTTAGTTTAATGTTGTGTTGATTTAAGTTTTGTTGACGTGATTTGTGCACATATTAAGAAACAATAAAAAATAATGAGAGCAAAATTTGCAAAGGTTAGGCTACGGGCTAGACTATTAGGCTTTTGTTTATGCTACGTCTTGAGGTTTAGTAATAAGTCATTGCGGTTTAGCTAAAAGTTGTGTTAATATAATTTTTGTTCTCTACCCTCATAATGAAATGTCATGTTGAAAGAAAACGCATTTCGACACTTGTTGTTATTCATTTTCAATCGAGATGGGAACAATTCAAACGCAGCCAAAGCTAGTCGCGATATTTGTGCTGTGTACGGAGCAAATGCTTTATCAGAAAGGACAGCTTAATGTTGGTCTTCACGTTTCAAAAACCGACATTTCAATCTTAATAACGAAGAACGTCCTGGTCGCCCCATTAAGTTGGATGAAGATCGATTGAACGACCTTCCTTATTAAAATCCTTGTCAATCGACTAGGGATTTGGCTGTACCATTGACTTATGATCCGAAAACTGCAATTTATCACCTTCATTCGATAAGTAAAGTTAAAAAACTCGGTGCATGGTTTCCGCACACTTTGAGCGAAAGCAACAAACTTTAACGCTCAACGATTGCTGCAGGTTTGCTTGTCTTCACAATGGTACTCGTGGATATAAGGACAGATTTCTTCACCGCATCATCACTGGCAACGAAACATGGTGTGTTTATGTCAACATCAACCATCGCAAACAATGGATTGGCCCCAATAAAAAACCACTTCCGCGATTAAAGCAAGGATTTCATCCACGAATGACTATGCTCTGTGTGTAGAGGGATTGTTTAGTCATCATTCTTTATAAGCTCCTTGCGAACAACGAGATTGTCAATGCAGATGTCTACGTTCAACAAATGTATCGACTCGCCGAAGCTATTCGTGAAAAGTGACCTCATCGACGTTATAGAGTCCTTCTGCAACACGATAATGCTCGTTTCACATTGCCCATATGACAAAAGACGCTATTCAAAAGCTTAATTAGGAAATCCTGTTGTATCCTCCATATTCGCCAGACTTGGCTCTATCAGATTTCCATCTGTTCCGATCGCTCTCTAACAATTTGCGCGGCGTTTCGTTCAATACTGATGTGAAATTAAAAACCTTGTTAGACGAATTAATTGAGTCAAAATCCAAAGATTTTTATTAAAGAGGCATCCAAAACTAGTTAAACGTTGGAAAGAAGTCTTAAATAGCAACGGAGAATACATTATTGGTTAAATTGCATATTGTTATCAATTAAAAATCAAGTTTTTCTAAAATTGTTAATGGTAATGAATAAATTTGATAAAACCGCCATAACTTATTCCTCGCCCATTATATATATATATATATATATATATATATATATATATATATATATATATATATATTTATTTATTTATTTATATGTATATATATATATATATATATATATATATATATATATATATATATATATATATATATATATATATATATATATAGTTTACACAGGATCCATTTGGAGTTCCAATCAGGGGAGGTGAATTTAAGTTCATTAAGGATATCTTTTAAGATTAGATCTTTGACGTAGGGGCTGCATTTGAATTCCCCATCCGAAAGGATAGCGTGGAAGATTTTATCTATAAGGGTGGATTCAGTGACTTTCTTTAGCGGAAGTCCTTACACAGGTAGATTAGTTTTGCCTGTGAGAAGTCTATTGGGTGGTTAAAGTTATTGGTGTGTGTGAAAAGACTAGAGGCTGTTTTTCCCCGTCTAACATCTCTTCGGTCTTCGTACATTCTCTTATCCAGATTTATTCCTGTTTCTCCTATGTAAATTTAACGGCAGTTAATTTCTTTACACTGGATTAAATAGACTCATGCTTTGTTGATTTCTTCTATAGGTTTAGTGGTAGGGAATGATTTTTTAATGGTACAAGGGTATTTAAAAGTCGTGCGGGTAGGGGAAAAGATACTATTTAAACATTTCAGTAATGGAGAAAATGGAAGGAAGAGGCAGTTTCTTATAGTATCTGGGTTACCACCCTTAGGGCAATAGAAATTTCACTTGGCCTTGGATAAGCATTCATTGATGTTATGGACGGGATATTTTATTTCAATAAATGTACAGGAGGTAAAGGTTATTTCACCGGACAAGAAACATGGATCAGAAATTCTACAAGCACTCAAAAACATAGACATTACGATGGCTTTTTTAATTTTATATCATGGCATGAGTAAAAAGGGAGTTAAGAATTGGAATTAGTGGTTTTATGGTATAACCAGACGGTAGATCGGTCATTTACTCTTACAATTATTACATCTAGGAAAGGTAAACAATCACTATTTTCCCCTTCATTATTTTTAATTTTATGGTAGTGTGTAGGTTATTGAGGTTGTTTAAGAAATTGTCAAAAGATTCCAGTTAATTTAAAGGCCGCATCGATATGATGTCATCAAAATATCTGTACCATACAAAATTTAGGGAAGGTGTCACATGAGGGTTTAGAGGCATGTCGAAATGTCCCATCAAAAGATTCAACAAAATAGTTGTCAAAGGATTTTCCGTACTCAGCCATACATGTTTTTGGCGGAAGAAACCAATATCATTATTAAAAATATTTTCAGTGACGCAAAGTTTAACTAGGTTAACAATTTTTCTTTGTGTAGTGAGAGGCTTAATCTAGGGTTACTTAATACATTAGATAATACTTTAAGGTCTTCATAAACGGGTAATTGGTAAAAAGACTTTCTACATCAAAGCTCACTTCGCGACTGCCTTTGATGTTAATTTTTAAAAATTTCTCGATGAAATCTGAAGGGGGAACTTTATGTGAGGATGAGGTTAATCCAACGGCGTTTGAGAGAATATTGGCCAACCACTTAAAGAGAGAATATGCATGGGAGTCAATGCATCATACAATTGGTTGAAGAGGTGTTACAGGCTTGTGGGTTTTCGGTAACCCATACATACGGGGAAGGGATAGATTAATTGGTTTGAAACGTTGGAGCAGATTGGGATTTGATCTTTTCAAAAGTTTTGTTAATTTTTTGTTGAAAGCAGGCGTTTTGTTATTTAAAGAGTTTAAAGATAGCTTTTTGTATTTGTTGTTTTGTTAGATGAAAGCATCCTTTAGGTAGGTTCTCCATATTACTTTCCACCAATTTATTACGCTTGTACACAATTTTATTGGATACCAAAATGATCAGTAAAATTTATATATCTCCTCAGATCCTTGGAACCCCTAGAGATGTTTATGTTTTTCGAAGAGTTGGGGAAGCTTTTGATCTGAGATGTGTAGTCCAAACATTCAAATTCGTAGGTGGTATTGTAATGGTTTATGGCTGCATATCATCTTCAGGTCAAGGATTTTTGTTCACTTGTGAGGGCAGAATGAATTCCAACACTTACATCAGCATGTTAGACCAGGTTTATCAACCTTCCCTAGGTAAAACTTTTAATGATGGTATACCAGATGTTGTAATCTTCCAAGAAAACGATGCTCCATGCCACATATCTAGTCTCAACGGGTTGGTTTGAAAAGAATGGTGTGACGTTAATGAAATGGCCTCCTCATTGAAAATTTGCGGTCCCGGTTGCGCACAAGATTGAGGGTGCACAAATGTTCCTCAAAAAGTGAATTAACAGCCAAAATTCATGAAGAGTGGCAAAGAATTGAGCTAAAGCCCTGTGACAACATAGTCTCAGGTATGCAAATTATGCCAAATATCAAATAAATGAGTTCCGATCATATTCTTCACTTTTTCACCTGTCCAATAATTTTGGCCAAGGCTGTATCTATCTATATATATATATATATATATATATATATATATATATATATATATATATATATATATATATATATCCAAAGCTGTAGAGTAACGTAGCGTCCATGCTAATTAAATGCAGGAAAGAAACCACAGTGTTAGTATCAATTAATTTGCGAAACTAGGTTTCGACGGAGAAATCCTTCATCCGTAATTGCTGGAAACAAATCACAGTGTTAGTATCAATTAATTTGTGAAACTAGGTTTCGACGGAGACATCTTTCATCTTCAATCGCTGGCAAACAAATATATACAGAGAGATACTTATCCTAAAGACACAAAAATTTACAATTCGGAATGTAATTAGGGGGAGGCGGGAGGGCGGAGATTCGGCACTTTTCTTCAAAGGCCGGGCGAATCTTTTGTTAATCAAGGGATTAGTGTTCAATTAATCATCGGAAGTGTTAAAGTTTGGAATTTCCTTTATAAGAGATGATTCTATTAGACGCCTATGTATATAGTTGTAGGAATTATAAATTATTTTTGCATTATCAATGTCAATTGAATGCTTTCATTTGACATGTGTAGGAACAGGCTAGATGATTGACTTCCATGGGGCATGTTGCATTCTTGTTCCTTCATTTCTTTGAGAATCTGCTGCTTTCGCCAATCTACAGTATACTTGATCGCAAATTTTTCATAGCACATAATAAATGCCCTGTTCTTTATCGGTAGATATATTTTTAGACTGACCATTTCGGATCGTTTTTTCGTATTGAAAGGCAAAATTGATATTGTTGGCCCCTGCCAGCCTTTTAAAATTAATTAATTGTGGGGAGTATAGGAATATAATATAATTATTATTAGCTGGTGAGTAAGAGTTGGTTCTGGCTTTATAATGACAGTGTCCTTATAAAGGATAGATGCTCTTAGCGTGCTTCATAGAAAAAATGACGAACCTGAAAAAACTTGAAGGACGCCACACAGTATAATGAAAACACCTATACTGTTGCCATATTGTGCAGACCAGCTGGAGAAACTGTCATGAAATTTGATTCACAGAGATCCGAAAAAATCTTAACTTTCCCCCCCAAGCTTTTGGCGTAGTTCAGGGTGTAAGAAAACTACAAAAACTCCAAAATGAAACCTACCAAGGCTCAAATATTATAATTTCTGGATAAAAGTTACTGAGACATATTGAAAAGACATCTTCCACGGCATCATGTTAAAAAAAACTAACTTCATTCTTATATTACATAAGTGCTAAACTCTCATCCAAATTTTGTACATGACCAGAGTTTAGAAATCACCTTCACCTGATATCTCAATTTTTAAGTGATTTAGTGGTAACTGTATTTCATCAAATTACCAGATATACAACCAACAACCTAATAAAAAGAGTACAAGTAGATAGAGTTTGATCTAGCAAAATCAACGAACTCCTAAGAGCAACAGTTGGATGGACCGAAACCATTTAAAGATCTAACGATTAACAATGCACCTTAAATTAGCAAACGCATCTCTAATATAAGAAAAACGCCCGAATTTATTGATATTGATACACATAAATATCATAAGTAGTATAATTCCATGTATTAATATCATAATTTTTATGCTTGACTTTAATTTTGCATCACAAAACTGTATAAATACTGGATTAAAATAGCCATATACTAACTTAGCCAATGATATTTGTAGACTAAGGAAATATTGCTAAAACATACATAAGTGTTTTCATAAGCTATATTTGAATCGTACTATTTATTTCTATCATGAGGTTCGTTATAAATTGAACTTCAACAAAAAATAACTATATTCTAACAATAATAATCTAATTAAATTCTTATCTCGTTTCAGTACGTGTAAGGTGTCTTGGGGTTTCAGAGCCTCCAGCCATCCCACAGAAGTTCATGTTCGTGGAACCCATGACCGGAATCCGGGTGATCGAGCTGCACCTCCTGCTCGAGCGTCTTATGATAGAGACATCCCAAGACCCAAAAGGGGTACGATGTCAGTGCCACGCTTGGAGCTCGCGGGGAGAGACAGACAGCAACTTTGCGCGCGCATCTGTAGCCTGTAAGTCACATATTATTGTTGTTTTTTAAGTAATAAAATTATGCAGAATAAAGTAAAAGATATGCAACAAGGGTGCCTTTAGCAGGTGGTGTTATCCAAATCAGGTAAAAATGAAAAAATGTCCTGGGAAAATTTGTGTGACGGCGTTTCAAGTGGAGGCATGATGTGTATCATGCACAAACGTATGGAGTGAGTTAAACCTTTGTTAATCAGTCTTTTCGCGAGATCGGTTGTTTGGTATAGATTATGCAATGTCAGATGACGGAGTTTTGCTTCTTTTATGCGACTGTGCTTCTTTGCGTTTAAGTCATATGGGTCATTTCATGGCTCTAAGTGGGTACAATTGAACTATACCTCTTTTGTATCAAAATTGACGCCTGGATCCGGCGCTTCACCGCAGGTAAAAACATCGGTTCCCACAAAACTGTCATTTAACTATTTCTTTCTATTTGTTAATTAACCCCTACCTGCTAGACTGAAACTTATAAAATTCCTTTGATAGACAATCTCTGGTTTTCACCTCTGAGGATGACATCGTTGAGGACCTCTCTGTTGGCGAAGAGCTCGGTGGCAGAGACCACTGACTAATTAGTTTTGTAGTCAAAGTCCCCAAGGCAGAGCCTGCGACTAGTAAATCAAGGAAACTAGATTTGAGAAGAGCAGACTTTGCAGGTCTACGCGCGGGACTGACCGACGCGAGGCTAGAAGAGTGCGATGCTGTTGAAGACTCTAGGAACAGTTTCAAAACCACATTCATGAGTCTTCAATCGCGTTTTATCCCTTTAAAATGCCCCCGTTGGTCCTCTGTTCAACCAAAGTGGTTTAATCGAGAAATCGGGCAACTGCTTAGGGAGAAGAGAAATGTGTACCGGCAATCAAAGATCTTGGGTGACTTTGACGAATACTGGAGGCTAGCCAGGACAGTGAAGTCCAGCATAAGGGTGGCTAAGCGGTCTAAGAAACTCCGAGTGGCGAGACTCTGTAAAGAGAATCCCAAGGAGTTTTTTGGATATGTGAACAGCCGTAAACCAATCCGTCTAACGATTGGCCCTTTAAGGAATGAGGAGGGGACATTAAAGCATTCAGATGCAGAAAATGCTAACCTCCTCAACGACTACTTCTCTTCAGTGTTTACTGAAGAGTGTGGTCCCATTCCCCAGCCGACGGATTCCTACTTAAGGAAAAAGCTGGAGGCAATGGACTTCACCGAAGGAGAAATAAAGAAAAAGATCGCTGACCTAAAGACGAATAAGTCCCCTGGACCGGACGGGTTTCTACCTAAAGTGTTAAAGGAAGTGTGCAATGAAGTATCACGACATCTGTGCGCTATCTTTAACATGTCAATCCAGACCAAATGCGTTCCTAGAGACTGGCGTGAGGCGGAGGTGACTCCTATCTTCAAGAAAGGAGACCGTAACCAACCGTCGAACTACCGACCTATCAGTCTGACTTCGATAGTCGGTAAACTCATGGAAAGCATCATGGTGGACAACGTGACGTCGTATTTAGAGTCAAACCTGCAACGGAGGAGTTCCCAGCACGGCTCCTGAAGGCAACGGTCATGCCTGACGAACCTTGTGAAATTCTTCCACTTCGTTTTCTGTGAGCACGATTGGGAGAAGGCGGTGGATGTGGTCTACCTAGACTTTCAGAAAGCCTTCGATAAGGTACCACACCACCGCCTTCTCCGGAAAGTGCGAGCGCTTGGCATAGACGGAAAGGTAGCCGGCTGGATCGAGAACTAGCTAAGTGGCTAACGGCAACGGGTGGTGGTGAATGGACAGTCTTCTGAGTGGGTGCCCGTTACTAGCGGGGTGCCTCAAGGTTCTGTCCTGGGACCACTACTATTCATCATCTACGTCAACGACATGGACGGTGACATGGTTGCCAAGATTTCCAAATTTGCCGACGATACCAAGCTTGGTATGAACGTTGCAAAGGATGGAAATACTGCCCGCCTGCAAGAAGATCTTGGGAAGATTGGGGAGTGGTCGGCACGTGGCAAATGCCTTTTAACGTGAACAAATGCAAAGTGATGCATATCGGCCACAGAAACCCCCAATCTCAGTATATCCTTAAGGGCACTGCTCTTGAATCGAGTGACACTGAGAAGGACTTGGGTGTAACAATCACTAGTGACCTCAAGTTCTCGAAACAGTGCATTGTGGCGGAAAAAAAAGGTATCAAAGGCTGCTAGGCTATATTAAGCACCAGTTTGGTTATCGGAACCAGGAGATTGTACTCTGCCTGTACAATTCACTTGTCCGACCGCACCTGGAATATGCCGTACAATTTTGGAGTCCTTCATTTCGAAAGGACATCGCGAGATTGGAACGCGTACAAGCCAGGGCAACCAAGCTGATTCCCTCTATCCGACATAAAAGTTATGAGGATAGACTAAGGGAATGAGATCTATTCTCGCTGGAAACCCGTAGACTGCGTGGTCAGCTCATCGAAGTCTTCAAAATACTTCGAGGGTTCGACAATGTTGACTACCGGGATATTTTCACACTAAGTGAGAACAGAACGCGCAATCACGGCTTCAAACTCGAACTGAAGCGTTACAACCGCAATCTGTGTGAAAAAAATTTCACCTACAGTATCTGCGGTAAGTGAAACGCACTTCCAGTTAAAGTTGTCAACAGTGAATCTGTTGACTAGTTCAAGTCAAGACTAGATGAAGTCTTGAAAAGCGTCCGTTCAGGGACGCAAAACAATTGAGCAGCCATGTGCCTGTTCGATTGCTAGTCCAAAGGTACCCTGTTTGAATGGACCGTAAGGTCTCCTTGGGTACTTTCTTTCCTTGTAACTCCTTGCAACTCTCTCTCTCTCTCTCTCTCTCTCTCTCTCTCTCTCTCTCTCAAATATTCACTTCAGACAAAGCTCTTCCTCAGAAACCACATAGGCCACCCTCATGTTCTCTACACATATAAAACAAACACATATATCTCACACAGTCAGATTCTCATTATTCACATTATCCATATAGTATATCAAATCACCTCAGTGGATAGGATTCAGAAGTCTTCCCATCCGTCAAGTTTAAAAATAAAGTTTTTTTCATTAACTTTTTTTAAAAATCGATATACAAACTTATTTGATGGAGACATCAAACAAACTCAAACCTTGAAATTAGATTCATGTAGCAAAGAAGGAATAATTGTTCCAAACAACTGGTGATCCCAGCCACAATCAATCAACCTCTTTACTCGCTACAAGAATTAACATTTTCTCTCGATATATATATATATATATATATATATATATATATATATATATATATATATATATATATATATATATATAAGGGAAATCACAAAAACATGTGACACAGTAGACCCTCAACCGACTTCCACCTCGGTGCTCCCGCAGGAAAGATCATCACCTTACACCATCCCTGGAAAGAGATGCAGCCTCAGACTTTTTCACCACAGTGATCCGGGATTTCCTCTCCTATACGTTTTAGTCGCATGCGATTCTAGTCACGAGCGACTCTACATCTCACTATGTCAGTCCGGTCCCCGCTTTGCTGTAGTTTTGTTTTTGTAATAACATCATATCTATTCCGCCGATTGTAACGAAATTTTAAAACCTTATGTTGTTTTACATTCTCCTCGAATGATATAATAGCCAAAGTCCTCCGAAGGTTAGCCTGGGAATTCTTTTTTTGTAGCAATAAGATCATAACTATTCGGCCTATACTCTACTGGGCTAGACTAGGCTATAATATGCTATGCTCTGCTACGCAAGCCTATAATAGGCTATTGTATGCTACGCTATGCTAAGATATAATGTTCAAGGGTAATATATACTATGCTAATTTAGGCTATAAAAATCCCATGCTAGGCCAGAAAATACTAAGCTATGCTTGACTAAGGTAAATTAGGATACTATAAGCTTTACATTTCTAGGATAGCTAAAGCTAGGCTAGATTATACTATACTAAGCTAAGCTATGCTAAGCTATCCTAGGCTACATAGAGCTATACTATGCTATGGTAGGCTAAAGTATAATAGGCTAGGGAGGGCTATGCTCTGCTATGCATGGTAATACTATGTGTGACTATGATAGGATAGCTAACTAAGGCTATAAGAGGCTAAGCTATGTAAGGTTATTCTAGTCTATGGTACAAGGGGCGGTCATAGGTTTTGTGAATCGGTAGGGCAAAACAGCGGAAGGGGAATGGCTGTTTGTTGGGGTGTTAGGACAAGTTATGACATGTCAGGACTTGCAGCCGCACGCTCCTGCCTTGTCTATTTAAGAAGCAGTAGCTGACCGCAGATCATCAGTCACAAATTTTGCAACAATGGAAAAGGTTGAGCACCGCGCAGTGATCAAATCTTTTACCAAGGAAGGCAAGAATGAAAAAAGAGATCCATGAACGCATGGTTGCAGTGTACACCGACACCACCCCTTCCTAAGCAACTATTGCTCGCTGGAATAGGGAATTCTGTCATGGTCGTGAGTCCCGTGAAGATGACCTCCGTCCAGGACGACCGTTAGATGTGACAAACAAAGACAATGTGTTCCGTGTAGAGAGGATGATTCTCGAAAATCGATGGGTAAAGGTCGAAGAAATTGAGCGAGAACTTGAAATATCACATGGAAGTGTTATCAACATCATCCACTAAACTTTGGCCATGACCAAGGTCTGTGCCCGTTGGGTTCCTATAGAAACTTCACGCCCTATGATCGACTTAAACGTCGTCAAAGTCCACAAGGCCAGAGTTGCACAAGCTGCCCTGCGCGAGTGCGGATTCCAGGAGCTCAACCATCTCCCCTATAGTCCAGGTCTGGCCCCTAGCGACTACTTTTTATTCCGCCAGCTCAAGGCTGTACTGCGTGGACGCCGGTTTGGGGACGATGAAGATTTTTAGCTCGCCGCCCAGGAGTGGATTGAACATTAGTCGGGAGATTTCTGGTTGTCCGGAATTCGAAGCCTCAGGGACAAGGGGCCCAAGTGCATTGAAGTCAAAGGTAGTTATATTAAAAAAATAAAACACTTTTGCTCATATCTCCTTTCCTTATATCCGAATTTCAAAACATATTAACCGCCCCTCGTATCATATACTTGTCTTGAATATACTAGATTAAGCTATAATATGATACGCTTGTCTATATTATGTTAGGTGTGGTTATGCTAGGATAGGCTATACCAACTGGCCTATAGTATGCTAGGCTAGGCTATTGTATGGAAGTATTTAATGTCTAGGCTATAGTTGCCAAATGGAGCTAGGCGCTACTAGGATAGGCTATTCTAGGGCACGCTAGTCTAGGCTCTGACATGCAATGCTAAGCCATACCTAGTTAGCTATCCTATGCACTTCATGTAAACAAATAGCACCACCTCCGGTGAAACTCTCTTTAATAACCCGAAACTAAACAATCCAGTGAACCTGCAACCAATGCACAGCGACAACAACCTCAACACATCCCTTACATAACTACTCACTTAAAATAATTTAATTCGACAAAAACTGTATAAAAACAAACAACAAGTACTAGAGTAAGCCTCAGGAACATACAACATACACATCGCCCTGATACAAGAGTCCCATCTATTTCCCCACACCTGCATCAAACCTTTCCACAAGTGCACCACGCTATGGCACAACGTAGATCCAGCTTACCACAGCTTGTTCATCCTAATACACACAAAAAATAGCATTTGCCCATATTACCAGACAAACAGAAACCTTTCTTCAAACAGAACAAGCCACAAAGTTATCACTCTCATCACCACTAAACAACAAGACAAGTGAAAACAATACCACCAAACTATCAACCACAAAACAAACAGCTTCTAACTCTAGCCCACAATAATAACTTCACACATCACACACCCAACCACTCTCACCCAAGAATCACTCCTTACCAAAGACAACAAATCAAAGCAACCTGCTCGTGACCCACTACTTCCAAGTCAGCCAGCTACTAACTAACCATAACAACAGAAGAACAATCAAAAACCAACGCAAAGTAAACTCAGTCTCTACAAACCAATCACCCTTCACCCCCAAGGCATTACATTTCAAAAACTCCCAAGCCGAAGGCCCAAACCACATCTCAATGATCCCCCAAAATACTTCTGGCCCACAGTCACAAACATCTTCAACCACTCCAGACCGTGCAACATTATTCCTTCCTGCTGGAAACATTTATACATTATTCCCATTCTCAAACCAAAGAAGCCATCAAACCTCCCCCTTCATACCTTCCCATCTCACTCTTATCAACTATCATAAAAACATTTGCAAAACTAATACTTAAAAAGACTCAAATCACTATCACCACTCTCTTACGATCAACACGGCTTCAGATAGCATAACTCTACAACCAAACTACTGACATTCCTAAAAAATCACATCCTGAAAGGAGTCAACCAAAATCGCTTCCCGCTACGCAGACTGAGGGGAGTAATTAACATCAGGAAAGCCTTGGCACAGTCACCTGCTACATCTTCATACAAAAAACTCGACAACCCATACCGTTCAAATGACGGGAAATGATAGTTAACCTCCTCACCAACAGACATGGCCAAGGACTACAGCTCGGCTAACGATCAAGAAGCAAATGACTACACAACGAGGTCCCCTAGGGAGCTATCTTTCCCAACTCCCCCTTCAAACTCTTCGTGCACGATGTATTTCTCACCTAATCAGTCCTTCTGACCGTTTACGCTGATGACTTAACTATCAAATCTCAAGCTACCATCACACACATAACCTTCAGAAAACTAAACATATACAGTCGACAGCACCAAAACTAGCTAACATTAAACAGAATCTTCCCCTCTCACCCTAAATCAACAGTCATCCTCTTCAACTCCCACAGGCATGAATACTTCAAACAGCCCATATCACGCTCCAAGGTCAATCCCTCCCACTCAACCCTAACCACATTCTAGTGGGCATTTTTCTAAATTCAGGAATGACCTTTGACATAGGCACACATATCATCACTACCAAGACCACCACAAAACTAAAGGCCCTCAAGACACTCACAAACACCAACTTCGGGCAACAAACAGAAACACTTAACATACTATTCAAACACTACACGAATACAAAAACAGAATAGACCCTGAGAACCGCCTTGTATGTGCCAGGAGCAACCCCCGACTGAAAGACTACATCACTCCTTTGAACTTCCTCTGCCCTTGCTTCTAAGACCTCATAGCTAACTATATTGTCTTCTCACTTGGAGATTTCTAGAGAAGACAGCTCATCATGGCTGCATTCCTGAGTGCTGCTGGGTTTAACTGACAACAACACGGCTGACTACATAGTAAAAGTAATAAAGTAGATTCTCATTAAACGATAGAAAATAAGGAAAGATGATACACAAGCGATGTCGTTTTATTTATAGGACCAAAAAAGGATAATTAAAAATAAAGTAATTGCATACAGAGTAAAGTTTTATTTGAGAAAATGTTAGCTGATATGGACTGAAAGCCATCTGAATATTGGAAAATAGTTACCTAAATCCTAATGATTAGCGCCGAGTGATCAATGTTATGTTAACACTGTAAAGGTTGTAGAATGTGACATGGTAGGCTGCAATAGACAATACGAAACTGTGGCAGCAGAAAGGAAGACAGCATGCGTTTTGTTTGCGTTCGCCAAGGAAAATTCATCAAACAACTACAAGACAAGGTGATAGGAGAGCCAAGCAAGGTAACCTGGGCTTTTCCGAGAGAGATAGCTCTTAAAGTCATCACCATGGACCTGGCTTTAAATAAGGATCTTCGTGACACACGTACGAGAAGCGCAAAGTGAAGCCATGCCGCCCCATATGTTTGAAAAGAATCTTGGCCTCAGTTCTGACGGCTATTTTGAGTTGCTGGAGATAGTGCTCAAAATCTGGTTAGAAAATTTGCTGCTGGAAAGTCATATCTCCAAGACTACCTATAAGACTCACTAGCCACACTTTCTAGCCTCTTAGATCCACCGATTGAATTCCCATGGATTACGATGTGTGGCGCGGATAAGAAAGACACCAATTCCTGTGTTTGCAAATCCGAGGCCGAGATAGTGGCCAAGATGAAGGAGATGTTCGAAAATCTTTCCATGGACACAGTGAAGAATGCATGCAACAGGCTCCAGAGCCGTCCTAAGGCTCTGGTGAAAGCTAAACGCAACTACTTTCAATTTGAGTACTTTTTATCGCTCCGACATAATCTACTTGATATTTTTTAAATTTTAAAATACATTTAATTTGGTTGCAAGGTATTTTGTTTTCATGCAAACCGTCAACTTTAGTTATATATATATATATAATATATATATATATATATATATATATATATATATATATATATATATATATATATCAGGTCAAAGTGAAAGTTACGGCTAAATTTGTAATAATAATTTTCTTTTCAATAGTCTCGATTTATCTTATGCTCACCTTTTCTTCTAGAATCAACTCGTGAATAAGCTCCCCAAAGTTCATTGAATACTTAAGGTTTTGATATTAAGGAAGCTAGTAGTAAATTATAGTACTTTTTCCAAATGTTTTATTAAACTGACGCGTTTCGATACGGCACGTATCATATTCATAGACAAAGTGGACAATATGTGGCTTCATATATATATATATATATATATATATATATATATATATATATATATATATATATATATATGAGTATTTTAAAGGCCCAAAGAAATGAAAACCCGGATAAAAGCTAACGAATTTATTACGTGTATCATTGAAGCTTAAGAAAGAAAATGGAAATTATAGAAACGGACTTATAGGGCAAATTATTTTAACCGTTATATGAAAGTGAATAAAGGAGTTTGATTTGAACTTGTGTCATCAAGCGCTCTTCGCTAAAAGGACCACACGACGCTCATCGCCAGAGCTACCATCCTCAATCCGCAAAAAAAGATTTATTCAAGAAGCCTTTTGATTAACGAAGTGTAAGTTTTTATCCAGTGAGAGACAATCCTAACCAAGAAGATAGAGATAACGCCACTGGAAAAAAGTTTGAAATTCTTGGCCGGGACTCGAACCCGAGTCTGCTGATTGCCGGTAAGATGCTCTACCGCTAAGCTTGGGCTCATCCCCCATGTCAAATGTGACATGGGGGATGAGCCTTTAAATTGTGAGTGGGTAAAAAGATATGGTATAAAAATTCCTTGGAGGTTCCTAGCTTAGAGAGATACTTGGTCTGATGGGATAACGCTTTGGGCGTACTAGAGTCACTGTTCCTGGTAGCTTAGCGGTAGAGCATCTGACCAGCAATCAGCAGACCCGGGTTCGAGTCCCGGCCAAGAATTCCAAACTTTTTCCCCTGGCGTTATCTCTATCTTCTGGGTAAAGGATTGCCTTCATTGTGCCGCCCTCTGCTCTCTTTGATTCTAGACTTCTTCCGAAGTCCCTTTCTCTTACCTCTAAAAAACTCCTGTTTCTTGTTTCATTGCTCATTCGTGTCCAATTTCTCTTCTTGTACTATATAAATATATATATATATATATATATATATATATATATATATATATATATATATATATATATATATATACATAAATATATATATGTGTATATATATATATCGCTCTCTGCTCTCTTTGATTCTAGTCTTCTTCTAATTTCCCTTTCTCTTACCTCTAAAAACTCCTGTTTCTTGTCTCATTGCTCATTCGCATCCAATATCTCTTCTTTTACTATATATATATATATATATATATATATAATAAATAAAGGATTGTATTCCTATGCAAATTTTTATGCAGATAAATAATTTTTTTCAAGAAAAACCAACATAAAGAAATAATTAATCATCCTTCGTAGCGATTCTATAGTTGTAGAATATTTGGGTTTATTCACCCACGTTATTATGTAATTCTTTATTTTAACTAGAACTCAAAAAAAATGCTTAAAAATATATAAAAACAATAAAATATTGAAAACTAGTGTGTTTACTTAACTACATAATTTAAAATAATTTAGATGATGACAATAAAAAATTACAAGAAAATATAAAGGTCAAATAAAACATAGGATTTACATGGATGAGGCTAAATTGACCATATTCTTAATCAAGAAAAATTTCTTTAAGAACATATTAGGTGAGAGATCCTTCGGCATAGTAGCGGCAACAGATTATTAATAAGGAGTTGAATAAAAATACACCTAACTTAGGGCAGAGACAAACGAAATATATCCACTAAAACTCATTCCTAGAAAGTAAGATGAATACCTTTCAAATTTCATTAAGAAACAAGTTTGACGAATTTTAATTATAGATTTAAAATGTATACATATAGTATATCACATTGTTTTTGTTTTGTTTATTGAAAACTTTATTCCTCCCTTCCACCCATATTTGGGTCTAAGCAGGCATGATTTTATTCAGGTTGTTTCTTTGTTGTTGATTTTAGTTTGGAGGAAAAAAAGTTTGTTTTCTTTAGGTAATAGAGCAAGCTTTCCACGGGAGTATAAAAGTGTAGTCTTGTTCACTTACCGGTGAAGGTGGGATAGTTTTTTCATCAGGGTGAGCAATGGGGTGCAACATTTCTGCAAATCTCTAGTATGCTCTTTCCATGTCATCCTCTGGTCAAAGATGAGACCTAAGAATCATTCCTGTGGCTTAAAAGTGATCGGGTGTTTGTGTAAATACAGAGACAATGGGGGTGGTGTTCTGTCTACTGCTGAAGGTTAGGGCAAAGTATTTTCTGCCGAGGGAGTAAAACCGTAGTTCCTGCTATATTGTTGGACACAAGTATTGGAAATGGGGCATAAAGGAATCGTGGGAACGCACCAGCTTCCCTAGAGCTGGACCAAGAGTGGAAGTACAATCATGATCTATACTTTTGTTACGGGCACTCGGGCTGGGGGACGTACAGCCCCTTCAATTACAGTGTGTACCACCCAGGGGACTAGAAAAGAGGAGGAAAATTAGTACATAAAGTCAGAAAGTAGATTTTAGCTGAAGAAAGAGGAGAGGCTAAGCTGGGTTTGGATGGGGCTCAGAGTCCCGTCACCACACGACGGCCAGGAAACTCCATCGCTGTGCCCCTTTAGGGAATTTAAAATGGTGGAATTAAGTTAATTCAATATTGCAATTATTTCGGCTACTCAAATCATTTCGTAAAGAGGAAGAAAAGGAGACTTTATTCTACAATTAGAGAAATAATTGAATATGCTGAGCTCGAGAAGCTTCTTACAAAATAACTTATGAAATAACACACTCTGTGATATAAAAAAATGTAGTGAAAATGACAAAGAAAACAATAGATCATTAAAATAGCTGAACACAATTATTCATACTGCATTTACCAATAATCTCTGGAAAACAACAGAAAAATCACCAACAGGAAAAAATTCATGAAACAGTTGAAGAATAAATTATATTCCGAACTTTGGAACCACAAAATAAAATAAACACTAAATCAATCTCTCAATAAATTAGGAGAAACTCCCAAACGAATGCAAAATTTTGTCGCAGATAGGAATATCACAAAATAAAAACACCAGATGATATAATTCGTCTCGTCTTCGTCGTTAGCTTATTAGCCCGTCTTTATACGGGGTCGCTGTTTTTGATGAACCGCTTCCACCTGTTTTTGTCACCTCCTATGTTGGTCTCTAGTTCCTTCTACCTCATGTCAGCTTGTATGCAGTCTCTTTATCTAATCCTGAGTCTTCCTTTTGGAGTCCTACGTTGGAACGCGTACAAGCCAGGGCAACCAAGCTGATTCCCTCTATCCGGCATAAAAGTTATGAGGATAGACTAAGGGGATTAGATCTGTTCTCGCTGGAAACCCGTAGACTGCGTGGTCAGCTCATCGAAGTTTTCAAAATACTTCGAGGGTTCGACAATGTTGACTACCGGGATATTTTCACACTGAGTGAGAACAGAACGCGCAATCACGGCTTCAAACTTGAACTGAAGCGTTACAACCGCAATCTGTGGAAATTTTTTCACCTACAGTATCTGCGGTAAGTGGAACGCACTTCCAGTGGAAGTTGTCAACAGTGAATCTGTTGACCAGTTCAAGTCAAGACTAGACAAAGTCTTGATAAGTGGCCGTTTAGGGACGCAAAACAATTGAGCAGCCATGTTCTTGCTCGATTGCTTGTCCAAAGGTACCCTCTTTGAATGGACCGTAAGGTCTCCTTGGACACTTCCTTTCCTTGTTACTCCTTGTTACCGCAGAGTATCACAGGCCGCATCGATAATTCGGAGAGACCAGAGGACCGCACTAAAATGAAAAACATATTATACAGAACAACTTTTTCGTAAATGATTAATGAGACACCTGGTGACATTTCTCATCACAAAGAAAACAAAACTCGTATAAAAATATACTTAACCTAACCTCCTAACCTAAACTAACTAATAAACCTATCCTAAAACACGCTCTTGGGAAAAGAAAGATGATTCAACACACGTTTGGAATGACGGAGGGCCGCACCGATGACCCAGGAAATGATGTGGCGGGCCGCAGGCAATGTTAATTTATCCTCCAGAAACAACTTTGCCTGTAAACTCTATTCTTTTGAAAGGCATCGGACACGGCTGACTCACCCAATTTGGAGAGTAATAAATCTAGCACACCGAGAAGTATTTAAAATCAAGTTAACGCAGTCAAGTCAGAGTTCATCCAAGTCCATACACTAAACACGTAGATAAGACAAGCTGAGAAACATAGTCTTAATTATATCCATGATATAATTCGTATTTTAACTGATCCTTGCCAGATCTAAAGATCAAAATTGCTTATAATCTTTACGCTCTTTTATTCATCATTGAGCGACTCCAAATCGAAGAATATATCCCCATTAATTGAAAAGATCTCCATGCGTCTATCTTAACTTTGCCGAAATCAAATAACAATTATTTCAATCTACACGTTTAAAATATTTAACATTGTAAGAAAAATAGATCATTCGGTCGTTAAAATGCTCTCGACACAGCCCTACATGTGCTCGCATAGCCGTCTGCTTCCCCCCCCCCCATCCCTTCGGTGATCTGGAAGAGTTAGCTGAGCTGACTGCGCTTAGAGAATCTCCACTGAAGCGACCACTTGTATCTTGTCATAAATATAAAATAATAACTAGCAATTCACATAGTTACGTTGGATTCACAGTGCCTAAAGTGAAGCGAATAAATTCGCAGCAATAAAAGTGATTTAATTCTCATTCAAAATTTTCAACGAATTGAATAATTTTGTCAACCTTAATTTACTCTATTTTTTCGCATATTTAATTTATATAGTTAAAAAAAAATTTACTATATTAAACCACAAGATCTAGTCTCTGTCCTTGCAACTTTTCACAGTAAAGAGTATCCATTCAACGCCCTCCAAATTTACACCGACCATCAATGCTCTCGATAGTTTCGGAGACGAATCAGAGGATAAGCAAATAGGTCAAACTTGCCTATAGCTTAGTTCGATATGTATCCACAACAATTCATATTAGAATTTGGTTTCAGAAAAAGCTAGTCCCTTATTTGACCATTTTGAAAATACTATATATAGTTTTTCTGTAGTCGTTGCTTGGCAAAGGTTTATTTTCCGTGCTACATTGAACTCGCTGTGTATTCTGAGAAACGATTATGATCACGTGCAATGACCACTATGAAATGAACATTTAATTTAGTGGGGGTTTCAATTATTTTGTACAACCCCTGCTTATGCTTTAGTAAGGACAGTATTATAACGTCTGAAATTCGGCTAGATTGAATGGATGCCGTCCTTATCTGCTGTTTTACACGGGTCACATAAAATCTTACAGCGAGGATGTGCATACTGCATAGACTAAGCTGGACACCCAACCTTCACCTTCAGTCCTTCGAATAATTAATTAACTATAATATCATTTCTGTACCTTTAACCTTTTATATGTAGGGATGATAATGTCTTACATTCTCTAAAAGGCCCAGGAATAGCGACAATGACGAAAGTACAGGCGCAACTGCCTTAACGAACAACATTCACTATCTGTGACGTCATAATAAGATGGTCTCAAGACCCAAACATATATATCTAGAGAGCCCTGGCCGGATTCGGGTCTTGAAAATGGTCAGCGGGCCGCACATCTGATAACCTATAGAATTAAGTCAACACTCTAAGGTTAAAAAGCAATAACTAATCTACATTATTATGTTTTGGGCAGGTTTTACATATAGCGACGTTTAATTAGAATTGTTACTGGATTATTTCATCTAAAAGTAAAAATTCATTGAAGCAATAATATTACATAGACCTTCGCGGGCCGCACTGAATCATCTTGAGGGCCGTAGGTTGCCCATATGTGCTCCATGTTCCCTTCTGAGTTGTTTTTAACAAACATCTTCAGTTCTCTAAATTCGATACTTTCTCTAATTGTTTCATCTCGTCTCATATTTCGCCTTTTGTTTTAATGTATTTTCGTAGCCTTACTGATTCTGAGAGGCGGCCTTTTTTTTCTCCTTGTTATTTGCAAAATTGGAGATTGAATAATAGTTCTTCTTATATAACTTTGGCAGACTTCTAATTAGGATTTTGAATAGTTAGTTTATTAAACGTGTTTCCTAATTTAATTTGGGAGTTGTTTTCTACTTTGAGTCTCAAATTTAATCTTTTATCTTCCAGCTCAGAATTTTTTGGCCACTGTCTGTGTGCAATATGCTGATAATGGAGTTGTCTTTAATGAAGTTTTCCTTTTAAAGAGTATGTAATCAAACTTATTTTATGTTCTAACTGGCCCCATCCATGACCATTTTATGCTTCGCCATGTTTGATAAATGGAGTAACTAATGTACTTGGTTGTTTCTTCTAAGAATTCTATTAATCTGTTTGTATGTTCATTTCCTTCGCCTATTATTAATTTTCTTGCTGATCGACAATCGTCTCTTTGTTCGTCAATATTTGCATGGATGCCACCCATAATCATCGTAAACTGCTGGTGATTTTTGTATGTACATCATGAATTCATCCATAGAAGTCCTCAATTTCTTCAATTGAGTGAGATTTGTTATGTGCTTATGCCTCGATTACTTCTATCGAATACCCTTCTGATACTCCTATTACTAAGTTTGATTACTCTATCGGACATTCCAATCCAAATTGCTGTTAGCATGAAAAGCCAAAAGGGCAAAATAAAACATTGTATCATTCATCCCATCAAAGAAAATAGACGGGAAAGAGAAAAAACTGATTGCAATTTTGGAAATTGGCAACCAAAACTATAACACGAGCAACCAGGTTTTGGTCATTGAAAGTAATTGCTAACCAGACTTTTTTTCCCGGAGATTCCCTCTATTCTACATTTCTGCATTCTTGGGCGATGAAGTGTAAAATTTCTGCCTAGAAGCCGATGCAGCCGCTAGATAAAGACACTTATCGGGGGATGACATACTGTCAAACAAGCATACAGGTCGTCATAAATTTAGAAATACTCGGATAAACACATGTACACGACGCCACAAAAGCAAACATGCATACATCCAAGCATACAAACAGAAAACCATATATGCAGTCAGGTAAACATGTATACATATGTGCAATAAAAAAGACAAATTTAAAAAGTCAACCAAACAGAGAGAGAGAGAGAGAGAGAGAGAGAGAGAGAGAGAAAAACATGCATACAGTCAAACATAAATGAATTTAAGGCAAACCATATATCCATATAATAATCTAAATAATGAAACAGCAAAACATGCACTTAACACACGTAACTTAACAAAAGCTAAAAAAATTAACCATAAAAAATGAACCTCAACCGGTAGAGATAAATGTGGGGGTTAGATAAAAAAACAACCAAAAAGAAAGATATAATGTGGGCTTTACCATGCAAAATATCCCTTGTTAAAATCCCAGTGAAGGCTGATAATTTTCATCTTTCGTAAATCGCTATCTTACCTATATCTTATTGCACCCATACACATAACCCTACATTTACGCATTAGGTCGAAGATACAAACCCCCCGACGGCAAACATAGGTACACAAACAAACGCATGAACACCGAACCAAACAAAGAAGGAGACGGATGAGGTAACCATTAGTTCTTAAAGCGCAACATTTGTCAATGAATGAGTTACTTCCAGATACAGACCACCGTGCTTAATTAGAAGAATGGCGAATTGTTTTGTGCATTTGAAGTGCGCTTGTAAATCATATTTTAAGGTCATTAATGTCTTTGGAAGATGAACAATTACAGACATTAAATAATCTTGGGCGTCAGAAATATTTATGGGAGTCAAAAGATATTTATTTCAATTGAGATATAAAGAATTAAGATTGATATGAAAGTAAAATGTAAAATCATGCGAGTAAGCTAATGGTTCATGAGAAGAAATAAAAATTGCAACTCAAGAAATAAGAAACAGGAAATATTGATAATTTTATTTAGGGAAGTTTATGCATACTATTGAATAAATACAATTACTCATCCTTAATATAAGAACCACCGATATAAATGGGAGGGATACGTAAGCATACGTACAAACGAAGATACACATAAACAAGTGTGCAGTCAGACAGAATAAATAAAAAATTCGCGGGAAAAAGCTCTCGCAACAATAGGGGGGGGGGAGACAGAGATGAGGTGGGGGCCAGAAAAACAAAAAAAATATCTTTTCCTGAACTTAATTGATATATGAGCGAGTATAACTTAGAAGTTTTTAATTTTCTTTAATTTCTTTTCATAATTTGTCTATCATTTATTGCTTACCTCTAAATTGAAAATCGTAAATTTAAAATTTTTAATTTTGGGAAGGTATTTCCTTAAAAAGAAATTAATTCTATCTATATATTGATTTTTTTATTAATTTATTTGACAATTTAATTTAGGTAATTATTTGTTTTTATATTTGGAGGGTGATTTACATGCAGTGGGATTTGTGTGAGAATAGTTAGGCTTTCATTAAGGAGTAGCAAAAAAATATTGGAGAGTAGATAGATTGCAATCATGAATTAGGTCTCCTCATCTGAGCACATTTCAAGCACTCTTCCCTTTTGTGGTATACCATCACACAAGATGAACTTCTGCAACTGTTTGTCACTGCCAATATACATTGCTGGATGGCGTCTGCATGTCTGGGCCAATGTTACTCATATTTATTCAAATTAAATTTCGATTAAAACCTTATCAGAATCCTTTCAAGCATTACCTTATCAGGAGTACATCAACTCACCTTATGAACTTCTGTTCTGTTTATTTCTACTCTCGTCAATAAGGTCTAATTAATTCCAGGCCAATCGATGTTCCTTTCCCCTTACACAACCAATGGGAGAATACATCCCAGAATTAAAAAAAAAGTACCAGTGGGCAGAATTCAGCTTAAATTAGTGTATAATTTTATCCCAATGATAGAGCTAATGTATTAGCATGTTATCAAACATCTAGCCACTCTCTGAAACTCAGTTGTTTTGATATTTAGTGAAGTGACAACGCGTTGAAAGGTTAGTATTTGTTTCATTTATTTTTTGAGAACTAATTGTTTAATTTATAAATTAAATTATATATTATTAAAAGGCATGACTAAATTTTACATTCCGTTTATATTATAGACATATTCCAGCTGTTTTGTAGGATTTATTTAATAAAAACAATTTATGGGACATTAATGGGATTATTAATCACAATGGTATTTTCAGGAGAATTTCATAACTTTTTTGCCTTTTTTCTTAATTTGTGTGTATAGTTTCTTTATGTAAATATATTAGAAAACATATATTTTCAACTATATTTATTTTAGGGTTTCTACTTAATATATTTATATTATACCTATATATTATACACCTTTAATAACATCATTTTTTGGAGGGTAGATGGACTGGAAGTTATGCAGCAGCGAAAAAATCGAAGAAGAATTCTGAAAAAGTATCTGCGAAAATGAGTTATCCAATTCTGATGAATCTACTGAATCTGTTTATAGTAAATCGACTGAAGATAGTTCTTCAAATGAGATAGTTCGGGTGTTTGTGACTTATGTAATTCCACTAAAGAGAAAGTAGGTCCAATTGCCCAGAGGCAATTGCTCTATATAATCAGGGGATGGGTGGGGTTGACCTATTTGACTCAAAAGAAGGAAACTACCACTTGAATCGTAAATCCACAAAATGGTGGAAAAAGTTTTCTGTCGCCTCCTGTAGTCATGTGCTATCAATTGCCATATAATGTACAAATCCAGTATATTTTAAATCTTGCTGAACAAATGGTTCAACTTGGGCGTGCAGAAGCTCAAATTTAAAGCAAAACTCCCTCAATCAGAGGCAAACGATCAAAGAGAACAAAACGCATGTGTAACATTGGCGATCACATGCCAGAGAAGCACCAAGGAAGGAGGCGTTGTTAATTGTTCTGAAGAGAAGATTGACAAAAGAAAAATTTTGTATGTTCTTCGTGTGAGGTGCCATTGTGTATGGCATGCTTTCAACCTTTTCATAATTTAAATATTTTTGTTTAACTTTCGATTATTGTAATAAAAGGAAGTCAAATTATCAATAAAAAATTTCCTCATACGCCCTTTTCTATACCATTGGGACAAATAATTCAGGGGATAAACTCATTGGGATAATTAATATATCCCCAAATATTTGTAGCTATAAAATTATAATAAAAAACAAAAACAAATTAAGTTACTTCTTTATCTTTGTGCCCTAAGTAACATTTTATAATCTTTTATATTATTCGTTGTATTAAACAAAATGTTCTGGTAGGGAAAGGGTTATGAACCTCTGTTCTTTTTATTGCAGCTGTCGTCAATAAGGTCAAATTAATTCCAGGCCAATCAATGTTCCTTCCTCCTTCCTGCTTTCATTTTATCTGAAGTTTTCCTGGCAAATATTTAAACACATTTCAAGCATTTTATCACTGTATGCATCCAACACAGAAACATGTGATCTATTGCATTTATTATTACTACCAAGGGAAATTGTCAAGAAGGGCTGCAATTCCGTCTTGTATTTTTATGCTTTTAACCTGAACCATTTTCAGCTTCCTGCAGAGCTTTAGGAAAGTCATTTCAACACATTTCATACATACCATCCGTAATTGTAGTAAAAGACCCGCCGAAATTTACTTCTCTCTCTTGTAATTAAGACAACCTGCAATCCTGAACATCTGCTTCTTGCGGGTACGGAAACAAAATAGTGTTCTCTTACTTTTCATTAGCATTATTATTTACGAGCACTTTTATGAATAACTGCCACCAATTAATTTTCAATTATTCCACTTGAATTCTTTGTTTGGTAATGATGCTGACTACTATATAGGAGTAGCATTGATGCCCGCCAATATTACTTTGTTGGAAAGCTGTTGATTCTAAGAATGGCAAGGAATTTAATCAAAGTGACTAATTATGTTGGAAAATTTAACTAAGAAATTAGCTAGAATCACTATATTAGTCAATTTGACTAAGAGATTAACGACTAACTATGAGATCCGAAAAGTTCGAGTCTGTTTATAAAACTTGAGTATATTCAATCAATTTTATAGCTACCAATTTGTTTTACAACCTCTTCCTATTTTTTGGTTTCAAATAAAGGGAAAAATATCTTTAAAAAAAATAAGAATTTCTATGCAAAGAATATTGTGGTAACGACGCCCATCTCCATAATGAGGGACAAATAAGGACCAGGTTAGCGTGTTTAAGCCCTTAACTAGGCTAGCCGATTCTCGGAGAGACATGGCCGAATTTTGACAGGTTAGGCCAACTAGGCAAGCCTAAACCAAATTAGTTGCTCTTTAGGGGTAGGCAGAGGAGCGTTGCTAACTCAAATCATTTAGTATAGCAAATTCTTATTCATAAAAATAATTTATTCGGTTTTTATTAAACCAATAAAATTGATTTATTCTTTCATAGCGGCACGAACATTCCGGCTGAGATAATATATTGGTCAATTAACTATGATATAGGATATTAGTGAAGTTAGCAAGCCCTAATATCAAGTTGAGTTAGTAATTACTTAATGACTTATTATATTGCTCAAGTTAACAAAGAAAATAGCGACTAAAACTATATTGGTCAATTTGACTAGTAATGTAGTCAAGGTAGCTAATTATTTTTGTGAATTCTGCAAAGAAATTAGTCAATGGGACTATTTGGATCCAATTGGTCATTTGCTTACGTCACTAGGTCTAACATTCGGGTCATTCGGGAGATGCAAATTTGACTAATCTTCATTCACTGCAATGATCTACCAGAGTTTTCTTAGTGCCCAGTTGCAAAAGCCCCATCTTGCATACTTTGTTGGCACTTAGAACTGTCTAACTTGCACCTATTTTAT
This sequence comes from Ceratothoa steindachneri, assembly GCA_963969495.1. NCBI lineage: Eukaryota > Metazoa > Arthropoda > Malacostraca > Isopoda > Cymothoidae > Ceratothoa > Ceratothoa steindachneri. Next base: position 43,013,766 of record OZ018323.1, on the reverse strand, counting down.
TTTTCCTAAGGTCAACACTTTTGTAAGGTCTTCTTAACAACTCTACCCGGAATTCCTCGTTGGTATCGCTTCCAAAAAATAGATAGCAAGAATCATGCCAGGGAATAGCTTCCCAATGCGTTTCTTTGGCTTTGTAATTTTTGATATGAGCAATTTTTTATTCTTGACATGGTAAAATTGAGGGAGGAGCTCCAGACTTTCCTTCATCCTCTGCTTATGGAAGAGCCCTTCCAAGGGAGGGTACTAAATACGTTCTCATTTGAGAGAAGATGTGTGAGGGGAGATATGATTGAGCTTTTTTAAAATCTGTTCTGCGATGGATAAGTTGGATTTTAGCAAGTTATTTGAGTTGGGAGGTAGTAATAGGACTAGGGGTAACCACTTAAAAATTTTAAAAAAAACAGAGGTGTAGGCTAGATGTTAGAAAATATTTTTTCACCAATAGAGTGGTAGATTACTGGAATGATTGCCATCTGAGACGGTAGACAGTCCAAACTAGAATGTATTCAAACGCAGATTAGATTATTTTATGGGGAGGGAGGGTTAATTTGGGGGGGTATTCTGGACTCATTCCTGTGGATGCAGTTTTTAATTATTGTATATTACGATTAATTTGGATTTTGACGAGTCTTGATGTTGATGCTCCTTGTTTTTGAAACAATTCTGTGTATGGTTTGAATTGTATATTGTAGATGCATGATCTGACACAATCCTATGGATGCATTTTGAGGGTGGGTTTTGACAGATGTGGATGACCTTTGATAGGCCCTTGTGGCTTTTGTCATCCGTGAAATTATGTTATGTTATGTTACGAGTATGTTAAGGTGGGCCGAAAGATGAACTGGTAGAAATACGAAAGTCGGCAGGATGGGTTTGCTTGGAATTGTCATGACAACAATTGAAAACCATATAAGAACAAAACGTCCATAAGAACATCTATAAGAACATAACTTCTATAAAAAATCTATAAGAAAACAACATTCATGAGAACATAACTTCTATAATAACTGGATCATTGGGTCGAAATCAAGACTTAAGACATCGGAATCATTTTAAGCATCCCTGAAATGAGAATAACAATTTAACTTGTGGGACTTTTGGCTCTGTGTGGTTAAGTTAGGATACCTAACCTAACCCAAAACTTTGGTTGAGGATGTTCTATTGCCAACAGCTTTGGTGGAAGGATGTTAAATATGACTATATTAGAGAGTAGGATGTTATAGTAATACATCTAACCTAATATTTGATCAATAAGGTTAGCATTGGTTAACTTATTTCTTTTGCTTTTTTTGACATGCTCCAATACCGAGCAACCATCACATTCATTACTCTCTCCCAACAGTTCTGCGGCGTCACTTCATTGAGTCCCCGTACTCACGGTCGGTCAAACTGAAGGATCAGGTGGAGTTGCGGTGTCTCCCGCCGAAGGGACAGCCACCATCAGTAACTACTTGGCTGAAGGACAATTCACCGATCGACCTCAAGCAGGCCACTAATTACAGGTGGGTGTGGATTTAGGGTGGGAGGGCAAGCATTCGCTCCCCTCCGATTCTAAACGCCGCCATAAAAGCATGCCTTCAGAAGGAGAGTAGGGTGTTTATTTTCTTTATCTTTCTTTCTTTCTTTTTTGCTTTCTTTCTCCCTTTCTCAATTCTTTCCTTTTTATTCTTTCTTTCTGTCCTTTCTTTTTCCTTCCTTCCTTCTTTCTCTCCTTCATCCTTTCTTTCCTTCCTTACAACCTTCTGTCAGGTACACAGTATTGAAATTCAATATCTGGATTTTCATTACCATGGAAATGATATAGCTATTAATGAGATATCATTGTCCTATTCAATCTTGATTCAGGTCACGATGGCAACGTTACATCACTAAATTCATATAAGATTACGTTTTTAACCAGTATTTTGTTAACTACGCTAACGTGCTTAAACGTGTTCATATTAAGGATTATATTACATCCATAGTGCATCGACATACTCGTAAATCCTTTATTATTTCTTAAAATATCTTTAATACAATTTAATTCTGTTTTATATCTTATATATAATAACTATTGCATTAGTCCAATATATAGTATGTGACTCTCATCTTTTAGCGCCATATTTTAGCGAAATTATTATTAATTTACTTTGTAAAACAAAATTGTGTTAGGAATTGTTTCATATTTCATTAGTAATAGGAACATATGGAATAATTCTTTAGGATATTTAAAAAAAAATAAATAAATTTAAGATCATTGTCTACGAATTGATTTTATTTCATAATTTAGCCGAGAGACAGATAATATTTTATCAGCCTCTTTTGGGGGTAACGAAACTAAATATGGTTGGCGGAATTAAACATAACCTATTAACTTCTCCCTTTAGAGATGCATGTACCTTTGCGCTCCATTTTGAGCTCAATCAGTCATGAAAGGAATTCGTTCATAGATAAAAAAACAACTTTTTATAGATCGATGGTGTCTTTTGTATGGTATTCCTTTGGGTGGGGGATTAATAAGTCTTGGAGAGTCTTTTATTCTTTTTGTTTAAATACAGTATGTGCTTCTTTGTGGTTGGCTTGTATCAATTAGGGGAGATATGTTATAATCGCTCTTTCTAAAGTTATTTTTATTCGTTCTTTTCTTCCATATTTTGGAGGTTAACGGTTCAAAAAGAAGACTAGTTCCACCATAGGCAAAGTTAAACAACAGTGGATAGGTTTAGTTGCTCGATGGTTAGTATCAATTCTGGTTCATTTGAAATGACTGAAATGTTGCCACAGTGGTTCGGACCGTTCTTTAAATCTAGGCAAACCTGAAATCAGGTTGAGACGATGAAACGTTCATATTGACAAAAAGTTTATTATCAATGTCACTATCGTTATTCTTTGGAGAATTGCGCACCCTCCCCTTTCTTACTGCATCGTACACTCATTTCTATTTCCCTTAACTAATTTCAAATATTACCATCAAACGTGACTTCGTAGATTGTCTCTTTCTTTTCTATATTTGAACAACTCTCAACCTTACTTCGTGTCTCTCTCTTCATTAAATCTGGCGCTTTTCTCTTTCATCTTCCAGAAAATCCCTGGTCCCTCCCACAGCCAAATATGAAGAAAACATCAATTTTCCATTATCTTTGATATATTACGAGATAATTTTTGTTTCGTTTAAGGGTTCACAGAAACAAAGGATTATATCTGACGTGGGATCTTTTTATAATCTTCCTGCAGGATCTCTTCAGAAGGATCATTGCTGTTATTGTCAGCTCAGAGAGAAGACAATGCAAACTTCACCTGCAGGGCGGAAAATGTGGCTGGCAGGCGAACGTCTGACGCAGCATCGCTAAAAGTCTACGGTAAATGGAGGCCCATTTCTAAATAATAATAAAGCCAGTCAATGACTGGATTCGCCACTACCCCCCCCCCCCCCCCCCCCAAGGGGAAGCTTGCGCTTTGCTACTAAGATTAAAATTAAAATCTAAAAAAAAGCAGCCATGGTTAAATTTTTAGAAATTTTCTGAACTTCGCCAATTATAATAATTTTAAAAAGGAACTCTAAACTAAATTTCCCCCCTTTCAAAATATAATGTTGCTAAATATAGTTATAGAAGAAGATATATAAAGATAAATTTTCTGAGCTTCACCATTTGTAATTCTTTGGGTTTTAAAAATTCAGAAAATTTCGATATTTATATTTATTTATGAACTTCACCATTTTGTTTTTTGATATTATAAAAGAATTATTAGAAATTACTTTGCTAAAAAAAAACATGTCATAACCAAACAAGATGAAATTATTATTCAAATACTCGAAAAAATCCCTTCTTACATTATAGAGTTAGTGATGAAATGGAATAAAATGGGTAACTAGAAAGGCTACTAATTTAAAAGTCATTCTAATGATAAAAGAAACTGACAGTAATCTATAATTCAAGCTCTGTTGAGTTGGGTTGAGAGTTGTCATTTTAGTAATTGTTGTATCACCTATTTGATTTTTCGCAACCTTGCGTAAATTCCTTCATGCTGCCTCAATCATTTCTATTTGAGAATAAGAAGTTGTTTCAATTTAGGATCATATATATATATATATATATATATATATATATATATAATTATACGAAGAAATTAATAACTTACTCAAATAACAATAAATGCATAGTACATCCAAATTATACAAGCCCCCAAAAATGGAACAACGGGGGATCACAAGCCAAAGAACAAAAACTATATACATAAATAGCAAAGATAACTCATTTTTTATTCCAATAATGAAAAATAGAGCAGGAAGAATACACATATTGTCTTAGGTGAGCGTAGGAAAAGGTGTCTATCACAAATAACGAGCCACCAAATTAGTGACGTGAGGTAACTATTTTGAGTCATTTCTCTGAATTGTTTAACGTCATAAGGGATATATATATTTATATATATATATATATATATATATATATATATATATATATATATATATATATATATATATATATATTCTTCATTCACTTTTTTTACTCATTCATTCGTAGGGAACTATCAATTTTAATAGAGCTAATTCATTTCACATTGTCCTTTTTTTCTAGGTTTTGCATTCTCTAGTCTTGTTTCTATTTTCTTTCTGTGCACATCCGATCCTGTGTTTCAATTACGTAAATTCACCCGCTAACGAATTTCATTTTCCAAGACACTTTGTTTCTTTGTATTTTGGGTATTATTAGGTCCTTATCTATTCTTTAAAGTATCTCCATCTCCGCTCTTTGTCATGTGTTCTTGCTTACTTCTAGATTAGGATATTGATAGTTTCCAGCCCACTTCTTTGGTGTATATATTCTGTGTCACCAAAGGGCTTCTTTGGGAACCACACATCAAAAAATTCTCCTTGATCTGCAATTTCTACCATGGCTTCTCAGAGCCTTAGCTTGCTTTCTGTATTACGACTGCCAGGAAAGTTAGTGTGGATCTGATATTTATGATGTATACTTTCGTCTGGTTTCTTAGAGAGAGATCACAGAACCGTTAAGTCTCTGTTTCTTCTATCCGTAGACATGATATGCAGTCCAAGGTTTTCACCAAAGTCGGTGTAGCCGTATCTCTGGCCATCCCCGACCATGTCTAAGAGATATGAATGGAACATAGGGACAACTTAAATTTCTTAGAGTTTGTTTTAATTTTCCCCTTTCTTTCGATGTGATTAACCTTTGGCTATTTTGGATGCTTTACCATAGTATATACCCTCTCATTCATATACATGTTAGGAATTATTTGTTCATGTTGTCTGGGAATTGCATGTACATGGTGAGGGCTGCAGCTGTTTCATTTTGGAACTCCCGCTTCAAGGACAAATTTTAGCCCCTATGACTTGGAATCATAAGGTAGGCTCTTATATCGAAGATATATTCACAGAGGATTCGTTTCAGGATTGGGTCTAGCTGAATGGAGTCTGAGGTTTTTGTACTGTAGCTTATCAGCAAAACTTTTCGTCCCTAAGTACGAGGTCTACAAACTTACCCTTTGCCTGTCACAATTCCTGCTTCTTATTTATCAGAGCGAGGGCCTTTTCTATGCCCCACCTCTTTTTGATCACGTGTTATTGCGGGTGATGGGCCCTTTTCTCTTCAAATTGTAACTAAACTCTGCTGATTAGATCTTTTGAAAAGGTTTTCCAATAAATTCTAGTATAGATATTGATCTTTAGCTGGCGACTTAGTCAAGAGTCTTCTTTCCCTTACAGATGAATATGAAAATAACCTGGGTACAAGACTTCGTTCATAAAATTTTCTAGTCCCTGGAAGATCTGAGACTCGACATGCGTCATATTATATTTGTGTATCTGATCAGGTGGACACCTTTTTGTCTAAATAACTTCAGAATTTCCCTGACTTGCATCGCCGACAGGAGGCTGTGGTCTACCAAGTCTCTTTCCAGAGTGACGTATGGGGATGCGGGTGCAGGTGCGCCCGCTTAATTTTAGATTTTTATTTAGTTAATCTATTATTTGGCCTTCGAATTCCTGGTTAAATTCATTTCCTCAAAATTCATGGAATCTTACTTCTACGTCCGATGGAAGATGTTGCTTTTTTTTTATTTGGATCTATTTCCATGTTGGTGTAGATTTGAGCCTCTGGATGTCTCTCTAGAAAGTAGGCTGGATTGGTTTCCCAATGAACCTCGTTGGTCATATCATCCTAGATATGAGCTTGCTGCTCGATGATGTTGGCCAGGTCTTCTCTGAGCTGACGCACGAGATTGGAAATCTCTCTCGAAGGACCTCAGCTTTTTAATGAGTTATATTTGTCTCTAGACTTCTGTATAATCTCCTAAATCTCATATGTAGACCCAGGGAAGGGGGCAGCGTTTTATGTCATTTTTGGCATTTCATTTCCGTTCCTTAATAAGTACTTGATGGGCGCGAGAGAAATCTTTGGGAGAATAGCGTTGTGATCGCTCGGTAATTTGGGACCAGTCTCGCTATAGATATTGAAGGGGAAGTTACAGCTCGTCAGCAGGATTTCGGGCATGATAGCGGACCTTTTCCTAGTTCAAGTTGTTAAGTCAGTTCTAGCCCTTTGGACCATGTCTCTGCCAAGCATCTGTTCCCCTTTTGTTTGTGTACCCATAACCCTCCTCCTTGCACGCTACATTGATAACTCTGCCAAGCAATGCCAGTATCTGTGGCCGAAAAAGGTGCGGAAGTTGTGGATTGGTAGTTATTGTCGATGGAGTTGCTGCTAGACTGACCTAATGGCCACTTCTTTCGCTGAAGTCGGAATATCCACTGCTACAAATCACTCTTCTGAACTCAAACGTGGCGCAGTGATGATGTTGTGGTTTGATATCTTTATATTTTGTGTATTGGGGTTCATTCGCTGATTTAAGATCAGTATAATGTCTGGATCGAGCGTCCAGGTTATGTTAACACGCATAATTGCTTTGCCTGCCGAGAAATTAATATTCAAATTGAGTAATTTGAAGGTATTAATTGCATTTTCTATGTTCAGGGCATTTGGCTTTTCTTTCCTATTTCGTCCTGCTTTTGCCGTGGAAATGCTTCTTCGATCTTGTCCAGTTCTTCTGCCCCATCGGTTCTACAACTAAAACTTCCTCTTCCGCACTCGTCGGAAATCACAGTCGATTCCATGTTAAGAGGGAGTGGAGGGCTTGTTCAGTGGAAAATATTTTAGATTAACCTCATCGCACTCGTATGTATTTTCATGTTGAATGTTTTTAATTTCTTTTCTGAGTCATTTTCTTCGTTTCTGGCTTGTGGACGCTATCCCACTCTGTAGTCATAGTCCCGAAGTCGCTTTTTCCATATTCTTTCTTTTTCTGTCGGTTTGTTTTTTTCTCTTTTCAGTTTTCTCTTCCCTTTGAATAACAATTTATATGTCTCAGTGATGCCTGTGGATTCTGTTTCTTGTTCGGTTTGCGCCGAACTGCATTTACAGCACATCTCCTGACGAGGGATTGTCGGGTGACGACATCTCTTCCAGGCCATTGTTCTTGAGCAGCATCTTTAGCTCTGTGTCAAAGAAGCCGTGGCTGGCCAGGATCTGGACGTGTAAATACATGATAAACTTAATGATCTTTGTAAGGGCGGCTAAGTGGTTTGAGGAACTCCGAGTGGCGAGACTCTGTAAAGAGAATCCCAAGGAGTTTTTTGGATATGTGAACATCCATAAACCAATCCGTTGAACGATTGGCCCTTTTGGAAATGAGGAGAGCGCATTAAAGCACTTAGATGCAGTAAATGCTAACCTTCTTAACGACTACTTCTCTTCAGTGTTTACTGAAGAGTGTGGTCCCATGCCCCAGCCAATCAATTCCTACTCGGGGTAAAAGCTGAAGGATATGGACTTCACCGAAGGGGAAATAAAAAAAGAAGATCACTGTCCTAATGACGAATAAGTCACCTGGCCCGGATGGGTTTCTACCTAAATTGTTAAAAGAAGTACGCGATCAAGTGTCACGACACCTGAGCGCAATCTTCAACATGTCAATCCGGACCGAATGCGTTCCTAGAGACTGGCGTGAAGCGGAGGTGACTCCTATCTTCAAGAAAGGAGACCGAAGCCAACCGTCGAACTACCAACCTATCAGTCTTACTTTGATAGTCGGTAAACTCATGGAAAGCATGATGTTGGACAAAATGACGTCGTATTTAGAGTCAAACCTGCTACTGAGAAGTTCCACGCACGGCTTGTTAAAGCAACGAACATGCCTGACGAACCTTGTGGAATTCTTCCACTTCGTCTTCAGTGAGCACGATCGGGACAAGGCGTTGGATGTGGTCTACTCAGAATTTCAGAAAGCGTTTGATAAGGTAACACACCGCCGCCTTCTCCGGAAAGTGCGAGCACTGGGCATAGACGGAAAAGTAGCCGGCTGGATCGAGAACTGGCTAAGTGGCTAACGGCAACGGGTGGTGGTGAATGAACAAGCTTCTGAGTGGGTGCCCGTTACTAGTGGGGTGCCTCAAGGTTCTGTTCTGGGACCACTACTATTCATCATCTACGTCAACGGCATGGACGGTGACATGGTTGCCAAGATTTCAACATTTTCCGACGATACTAAGCTTGGTATGAACGTTGCAAGGATGGAAATACTGCCCGCCAGCAGGAAGATCTTGGGAAGATTGGGGAGTGGTCGGACACGTGGCAAATGTCTTTTAACGTGAACAAATGCAAAGTGATGCATATCGGCCACAGAAACCCCCAATCTCAGTATATCCTTAAGGGCACTGCTCTTGAATCAAGTGACACTGAAAGAGACTTGGGTGTAACTATCACTAGCGACCTCAAGTTCTCGAAACAGTGCATCGAGGCAGAAAAGAAAGCCCAAAGGATGTTAAGCTACATAAAGCACCAGTTTGGATACCGTAACAAGGAGATGGTAATTTGTCTGTACAACTCCCTCGTTCGGCCCCACCTGGAGTATGCCGTACAATTTTGGATTCCTTTGTTTCGAAAGGATATCGCAAGGTTGGAACGCGTACAAGCCAGGGAAACTAAGCTGATTTTCTCTATCCGACATAAAAGTTATGAGGATAGACTAAGGGAATTAAATCTTTTCTCGCTGGAAACCCGTAGACTGCGTGGTCAGCTCATCGAAGTTTTCAAAATACTTCGAGGGTTCGACAATGTTGACTACCGGGATATTTTCACACTGAGTGAGAACAGAACGCGCAATCCCGGCTTCAAACTTGAACTAAAGCGTTACAACCGCAATCTGTGTGGAATTTTTTTCACTTTCAGTATCTGCAGTAAGTGGAACGCACTTCCAGTGAAAGTTGTCAACAGTGAATCTGTTGACCAGTTCCAGTCAAGACTAGACAAAGTCTTGAAAAGTGGCCTTTTAGGGACGCAAAACAATTGAGCAGCCATGTGCCTGCTCGATTGCTAGTCCAAACGTACCCTCTTTGAAGGGACCGTAAGGTCTCCTAGGCTACTTCCATTTCTTGTTACTTCTTGTATAGTGTCTCGTTTTTAATTTTTAGATTGGTCTTTTGTCGTTGACGTTCCCTTGCGTTCACTCTCGTGGCTGGTGAGTACGAAGTATTCCTTCCCCTTACATCTTCAAGTTTTTTCATGTTGTTTTGGACTTGTAGATTCTTTATATAGGGCAAATCCCTGCAGTTTACGTCATCTTTCATTCTCGTATCTGCAGGATTTATAGTTGTGGCCTAGCTCAATGCTTCTGGAACACGTATCTTCTAGAGTTTAGCACTCTTTGCTTGCGTGGTCTTCCATCTTTTAGCATCGGGAATTAATTCATCTCTGATTTTGCATTGAACGTTAAAAGTTGCCGTTCCCTTGCTTCCTGTGCCATTATGGCTTCGGTGAATACAATTGTGAATACTTTTGGTTTTAAGAGTTGTCTCACCCCTATTTAAATTTGTATCATGTCCTAAATTTTTTTCCAGTTTTGGTTCCTAGATATTTCCTTTTTCATTTCGTCACCGGTGTTTTCTCCGATCCACTGTTCGACCTTCTCACATTCCACACTCTCGTGCAATGAAATTGGAGAGGGTGTAGGGGTATTATTCTAGGCTGTATGTTGAATTTCTTAAATTCTGATGAGCTTCCTGCTTGTACAGGTCTTCGAAGTTCTGCCCCCTTTCATAAAGAGTGAAGTATACGTTGTTCCAGTGATGCCCCTGATTAGAATTCCTCAGGCGTTCGATTGATCAATGTTTTTGCTGCCTCTAGGTGCCGTTGTGGGTCGTCTTGTTTTCTATTTTCTTCTTTCCTCATGCCTCTTCGATCAGCTAATTTTTATATTTTCATAGACCTTTGGCTTTATATTCATATGTAGTAGTTTTTTAGTTTGATGTCGTCTTCTCGCCCAGCCGTCCGCCAGCCCCAACAAGGTTTGTATGGATGATGGATAGATGACAGGAACCTGACTGAGCCCTTCTTATGGGTAATGTGTGGCAGACTTATTCAGCAACGCCTGGCAAAGGGTTCAATAAGCAAGGAGGCTCCCAGCATACAGAGAGGAGGCTCTTTGTTTCTCTGTAGTCCTAGCAGCAGCCCCGTAGTTACCTCATGGTCTCTTTCCCTGGAGACTTCTAACGCTGGGTTCCACAGGGGGTAGACCTCAAACCTCCTTCCATGCTTCAACGTCTTAAATTATGCATTTTCCAGGAGTGGACATGGTTGAAACGAGATTTATGAATAGCAATATTCAGTAGTCATGGCATCAGTTGGAACGAAGGGGAGTATGAGTGTTTTAGCCAGCTATGTTTATACAACCTGCTAAATGAAGAGTTCTCCTTTAGATAGGTCTCTAAAGGGTAGAGTATGGAGTAATCGAATCGCAGGTGTGAGTGTCTCTAGCAGTAGTGTGAGTGGTAGATTAGAGCGTATGGTTATTCAAGCTCAACGACGATTTAAGAAATAAAATTGTGTATGGGATATTTGTAGAGAGAAAGACTAGAAAAATGTGTTTATAGGAAGAGAAGATATACAGCAGGTTGTCCGGTAACCTTAGTCATCATGCCTATTTTTCTTTTGTTTCTTTCATGGTTACTCCTAAAATGAAACAAGCCTTGGAGCCTTTGTTTACGTTGACAAAACCTCTTCTGTGAATTAGGATAACTTTCCACGGCATTCAATCCTTTTATTGTTCTTTTCATTTTTCATTGTAGCTTAATTTTTGTCTACTTTCTAATATTTTATTTGCATTGTTATTTCTATTATCATTATTTCGTCCACTACAGATCTTTTGTTTCGGATTTCTTCAGTTTGTATTTTTTAATATTCTTGTCTACTTTGTATTATCGTTATTTTTATGCTTTTTTCATTATCATTTTTTTAATTACTACGGAACTCTTGTTTTAATTTATTAATTCGTCCACTACCGATCTTTTATCATTTTCTTTTATTTTTATTTAATTTTTAGCTATTTATTTTTACTTTCATTTATTTTATTATCATTATTATTATTTATAAATAAGGTAGATCACCTGCCGCATCTAAAGCTGGTTATTTTGAAGACTTGCTTAAAGTTTAGGTTCGGTAAGTCTTCGTCTTCAAGTTTTATCTCTTGGGTTACTTCTTCTGGTAAAAATTGGCATATCTTTTACCATATTTGCACGTTTATGCAGAATGATATTTATAGGGTCAATATCAGTGATTTCGTTTAGTAGCGTCGATGGAATCTAGTCTCCAAGGGTAACATTAGTTATAAATCTTGTTGCTTTGTTTTGGACCACTTTTTCTTTTATCATTAGTGTCTTGCTTGAGATATGAAGTGGAATAGCGGGATAGAGCCGTAACGGTCTCATCATTAACATGTATAATTTCTTTTTATTTCATGGTGAAAGAAGTCTAAAACGAAACAGTGACTGTAACGTCCTCTTGGCCGCATCAATTTTTGCCTTTTACTGTACGACATATCCGTGAGATGTTAATTGGAAGCCAAGTACTCGGCCATCTCTAGAGTACGCGTAATGTTTGTCCTGCACCAATACTTCCGCTATCCTTCGTCGTCCAATCGGTATTATTCTCAATTTGTTGATGTTTGTTCTGATCTTGTTTATTTTATCGTAGTTATTGAGATTCTTATCTCCCCTATCGTCTTTTTTGCAACATCTATGGGGTTATGGTAGTTACTGGTGACACCCTAAGTGATGTCGTCCACGTAATTTTCGTCTCGCACCAATACTTCTGCTTTCCTTTGTCTTCCTATCGGTATCATTCTAAATTGGTTGATGTTTTTTTTTATCTTATTTATTTACTCGTAGTTATTGATATTCTCAATCTCCCCTCTTTTCTTGTTGGCAACATTTCTGGATTATTGTAGTTACTGCGTCATGTCGTCCGCCAGCTGAATATATTGTGCCGCTTGTGATTGGGGTGAGGCAGGTAACCAGTGTATATCTCATCAAAGGTAGGACTAAGGCATTCCCCTTGCGGCACCCCTGTCTCGAGGTCGAAGGGCTCTCCTTCAATGTCGTAATATTTTACAACTGTTTGACGATTTTCTTAGTAGTCGCAGAGAATTCTCACTATATTTTACTTCATACCGAGATCACTGACTTTCTTTTTAAGAGCTACTAACCATACCTTATCAAAGGCTGGTGACACACCACGAAGCACGATATCTGCATTGCAGTCTTTGGCCTTGGCGATGGCAATTCTTTTGGTGATTAATGCTAATGCCGTCTCTGTACCGAGTTTTCTCCGGATCAATGTTGCTGATCGTTATACAAACCTTTGGCGTCTAAGTAGCTCCTCTGACTCTTAAGGGGTTTGTCCAGAAGATTGCACATGAACTCCAAAAGTGAGGTAGGCATATAACGCTTATATACTTTTCCAGTTAACCAGGCTTCATCTGGAATATATTCTGGCACTTTTGAACTGGTCGGGGAAATGACCGACATTTAGGCAAGCGTTAAACAGCTCTAATAAGGCATCATTGATATTCTGTGGATCATTCACTAGGTGCATCTTCTTGATGCCAGTTATCACTAGCGCCTTTTGTTTGAAGCTCTTTAGAGCAGCTTCATATTCCTCATGAGTAAAGAGTTTCCCTTCCTCTTGCGCGAGACGTGTCCCATCTACAGTATGGTGCGTCATGAGCTCAGCACTTAGCTTATATGATGGGAGTGTGTAATCCAACCAAATAGTCATTGGTTGGAATCCATTGAGGGTCATTGATAATAACTTAGATTAAAGAGAGAAAGCGAGTAGTCGATGAACAGGGTCTAAGTAAGTTCTCCTTTGTTTAAACCTATGGCATATAATTTTAACCAGACACACTCTCTCTCTCTTTCTCCCTCTATATATATCCATACCCCTCTCTTTTTATATATATATATATATATATATATATATATATATATATATATATATATATTTATATGGCAAAATGGGTAATTTGTCATATTTGGCAACTCTGAAATCCGCGTGTTATTCGGCATCGGTTCAGAAAAGGATGCAATAGTATGGGTGAATTCAATGCTTTCGAAGTTGGAAAAGGCGACCTGTTGTACTGGTTGCTATTCATAGCGTGAGCTCCAAAGTGATGATCTCTAATCGATTGGGTGATAATTTGTTGAAGGTGCAGACGATCAGAAAAGAGTTGGATAAGTCAGGGTGTGATTTCGACGATACAGCCCATCGAAAACCATTAGGGCTACCTTATGACCCTGTTCACTCCTCGGAAGCCCTCAGGCTCAGGGTTACATCAGGTGCCTGGAGGAGTTGGCTTTGCCTAGATCCATGAAGTGACCGATTGAAGGTTGTGGTTAGGCAGCATGATTCTTCGCCATGCCACACAAGCAGGTTTAAGTAGTTTTAGCTTTCAGACAGTTTTTTTACCACTTCACTTCGGATATATGTATGGCCTCCCAATTCTTCAGACTGAAATCCCTTCGACTATTATGTTCAGGGCGTGGTTGAGAGAAAGAGAGACAAAAAAGTTCCCTTGCACCACCTAAGTGTATTTAGGCCCAGGATAACTACAATGATAAAACAAAGCCAGGCTTATATTTTGAGAACTTGGCGTAGTTAATTAAATTTCATCTACGAACAATTCAATATAACATTTTAATCTCGTAAATCACTATTTTACCTTTTATGGTGATTGATATAAAAAATATGTTTTTTCGTTTGTTTCTAATGATAAGATATATGATACTATAAATAGTAGATAGCTTTTGGTGGGACACTATATTACTCATTTTTCTCTTTTTACCCTCTTTAACTCCCTGTTATTATTACCACTCCAATCTGTCTCTTGTTCCTCTTCAATTTCTCTCAATAGCAACTTAACCTCATTGGAAATCGAATGACGCGTCAATAACGCAACTCGATTTCCTTCCCTGCCCTGTAGTCTCACTGCTTTTCAGTATTGTTCCAGCAGTCATAGAAGGTGGTTGTGTTATGCAAATATGAATTTTGAGGTGAAAGGTAGGTGATTTTCCTAGTTAACACTTTTTAAACTTATAATAATTATTCATTGGTGATATGCATGTGAAGCTTTTTATATTAATTTTATTTTCCTAATGAATGATGTAAATTATTCCGCTTAGTTATATGCTTTGTATTAGAATGATAAATTTATAAATAAATTTTATGTTTATCTTCTAATTTTTTGTGGTTTTCTTTTTTCAGATGCTTCGTACTTTTGTGAATAAGTCAGACAACGTCTACTGCATCACAGAAGCGCCGTATAACTACTATGGTTAGAAAGGCGTATCACCTATATTTTGGATGCGAGATTGGTGACGAGAATAAGAACTGGGTCCTCACAAGTATCTAACATCAAATTTCCCCTCACTGAGCGACGCTAAGATAAAAGAGAGAGTTTTCATTAGTCCTCAAATTTGAGAGCTTCTTAAAGATGGCGACTGATTCAACCCTTCATGAGAAGGAGAGAAATAGTCAGGAAGCAGTCAAGTTAGTGACGAAGGAATTTCTCGAAAACAGAAGAGAAGGAAACTATGAAGAATTGGTGGAAAACCTCAACAAGGCCTACAAGAACATGGGATGTAACATTTCACTTAAACTCCACTTTTTGGACTCAGATATGAAACATTTTTCCCGCAAACTGTGAGGCAGTTAGTGAAAAATGTGGTGAAAGGTTTTACCAAGATATTTCAACCATGGAAAAGCGGTACCAAGGTAAATGGAGCATAACAATGCTTGCAGATTATTGCTGAACATTGGCATGAGATAATTCTTCAGCCCACTATAAACGTCAAGCAAAAGGGAGAGAGTGAATATGGATTAGAGTTTAAAACAATTAATTACACATACTGTACGTTATAATAACATAATCAAATAATACTTCCGCGTATCTTTAAACGTATAGCCAATAAGCATTAATCACTGTGATATTTTGATTCAGGGCATGAAAATAGATAAGAATGAACTAATCTCATCTCATTTAAGAAGCACACAACTTTTCAAAATATTTTAACCAGTTATCGTATCCTTCTCCATTTAATTAATAAAGTGAATAATGGCCTGGATGGATGAATCTATGATCGACCCTACGACTATCCCTATTACTACAAAAAAAGGAGTGAAATACCCTAGGTTAACCTGTTACTGGATTATCCCGGGATAACTCGTTTCATCTAATCTAAATATTTTACCTAAATAACTTTGAATTCTTATTGAAGACTCAGAATAATCGTGTTATTGTGCCTCGTAACAAACAATTAACTTTCATTTTGATAGTTGCATATGTACAGTTACTAGTTTCACCTTAAGAAACAAGTTTCCAGCTTGAAAGTTTTGTCACCATAGGACTGCGATATTCGTTCACCGAAAACCTTTCTTGTGCGATCCGTTTCCATAGAAACTGAAGAAGAAGCCTCGCGCGACCAAATTGAATCTTTGTGTATTTAAGAATCGAAACTGAAATCTGGAATAGTTTGTATACATGTATATGTATGATTTCTAATAGATGTATAGAAAGGTATACCCCAAAAAACACATATGTCACTAGTAAGGTTGCTATTTCAATGTTCTGTAAATTTGTTCAATACGTATTATATGCAGTCAATACTAAGACCGTTCTGTACACAATCAGCTGCCCTGAGTGTACCGCTATCTTTCATTTCCCGTCCAAACAGTACAACATATCATGAGTTTGTAGTATATTAAGCCTACAGGCATAAATAGGCCTAAAATGATTTGGAAGCAGCTACAGCGTTGCCGCTTTCAGTCAAACGGTCTTTTATGCAGGTGGAATAATGAGTGAGATTGACCAATTAGACGCAGTTATCTGGAGTGGATAAGAAACGTTGTGAGCGATAAGCAATGACTGGGTATTATATTGTATTTTATGCTCTGGTTAGTTTTCATCTATTAATTTTAGGTAATATGAATAATAATTGCGCACCTGGTTGTTAAAAAAATCCTCCCATTTTGTTGCAAGCTCGTGAGATGTACCTTCGTTCATCTACCGATAGAAATGAAAGTAAACTTTTATTGTACCTCACCTCTGCGACTTATGCCCTAGTAGGGAGTCGCCCGATGAGCTCCTTAAAAATTGTATCTCAAGTGTTTAAAAACAAAAAGGAAAGTTGTAGGGCCCTTTGTAAGCATAAACAGTAGCTACAAGTTGCTACAAGGATAAGAAGTACCCTATAAGACCTTACATGCCATTCAGAGAGGGTACCTTTGGGCTAACAGTTGAGCAGACACAGTTCTGCACAATGCCTAAAGTGCCCAAACGGCCACTTTTCAAGACTTGAACTAATCAACAGAATTGCTGTTGACAACTTCTACTGGAAGTGCGTTCCAGCTACCACAGATACTGTATGTGAAAAGCTTCCCACACAGATAGCGGTGGTATCGGTTCAGTTCAAGTTTGTAGCCGTAATTTCTAGTTCTGCCCTCACTCAGTTGGAAAACATCAGTGTAGTCTACATTTTCGAAGCCTCGAAGTATTTTAAACACTTCAATATGCTGACCACGCAGTCTTGGGGTCTCGAGAGCAGATGTAATTCCATTAATCTATCGTCATAACTTTTGTGTCTGGTTGAAGGAATCAGTTTGGTTGCCCTGGCTTGCACACGTGCCAATCTCGCGATATCCTTTCGAAACGAAGGACTCTAAAATTGTACAGCATACTCCAGATGCGGTTGGACAAGTGAATTGTACAAACAAAGTACTATCTCCTTGTTCCGATATCCACGATCCGATATTATTAGTTATAGTTACACCCAAGTCCTTCTCATTGTCGGTGGATTCAAGAGCAGTGCCCTTAAGGATATACTGAGATTAGGGGTTTCTGTGGCCTATATGCATCACTCTGCATTTGTTCACGTTAAAAGGCATTTGCCACGTGTCCGACCACTCCCCAATCTTCAAAAGATCATCCTGAAGGTGGGCAGTATCGCCTTCCTTTGCGACGTCCATACTAAGCAGGGTATCATCGGCAAATTTAGAAAGCTTCGCAACCATGTCACCGTCCATGTCGTTGACGTAGATGATAAACAGTAGTGGTCCCAGGACAGAACCTTGAGGAACAACGCTAGTAACGGGCACCCACTCAGAAGCCTGTCCATTCAACAACACCCGTTGCCGCCTGCTACTTAGCCAGTTCTCTATCCAACTTGCTACATTTCCGTCTATGCCTAGCGCACGCACTTTCCAGAGGAGGCGGCGGTGTGGTACCTTATCGAAGGTTTTTTAAAAGTCTAAGTAGATAACATCCATCGCCTTCTCCCGATCGTGCTCACAGAAAACGAAGTGGAAGAATTCCACAAGATTCGTGAGGCATAACCGTTGCCTTCGGAACCCGTGCTGGGAACTTTTCAATCCCAAGTTGGACTCTAAATATGACGTATTTTTGTCCACCATGATACTTTCCATGAGTTTCCATACTATTGAGGTTAAGCTAATAGGTCGGTAGTTCGACGGATGGCTAGGGTCTCCTTTCATGAAGATAGGAGTCACCTCCGCTTCACGCCAGTCTCTTAGAACGCATCCGGTCCGGATTGACATGTTGAAGATAATTCTATTTTATTTCGAATTGCGTAATAATAATTATGTAGTTAAAAAGGCAATAATGTAGCTAACTAAGCTCTTCATCAAGCACTTAGACGTTGCTCTTCTTACAATCAGGAGAGGATAAAGCATAAACCAACCTTTTTAATGCATGTGCAAATAATTTCGATATATAAGGCCGAGATAAAATGGATAAAGTAAATTTTCCATTCTCTTGGAAATGAGGAATAATAATTAAAATCGCTAATCGATACGCAATATTTTTGGTTTGCGTTAGAAAGACTGGCTTATGCGTTATCCTCTCTTGACCCTGAGAAGAGCTCATTCTGAGGTGTTGATGAAGAGCTTAGCTAGCTGCAACATTGCCTTTTAAACCGCGTCTATATATATATATATATATATATATATATATATATATATATATATATATATATATATATATATATTTATATATATATAGATCATTGGATAATTTTTCGCGTAACCACAACATAAAAGAAATTAAAGAGTTCTTTTATACTGATATCTTTACCAAAGTTTCATTTTAAAGACTTGAAGGAATTTCCTATTCAATTCATTCAATGAAATCGCCGTCGGCCTCAAAGACTCCCCTATAGCTATCTTGTTTGGTCTATAATCTATATTGTTCGTATATTATTAAAACGTGTTATTTACTTTTTCCAAATTAAAATGTCTATGTCGTTCTGCCTGTCTAGTTTTGATTAAAGAAACCACTTACTGGATACCAAACTCCCATTAGAAAGATGAATCTAGGGAACACACCATCTTAACAAAAGGACCATACAATAAACTCCTCTCCCCTCTGATCTACCAAAGCACTCCATCCCCTCTTATACAGATATCCGCAAAGGGCCCTGAAATGAACTCAAGATTACATTGGCCTCGACTCCTGCTTTGAACCTGTTGTGATGACCCTGAGCAGCACTTGTGGACGAGTGCCAACCACCCCCCCTATCCAGATGGCACTCTCATCTGTCAACACTCGAAGACATGTTTGGGTGAATTGTGACCAAACTCTCGAGTGCTTATCGATCCGAACCCGTACAGTGGATAAGCAACTGTCCATACGAATACTTGATCAAATGTTGGACGGGTATTAGCGAAGGTAGACAAGCTGATGGTATTTTAATTTCACACAGCAGGATGCGGTCGGCAGGGGGTAATTTCAGGCTTATTAAAGGTAAACGGGTAATTATGATGCATGGAAATGATTATGGCGTATATCGTATGATGGTGTAATTAATGTATTTTCTAACATACAAAATAAGGTGTAATCAGTCACCAGGCGGTTGGGGCTGCTGCTGTATGGCAGAGGGTGGAGTGGTAGGGATGAGAGGGTATTGATTTAATCCACTGAATAGCATTACAGTCATACTCGTGCACAAATACGGTGTAATCATTGCAACGTGCGGTGAGGCTGCTGATGTATGGTAGTGGGTGGAATAGCATGGAAAAAAGGTTAATTAATATAAGCCCTAGATAGTAATACACAAACATCATCCACATGAGAGAAATAAATACTCAAAAGGACATGGAGGTACAATTATCTTTCACTGACTATAAATATGGTGATTAAATAAGGAATCTGAACTAACAAACGAGGGAACCATTACTGAGAAATGAAGGCAAAGGATGCACGGATGAAGACAGAGGTGGATAGACAGAACAGGACATGTAAGAATGCCACACTTACCAACCTTAAGGGGCCAGTTCATATGATCATCTGCTTATATCTTCATCATCTGCACAACATACCTATGTTAGCTACCTAAAGAATTGGTTAAGATGTTGAGGGTTGCTTATTTTATTTAGCATCCTCATCATTATTATAATTATAAAAGTCATTATCATCAAAACTATAAAAATTATCATTAAGGCCAGAATTCCTATCCTTATAGTCAAACCTGTCATCATAATTATTGTCATTATCCAAGTACTTACCATCATCTCTTTATCATCACCGTCCCTACCACCATCACAAAAATCATGTTTCTCACCAACGTAATTAATATTTTCATAGATATAATCACCATGACCATCATCAGTAACATAATTATTAAAATCATCATCATCATAAATGTTTTCCTCATTATCATGACAATTATCAACGTTATAATAGGTATTATCGTTCCCATTATCATTAATCTCATCATTGTCAATCATAATTCCTACCATAATTATCAATATAGTCATCATCATTAACATCATAATTGCCATCATCATTAGCAAATCATAAACATCATAAACTTGATTCTTAAGGATAAATAATTTTGTAAGTGCCAGCTACAATGTGTCAGCACCCCCTCAATCAAGTGCCACCTAGCGTGCACCAGTGCTACTCCAAACCAGTGCCTTCTAGCATACGCCAGTGCTACCGAATCCATTGCCACCTCGCGTGCGCCAGTTACACATACCATTTGCCAGGTCCATCTAGCAAGCACTAGTGACGCCCTAATAGAGTGTCAAAGAGAATGACCACATAAGCCAGTCCAACTCGTCCAATGCCACCTAGAATGCGCTAGTCCGACCCCAATTAAGTGCCAGATCAAACTTGTACCAAACCATGCCAGTGACACCTAGCGTGGGCCCGTTTCCCCTCAAGCCTTAGTGGGTCTGCGAGTCGTTCCATCCGATCCAAGGTCGGTGATCGCTCGCAATTGGAAACCATTAGGCTCCTTCCTCTAAATGAAAGGGAACTGTATAATCCAATGAAGAAAGAGAATATATTTGATAAAATGGTAAGAACAACCAATGCTTTACCATCAGAAACGTTGTTCAAGAGGCAGATTAAAACAAAGTAGTAAAGTTAGAGTAAGTGAAAAGAGGAAGAAGATACATCGCTTGAATGGGTTACTTTGAGCCTTAGGACCTCGGGATTTTCGTAACTCTTCTAAACTTCCTCTTCATGGAAGAGGAGGTAAGGTTTGACATTAGCTAAATCCCCTTGGGTTTGTTCGTACTAATTGGCACAGGGTATTTTATAGGAATTTCATGACTTGTCCATAAGTTCCTGACACCATGCTTAAATCTAGCCAGAGAAGTTTGATCTTTCTGTAACTCAATGAGGCTTTCTTGTAATCTTATATCAACATCAGCTGCATTAATTCCAAAAGGGTCTACCACCCAACTTGGAATGTCCAGTGTAGAAGATCTCTGAACCTAACTTCCATATCACTTTGCAATTTCCCTAAAAGATCAATGTATACTAAAATATCATCTTCTCTTAGCTCACTCTCAATAGTGTGGAGGGCTGGAAACTGTATCAACTCTTTTCGCCCCATATTTGTCTTGAACAGCTTAATTTTCCCCATAAATGCACAAATAGACTCTTTGCAAGTTAAAATATTTGTATTTTTACCATGTAGCTCTTTGTTCAAGAAATTTCGCTTTTCAAATATATCTGTAAGGTAGAAGAGGCTCACTTGGCAGCAATGATTCTTACTACGAGCTGCTTACCATCTAGAAATAACACAACACTATCTCAAAGTGCAATGAAGCGATTCAGACAATTGCCCTTAGAAAGCCATCGCACCTCTGTATGCAAAAGTAGGCGCTCAAACCCTTCTTCATTGGTAGCACAGAGTTGTCAGAAAAGACGCTCTTGAAGTGGATTTGACTTGATAAGGTTGGCTGTCTTGATTACACTATCAAGTGAATCTTTCAGACGTCCTCCTAGGCTTTTTTGCAATCAGATGTTGATGGTGGACAACACAGTGTATGCAAAAATATTAGATACAGCCTCTTTTAAATGTGCAATAAATCCCCTATATCTACCTACCATAGCAGCGGCGCTATCAGTTGCACAAGCCATAATATTCCCAAGTGGAATATAATTTTCTTTGAAATAGGTCACTTCTTGTTTGAAAATTGTTTCACCCTTTGTATCTGTCACAAGGCTGCGGGAAAAAAGCATTTCTTCTCTGAGTTGATCTTTATCCAAAAACCTAACATACACCATGAGAAGGGTTTCGTTATCAGAAAATAACGTTTCATCAACGTTATTCCTCTACATCCTTTGCCATTTCGTCAAAACGTCTTGATAATGTGTTGTTTCTCAGCGGAAAGACTTCAGTGATTTTTGAAGGATTTTGTTGCATGACAGTTGAAATAACCACAGATACTGAAGGCAAAATCAATTCTCCGCCAATAGTATGAGGTTTTCGCCATTTCGCTATTAGCTTGGAAATCTCATAAGATGCAATTAAACCTTTGTCTAGTTTTGCCGCTGTTTTGCTAAATATATCTTCAATAGTGCTCCTTGCTTGGAAATCATCCCGCAGCTTTTTAAAGTAATCTAATGTTCGGTCTTTTTTGTCCTTGTGCTCATTGTCCAAATGTATTTTAAGTTTACTTGGTCGCATACTATCATAAGAAAGTGTAGCCATACATAAAAGACACAATGGCTGTGTTATATTGTCTGTTGAATGTATAAAACCATAAGCTAAATACTCACTGGAGTATTGTCGACATTTTTTCTTCGTCGCCGTAGCCATGGGTAATCTGTGTAGAAGAAATTTAACATATTAATGATATATATATTACATTTTAGAGCCGAAGCTCACCGCAACAGAATGAAAGGCGCTTATCTCAGCGGCAAAAAAGGAAGAGTATTTCTGAGAAAAGACCCAGAAACAACCTCCATTGCCTGTGCATAACACCGAGTCTGTGCCCAACACCAACTCCTATTACAGTTGGCCACGAAAATTTCAGACATGTCTAATAAATAAAAACGCTCATAGAAATAACTGCATTGAAAATTCTGTTTTGCTTTTTTGTACTAAACACTTGCCCTAGATGGTAAATATTTGACACCAAAAAAAGAACCGCAAAACAATGCAACTATTTTTATGAGCGTTTCTATTAATTGTACATGTCCGAAATTTTCTTTCTAGATTGTAAATCCTGGTACTCTGTACCTGTACCTAAATGCAAAACAGCAGAAATGTACTCCCTCAGGGGGTAGATCTGCATTAATTTTAGTAATATATTATATATACATATAAATTACTCAAATTAATGCAGATACAAAACGATAAGTACAATCATCAGAATCTAAGATTAAATGCTAATCTTGTTAATAAGCCCTAAGTGAAACCGAAGTGGAAAAAAATGATTTGGTGTAGGCCTAACAATGGCACACTTTACTTACAAACAAAAATGCTGCGTTATTTACTTATAAAAGTCTTATATTATTGTGCTTGTGGCAATCTATTATCTACTACAATCTAATACAACTTCGCACTATTAGGGTATCAAATAAAAGCTACTTACATACTATAACGCCGAACCACTTGATAAACAGACTGTAAGGATTTAAAGTTCCACCTGATGTATTTTCATCAAGCCAACAACGGTGCCAGGCGCATAACGATCAAGCGCACAATGGAGTGCGCCATAGAATAAGCTTGTAAGATGCAAAAAATTTGTTTACAGATTAATGTAAATCCTATTATGCTAATAAAATATTTAAAAAAGGGAAAATATACGTATTAATATTTTTAAAAAGTAATTCAACTGCGTAAATTAAAATTAGGTACTGCCCTAACTATAATTCAGGTTTCAATAGGTTGAGTCCTGT
Organism: Ceratothoa steindachneri; assembly: GCA_963969495.1. Taxonomy (NCBI): domain Eukaryota; kingdom Metazoa; phylum Arthropoda; class Malacostraca; order Isopoda; family Cymothoidae; genus Ceratothoa; species Ceratothoa steindachneri. Next base: position 42,990,222 of record OZ018323.1, on the reverse strand, counting down.
GGCCCTCTTCATGGATCTGTGGCCCCTCTAAAGCTTAAACTTTTCCTGTGGCCCCCTTCAGGGTTAGGAAACCCTGCCCTAAACCACAAACAGTCGCCTTGCAAAAGGGCACACGTACCCTAAAGTACGAGCGAACGGTTTACAAAAGAGACGTCACGTATGAATATTCGGGTTGCAAAATAGGCACAGGTGATATTAAGTATAAATACCAGTGCGCACACAGTGGAACACGTGCTCCAAAGTACGCACAACTGTTTACAGACATGATGGTTACTAAAAAAGCCCTGTTTTACTTAAGGACAGCGAGAAGCATCATTTCGGTTGATAACTTTTTCTTCGAGATTTACTATTTTCATTTTCAGTGGTTGGTTTACCGATACGTCTACTTTTTTCCTTTCCCACTTTTCCATCTTTTTCTATTCCCTCTCTTTTGTTTTCATTAATGGACTTTCTATAGAGCGGTCAACCTCCTTTCTTTGTTGTGACGTCATGACACTAAAAGTTTATTTGAGAGTTTCATCAATAGAGGAAGTTTCGAGCAAAAAATGCTCTTAATTCTTTCCGATGTAAGTTCTATTTTTGCCTCTCTGCGGACTTATACTCTTGCTTAGCTCTTTCATTCGATGAAGTTATGATTTTTCATTTTTTAAAGGTTGGATATGAATGCTAGAGCCCAAGACTTCAACACCGCTTCGAGGATATGGCTTGAGATAAGAGTGTTGTAGAGGTGTATGGACGAGTGTGTGTAAAAAAGCTTGGATGAGGCATCAGGGAAGCTTAAAAGGATTAATGGGCACTATCGAAGATTTGGTGCAATATTGCCATCGTAAGCAAATAGTTGCCTTTCTCGCTCCCCGCCTCTCTCTAATCGCCTCTGTCTGTCTGTGTGTCTGTTTGTTTTATCTCCTTCTTCTTCCTCTCTCTACTCGCTCGCTCTCATCTCTCCGCAAGCTAGCATGCCTCCTTTCGCTGCCATCTGCCCCATTTACTACTCCTACTCGAACTAAACTATCTCACCTCTTTCTCCGCTCTGTTGCGCCTCTCTTTCCTCGCTCATATCCCTCTTTTCTCGTCTATTATTATCTCTCCTCGATTCCTTATCCTCCAAGATATTAATCTTTTTCTTTCTCTCCCTCTCCCTCTCTCTATCTTCCATCCCTTTAATTTCTTCTCTCTGTCAATTCCTTTTCTCTCTTTTATCTCTCTCAAATCCCCCTTCCCTCTTCCCTATTTACCTCAATTTATGTCCCTAGCTGCCCCTCTCCCTTCACTCTACCTTATTCTCTCTCTTCTAATTTTACTCTCTCTCCCCTCTCTCCCAATCTCATCTCTCTCATATTCTCCCCCCCCCCCCTCTCTCTCTCTCCTTCTCCTTCTCTTTTTAAGGACCTGCACCTGGTAGGCGCCTTAGTCGTTATTTCGTGTGATGGCGTTGTGGAGATGTCATTTTGCTATCTCTATTTTTCCAACCATTCCCATCCTGACGCAGACCAGTAATGGCCTTGTTTCTATCGTTTATTTAACTCCTCATATTCAAAAGGATATTTCTTGTCTTAAGGTGGCTCGCTCTAGGATTCTGTTAATACTTTCAGGTTCCATGCGTTGCTTCATGTCTGAAATGGTTCTATTTATTTTAAATTATTCCCCCATATTCTATAAGTTGTTTTTTCTCTTTTTTAAGTGCGATAAAGCGTACAATTAATCCCTCATTTTCCATAAGTTGTTTCTTGTCTTAAGGTGCCTCTACATATTGTGCAAATAATCCATTATGTTCTATAGGTTGTTTTTTCCTCTAAAATGTCTCTATTTTTTAAATAATCCCTTATGATAATAAAATAATAATAATATTAATAAATAATATTAAAATATTGGTGTCAGTTTTGAAGACACGGTTGCACCATTAAGTTTTATAATTTTCGTCAAAAATAAACTGAAACAAGCAGTGTAGAACTCGAAATTCGAGTTTCACTTTGCCTGTGGGTGATTGTGCATTAGGCCGTACGTACTTCGTGAGTTCTCCCAAAATCGCGACTCTGACGTTTGCCAAACAAGCTTTTAACACATGGGTGAGAGCCACGTGGGTATTGGAGGGTTTTAAGGGGAAAACCTGCTCCTAAAGATTGGCTGACTGAATGAAACCTTTGTAAAATTGATCTTTCTACAGAGAAAATTCTACAGATTTGTACAAAATCTACAATGCATTAATTGATTAATTGTCACTGGGAGAAAAGGACCTCCCTAGTTAGAACAGATTAACTATTATGTTTTAAGTCATTGTCATCTGTTTCTACCGCCTCCCATCGCCATACATCAAAACATATACTTCAGTCCAGAGCCAGGTACCAAATTGATTACATCCAAAAATATTATAATTAAATACAAATCATATAAAATAAATAAAACTAATTTAAGAGTATCAAAAATAAGATACAACCTAAATATTGAAATAAAAATTTAAAAACACAAAATATAAAATTTGGAGATAAAAAGAAAATTTAAGATAAAAAACATGAGAACAAAAATAGATAAACTATAAAAATTATAAACCTAAATTAACAAAAAAACACTAAAATAAAAACACTACGAAACAAATATTAAGCTAATCAGTATTTAAAATGCATATATTAAAAATTTTAAAACTTTTCCCTCAGTAAACGGCGCTTGGTCTGGTTGGTCTACGTGGTCTTCGTGCAACGCCCGCTGCGGGACTGGCTACGAGAAGAGAACCCGGACCTGCACACAACCGGCTCCCGCATTCGGGGGGGCGGCGTGCCAGGGCATAGCACTCGAGAAACGACATTGCTCTAACACATGTCCAGGTGAGAACAACTACTTTTTTAACATCCCCCAGGGCTGGTTTTGCATTATAATATCCCTGACCATCATCAGTAGCGTAATTATGGAAATCATCATCATTATAAATGTTATCCTCATTATCATGACAATTATCAACGTTATAATAGGTATTATCATTCCCATTATCATTAATCTCATCATTGTCAATCATAATTCCCACCATAATTATCAAAATACTCATCATCATTAACATCATAATTGCCATCATCATTAGCAAATCATCATCATCATAAACTTGATTCTTACGGATAAGTAATTTTGTAAGTGCCAGCTACAATGTGTCAGCACCACCTCAATCAAGTGCCACCTAGCGTGCACCAGTGCGACTTCAATCCAGTGTCTTCTAGCATACGCCAGTGCTACCGAATCCATTGCCACCTCGCGTGCGCCAGTTACACATACCATTTGCCAGGTCCATCTAGCAAGCACTAGTGACCACATAAGCCAGTTCCACTCGTCCAATGCCACCTAGAGGAGGAAAGGTTTGGCATTAACTAAGTCCCCTTGGGTTTGTTGGCAGTAATTGGCACATTCGTCCAAGGCCCAACAAGGGATACTTAACCTAAGAAATAAATACATTTATCGAATGTTTTGTCGTTTTTTTTTAAACAAAAATAACTACAAATCGCGAAGGTCAGCAAATTTATTAGGAAAAAAGCATGGCAGGTTTTCTTAAGAGGGGTGGGGGGGGCGTCGTATATAGAGGAAAATTTAGAGGGGAAAAAAGAGAGCTCTGAGGGTTGTTTTTCGGGATATCAAAGACTTACCATAAACTATTTTTCTTTTCATTAAACATAAAAAATAAGCATAGATCTGAAAAACCGAGACCAGGAGTAAAGTATTAGGAGATATGGATTGGAAACCTTTTAATTTTTTTTTAGACCGAAACCACGTTGCTAGAGCCAAATAGGCAGTCGGTCGCAGACCGAATATCTCCCTGCGAAGCGAAGCCGTTCCTCTTATAATAATAATAAAAATAATAATTTACGTATCATGGTCACCTATATTATTACTTCCATCACGTTCGTCTTATATATATATATATATATATATATATATATATATATATATATATATATATATATATATATATATATATATGCAAATCAAATTTTGTTGAAGACCATGTACATTTGGCCTTAGTTAATTTCCTTTGGCAACTTTCTCTTCCTCTGTCTTTTTTATTCCATCTTGTAGATGGTAGATGACTTGTCCTGTATTCATCTCTCTTTTAAATGAATCGGTTTGGTAAAAACTAAACGCAAAAATCTAAAAACTTGGTTTACCCAACACATTTAATAATCATATTAATAATTAAATACAACTACTAATAATAATAATAAAAATAACTTTTACTTGAGACTTTTTCTAATGATCCATCGCAATAATGAGGACCATAAATGAGTTTGTTCCTGGCGACTTCGCTTGTCTATGCTGATGACTCGACCTAAGAGGGAAAGAGGGTGTTAACCCCAATTCAAATATAAGAGTTAAACAAGTAACTGTGCCTTTTGTTGCCAGCAGCTGTGGATGGTGTTTGGTCCTCCTGGGCTGGGTGGTCCATCTGCGGGGCTGAGTGCAAGATGTTCCGGCAACGTTACTGCGACAACCCAGCTCCGCAAAATGGGGGAACCTACTGCGTGGGAGAAGACCTTCTCGCCGCCAATTGCACCGGCGGATTGTGTAAAGGTGAGACTCATCATCCTTCGTCACCTTCAGCTCAAACGTCTATTTGGAGTCATCCTCTAAAAGGCTATTCTTCATTTGTTCTAAAAAGTCGTTTTATATTTGTATTAAACATTGCATTGTGTAAATGGCACACCCTTGTTGTAATAAGGATCACAATTTTTACTTCACTTCAAAACTGAGTAGAGAAAAATCTTAATGAAGTTTAAATCTGTTTACTATAATAATATTGATTTTGGGTTGTTCAAGGCTATAGGCCTTCAAAGAGCGCAAGTCTATCGACCAAAAGCAGGTTGACTGGGGATATCACAGTAGGCAGATCATTCCACATTCTAGGGACATATTTAGACAAGGCAAACCCACCCATGCATAGTTTTGACTACGAGGAAGGGATATCAGTAAGGGAAGTAGACCCTGAGCGCAGGATCCTGCGGGGGAGGGGGTACTGGGATAGATTCAGTGAGAAGGACAGGTAGCACGACATGGGTATGTTTAAGCTCTTATGTGTGATTATGAGGCGGACCTTAAGGGCGACTCTGTTTCAAATGTGTAGCCAGTGAAGCTCACAACGTGGAGGAGTTGCTCGAGAAAGACGCGTCCGACAAAAAAGAGCCCCAAGGGCTGCAAAGCTTTCAAACAGTGGAAAATGTTGATGACGAATGTATGAATGAAATTCTCAAAACTGTACTTGTCAAAGTGGGAACAGGTGCGTAAAAGAAAGCAGATAGAGAATTTACAAAAGTTTTGGACTCTAATGGCGACAACCAGAACTTGAACTATTAGAAAATAGGGCATGATGGGCGAAAAGTAGTTTTGCAGTGAGACACGTCTGTATGAGTGCCTGCTAGTTGTTCTGGTTTGTCATGGTTGCGTTTCAGAAAGTTGTCCGAGATTCATTCACGGATATTATAGGTGGATAGTAAGTTTCTAAAAGCTTGGGCAAATGAGAGTGGAAAATGAGGGAGAAATTCGCATGTCATCACCTCGGTGTTCAAATGGCAGGTCAAGAAAACGCATAAAATAGATGCAAAACAGAAGTGAACCTAAAACATCCCCTTGCGGAACACCAAACGCAACTCCGCCAGCCGTGTTATATCATAACTAATATGAATAGATTGAATATGATTTAAAAGATATAACTGAAACCAATTAAGAGCAATTGCATAGGCAATAATTCACGTAGACTATTAAGAACAGCGTGTCCAATCGTATCAAGTGCCTGGGAATGCTCCAGAAATGACAAAATGGAAAGCTGATGAGCATCTGCAGCATCTGCAGCACAAGGAAAGGACTCCTATATATGTAGGGTAGTTGATTCAGTGCTGCGTTTTGCCTTGAGACCAGCTTGAGGACCTCATTCTAGTTAGGGGAGGAAATGTGATCCAGAATCCAGGCTGACGCCAGTCTTTCAACGAGCAAAATGGTATAGTGTTGATATTGAAAACACGAGTTAGATAAGATAGATCATAGAGAGTATTTGTGAGTAAAAACTTGGAGAGAATGCAACTAGGTGAAAACAGGACTTTCCGATGATAGAAGGAAAAAAGAGAATTACCCAGGGAAAACTGGAGTAAGAGAAGAAAGTTTGGGAAGAGAAGTTACTTAGTGTCGACAGTGGCTATGAACTATATTATCAGAGAGAAAGAAAATTGAATGAGAAAATGGTCAAAAATAGCTGTGGAGGTTGTGAGTTATGCTTAGCCTATGAATTGGGAAAGAAGAAGCAAATAGGTCGTTTATTTACATGACTGTACCTTGGTGTTGAGGCAGTTCCAGTGGGAGAAAGAGAGAGGGAGATAGAGAGAGGGAGATAGAGAGAGGGAGATAGAGAGAGAAAGAGAGCGAGTGAGGAAAATATGTTTTGTTTTGTTTTTCAAGAGCCCATGTTGCTGTACTTTTATCATAGCATGATGCTCAAACAAACAAAACCCAAGAAAACAAAACAAAAACAAAACAAGAAGAAAAAACATGAAGAAGAATGAAGCCTGCTCCAACTTTGGGGGGAAGCCGCTCGCCGCAAGCCAGGGCAACCAATCTGATTCCCTCTATCCGACATAAAAGTTGAGGATAGACTAAGGGAATTAGATCTGTTCTCGCTGGAAACCCGTAGACAGCGTGGTCAGCTCATCGAAGTTTTCAAAATACTTTGAGGGTTCGACAATGTTGACTATCGGGATATTTTCACACTGAGTGAGAACAGAACGCGCAATCACGGCTTCAAACTTGAACTGAAGCGTTACAACCGCAATCTGTGTGGAAATTTTTTCACTTACAGTATCTGCGGTATGTGGAACGCACTTCCAGTGAAAGTTGTCAACAGTGAATCTGTTGACCAGTTCAAGTCAAGACTAGACAAAGTCTTGAAAAGTGGCCGTTTAGGGACGCAAAACAATTGAGCAGCCTTGTGCCCGCTCAATTGCTAGTCCAAAGGTACCCTCTTTGAATGGACCGTAAGGTCTCCTAGGGTACCTTCTTTCCTTGTTGTTACTTGTTGTTACTTAAGTGCTTGGAGATTTGATTTGAATGGGAAAAGATATGGAGCATTAATTAACTCAACCATATACATTATTTGCATCCAGTACCTTGGAGAAAAAAAATATCCCAGTGGGGTAACAGAACCAGGAGTAACTCTATTTCCTTTCTCTAACCATGTTTCTTTTAAGACAAAAGTGACAATCATCTCAAATGGTATGAGATAACAAAAGACTTTCTCATTTCCCGTCTACTTTTCACATTTGACTAAGCCAGCAGTGAGTGTGAGTGACCATTTGGGGGATGGGGTGACATGCAATGATTTTACGGCAAAATTGATGGGTGTTTATGACTATTTTCAATCTCTTTTTCTCATAAGTTGACACAAAGACTCAGCAAGAGAAAAACCACCATAGTGGATGGCTTCAAATTACAAAGATGATTGATTTTTTTCTAGGATATGGAAACCATAGACATTTTATTTTTTAAACCACTGGAATGACACAGAGACCTTGAAGTGGAAGATTCTCAATTCATCTGCATTCGAAGAAACACAAAGTGGATAACAGGAGTTATTTATGAGAATAATTAGAGAGAATATACGCACAAGCCTAGCAATTATAACTAAATGAGTAAACATAAATAACACCAATTAATATTTAAGTCTCCAAAAGAAATACCGGGTGTCCAAAAATTGAATGAGCATTTTACTGAGATTGAAAACTTTTACGAAAAATTCTTTTTGAATTATGTTCTTCAAGTTCAAATTGTGCTCTGCACAAAATTGTAGTGTTCCGTGTACAAGGTCTCCCCAAATCTAATTTTTTTTTAACCTTTTTCATATTCCATTCTTAATGGATAGTAAAAAGAAAAAAAAATTATGTTTATTTTTCCGGCTCAATTATGAACACAAAATAAGGCTTTTTCATAAGTGTTGAACGCAAGACTCTGTGCACTGTTGACTTGGGCATATCACGTCTCCGACTGGCCTTTTTCCCTGAAGTTTTTGTTTCATTTTCAAACAATTGTCCCCTAGAACGCAGTCGCCAGATCGAATATTAACAAACGAAAATCAAACAATTGTCGAACTTGTTCATTTTTGTTGGGTTCAATCTTTTACCGTTTCTCTATCTTTCTCATCATGTACGGATCCGGTTCTTTTAAATTTCTTCACAACTGAACGGATCGCGTTATCTATATGTTCAGATTTTCTAAACTTTCTTTGGAACTTTTCTCGTACTTCATCAAATTTTGCTCCTCTGATACGAGCTATCGTAACAAAAATCCGCTCTTCTGTATTCATTATTAAGGGTTCTGAAAAGGCCACCCGGTAACAAGGGCGGGCCACTACAAATAAAATAACAGGTAAGGACCAAGTCATACATAAGTAACGCTTAGATCGTATAGATACACTGCCTCCCAAGAAAGGCTCAAAGCCCAAATAAACTGCGAAAAGCACAAAAAATGTACATAAACACAAACATAATGGAAGCAAAAAGAGAGATATAGTGTACCTTTGAAATAGAAAAACAACTATTAAAGGAGTTTCTTCGTATAAGAGGCACCAAAACTCATTTGTTAACTATTTAATTAGTATAGTCGTCAAAATTAGTAAAAGTTTTAATTCACTCTAAATAAAAAGAAAGTACTTCAATAACTAGACTAAATATTTTGGATAAACTTGCAGATAAAAAAGAAATGGACTTTTTAAAGTATAAATATATAGAACTAAATAAAGCGAAACGGAAGTCATTAATCAATCATCTCCGAAGATATATGATAGGAGTTACTCATATTGGAATAAATATACACTACATATATTGCCAAATATCATGGTATAGCAATATGTAGAGTTAACGCTGGAAGGCGCTAGCTTACTGTGACGTCATAGGAATTTTCAGATCTGTATCAAATATGATCTGACATCTCGAGGGCCATTGTGAACAATGGCTAGGAAGATCCTAAATAGGCGACGGCATAATCGGTTTGAACGAGGTGTTGGAACTATTGGCACTGTTCACACTAAATTGATTAATTAGACGATCTTAATTGAATAAACCACAATGTGATAACAGATGAAAGACGAATTATTCACTTTAACAGTAATTCTTAATGAAAATTAATTGAATCTTATTACCCTGAATATAACGCCTTAATTTAAACATTGTGAAACACTGTAATTATATAAGAAATGGTGACTATGCTTTTTCACCGTATGTTAAAGTTAGTGATCACGCGCGGATTGAATTAAATGTTGATTAATTTGGTGAAGTTTTAAGAGAAACTTGCTTGAAACTTTCCGGGAAATTGAAAAATTAAGCATCTATGAGTGTCTCCCGTCGATGAGATGAAAATGAGCGGTTAGAGTCGAAAGTGACCTTTGGTTCGAGGAGAGTTGGAGAACTCTTGTGATGTAAGCGTTACTTCTAGTCTTTAGGTTGCTTGTAGCAAGTGTATTGGAGAATGAGATTATCTTAACACGGCTCAACTTATAGAAACCTGGTGTGCCCTTTTTTTTTAGAGAGAGGAATATGTTATTGGGAAAATTTACTTCCAGAGGAACCGGAACGAAAATGTGAACGCTCTTATCTGGTGAGACACATATGAAGTTCCTTTATCTCTGTCTTTTTCCCCCAGCGACAACTGCAAGTGAATACCCCCACCATGCTCGTGAAAAGAGGGGCAGGCGTCCAGTACAAGTGATACTTGCATTCCCTTGTGTTGCCTTGATGTGACCCTTGGCCTTGTGATGTGTGGCTCCCTGCCCCGTAGAGCTCTTGGTTTTTGGTGACTAATGATAATAGTGGGTCACTGCACCTCTGTGCGTTAGCAATTACACAGGCTCTATCCCACCGAAGAACGTTCTTGTTGATCTCTGGTCAAATGAATTATCGATGCAAGTGCCTTTGGAAGGCTTTAATTCTAAGATTATAAAGACGGTTCGAGGCACTAAAAACAATTCCCTCCTCGGAAGGCTACACGGATATACGGCCGTTGTTTAATCCTTTAGACGCTGCAGTAGATCGGGAAAGTCCCCGAGGCAAATGGAACTTTTCAAATTTGAGTGCACTAGGGCGCACAAAAATGCCAGCAAGGTAAGGATCCTCATTCGTTGCAACCACATTCACCTGAACAATTATGTCTGTGGAAGGTGGCTCGATTTTGGGGATGACTAGGCGAGAGAAATTTTCTACTATGTTATCTTTCTTTTTAACCAGACGAATATAGAAGGTAAATTGTGAGATAAAATTAGGTGGAGACAGTAGCGTGGTGAATGGCGATCTGAAGTGGCCTGAATCTCTAATACGAATGCCGATTGATATGTATATATGATGAAAGTTTTCCTTTCAACTTGGAGGCAGAAATATTTCACCGCTAGGAGCTCACGTTCAAAGATGCTAGGTGCTCTAACGTCTCTCAGATGGCTTTCACATTTGTAGAAGATTGTTATGGGACACCGGTCTTCGTCTCTTTACCTGCGGCGAAGCACCAGGTTAAGGCGTCGCTTTTTTTTCGAAAGGGGTGAAGTTCAATTGTACCCGTTTCGATCCATGAAATGACCCATATGACCATGGGGCATAGGGTTATTCACCCTGGAGATTTAAAAGCTGCAATCGAATTTGGTTCTGGGTGGCGCCATCTAGTGGCAGAAGCCTCATTTAGCCATTTAGAGCCAAGAAATGGACCTTCTGACCATGGAACATATGGTTCTTCACCCTGAAGATTTTAAATTTGCCATCGGAATTGGTGCTGGGTGGCGCCATCTAGAGGCAAAAGCTTCATTTCGCAATAACCATTTATCATTCTATCACACAGGTCATTGGAGGGATTTTCCCTCTTGTCTGTGCTATAAAATGCCTGTCACGTCGTCGTGCGATGTGGCTTTTCTAAAGAATAGCTCGAATGAGGTTTACATATGGAAAAAATTAGTATTTCTGATAAACTGTTTTTGGCCCCAGTGAATGGCGGAAGAATGCCTCCTCTGTCAACATGAGCGAGGAATTATTCTTTCGATTTTTTCAGGTGAGGAGCGCATTAAAGGGGTTTAAATGTTGCGCAAATTGGAGAATGAAATGGGCTAAAAAAATCGACGATACCAAGGAACTGGCGTAATTGTGTGAAGGTGCGTTGCTGTGCTTACTTATTGTCTCATTTTCCTCGTCGGTATGGGAGATACAATCTTTCGTCACATAATCATCTTGAAAGGTAATCTCCGAAGTCCAAAAGAAAAGGTTTGCAGGGTTAGTTTGCAGCCAATCTTCTTGTAGACTATCGAGGAGTATAAGGTAGATTCAAATAAAACGTTTTGAGACTTGAACTTGCCACCCAAATTTCTTCCAGACGAGCGAAGACGAAATTGAGACACTGTAACATTGAATCGATAAAGTTTAAGAAGTTTGACCTGCATTCCCAAGACCTCATGAAATCCTGATCATTTCAAAAGCTAAAATTGCAATATAATAGTAGTCTTGTCGTTTGATTCTTGGTCAATGAGTAATTATGGTCGTGCCTTGACTAGATCAAACTTCGACAATATAGATGTGAGGGAACGAACCCTAAGATCCACCTTGAGCCCCCCACCCCCTCAAGCAGAGACCACGTGTGCCTGAGCTAGATCTCTAAACGCAAGGTTAGAGAACTATTCTCGCGTGGGAAAACTTCAAGGCGGCTGGGAACACTTGTGTTTGATCAGTCAGCAGATCCTCCACCGAGACGCATTTTTCCGACCCTCCCATGCCTGGAAGCCAGGGTCGACCCGAGAAGAAGCTTCCTCGGTCGTATTATCTCGTCTGGGCCTAAAGAGACCGGCGTCAATGGTTACTCCCAAGAGACTGCCATGCCTGAAGGCTTTCTAGCGAGGAAGCCAGCAGGGTATTTAACCTAATGTCAACCGTTACTCGTCGACTAAACAAATTGTTGTGAGTTTGGCCACAGTCAATCGGCAAATTCATGAACCGAATTTTTCTTTGGAGAATTGCGCGAACCACTCTTCTCATCCCTCAAGGAAACCTCACCCCCTCGCCTGAGATTACCCATCCAAATTCGAGTGTGTCTCACCCAACCTGGAAATTACCTTACTCATGCTCCAATTAATTCCGACTCCTCCGTCCAGAGTACTACGCCCCTTCAGCCGCAATACTAGCTGGCCTCGTAAGAATCACTCCACTCACCAAAAGTAAAACCGCCGTCAAGATAAAACCCTTTTACACCTTTTCGAGAATAATCCCCCCTTCTGTCCTCGCCCCCTGATATCCTCCTCCCAGCCATTTAATTGGACTCCCCAGTGTTTACCAACATTTTTCCTGGTTGACCAAGTCCCATATTTTGATCCCCGTTAAACTGATTAGTATTTAATTTATTATTTTATTGGGAGCGACATTATTCTTCCATTCATTTGCCTTTGTAGACATTTCCATCATTAGTATTATTGGTGTAATTAAACATCATTTTGGTTTTTAAACTTTCATTAACCTTGAATGAAACCTAGTATTTAAATCTTCCCCTTTGGCCAACCATTAATCTACTCACGCACTCACCTCTTATTAGCCTTGTGCAGCTAGTCTATCTATCTGGCCGCCTGCAACGTAAGTAGACGGCATTCTCTGCAGCGGTAAGCGGCCATTTGTGCTTGGAAGGACGGATGATGCATGCACGCATCATTTCCTCAAGCTCCTACCCCGCGGCCAGTTTGCGCAGAATAAGCCTATGAGAACTGTAATTGGCGAGGGGAAGATATGTTTCAATACCAGGCTTTGCAAAGGTTATGTTACACTCGGTTTTGATCTTTCGATATATTTATGTGTGCGCGCGCGGTCGACAACAAGTATGATATAGCCAAACGGCGGTTAAACACATGTCGGATGACCGTCTACAGAATCACCGAAAGGCTCACGAATGGTGAAGACCTTAAAGATCAATCTCTTACAGATATAACTCATGTTGTGAACCGTTTAGCTGTGAGACAGGCCTTCGAAAGTGCTCCAAAGCTCAAAATGACTGCAGTCGTGAAAGAAAGAAAAACAACTCGGTAGCCACAGTGTCCAGGGCTGTTAAGAAGGAGAGTGGCCAAAGCTTGAGATGCGTGGAAAGGCGCGGAAAGCGACCATACGCGACAACAACGTCGGAAGCTCTGTCGTCACCTTCTCAATGACTTGAAGAGTCATGACAATCGAATTCTCATTTTTTCTGATGAAAGAACCTTCACGGTGGATCCGGTCATCAACATGCAGAACGAATGCCTGGTAAGCTTCAGCCAGGAACTTTTCAGGTTCGCTACCTGTCCACGACCGAGCAACCGGCCTCCATCATGATGCTCGGCGTCGTGGCTTCGAATGGCGAGAAGATGAGGCCGGTGTGGTTCGCGGCCGATTACAGGGACATCTTTGCCACTAAAGTTCTGATCTGGGTGAGAAAGATCACGAGTAAAGTGGACTAGGTATGTAAGCATGATGGTGCCTCGGCCCATATTGTCAAGAAGGTACAAGAGTGTTTAGGGTCAATTAGCTGTTAAATAAATAATGAAAAAACAGGGTTTTTTATTTTCTAAATTGCGACTTTTACAAAAGTTCAATATTTCAAATTAAATTTTAATTATAATGAATAGTTCAATATTCCCTCCTTTATTGTTGACCTCAGCCTGTAATCTTGACTTCCATTTTAAAAATGACTTTTGAATTTTTACTTGTGTAAAAGCTTGAACCTTTTTTTTAAAGGTTGCAATTTAGAAAATAAAAAATATGTTTTTATCATTATTTATTTAAAGGATAATTGACTCCTTAAATGACATTCAGACGATTTTAACAAGGAATCAGTGCAGTATTTATAGATAAAGGATTCATCTTTTATTCGTTTTTATGTCATGTCCCTAGCTGCAATGATTTTTGAGATATTGTTTCTCAGATAGAGTCAAATATTGCGAGACTCACCCACTGTACAGTATATAATGTATACAATGTATTTTTATACAGTTTACAATACAAGGTTTCTGCAACTTTCTGTATTCAAAAGGTTTTGAAAGGTATAAATTAAATATAGCGAGAGCTTTGTGGTGGTTACCACCCGCAGAACTTGTATTTCCTCTTTCTTTGTATATGAGATGGATAATGAGCCTTTAACGCACTCTTTCACCCTAAAAGAGGGTGGGACATTTAAAAGTTGAAAAATATGACGCGAGACTGAGCAACAGTTTCTCTTGGGGCAGTTGGTTCGGGAAAGTGTGCTGTTAATCCAGGTTTCAGTTGAAGCAAGGGCGATGGGTGCTCTTGCTCCATCATCCGTACTATTTCGTTATATTTCCCACAATTTTCTTCAGAATTATAAAACCCGTATTTGTAAATCCATCCCAGATTGAATTTTCTTCCACTTTTAGCTTTGAACGATTTCTTCATGATAACCCCACCCTCCATCCCTTACCAACCCAGGGGTAGATATTATCCCATGTGATGTCTGACCTTATTTTATGTGGGTGAAAAGAGCCACACACTCTCCTAACGCATCTCCGAACGCCATAAATCAAGATTTATTATCTTCAGATGTGATTCAACAACCAAAATTTAATTAGTTGAAGCAAAATTAATCCGAGAAATCCCCAAATTTAATCCTTCCGAAGGAAACGCTCGCTTTAGTTCATTCCCCTAAACCTCTTTGTTCAGGAGTTAAACCCAAAATTAGAATTCTTTAGTCCACCTGGATATTAGTCTCCATCTAAATCAATCCTGACGTGTTCTACCCATATATATGCATCAACATATGAATGATTAAGCACATATAAAGGGTGTTCCATTAAGACGGATCGAATTTAGCAGTAAATAAAACAGTGTTATCGGTGAAAATTTATTCAGTTCTCTATTGGATCATGTTATTTGAGTCATGACAATTAGGTGTGAAAAATAATATTGCCTAAATGTCCGCCAAGGCTTCGTTTGCACACTTCCACTCGATGGTCCAAATTTTTTATGACGTCTCTGCATAGTTACCTCTCGATCTCACCAATATGCCTTATTATCTCATCCTTCAGCTGTTTAATTGTTGTTGGCTTGTTAGCATAAGCCTTACTTTTGAGGTGACCCCAAAGGAAGAAATCTAAAGGCGTCAAGTCACACGATCGTGGTGGCCAATTGACCTCGCTGTTTCGAGAAATGATGCGACCTGGGAACTTCTCATTCAATAAAGCCATTGTTGCATTGGCTGTGTGGCATATGGCGCCATCCTGTTGAAACCACAAATTTTTGACATCCATAGAATTCAATTCAGGCCATAAAAAATGGTTATCATGGCACGGTATCGCCCGCCTGTCACCGTAACAGAATTCCCGGCATCATTTTCGAAGAAATACGGCCCAATGATTCCGCTAGCAAAAAATGCAAAACAAACAGTAACCTTTTGGGGATGCAGTGGCTTTTCAACAATCTTCCTGGGATTTTCATCAGCCCGAATGCGACAATTCTGCTTATTAACGAATCCAACAAGATGAAAATAGGCTTCATCACTAAAGATGATTTTTTGCAAAGTGCCCTAAATGCGTTTATGTTTGATCGTCCATTTTCGTAATAGGCTTCGATAACTTTTTTCCATGGTCAAAATTGCCAAAGATTGATGTTATTAAACCTGAAAGAAAAAGAAAAAAAATCATTAGACGCTTAAACTTAACTCATTTAAAATCAGTCTAAGGTATTGGAACACCCTTTATGTATCTCTCTATGTATGTAGGTTTATATATGTACAACCTAGCATTTAATTTTGATTATCCAAAGCCTTCTTTTTTAAAAAATATTTTTACCGGGTTTTCTGTTATTATTCTTTGACTGATAATGGACCAATCACTTCTGAAACCTGTCGCCTAAGTAAAATATTAGCCATGACACCATATTATAACTTGTGAATATTTCAGGATATTTCCTTAGGTTTTTTAAAAGTATGAGCATGACAATGTTTGGTAACTAAATTACTCAATTATTTTAAAGAACATGAATTTGACTTAAAATAAATATGATTATCGAAGGTTTTTGTGATTAAATTTAAAGCCTGGCTGTTTCTTTTTTCATATATTCAACGTTTTATCGATGTTACTTCTAAAGTAGATTTCCCATTTTAATCTTTAGCCTAAGGAGCAGCTAATGGCTCCTAATCATTCAGCGAGCAGTCATTGGCGAGCGAGGATCATGTTGTCTGCCTGGCCATCGAACCTGCGGTTCCTCAGGTGGCTGAAGTGGCCCAGTCGCGACTGGCACTGTTTCTCGCACATCTCACAGATCGTGCCGGGTGAAAGTTGGGTAATTGTGAAGATTCACGGCCACTGATTCCCCGCGTATTTTTGGGCTACTTTCTTATTATTAGGAGTTTTTTTTCAGCTATCCCATTGGCCAATCAACGCCCTGTATTATACACCGTCATTAACCAATTAGAACAGTTTATTTTCCAACTTTCTTTTGTGTTTCTCAAGACGGGTAAAATGTAATGTTTTTTTCTATTTTCTGTTTTTTTTCCTAAGTTTATTATCGATCTCGCCTAAATAGTAGATGCTTGCCACTATTTTGTCTTTTGACGTAGTTTTCTTAGTTGTTTTTTTATAAAATCAAATTACTTTTTTCCTGTTGCCAACTAATTGTGTTCGCTGAATCGAAGTATGAAAAGCGTTAACCGATAATTTTTGCCAGCTTCCCTTCATGTTTATAAAGAAGGGTTAAAGTATTTTTTTGGGGATGTGTTTTCTATTTTTTTTTGGAATTTTATTATCGATCTCGCCTAAGTAATATATGCCTGCCACTATTTTGTCGTTTGAAGTATTTTTGTTTTTTTTATTAAACAAGGAATTGTGTTTGCTGAAAGAAGTATAAAAAGCGTTACTAATCTGTTTTGATTGTTGTTTTTCGTTCCAAATTGAACGATATCGGTGTTTTTCATCATAAACTATGTATTTGGTTATGCGTATGTGTATTTGGTTACTGGAAGCCACTATATGTATTTGGTTATTCGTATATGTGTTTGTTACTGGAAGCCGATTTTGAGTCGGACCTGGGTTGCTATATGGGGAGGCTTCGACCCCCCATACCACCCACTCACTCCGCTCGCCCTCAGGAGCAAGTTGATAAACAAATTTTTAATTAACCATCAGTTAAAACAAGATCGAGTCTGCCTAAAAAATGTGAATTTTTATTCTCGTCTTAAAATAACGACTCAAAACAATGAGGTGAGTGAGACAAAAAGAAAGTAGCTATAAAAGTAGCCCTCTAAATCGCGCGGGAAATCAGGGGCCGCGAATCTTCAAAATCTCCAGAAGTTGTTGCGACAGCGCTGGGTTGGCAGTTTTTGCAAACCTACGCTTCCGTCACTGTTGTTCGTTGTGGCGTTGGGTGGTTTCGAACCTCTCCACTGCCCGGTGTGCTGAACGTCACCAACCAGGGCAATCCTCCACGGCGAAGGTCTCCCATGAGTTGACTATGATGTTGCCTTTCTTCATATAGGACTTCAATGTATCCTTCTCTCGGTTTCTCTGTCCTTCTCTCGCGTGGGCGGCTGTTTGAAGTTTTGAGAACAAGAATCCCCTAGGCAGTCTTGTCTCTGCCACTTGAGCGCAGCGGACCGCCCATCTAAGTTGATGTTTCATTAGGAGGTCTTCGATGCTGGTGGACTCTGCCTCTTCTAGAACGCTGATGTTTGTTATTCGTTCTTCCCAGTAAATGTGTAGGATTCTTCGGGGACATCTTGAGTGGAACTGCTCGAATGACTTCACATGACGTCGCTATGTGGTCCATTTTTCGCCACTGTATAGTAGTACCGTGAAGACCACAACATTGTATACCATGAGCTTTGTCTTTGTACTCAGGCCACGATTGTGAAAGACCCTTGACTTTTGTTTCTGGAAGGCTGCTCCAGCGTTGTGGAGGCGAGGCTCGATTTCCTTGTCGATGTTTGCCTCCGCTGAGAATTGACTGCTAAGGTACTGGAAGTGTTCCAAATATTCAAGTTGCTCTCCTTCCACGGTAGTTAGAGGAGGGTTGTACGGCCTTGATGGTCTTGGCGGGAATACGCTTTTGGTCTTCTACGTTTTCATCTTCAGACCAAATTTTTAAATTGTTAAATGCACTCACAGCAGTTTGCATCTCGTCGAACAATGTGCGATGATATGATCGCGCAGTCGTCGGCATACTGGAGTTCATATACGCCTAGTTTTCGGACGTTTGTTCTGGCCTTCAGGCACTACAGGTTGAATAGTCATCATCCAATCGGCAACTCAGCTCAACCGCATGTGATAGGGCTCTTTAAGCTAGGTGGACGGCTACAGCTGCATAGATGTGACGATGTGTGTAATGTATATATATATATATATATATATATATATATATATATATATATATATATATATATATATATATATATATACATACATATACCAGGCAATGGCTTCGCTACTAAGATTAAAATTTAAAATCTAAAAAAAGCAGCCATGGTTAAATTTTTAGAAATTTTATGAACTTCGCCAATTATAATCATTTTAAAAAGAAACTCTAAACTAAATTTCCCCCATTTCCAAATATCACGTTGCTAAAATATAGTTATAGAAGAAGATATATAAAAATAAATTCCCCGAGAAGTTCCTTTCTTGCAACAGTCGAACTGTTTCTTATGTGGATCGAGCTCCACCTCACAACGCTAGTCCAAGATCTTCTGCCTGATTCCAGGGAGAAGTTTTCCTTTTATTTCCCTCGCGAGCAGAAATCGAGAGAGAGAGAATCGAATTCTCGTAAAATCCGTATCGTCGCGCGAAAGACATTTTTTCATCTTTGGGCAGACAGTATGTCTTTCACGCCTTCGAGCCATCTCGGAGTTTACGGTGGCACGAAAAAGAGTGACAGAGAATTCGAGGCGAGAGGTGCATTTAGAGATACGAGAGAGCATGCAGCTTGTGTCGGAGTATTTCTGCGTACACTTATGTACGCGGTATTTAGACTTCTACACTAGGTAATACTATGTTAGTCTACCATAGGCTAGCTAATCAAGGTTACAATATGCTTAGCCATGCAAGGTTGTTCTAGTATAGGATCTGGTATGCTCTACTCGTCTAGGATATACTAAGCTAGGCTATAATATGATACGCTTGACTATATTATGTTAGGTGTGGTCATAAATCAGAACAAGTGAGGGTCCGCGACATTTTGGTCAGCAGACCGTGTTTCAGATCCATCCTTATTTTCTAGGCATAAACGCAATAATTAACTTTTATCTGGATCCATTTGATATTTGTTACAAAAGACTCTTCAGATCTTTCTTTTTTCATCTAAAGTTTTTATCGCTGTATCTTTAAGACGCTCAATCTGTTGCTGTGCCAACAACGTTGTTCGCTCATAACTAACGGTCATTCACGCATGCGCGTGAATTGTCGGGTACGCGCGGTGAAACGTTTGCTCATTGTAAGTATATTAATACTTATATTATATGGAGTGTGTGCAACTCTGCTGTATTTGGCTCCACTCCGCAAAAATAATAATAATCAGCAAGTAAAATTTTTTTGGTAATCCAATATAAGAATTTCGAACAATATACATCAATATTTATTTACCACAGGACTTTTTATCCCGGGTAACGACAGGTACTTATGCTAGTATATGAATAAATGCAAACAAAAACAGCAATGCCTTAATTTTAATACATTTTCTAAACTTCACGACTTGTAATTATTTTTTTTGTATAAAAATAAAAAAAATCGATAATCTTAGTTATTTTTCTGAACTCTTAGAAAGAAGTTGGATAAAAGCTTCAAATATATATAACTGACTGACAAACTAAAATTTAAACTGTTACAAAAGATTGCATTCCTAAAATATAGTGTTAGGGATATGGACTGGAAACCTTTTACATTATTTATACCAAAACCACATTGCGAGAGCTGGACGAGCCTTAGGCCACACCGAAGGTCTGCCTGCGAAGCGCAACCACTTCTTGTAAAGACGAGTACCGCAGGTTCAGCTTCTCTATCTATAAAAAGCTTCCATTAAACTGCCTCTTCCTTCTAATTTTAAAGTTCAATACCTAGTAAAACTTATTTAATATAAAGCCAATTTCTGGATACTATAGGCACACTTAAAAATGAGAAAATATAATTTTGAAAAGTAGCGCGCAGATTTTACATACAACAATTTCAGAGCTCATATTGAAGATGTATCAAATCATGTCGTTTTCCACCAAGTCATAGTTTGCCAGCACAAATTCGCTAGATGATATTATAATCTCGCAGGCGCAAGTACTGTTTTAAATGAATAAATCGTCTGTTCTTCGTAAAACAAATGCTCGAAACTTTTGGGAATTAAAAAGAAAATATTCTACTCTCACTTATTTTCAACGATTAGTTAAATCAATGTTTTGTTTCCCTGGAGTTTGAAAATGTTACCTTAGTTTAAAAAAATGTATAAACAGACTCAGCGTACTATTAAAGATATTAGTTTGTTGTCAGTCCTTGGTAAACTTTTATAATCTCTGATACGGGATAAAATAGTTGACCTATTAATTCATGATAAGGTACCTAAGGCGCCTCATGCTGGTTTGTCCATAAATAAGATGCTTATTTTTAAATTGAGGCTGCCCAGGTCCCTATTCTTGAATTTAGAAATTTAGGTTTTATAGATTGATGTGATTATTCTTAAATTTAGCATAAATGAGGTGCTTATCCTTAAATTGTCAAGACCTAACCTAACTTTACCTAACCTCATCTTACCTAACCTAACCTATTCTTGGGTTAAGTTATGCTAGCTAAAGTTAGGTTTGTTATGTAGAATACGAGAAGTGCAAGCAAGGGGCTTAAAAGCTTTCCTTGAATGAGTACTTTTGGAGGCTCAAGATGGCCGAGTCGATTCGCCGCTGGCTAACAGTGAGCCAGCGACGCGGGAAGCTGTTTGAAACTCGCCTAGGATATTATTTTTTTTTTTTGCCTCCTTCCCTACTCTCCTTTATCTAAAGTTATAATAGAGTCGAAAGAATCTTAGATGCCTCATCTTTTCAAAATCCTTTTCCTTTTCCCTTACCCGATGTGAGTCGTATATAAGCCATAGCCGCCTTTATTTTGCGCAAGGTGCTTATTCCTGAAATGAACGACTTTACATAGGTGCCTATCTTGAATTGGATCTTATATTTATGACAAGGTAAACAACACGAATTTAGGAGGCGTTGCTCTTGCTTAACAAACTCACTTGATGAAAAACTAAATCTTAGAGAGAGAATGACTTTTTTTATTCACAAGTACAGGTCGAGTTTCAAAGCATCACGCGCTATCCTTCAGCTGCAAGAAAACTAACAAAATATTACCTTAACACATTCCTTATATACAAAACAAGCCCTACTTCGTATTCTTTCTTACAAAAAGAACTTGGTTCCACAGGCACTCCTTCGGCGTGTGGCCTACGGCCTATTTGCTATTCTAAACCGCTTTCTTTAATCCCCTTTATAGACTCTGTATTTTAACACCCTGAACACCTTTTTCAACATAGATACACTGAAACATTTTTATAAAGTTATTTCACCTTTTATTATATTGTCTTTATCCCTTGAAGATTTATATATGGTTGAGAATTTTTGAGACACTTTTTTCAACATAGACAACCTGAAACCTTTTTTTTAAGTTATTTCACCCGGTTTGATCTATAGAAAAACCTTCATCAGATCTCTTTTTTCATCTAAATTTGTTTTCTATACGAAATGATAGTAAAAAAAGCGCCAAAGCCCTAATTTTAATACATTTTTTGAACTTCACGATTTCTATGTTTTTTTTCATTCCAAATCATTCGATAATTATATTTATTTTTTCTGAACTTTTAGAAAGAACTTTTATAAAAGCTCGAAACATACAAAAAACATCCCTGCGAATAAAAGTTTCAAATAAACCTAAACTCAAAAACATGAAAGGTTACTTGTCCACTAAGCAAAAAATACGTTTTCAAAAATTTCAAAAATTCACCAAGTTAAATTATAGAGTTAAGGATGAGAGAGAGAGAAAAGAAAATATTAACGTCAAACAATAAACACTTGAAGGCAATATTTTTAAGGAGGGATTCAGGATATATCTATTTTCAAGTGACATCATAACCACGAAGGTTTTCATGATACTACAGAGAGTTATGACCCGTTTAATGTTGTATAGGTAATTAAACAGTATGACTTTAAAAAGGCTTTTTTATTCGGTTTCTCAAAGCCGACTTCTGTTGATAGAGAGCGCACGGAGTTAGCCAGAAAGATTCAGCCTGGATCCAAAATTGGCATACAAAACGCAGGCAAGTAGTTATAAATTTTAAATCGTCAGAATGAATACCCCTAAGTATCGGGGTTGCTGAATTCGGTTTGGGGTCTACTAATCTGCTAAATTTTCATAAACGATCTCTACTTTAACTTCCTAAGTAAGATAGTATTACAACGAATGATACCAATCTAGAGCATAAAGCGTTCTACGTAATCGAGTGGGGAGCAATTTGGCACAATTTAAATGCAAAATTTAATTTGTCTAGCAGATGGAATATACAGATTAACGTAATCAAATGTAAAGTGATGCATATTGGCTTGCCCAAAGGTTTATTTGAATATAGACTACCGAGCAAGATAAGAATGATTTTCCTTTATTAAAATATTGTTTAAAATATGATGAGTAAATAAATAAAATTTGCATGGTACATAAAGGCATACATTTAATATATTTTATGAAGATTTCATATCATACTAAATAATCTAACACAATACAATATTAACACGTGCAGAATAAGAGAACGATCATTCACACAATTGTTTTAGAAGAAATTTCCCTAACCCAAAGTAAGATTTGACAACGATGAAACTTGAAACACTTACTATGCCGCGTTGCCCTGCTAAAATACTGCTGAATGGTTTAGAGATGCTCTGAGTGAAATTACAACATTTTGTTGTACCGGGCTTAGGTACACATTAGCATTTACCATTCCAATTATTCGCTCTAGCAGGCCAACACCTACAGACGAAAACATCCGCATACCATGTAGCTGCCTCCTCTATGCTTGGCAGACTTTTTAACACAATTAGGTTTGAATCTTTTACCTGCAGCTCATCTAACAAAGCTTCTGCCATCAGCTCCAGCTAAATAAAATTTATTTCTTCCCTAAAATGAATTCTCTCCTAATCTTTCTACCTCCAAACAACATGAGTTTCAATATATTCGAGTTTCGCATTCTGGTTCTTCTTATTGATGATTGGTTTGGTTGCAGAAGACAAGCTTTTAAAGCAAATACATTAGGTGACGAGACACTTTGAAACGGCTCACTTCTTTGGCCCCTATTTGTCTTAATGTTTCGCGAAATTCCTGCTGCAGTATCGAAAGGATACTTCCTAGAGAAGCGCCTAATAGCTCTGTCTTCTCGGACGGTCGTTATGCGGGGTCGACCGATTTTTGCAAAATATTTATAGCTTTTGTTTTCATTCTACAACTTCAGAACGTATGAATTCACACTCATGGACCTTCCTACCTCTCTTGAAATTGCAGAAAGAGTCCTTCCAGAAATCTTTAAGCGAATACTCTTCTGACAGAGCTTAAGAGTCACTTTTCCCTGTTGTTGTATTTGCAGAGTAAGTACGACAACAATGGTGGTTGTGGAGTTCTTACCAAGTGAGACAAATGTTGCCAGATGATTTCAATAAACTTCTAAAATGTTCGTGAAAATATCGTTCTTTTATTTTGCACGTGTCAATATTATATTTTGCTTTATATTTCATATAATTTCTTGAATATACGATTGTATCATACGAAAACTTTATAAATATATTAAATGCAGGCCTTTATGTACCATGGAAATTTCATTTAATTATTCATCACATTTAAAAAAATATTTTTAGAAAAAAATACGTTCTCTTATTTTGCTCGGTAGTGTACTTTAGGGCCTCACTTACCAGAGGAAGGCATCTTAGGGTTCTACTTTCGAGCGGCTTAAAATTTTCAATACAAGCTCAAGTTGCAAAACAGGCAAACCGAACTCTTGAAGTAATTGCACCGAATTGTGTATATGAGAGTAGATTCATAATCATTCCCCGCAATGTTGTGGATGGTGTAAGAACTTCTGTAACTGAAACTTGGAGGGGAAGGGAAGCACGCCAGCCCGTATTTCAGTGCTCCATGAGAAATTTGGGCTCTCTCTAGGATCGTCTTTTGGACCTTTTGGGAATTCTCTACGCGTATGTAGATCTAAAATGGAGTGACAGAGAGTGTTTAACTGTGTTAAAATAAAATTATAAGCAATCATTTGCCCATATATTAGAAAACATTCAATATCGCTTAGTAATAAACAAAACTTAGAACAGAACTTAGCAACTAGCGTATGAGGAAAGACTTAAGGCATTAAATTTATTTTCCTAGATAATCGGCAGCTTCGTCTTTAGTTTAGTGAGGTTTTTGTATTAAGTCTTCGAACGAGATCTTGAAAGTGATAGCACACAAAAGGTTTAAACCTAAACTAAAAAGATTGCAGGCAACACTTTAACATTTCTTCTCGTATAAGATAGCACAAAAATGAAATCCGATGCCAGCAATTATAGTCGAGTCTTTCTGCAAATATTTTTAAAAATATATATTAGATAAACACCTCAAGTGTATAGAACAGTGTTAAAGGACCAGAGAGAAACACATTTTAAAGCTGAAATTATTGTCTACGAAGCCAGGAGCTAGCTCTTAATATGTATATGTAATAGAGAACATTTCTTACATTTTGTTCTAATTTAGATACTATATTCGCATGCTACAAAACATCGAGGTAATTCCTAACAGAAATAATAAGTTGAAAAACGAAAAGAATGATAATAGTTCTGACTGTAATTTGACCATTCAGATCTTTCTATTGAATCTGAGACTTCGACTGGAAAGTCTCAAATCCAGAGAAACAAAGTATATCTATATAAGGTAAATTGACATGACTCTACACCTTTGGTATACACAGAATGAGCGGATTTACAACCAAAGACCTCGGCTCATTTCACCCGTGGAGTCAGATAAGTAAAATCGCATTACGAGACTCTATTTTAATAGGACCATTTATTATATTTTTATTTTGTCATTTCTATTGAGCTAAGAGACGGAAATTTAGTTAGTACTGGCCAATCAGTGTACGGCAATTTTTTTATCATATGCCCATGCCTAGCCTCAGAGAGGATCTATGGGTGTTTGATATTCTGTAATGATGTAAATTCTGTAAGTAAGTAATAAAAGCAGATAATTATTTTTTTAAATAATAAAATATAAATATTTCAAAAGTTTAAATAATGATACAATAATTCTTTGTTTTATGGCTTGTGAAAATTAACTCGATAAAATTCCCTTTTTCAGTCAATTTGGATCGAGCTTACAAAAACGGAAAGAGCGACAAAGGTAAGGTACAAAGATGTGCCCAATTGGGTTTCTTCCCCTGAATTACTATCTCCATAGTGTTTCTGCATTTGATTCCCGATCATCAATAAGTTTTCCCCACTGGTCTCTAATCTTCAGTGGGGTTTCTGCCCCAGATTCTTAATCTTCAATGTGGTATATCACCCTGATTCCTGAACTTCAGCGGGAAATCAGTGCCTGATTCACGATCTTCAGTCAAGTTTCTGTTTCTCAAATCAATTTTAAGTGGGATCTATGCCCCTGATTCCTGAACTTAAGTGGGATCTCTGCCCCTGCATCTTGATCTTTAGTTGGTGTTTCTGCCTTTGATTTCCGATCTTTACTGAATACTGGAGAGCGGCTTATCCAAAGACATTCCTAACCGAAAGGCCCCACCTGCCCGTCGTAAGATATTTATTGTAGCGTAGTAATTCTAGACCGGGTCGAAACACGAACTGTGGATTTCAACTGATATTTATCTCAGCATTTTTACATTTTAAACTTCGGGACATTCACACTTTGATGAGCTTTGTAGAGGCCTACTGCTCGAACATGAGGTTCAAATTTAGTTGTGTGTGAGGTTGCTTTATCTTGTTCCATGGTTTCAACGCTATTTCCTATGTTGGCATCAACCATGTGATGAATTTCTTTTTGGTGAGGTTGGAAAGCAGATGACCTTTAGCTATCTTGAATGGACGAAGTTTCAGATCATCCATCAGCAATTGTTGCTTTAACACACGGCTCACTTTGGCCTCCGAACCAAGATGTCTGTCACTTCTCCTCGGATTTAGCCTGTTCTTGTGTCTCGTGTTCTTGATGAGGGTTGAGATTCACAATGATCAGGGTAAGCCGGTCGTCACTGGGGTTAATCATTTTTAAAGGATCGCCTCGTCTCTGTCTTCTCGCTTCTATACAGATACACGAGTGTTTCACATTTTCCAGTAATATTTGTAAACAGGTCTTAATCTGTTATGTATTAACAATTTGATTCACCTATTTAATAAATCCTAAAAGAACCTGTAGGAAAGTAATTAATTAATGGTATGTCATTATATATAGTAAAGGCAGTCTACACTCTGTGTTTCCACCCTAAATTTTAATAATACTCCCTTGAACGCTTTAAATGGTACTGAGTCATGTTGGATTTCTTGGCCCTAATCTGCTGTCTTAAGACATTATCCTATATATCTATTTGTTTATCTACCTACTTACCTATCTATCTACATATCTTATAATATCCATATTTATCGTTACTTTCCAAATGAACAATATTATCAGGTTCATCATGATTTTAACGATGATCATCATCCCCATTATTCTTAACCATTATCATCCTGACTTTCTTAATCAGGAGGAAAATGGACACCATTTATGATGGCTATTATCATGACAAAAAGCTAATTCATCCCCTCCAATTCCATTTATATCCATGACAGAAATCATATTGAACTACCTATTGAGACGGGCTGCTAACACCACAAGCGTTACATTCTAACTCTATCTTATCCCATCATAGGAATATTATGACCAATAATATTATTTTTGTAATACAAGTGCCCCAGTAATTATAACTAACTACTCAAGCTGCCCAGGAATTACTGAGCCTGCGTAAGTTGAAGACTAGGTTGCCATCATAATTATTTAACTCATGGGATTATTTTGTAGGAACGCTTGCTTCATCCCGGTCTGAATTAAGATTAGTTAAATTCATTCCAAAATGTCAATTGGGAAAAGTAACTCTCCCATCGCGACATTAATCATGTTCACCTATCAATTATTTAATTGCCTGACAATTTTAAATATAATTACTCTCTCCCCATTTACCGGACCCCAACGTCACCCCCAAACCATTTGGGGGTGAGTAGTAATTTCCATTGCTAGATTTATACCCCTCTTAAACCTCACTCAGGCATCCTTACTTTGTTAGTATTCATATCATTATTGTTATTATTATTATTATTTGAACCATCCATCCATTTTAATTCTCTGAGACTTCCGACCAGATAATGAAATAAGCATAAAGATAAGTCTAGCAATCACTGGCAAGCCAAAGGGCACCAAAAGCTGGACATTGTTGGGGAAAAAGAGGCAATAATAACGGTAGTTCTTTGTTTTTCCACCGAATATCAAGTGATTGTAGCACCTTTTGGCCCAAGGGAGAGCTACCCGTTCTTCGTCCAAGGAGTATGGACACAAAACCCCTTCGGTGGGTTCCATATATGGTAGAGAGATATGTTGTGTGTGATTGAAAAAATGTTAAATAGAATGGTTTTATGATTGGTCACGTGGTTGGTGACTTATGCGGATGGATGTACGTGGCTTTGCGCATTCACCACACTCGGCCCCACCACTGCGATTGGCACTCACTCCCTATGAGGAGCTTAGAGTTAAATCAGGTCCAGGGCAAATGTCGATTCTGTATTAAGTGCATTTGATTGTACTCAATTTATTCCACATTCTAATTAGTGCTCGCCAATTATTGCCCCGGGTAGTTTGGCAGCTCTTGGAGTTGTTTTATGGAGAGGGCCGCGCTTCTTCCCACTCCGACGTATTAAGCGGAGGTAGTGAAAAATAAGATCAGGAAGGAGGGACATAAATTACCCACAAGGAAGGGAGTATAATTACAAGACCGTTCGTCTTCCCTGAATGTGGCATTGAGAAAAGCGAAATCGCTTAGAATTACGTTTTTTTTTCCTGCCGGTAGTAAGGGGACTATAACTATGGTTTCAGCTGTGCGTCTCGTAATGCGATTTCAATTATCTGGCTCCACGGGTGAAATGAGCCGAGGTCTTTGGTTGTAAATCCGCTCATTCTGTGTATACCAAAGGTGTAGATGTATTACTTGACCGTAGGACAGGGTAGGGTGGGGGTGAGGGGGGAAGGGCAACTTGGCCTAGGACAGGGGGAGCTTTTCTATCTCTCTATAGTTATGGTTAGGTTAGGTTAGGATAGGTTATAGTCGATTTAGGATAGGTTCTTTACTTTATGTTAAATGTGGTTAGTTTTAGGTTAATGTGTTTATTTTATTAGGTTGAGTTAGTTTTAGTTAAGTGAGGTTTAGGTTAGGGATTTTAGGGTAGAAGTAGTAGTAGTGGTTCTCCAACCTGCTTTTATCCAGGTGGATCACGACTGGATAATGAAATAGACATAAAGGTCAATATGACAATCGCTGGTGAGCCCGAGGGAACCAGGAGCCGGTCCTCTTTGGGGAGAAGTGCCAGAAAGTATTGTATTTTGACACCAAATAGCGCCCGGGTGGAACCTTCGTCGCCCCGGGGCAGAGGGATCTGCTCCGCGTCAGAGGTATGTGGATTTAGATACCCCTCGTCAGTATTCCTTAGAACAGATAATGTGTCTCTGTGTTGTGCTGCGAAGACGGGAGAGGAAAGAAAGCAGTGTTTTAATTGTGTGATGAGAAGTGTAGGATCTACCCCACCCCAGCACAGGGCTGAGCACAGCACGTCCACCAATTGGTAGCCAGATCTCTCTACGTGCACTCACGCATGTATCCGCTCCTGCCGGGATCGAACCCAGTATCGGGACGAAGGGTTAAAAGAGCGGTTGGTATCAATATATGATGTAGCCTCGAACTCAAATTACATTGCCCTTTGGTGCTGACGAGAGATTATTCCGGGAGAATTGCGAGGCCACCTTTGCCATTTTTTTTCGCTTCTCCTATTCGAAAACGTCGGAGCGAGGCCTTTTCGTTTCGAATTTCCTCTTTTATAAATAAAACGTCTATGTGGTGTGTTGAGTAAACCTCATAACTATGTAGCTCGCAGTCCAAGGAAATTTGGTTGATTAAAATAACGCTATAAAGAGGCTATGTGTTCTCTATGACAACATAAATTTGATTGATTTATATAATGTTATGCCGTAGCTAGGTGGTCTATGAAATCATTAATACGGTTGATTTATATAACACTATGGCTAGGCTATGTGTTCTCAATTGCAACATAAATTCGCTTGATTTATATAAATCTATGCTTCGGCTTTGTTTTTTCTATGCCAACAAAAAATTAAGTTGATATTATAACGCTATGCCTAGATTATGTGGTCTCTATGACAAATATAAATTATGTTGAGTTATATAGCTTAGGCTATGTGATCTCTATGAAAACAGAAATTCGGTTCATTTATATAAAGTTATGCCTATGTTATATAGTCCCTATGACAACAAATATTCAGCATATATGCCTAAACTTTGTGGTCTTCATTACGACAGAAATTCATTTCATTGATATAAAGCTATGCCTTGACTATGTGCTCTCTATAAGAACAGAAATTCGGTTGATTTATATAAATCTATGATTTTTCTATGTGTTCTCTATGACAACAGAAATTTGGTTGATTTATATAATGATATACCTAAGCTATGTGGCATATGAAAACAAATTCCGATGATTTCTATAACGAAACGCTTACATAGACTATGCGGTCTTTATGGCAATATAAATTCGGTTGATTTATATAGCGCTATGCCTAAACTAGGAGGGGTGGTTAATAAGTTTTGCGAATCGGTATGGCAAAACATAGGAAGGGGGATGTCTGTTTGTGGGGGTGCTAGAACAAGTTATGACAAGTCAGGACCTGCAGCCTTACGCTACTGCCTCGTCTATTTAAGAAGCAGTAGCTGATCGCAGATCGTCAGTCACAAATTTGTCAACAATGGAGAAGGTTTTGCACCACACACTGATCAAATATTTGACCAAGGAAGGCGAGAATGCAAGAGAGATCCATGAACGCATGGTTGCAGTGTACACTGACACCGCCCCTTCCTATGCAACCATTGATCGCTGTAAAAAGGAGTTCCGCCATGGTCGTGAGTCCCTTGAAGGTGACCCCCATCCAGAACGACCATCAGACGTGACCAACGAGGACACAGTGGCCCGTGTGGAGAGGAGGATCCTCAAAAATCGACGGTTGAAGGTCGAAGAAATCGAGCGAGAACTTGGAATATCACATGGAAATTTATCAACATCCTCCACGATAATTTGGCCATGACCGTTGAGTCCCTAGAAACCTCACGCCCCATGATCGACAAGTCCACAAGGCCAGAGTTGCATAAGCTGCCCTGCACGAGTGCGGATTCGAGTAGCTTAACCATCCCACCTACAGTAAGGACCTGGCCCCTAGCGACTACTTTTTATTCCACCAACTTAAGGCTGCACTGCGTGCACGCCGGTTTGGGCACGATGAAGATGTTTAGCTCGCCGCCCAGAAGTGCATTGAACAGCAGTCGGGAGATTTCTGATTTTCTGGAATTCGAAGACTTAGGGACAAGTGGCGCAAGTGCATTGAAGTCGAAGGTAGTTATATTGAAAAATAATAAAACACTTTTCCTCATATCTCGTTTCCTTATATCGGAATTTCAAAACTTATTTACCGCCCCTCGTATTTGGTCTCTATGAGAACAGAGAAAGTCGGATAATTTACATCCAGAACCTACGATAATAGCTTGGTAGGGAAAGTAAGGACTTCTCGGTTCTCTTTAAATCAAATTTGATGAAGCTTTTTCCAGCTGGTCATCAAATCATGGCAACAATATTGCTGTTTTCACTATTCTGTGTTACCTTATTCAATTTTCGTGTCAGATTAGTCGTTTTGGGGTTGAAACACGGTAATAGCTTTTGAATGCGATTAGCCCTTCTAGACATATTTTTGGAGAAAACGAACGATAATTATACACATATTTGCATACCTTGCGTATATATTTAACAGAAATCCATAGTTATAATACACGATTGATGGACATAATGAATTATTTGCCCACATGAGCGCCAAAAAATCCTATCATGCAACGAATCTGTCAATTTCTTAATAGTAGCAGGATGGACTGCCTCTGCTGCAGTTCACTTTAATGGTCGCCCATAAGACCTCTTTAGACAAAAACTGATGTCCATCGGCATAAACATCTTGTTTAATGATGGACTACAAATTATCGATTGTGTTGAGATCCAAAAAGGCTGGCGGCCAAACCATCAACGTGTCACATTGTATGCTGTAAGAGCCTAGGAACGATTTGGTCGTTCAATGATGGATAGGGGGTTGTTATGCATGCACCCTAGAGTCTTTAAAAGTGACAACGGTATATCATCGGGCCAGGGATCCCAGACCTCTTTCCAGAGATTTGAGTAGGCTGCTGCGGTCGCTTTAACCCCATCAGGCATCCTAATTGGGCCAACAAGTCTATGTCCAATTATTCCTGACCAATTATTCCTCCTCCCAGTTGTTGACGACTCAAACGTTGGTGACGCTCATTTCCAAAATAGACCCAAGTATTTGCCTAACCATCAAGTCCAGCCTGGTGGTTTTCGGTACATGGGGGCAACCAGCGGCGTTAAAAATGACTTTGCTTTTTTTGTCGGCTTTTCCAAGTAACTGGTGGCCAATATTCCTCAAATCCCTAACCCTCTCAGTCGTGGAGGTCCCACAATCGGATCGCTTCTTCCTAAGCGAAGGATTCTTCAGAAATCATCTAACCCTGTCCACATGGCGAACTTACTTCTTCGCAATAACATGAGCAGAGGTGCCTTCAGCCCTCTCTTCGATGATGAAAGACCTTTCTTCATCGTTGAGGCTTCTGCGTTGAGGCATATTGAAGACAATATATGTATTAGCGTGGTTCACCTCCAAAACGACGAATCTGAAATAAAAATTGAAAGACGCAACACAAAATATTTAAAGAATAATTTTAATGTTGCCATAATGTTCAAACCAATTGGGAAAAAGTTTCATCAATATTGATTTAATGGGAACCGAGAAATCCTAACCTTCCCTACCAAGCCTATAGATTAGTTCAGGAGGTATTATACCTAGGTTATGTGTTCTCTATAACTATGGAAATCCGGTTGATTTATATAACACTATGCCTAGGCTATGTGGTCTTTATGAAAACTAACTATGTTGATTGTATAAATCTATGCCTAGTCTATGTGACTTATATGACCACGGAAATTCGGTTGATTCATATAAAGCTATGCTTGTGCTATGTGGGTTCTATTGCAACATAAATTTGGTTGATTGTATAATGTTATGTCTAAGTTATGTAGCTTCGTATTATTGCCCCATCATCCTCATTTGGTAGACCTTTCGGGGACCTTATCTCCCCAATTAAATCTTTAGTCTCTGTAAGAAGTTTCCATCTTGGAAAAATTCATGCTGTTTTAGCTGCGTCGAATACAACCAAGCCATGGATGTTTTTTGCATATCGAGGTAGGAAATTGCCATTAAGATGATAAGAATGCTTTGGAAGTAAAGGTATTTAACCTGAGCATCTTTCTACCATATCAAATACTGTTTGGTTTCATTGAATAAGTGTTATCTATTCGAGAAACTTTATATAACTACTGCATTTAGTATCACTTTCTTTACGCGACAAATATTATTTTATCAAGTTCCAAATGTTGTTTTTTTTTGTCACATACTCGTTTCTTCAGGCCAAAATTGAACTTTGTTTATGCCCAGATGTCACATCGTTTTATCGTCTTGAAAATATCATTTTCTTCACCTTACAAATGACGTTTTTTTCATTCTACATATGTCATTTATTAAGGGTACAAATTTTTATTTTATCATTTAACAAATGTAATTTCCTTCATATCACACCTGGTGATTTCTTTATGCCCTAAATTAATCTTTTTATACCACAAATGTCATATAAATGTAATTTTCTGCTTTCAAATGTTGTGTTTTCTTCACGCTACAAATATCATTTCTTTATGACCGAAATCTTACTTTGTCATGGCACGATTATGGTTTTATTCATGTCACGAATGAAGTTTTCTTCGTAGCAAACTTCATTTTCTTTATAGTACAAAAATCATTTCATTTTATGTAGTTATTAATGTTTTCTATATTTCACAAGTGTCATTTTTTTGATGTCCCAATTTTCCTCTTCCTCATCTCTAATTGGCCATTTTCTTCGTATCATACTTTCTGAATTTTATTTTATTCATAATAAAATCGCATTTTTGATATTTCATAAAGAGGCTTTCTTTATATCACATATCACCTACATACATCATGTCTTGAATGTTATTTTCATTTCTCCAATCCCGTTTTCTTCATATTACAAATGTTTGTTGATATCGTTTAATATTTTAAACATTATTTATTTCATGATATAAAGGGTATTTTCTTCATGTCAAAAATGTCATTTTCGAGGTCATGTTTGAGGTCATTTTTTTTCTTCAAAAATTTTAGATGATTTTTTCTCCAAAGATTTTACATTATATGTTGTCGTAAAATGAGCCACCGACATATACATCACTTCAACCCGAGATGCGTGGACGCTCAAGGTCATACGAGTGACCTTGACTCAACTCTGGTCACGACAGAGATGGGGGATAGAAGTGGGATAAGTTGGGGACCAACTTCCCTGAGGGAGTGCGGGGATTTAAATACAAACGATAGAGTGCAGTTGGTTGTTATTAAACTAATGAAGGCTGCGGGCTAGGAGGCTTATGAAAAAGTAGGAACAAAAATAAACTTTAATATTTACACAGTATACACAATAAATAGTTTAAAATATAATAATGGCAATGGATACTCGATGTTTACAATAATAGATCTAACAGAGGAACTCGAAGCGAACTCTACGGGAGTGGTCGAGAGGCTATACGAGCCTCTGTACGTACGCACACAGGGATGACTAGCCAGGAAGCTACAGAAGATTCGTCTCAGCCTAGCTTGGGTTCGAGGCATTAAGAGATGAAACGTGGATCAGTTGGTTATTCGAGGGACTTCAACCACGGGTAGTTTAACTTCTAGTAGTAACACTAACTGGAGGGATTATTCGTGCCAAACGAAATGTACCGAAATCAAGGATGGACCAATTGACTGGGAACCAGATCCTTCTGTATAATTCTAACCTTCGGGCTCGTAGGGGAATGGAGCGCAATCGAGAATGGCATGTTTTGTTGTAATAGGCAAGCCAATACCGTCGATGCCCAATTGGGAACAACGATATATAGGGACCAGTCTGAACTGTTAATGCTTCCGCCAGGGGAACAGGGAATATCTCCTTGGACCAACACGATGCTTGAGGGATGAGAAGTACTCCCACGGGGGTTTCTTGATAACGCCCCGGGAGGCGACCAAGGCACGCGTTTGAAATTCCAATCTCTGGATTATCACAGAAAGCAATTTGATATTCTGACTGTTCCCACGGTTTTCGCTCACGTTGACTGACCTCGTGGCTGACCTCGTGGTTTCGACGGGGCACATGGTTGCAAAGAACCTCCATTCTCGACATATGTTATATATATCATTTCTTTTGATGTCATAAATAGTTTAGCATAGCAAAAATTTATTCTCTACATTACACAAATAATATTTATTTTTATGTTGCAAACATTATTTTTCCTGTGACAAAAGCCATTTTCTATGCCTAATATATTATTAATTTTATGTATTTTTTCCGCAACAGTATTTTTTTTATGTAACCCATGTTATTTGTTTCATAGCAGAAATTTCATCTTCATAACACAAATTTGATCTACTTCATGTCACAAATGTGAATTTCTTCATACCACAGGCTACAAATGTGACTAATCTTCTTTTATTATGTTACGAGTCTCGCGTCATCAACAATATATCATATTTCCTGTTACAAATATCAGTTCCTTCCTTGGCACAAATTTAATATTCTTGTCATGAAATTTCATTTTCTTGCTGTCAACAAATGCCGTCCTCATCATGTAACACGTTATGAATATTCAGTCTTTGTGGACTCGCAAGAGCGGAGATCTTTCCCGTGCTGTATGAATCAGTTTTCATCAACCAAAGCATTGTCTTAAAAATCACTGTTTCACTATGATGGTTTAATCGTGATACTTGTTTCGACTGCTTTATAAAGGATTTGCCTTAAACATGATACCCTCAAGGATAATTTTTTAAAATTGTTTAAGCAACAGAAGAATATGCTAGAAAAAGTATATGTAGTGATTTATACTTTACGATGTAATTTTTTAAAATATTCAACTTTCACTTAGGTCTCAAATTTAAGGGATAAACTATTTTTTTCATATCCATTATATTTTCTTTCGTTTTTAACATATTTTCAAAAGTTCGAAATATATTTTCGGTATTCCTCTAAGGCAGTGGCACGAATTTTAAAAGTGGCGAAATTGTGATTTTATAAAATTATATATTCACGCCCAAGGTCAGTATTTGAACATAAACAAAATATATATTCAGGTTTATATTTTGTGTATGTAAAGAAATTTGCCCAAATATATTAGAGTTAGTCCACTTTATGAATTTGATATGAGGTAAAGAAGAAAAGAAGGAACTATGGATGTCATTTTTCTCATTTAAAATAGATTGATTAAGAGGGTGTGAGAGGAGAGACTGAGGCTCAGATCCTTCGGTAGAATTCTAGCCTTCGGGCTCGTAGGGAAATGGAGCGCGATCGAGAATGACGTGTTTTGTTGTAAAAGGTAAGCCTTTACCGTCGATGCCCAATTGGGAACAACGATATACAGGGACCAGTCGGAACCGTAGGAATAGTAAAACTTTATAAGTGAAAAAGTTAAATAAGAGAAGAATAAGTTACCTCGTCAAGAATAAGTACGTAGGTATGATGGGCACTTTTTAAATATCAAGAACTTAGTTCTTAAAAAGGGCAAAGATAGCAAAGAGTAGGCGGGCGCCGTCCAATTACCTTGAAGAGTAGACTGCATAATTTTGATCTGTGAATTGATTGGAAAATGTGTTTTAGATTTTAAGATAAGAGACATGTAGACCAAACGGTTTATATATCTATTTAGCCTTAGAATCTATTAATCTATCTATCTCTCTCTCTCTATAATATATATATATATATATATATATATATATATATAGAGAGAGAGAGAGAGAGAGAGAGAGAGAGAGTATGTGTGTTTGAGAGAGGGAAGAGAGAAAAGTGAAATTGATTTGAGAGATTTTGAAAGAGAAATTGAGAGATATTAACAGATAGAGATAGAAACTTAAAAGGAGATTGAGCCTGATAAGATAAAAAAAGCGAGTTTATTAGAGAAAGATAGAGTGAGAGAGATAGAGAGTGATGTAGATAGTTACAAGCAGGTTTAAGCAATGAATGCATCTTATAGATCTTACGATCCTTAACGAGAAGCTGCCTGTCATGAGACTGACCTAAGCTATTCTATTCTATATACTATTTTTTATCAAGAGTGGGAAAAAAATGCACAGTAGAGACAGAGGCTTTCCCCATCTCGCTCTCACACACGCAACAGTGGTATTAACATTTGAAAAGTCAGCTTGTCGGGTTGAAATAAAATCTACAAGCAGGAATTTTGATTTTAAAGGGATAATGTGGTGCCGTCTTTTGAATTCGGATTTAATTGCTATATACTTCTGATAAATTATGTAAACTTTTTTAAATGTTCCTGTAATACTTGAGTTTATGGGTACACGCTAGAGTGCCCTATTTATAGGCTACAATTTAGGTCTTATGACGTCATACGGTAGCTTCGGATGTGGCCAATCACGGCATTTTATTTTGTTTTATTTGTTTTGAGGTCTCTATTCTTTATTATTTAGTTAGTGCCTGTACTTCTACTCAATTTCATTTTATAGAAATAAATTTTTTCTTATGTTTAGTAATGTATTAATTGTTTTATGTTTCGTTTACCTATTTCGTTTAAATATAAAGGT
This sequence comes from Ceratothoa steindachneri, assembly GCA_963969495.1. NCBI lineage: Eukaryota > Metazoa > Arthropoda > Malacostraca > Isopoda > Cymothoidae > Ceratothoa > Ceratothoa steindachneri. Next base: position 42,953,186 of record OZ018323.1, on the reverse strand, counting down.
CACTTTAAGTATTCCAGTCGGCATATATGGTTTTGGTTTGGCGCGGAAAGTACATATTTTTAAGAAACTATACTTTGAAGGGGTTAAAATTGATATTTAAATACGTGAGCTCTTGTTTTTCTTAATGTTAAATAAAACATTATTTTAACACACTGACAACCTTTAATTCAACTTATTTCAAACATTGGCAACCCTGGAGCCAACAGTTGAAAGAGCGCTAATATGACTTTTGTTAATTCCTCGGTCAATTTAATAGACTTCTGTATAGATCATGGCCTCAATTTAAAGCGAAGATTTGCGACAGTGTGGAAAGGAAGCGTGTAAAAGTTGTGGAAAAGAAAAGAAGAAAATTTTAGTGAAAAGTAGAGATGATTTAGCTTTTGTCGTGAAGTGATTATTAAATAGGTAAATTAAGACGACGATAGCGCCACCGACATTTAGCAATCGCCCTTTGCATTCAAATCTGATGTTAGCCATTATAATTAGAAATAGTATTAGTTTTTTTAAAGTTGTGGGGTGTGGGGTGCCCCCTACATTTCGAAAGTAACTAAAAAATGTGACTTTCTAGTGGAAATATCCTAAAGTAGGAGGCACTATCGTCTCTATTATATCAATATACGTGCAGAGCCGATCGCATTAATTGTAGCCCAAAAATATCGCCTCCTTCCGTGCGCCCCTAAACTGAAGTATTACCATTACCAATGTTTCTACGTTATTACTAGAAACAATTTCTTCTGACACATTTTCAGGGCAGTAACTATTTTGTTTGAGAAAAAATGGCCACATAAACCTGTTTTGAATAGCTTAAGAAAAAGTTTACTCGATTGTTACGTTTCGGATTTTTCTTAATTTTCAACCAGAGTGAATGGGCCACTTTATCTATTCCTATCAAAATTTTAAAATCTTCAATATATCGGCCTCTCCTACTTCTCGTTTTTTATCCAAATCAATTTAACCTTTCTAGTCGCGTTTCATAATTGTTTTTTCTTAGAGATGCAATTAGATTCGTGGCTTTACTTAAACATTTTCCCATCTTTCAATTTCTTTTCTCAAATAGAGTGACCAAACCTGTACACGGTACACTAGCCGTAGGCTTTATTACATTTTGTTTTATAAGTGTTTAAAATTATTGTCTCGTTTTTTAAACTGAATAGTTTTTTTCTACCTATATACATTGTTGCGAAGATTCAAAAGTGCTAACACACATATGTGAAGGAGGGCTTTATTTCCGTTTCTATGACTGCCTTTGTATTGTCAAATAACTTGTATTCGGCTTTGGAATTTGATTGTCAATCTGTATTACCTCTCAAATTTTCTAGATTTAATGGCAAATCCCAATAATCATTATCATTTTGAGATTTTTTTTTTATATATCTACTAATTATACCCTTACGCGATTTAGAGTTATCAGAAAATTTTAGAAACCAAACCAATTCTATATCGTAAACGTGAATGATAAATTGTAAACAGCCCAGAACCGAACCCTATGAAACTCCGCTAGTAACGGATGACCACTCGTACGCTATTCCATTGAGTACTACTCTCATTCTAACGTTAGCCATATATTTTAAACATAAACTTCTTCTGTGGCATTTTTTCAAAAGCTTTTTAAAAATATAAATACAAAACGTAAATAGCCTTGTGTTTTTGTAAATAGAAGTAATATAATGTAAAAATTCGAAGAGATTAGTTAAACATTCATATTGTTTCCTGAAGCCATGTAGCGATTCACGCAATAATCCTTTTAGTTCTATATGATCCACTATTTTTACTGCAACAAGGTGTTCCAACATTTTTCCTAAATAGATGTAAAGCTTATGGACCAGTAATTGCTGGCTATTTCTCTGCAACATTTTTTTATGTATTGGCATTACATTAGCTAGCTTCAAATCTAGAGGGGCAATTCTAGTTTCGAGAGAGGAAGTAGAGATTTTTGTTAGTTGTTCGACTATTGAATGTTTAACTACTTTTAGAACTCTTGGGGTGTTCATATCTGGGCCATTCAATTTATATTTGTTCATTTAATCGATAAGCCTCTGAAAATATTCAGTATTCTTCTGAAAATAAATAAGCATTCTTGTGATTCCAAATCATTATTTTCCAAATACTTGGCATTTGGCATTGAGTGCAGGGCTATATTTCGATTTTCCTTAATGAAAGAAGTTGCAAGATACTCATTTAAC